>ML213590.1:695008-1295008 GCA_004379715.1 Crucibulum laeve
AAGTTGATAGTTTGCGTATCGACCTCGGCACTTTCTTAGTAGATTGTGTTGACGTGCCTGACATAAAGTAGTTGCCCAGATGTCCCGGAGAAATGCTATCCTCGGGTGACTGTGCCCAGCTGGATCACTTCGCAATATAGCTCGCTCAGCGCACAAAGACCAGAAGCCCTTACAGCGAGAAGAAACCGCTTGTCAGGTGTAATTGAGAAATCTTCTCTGTCGAATGCATTAGTAAGGGACTCCAGCGTGCACATCAATAAAGTGCAAGATATCAGTTCTTCACCGGGCGAGCATCCAAACTGGATGGCATTTGGAAGGTCGGTAAATGGGATGGTAATGCGTGGAGTTTCTGTCGAGTTTCTGCTAACTTACTCGTGTACGCCTGCAGGATTTTGCGATGCAACATTCAGGAAGGACGATGCTATGGTGTCAATAGTATCATAATCTATAGATAATTTTATGATGTTAATGAATCAGCATCGTCGAGAGGTGTGAGTGCTTCTACGGTGGTGTAAGATATAGTGATGGTTCAAGAAGTGAGTTCTTATTCATCAATAATCGGTATGGTGGAGGAATAATTTGGTGAGGCGTCTCTATTACCTCCTTATTATAGCTTATTCTTCGATCTATATCATGTTGACCATCCAGCGGTGCGCCGCGCACTGCTGGTAAAGAGTTGCAAAAAGGATTGCGTCGTGACTGATGTGGGCCCATACAAAGCGCATCATGCAAGTTGAAAGTTCCAAATGATAGGCCTTTGTGACCTAGTTATGAGCTTAATTTTGAATAATTGAGTCCTGTGCTGGTGGTATTTTAGTGCTAGTGGGCTGGAGAGCATAAGTTGCTTAAAGTGCGGAATAAGGTTGTTTGGCTAAGGCATAATGGGGCAAATACACGGATGCATCGAAGCTAGGAGGACTTGAGAGGGCATACATCATTAGCAAGTACTTAGTCCATATTCAAGAGAGTATAAAAGGAAGAATAACCCAACGATATTGTCTGGAGAGCGTTTATTATTACACGATCAGCAAATACACGAATGTTCTGCTCATGGACCTGGGCCAACCTTACACAAAAGTTATATCCTCTGGACGGCCACCGTCCCCAAGTCGTAACGCCGAGATCTGAGTGCTGAGGCTCGAATATCCATTCCCAATGAATGCCTCAGCGCGTCTCCCCAGCTCCACGTCAACGCATACAGCCCAGTCTGCTTCGCCCCATCCAATAGGAACATCCGCGGATTGTGTGATACGCACCATGGGTCCATTCGGCCAGCCTTCGCGTTTAGCCCACGCGTCGTTCTTCAGTGCTTCCGCAAGCTTATAGTACTGCAAGTAAACAAGAGGGTGGTCCCAAGCACCATCATGTAATACATGCAGAGTACGGACATTGGGATGTAGCCGAGCTTGGTGGGAAATTGCATCGAGAATGCGATACAGAGACGGATAGCAGTGAGCCGTGATGGATGTAGCGTTCGAAGTGTCCAGGGCTGGAAGGAGTACTGATAGCTGCAACACGGGAAGCGTAGCCCACGTGGTAAATCCTATGTGGTCGGAGGCTAAGGATTCACAGTGTCCTTCAAAGTCGCCTGCGTCGTATATTGTTTAAATACGTGGACTTGGGTGCTGAATACGATAAGGGAAAATGAACCTACCACGACGAAGATGGATAGCTATGTATGGCTCCCCATCTTTATGAACGTTCGAATGAAGACGCAGTTTGGTCTGAGACCTGTCAACGATTGATAAGACGGAATCAGACCATTCAAAATGATTTGCTAAATATTTCTGATAGGATGGCCATATGGTATGAATTCCAGGTGTTGCAAGATATCTAAAACGTCTCTTGTTAATCGGAATCATTGACAAACAACAAGGGCTCACCCCCAATTAAAAATCCAATCCGTGACCACAATGCAGCGTTCATTCCCACTAAGCACACTCACAGCTCGTTCCCATTGACTAATGTAATTCACGCGTAGATTTACTCTATATATTTCGCTTTCAGGGCAGACTTCGTTAAAAACTGCGGAGCTTATTGTACTTTTCGTAGGCCCACTAAGAAAGGCAGAAAGTGGGACATGGGATTTCTCGCCACGAGGCCGCCAGACCAGTGGTTGGTATACATAGATGCGGGATGTTATCAATGCAAGATGATGGAATAGTAGAATCTCTTGAGCCTATGAGCATGTTAGCTGTGACAGAAAGAAACTAGTAATATTACGCACTTGGTTGTTAAACCCAGCGCCTTGTAGCTGCTTAAAGTAAACATATTTTTCGTTTCCACGGGAGTTATGAATGAGAGCCAGAGATTCCTCCCTCTCTTGTCTTGTCAAATTGTCGTACAGCGCATAGGATGGTCGGGCCTTCAGGTAGGAGTAGAACGCGAGAAGCAGCAAGCATGAAATGAAGAGAAGTAGTGACCTGAGTAGATTCCAACGGATGTTTAAGCACTTTAACATCGCCAAAGAGTTTTGTTTAAGATATACTTTCCAGTATCATACTGCGGCAACGCCGACGTCAACGCAGTAACCAGTTTGTTGCGATGAGGGGTGCTCAAGCGCTAAAATTAACAGGCTGATGGCGTTCACGGTTCCGTACCGCATTGCCTACACAGCCACCCTACCAACATTACGGAAGCAAATTTATTTTTCGACGAAAATTAAATACAGTATGTACAGGAAGTATATATATCAAAGCAGCTGTGGGGACAATAATAGAGCAAATCGAAAGTAAGAAATTACGAGACCATATGATGAAAGAAAAATTATGTACATGTAAGATTTCAGACTGTAGTCGCAGTGTGGGTGTGGTTGGGGAGGACAGGACAATATTAACGCCATCTGAGTTGAACTTAAAGTGCACAAACGCGTCGTTACTTATGAGTGGCACTGGCGACCTCGCTTTCTTTCTTTTCGATAGAAAGGAATTTTTCCACCGCCTGTTTACATTTGCGGAGAAATAGAAGCAGCTTCCGCTACATATGATAATGACGAGTGAGCGACCAGTTATCGAACAAGAACAAGGCGGGAAGAGACGAACCCAGAATGACATGAACCTTGTACCGCTAGATTTCTCGCGCATTTGAGGAGTGTCTAGTACTAAGTCGGAGAGCTGGGAGCCGTTGTCGGCTCCTTCGTAGAAATAACGCTAGCCAAGACGCGTGAAAGGGGTATCATCAAAGATAGTGGTAGTCACCGTACCATGGGGATTCCAAAGCGCAATTCGTAGGCTTGAGGGCGGAAAAGCATACTTTTCTAGCATAGACTAAGCATTAGTATCAATACATTGAGGTCAGTAAATAAACATACGATGATAGGCGCGGGTGGAGGCACTGGGCTGGTATATGTGACCGATGAAGGACGAGAGGCACGATGGGTATCAGCAAAAACAAGAACGTCCTCCAGCGCAGACATCTGGGCAGAGAAACCAGCTAGGAATGGCTGAGCGGAAGTCATTTATTAGGTTATATAGGGAACAGTTCGTGTCTTGTCGTACGATGGAAGGAAGAAAAGAAAAAGAGGATGAAAGCAGTGAATAGAAGCGGTTGTAGGTTTTTATAGGTGAAAAAAGGGTAGATGTGCGAATAAATAGTGGGGCGAAAAAAGGTCCCCGTGTTCCAAAACCAACCCAAATTTTCGAAGCCGCGGCGAGGTGCCAAACAGTGAGCGCCGCAATATTTCCCAGGTTAACACAACCAACCCCGGATCGACAGACGGCTTAGAGCGCGAAGATCCTAGGCGACGATAAGCCATGGTGCTGGTATGGACATAGAAATATGAGGTTGTCTTTGAACCAAATTGCAGAACTCCATTCGTTAGAAATAACTTCAGTGAAGATGTTTGATGAAAATATAGATTCAGGCGCTTGGGATGGATGAAGCACAAAAGGAGTTCCACGCACAACCATCATCCATGAACGCCGTATTAGTTCGTGAAGTTCTTCATCGAAATTTCATCGTTTACTGAAGGCTCAAAATGTAGTTTTCGTTTCAGCGGAAGGCGTCCACTTGGGCTCGATCCTGACAGCCTGTTTAGTTGCACCCATCGTCAAGCCATGATCCAAGACGAAAGCCAATCTCAGGATCTCCGCTCAGCCTTCATCTTCACTAGTTAGGTATCTTGTTCAAGGAAACGAAGATGAGGGTAGTCTGAAGGAGAGGTTTCTGGCATTCTGCGGGTCAGGGCAGTGAGTAACATATCCTCATGCATCGAATTGAACAGGAGTCCAATGGTATCATCCCGTCTTGGCTCGATCAAGTCTACACATCGGACGAATAACCTCCGTAAGCGATAGCTTGCAGTGCTATGAGTATATACATCTATGATATCTTTCAACTCACCAGTATATCCATCGCTCTTTCGTGCTCTCTGCGGTCTTGCGTTCTTGCTCTCTGCGGTCTTGCATTCTCGCTCTCTGCGGCTTGCGTTCTCACTCTCTGCGATCCTACATTGGCCTCTAAGTGTCGTTAGGGACTGGGGCACAACCTCAAGAAAACCATCCAGTAGCAGCTCCTCCTGCATAGTACCCCTCGTACGGCCCCTCTGGATGGTAGATACGTAGAGCGAACCACGGGTAAAGCTCGTGCGTTTGCTCGTTCCATACACTTGTGAGTCTTCTAACAATCCAATATCCCGTTAATTCGCTTATCAGACAATAGCACCTCCAGAATAAACCATACTTCCTCTTCTCCATCTCCCTGCGTGCAGGTTCTACGCCTCCCAGCTCTTCTAGGCGACACCTCTTTAGTGTAATGCGGCACCGAGACGCGTGACAAAGGTCACGTCTCACGTCACACAGAGACGGATATAAGGCTGATGTGAGTCAATCCATCTCCTCCATCATGACCACGAGTATGCCCTAACAATCGCAATGTAGCAATGTGCACAGCGTACATTCCATGAGGACTAGTGTGATCAAGACAGCAAAACCAGCAACTACAGTCACCACTGTCGACAAAGCGCAGTCGAAGACCCGCACAAGAGACGAACAAAATGAAAGACAGTGCTTCAAGAACACGAAGATCGAGTGATTGAAGCAGATTTGAACGGAAAACTAGAACTTGAAGTGACAACTCACCGACAATCTGAGCTGCTGAGTTGAGATGATAACGACCCGAATTGCTGAAGCTTGAGGTCGTAATTTGGTTGATTTTCTCGAATATTCTTGCATTGAAGACCTTGGATGGAGACCACTTGAAGAATTGAAACAATGTCTGCATCCCATGTAAAATCGGCGAGTAGGGTGCCGGGAGCACTAGATGTCATGCCCAGGGGTTTGTACGCCTTGGACATGATATGTGGTGTCCCCGACTTTCTTCTTATGTTTGAATATATAAAAGGTTCTGACCGTCTAAAAATTCCTCAACAGTGCTCCTCTTCTCTCCCACTATCCTTGAACCAGAGTGACCAAAGAACTGGGCGAGGCGGACGATTGTCAACAAGAATTTATTGGCGGTTTCCGATTTCCACTTTATTGTCTGCCTTGACGATGCAGTGGGAAGTGCCTAGATTGCGGCTCGCGGATAATGCGAGCCAGATAGGAGCGATGATAGCGAGTATGAATAACGCTCATTGAACGTGCAGGTAAAGACTTGGGAAGGCTGTGGAGGAATGAGCAGGAGAGGGGTGTTGGCCAAGTCCGGCTCTGCCAAACAGCGGAGTTTTATGCCCCTACGTACCAATGCAAATTGTGGACTCCTTTCCGCCTCCTCGCCCCTCTCTGACGATCTCACGCCTGTTTTACCGACCCCCGGAGTTAGCTGGATTTCCCCTCCTTTTCATACAAGGTGGAAGTAGAAAGAGAGCCCAAAAATCAACATTTCAACATTAGCACCCTCAAAGTTCGAACAGTGTTCGACAGTAACACGTTTTCCAACTCCGGCTACGTTCCTACTTGCGATCAATTTTGGCTCTCTCTCTATCCATGTTATTGGCATTCCTTGCAAGCCATTGTCAGCACCAGGGAGAGCACGGAAGCAGAAGTAGAGCAGCTCGGGGTGGTCGCGGCCTGTGGCGATTGTCAAGGTTCGCAAGCGCAGTCTCATTCATGTCTTACTTATCTTTGCAGGTCTATCCTGATGGTATGGCATAGGGTACCGGTCAATAGGAGCGGCTGTGATGAAATCCAAGTTACCATAGCTATCTTGACATGGAAAAATCCCTCCAGAATGTCGATAGATAACGCGAGCATCTAACTATCTCAT
The DNA here is from genome assembly GCA_004379715.1 of Crucibulum laeve. NCBI lineage: Eukaryota > Fungi > Basidiomycota > Agaricomycetes > Agaricales > Nidulariaceae > Crucibulum > Crucibulum laeve. The sequence goes on from ML213590.1 coordinate 701,213, forward strand.
GTGGACGAATAATTACGCAGAGGCAAGTGCTCCTACACACCCGGATCTTAAGGCCTGATGTGCGCTTTTTATCACGAACCACCCAATAGTTGCTCTCAGTTCAACTCTCAGAAGTCAAGAAAAAGTCGACTCGTATCCGATGAAAATCCGGATATGTCACCAGTTCCTCAACGTCCAACAACGAGACGACCCCTTCATTCGTGCCACAGCCAAGAAGCCTGGACCCGAAGTGGATTCCTACTTGTACACTGATGAGCTAGTTCTACAGATATCCGATTGTATCTTCAACTTGGAAACGCAAAATACGGTGGAAGCGCCTTCATCTGCCTTTTATCTGGAAGTACTTCTAGTAAGAATATCCAGTTGCCTGTTCGTCTAGGCCACCAGCTCAAGCGCCTCTTTGATATTTCTTAGCACATAAATGGGTACTAAAACACCAAGTTTCCCTGAAGGATGGTTGCTCCCAAGCTATCTCTGTCATCCCTGAACTCCAAACGAACTCTACACTTTATTCTCGATCTTCGGGCACTTGAACTCACCGTCTCACGTCAACGGGCTTCATGCGCAGTGAAATTGTTTCCCATGCCCTGTACATACAACCTCACGTCCATGATCGTATAGTTATTTTCGTCCGAGAAAGACGGGGGGCGACCAGATTAGTGGAAGTGGAACTCAGAAAAAGGCTCTCGAGAACACCAGAGTTCCATTTGAATGAGTTCCACTAGATTTAGTTGCACTTCCGCTGACCTAATTGACTTCCACTGTACTATACGCGACCTCCACTAATAAATTGAGTTCCATTGAGCTGTTAGGACTATTTCAACTTGATGCCCAGAGGTCCACCAGTCAGCCCGCCCATTCCCAATTGGGGCATGGGTGGGTCAAACCAGAAACTCAGCAGTCATGCCATGCGCCTGAGTGAGTTTTGTGCAGGTGCCACACGAATTTTCCCTCACCCAGCTCACACTACTGTATGTCTCAAGTTATTCAATACTCCGGTTCAATATTAAGGTCTGTTTTGTATACAAATAATGATCAATTTTTACAAAAAATTCAATAGGTTTGTAAGATCAAGTTCTAACGTTTAAGGAAACTGAAATAATGACGGATTGAGGGAAGAATGAAGGGTAGATGATGATTGAAATAATTGGGTGCGTACAGGTGTTGTTGGATCTGAGAGGAAGATTCCTTGTAACTGGCTAGGTGTTATGAAGGAGGGCTTTGACGCTTTTACTGGCTGTCCCAGTGTCTGGCAGTATTGCTCATCCAATCTGCGCGGTTCCTGTGTGACATCCATAACAGCAGAATTGAAGTCTTGGATCTGAGAAGCTTCCTGCGTTACTGACTACTGCAGAGACCACGTATTCTCCTCCATTCTGACACCAAGGGCGCAGCATCATTAAATGGCACCATATCAGATGCCAACTAGGAAAAAGGCGGGCGTCGGGTGTCAGGCAATTACCCCCGTATGTGCCGCGCAGCATACCTGAAGGATATAGTAAGTAAATTAGTGGAAGTCGTGTGATGGAGATGGAACTCAACGAGGAGTAGTGGAACTTGATGCGAAGTAATGGAACTAATGTAAAAATAGTGGAACTCGTGTGCCTCGGGTGGAACTCAATGACTTCCATTCCTAATACACTCACTTCCACTTCCACCACTTCGGTATAGACTCAAGCAAGACCCCCGAGGCCTATCCATGAAGCTACCTTTTCATAATCGGCGTACACTGCTACAACCTCCTCATTTTTCACTCGCCACTAAAACTTTACCAGCGTCATTGTTATCAAACAAAGCAAAGTGTAGCGGCGCTACGATTTCTAATAGAGCACGGCAGACCCGGCCTTGTCACCCGGAGTAACGGTGCTATAGAACCTGTAATGTTGATGGTATAATGGGACGGATAGTCCAACGGAAGTTGCGCTGCGTGCGATTCCAGCGCGTTCCATTTTCCTCAGACGTTACACAAAGCAATCAATTCTACGGTCTAGTAAGCAGTTTAATGAAGTATGTACATGCACGATAATATTCTAATAGTAACTCCAAAATGTAACTAAATAATATGAATGTTTACGATTTTGGTCTTTTAAAAGCGGCCCCGCGTGAAACAAACATCTAAGAGAAGTTCTGCTAGAGTCACTGTGGTTTTGCACATTGCCGACAGGACCTCTTCCGGGACCAATAGAACTAGGGCTAGGGGATATATTTATATGCCTGAGTAGATGTGAATACAAGCTCGTTCTGGAGAAAAGGAGATATGACTCGCAGAGACGAGTATTCTGCTACGTAAACAACCTTGCTGTGGGTCCTTGTGATTGATCGTTTCGTCTACATACATAAAGGGACGTAATTTGAGAATCTTGAACTCGACTGTGCCGATCTGTAGTCGTTCTTTAATGTTGCATATATCGAAGGGACCAATAGCCAACAGAATTCATGTGGTATATCACGTACATTAAGTTCGGCCATGACTTGCTGCTTGAAGAGAGCAAAGTGCTTGTACGCTCATGCTTAAACCTATGAGCAATTTTATCATCACGATGGATTGGGGTTGTAAGCTCCTCTCCAGTTTTGGAGTAATGATATCGACGATTGAGCTATTAAGGCTTCTGGTGTCATCCGATCGAGCGCTTAAGGCACCTTTCTTGAGCTGTACGATGTTTTAATGTTAGTTTTGAAACGAAAACGAAGTACAAGTCAACGAACCCCGTCAGCGATCTCAGCTATGCCATCATCCCTTAAAAGTTCCACCTCTAAACGAGGATGGCACTAGGAGATTTTCGAACAACCTCTGTTCTTTGAAGTTCCCTGTACAGTGTATTGATGTAAGAAAGTAATAAGTCAGATATGTTTGTAGGGGTTGGCGGGTATTCATATAGAGCTGTGGCAACAGATTTCTATTAATGCCAGTCGGTCTGTCAAAGTTTATGAAAGGGCGGATGGTGTGAGCGATATGACGGCCATAACGGGTATATTTATTTGACGTGTACTCCCTATACGAAAGAGGCAAGAGAAGTATTAGGTATCGAATATTTTGGAAACAAGTCACTTTTCTTGTCATTCGACAGTCACTGATGAGGGCTTACCTCAACGACCCGACACGAAGAAGTACGAGCGCGGCCATAAATGTGGGAGGGTGCAGTTTGAACCATGGTGGAGAAAGACGACAGAGGGAAGGTAATCTGAGCTACATCTTATATGAGGCTATGAATTCTGGTTGGCCCAACCGGGAATTTCTTGTCTGCTGCATTACATGATGAGCCATTCTCAGTGTTTATCGGCTTGATTGGCGAATAGTTGTGTAACTCTTGTAGCCTGCCACGCCAGCTTCTTAGCCGTCCGCGTTAGTGAAATATAATCGGCCGCGAGGCAAGGAAAGTCTGCAGTACGCGGACAATCGAAAACATGGCCATCGCTTCCACATTGTAAGTCACAGAAGAATATTGTTAAGCGCAACAGGAAGACTCAGAGTGCAGCCTGCCACTTGTTTATGTCTTTGGGGCAAGATAAAATTGCAATTGGCGTGACAAAATAATCACAGGTGCACAGATAAAATGGCTAGCGACGCTAAAGTTCCTAGGACAAGCTCGTCCGACGACGGAAGTGAACTTACGGAGATGTCACACATTCCTCATAAGCCCTTCTGAAGGCAGAGTGGCGCAGAGTCCATTTTATCCAGCATCACATGAGTATAGTATGTCTCATCAAAGAGCGCGGGCGTTTGTAAGATATGTACTGAAACGAGGGATAATATGCTATAATAGTCATGTCAGCGAGCCAATGCAACAAGCCTGGCTGATAAACTTACGGACTGATCGGGCTTCTCGAGTTGTCACAAACCATATTATGGAGCAGATGTCATTGAATCTTCACTATCGAGTTTGAACGACAATGAAACATTTACAGCTACGAATCCAGTAGGTCCTGCTATCAAGCTCGACGGTGCGTTTTCGACGTGTTAGACGCGTTTTCGACTAGGTAAACGGGGTGAGTGATACGACACAGAGACGATAACCATGCAAAACAGGGAGCATGGAAGAAGCCGACCAGAATTGCAGCAGTTGATAAAGGTTGATAATGGATTATCAGAGTTCACCAAAACTGCAATTGGCGTATTATTATCTATTGTCCTTCGAGTTGGAGAGCAAACAGGGAAGTTGCAAACAACTTACGGCCCGTCCAGTTCCGTTACCACCAATTCGTAGATTCTCCTACACATTTCTCCATCCAAAGTCTGTCTGTACAGACCCTTTTCAGTACAAAGTATTCAAAAGTAGTACTTAGACTTATTTTCTTATTTTGAGTAGAGAGTTCCTAGACAGGGCACTTAAGTGGTGTTAATTAGAAGTCAAGCGATCACGTGCAGACTTGCTTGTATACAGTATCTTTATGCAACGCTCCTGGTCATCAAAAGTTATCATGGCTCTTCGACCGACTTCAGCTTTCCTCTCATTATTCAGGTCAACGTGTAGGCCATCGCGTTCGTCTATCAGCGCGCAAAAGCGATGCTATGCCGCGTCTTCTTCACGGCAACTCGATCCCGATACTCCGTCACAAGTAGAGAACGATGAGACTAGGCCTCTCAAAACCACCAAAACCACCAAAACCACCAAAACCAACAGGATCAAAGCTACTGTCGGTAGACCGTCTCACAGCGCTATATTTTCCCCAGAGTATGCTGAAAATCTGCCACCTCTTGGTGAATGGCGGAAGTACTTCCCTTCGTCGACAGCGACACAGCAACGCGTATCGGTTCGCAAGCCAGAAACTGCAGACCAAATTGCAAATGCTTTCGTTCCGGAGGGTTCAAAGAATAAAGTGATAATAGAATGCTTTCCAGGTGTGTATAAAATCCTGTATATTTGCTGTTATGCTTAAGAAATGAATAGGACCGGGCCAGCTAACGAGGTCATTACTGCGGTTACCGAAGGAACGAATAAAGAGACTGATTGTCATGGAGGATGATACTAACTACCTGAAATATCTGAAGGCAAGTTCTTCTTTTGATGAATTCCGCTACCTCACATTAACTTTTATTAGCCCCTCGAAGCTCTAGACCCCCGCATAAAGGTCTTGCCAATTAACGGAAGCCATTGGTCATCATACAGAATGCTTGATGAGCTTAGTTTACTCGAAGATGTTGATAAGCAGGTTTGGGATGCCGGAGGTATGGGCTCATACCAAACTTGATGAATACTATGCAAACTCGCATTCTATTGTTTAGTACACCACCAACTTCAATTTATCAGCCATATTCCCACCACTGTGTCAGGAGAACAGTTAGTGTCGCAGCTTTTCCGAAACATTCCTGAGAAGCAATGGCTCTTCCAATATGGTCGTGTACCCATGAACTTCATTCTGTCAACGTATCTCTGGGAGGTGTGTCGTGCTAAATAAGGAGCATCTAATCTTCGAACTAAACTGCTATTATGACATACAGCGTATCACTGCAAGTCCTGACAGTAAAATGCGCTGTAAACTTGGTGTCATTGCGCAAACTGTGGCAGAATGCAAAGAAGACCTGCCATACGAGGTTACCCAGCCGTTTGCAACTCATTTCCACCCGGCAGTAACTTTTCAGATAGCGGATCGCATGAAACGCGTCGGACATCCTTTCCAAACCGTTACGGCCATCCCACTAGAGAAACAGGTACATTCGATACACATATTTACGTTAATGCCATGCCTAACCCTTTGGTATGACCAGCTAATTAAAGAGGGTTCGCTTGACGCATGGGATTTCTGTGTCCGTCGCCTCTTCGTACAAAAAGCAACCCCCTTGGGTAAGGTGCTGCCGTATGTTCATCGGTTTCTTTATTGTGCATTTATTAACAGTTTTCTAGGACACTTGCACCTGGAGCGCAGACTCTCCTGAAAGCCATTACCGATATAAATCGGCCTGTCAATGAGAGACTAGATGTTAAGAAGAAAAAACCTAACAATATGTCTAGCAATGACTGGAGTATACTTGTGAATGCCTTTATAGATTGGCCATTTGCACCTGAGGTACGATTGTTTATCGTCTGCTGGCGTCTTGTACTAATGGCTTGTTGTAATCAGGATCTTTCCATCGATACTATGTTCCTCTCGAATGATCGCTGAAATTCGCGTAGGCTATTCTTACAAGTGACTCTTATCAAGAACTACGCATGTTTACTAATCTTGTGCTATATTAGCGGCAATGGTATACAATTTATCCTCGAAAGCATCTTTATAAATACAAAGGTATTACATGGAATCAATATAGAAATGGTGATAATTGCTCGATTGGATCATATATCATCAGCTAGCTGTGTCTCCTGTGGATATCATTAGTAGATGATGTGTTTTGATATCAGATGAATTGACCTCTTCGACTGGTTGGGTTTCTTCCCATCCGTCAGGAAGCGTTGCTTGATTATCCCCCCGTGTTTCTACCAGCGACGCATCCGCCATGGAAACATCCTGAGATTCGACTGCGCCATTCTCATCTTCTACAGCATCAGTCTTCTTTGATTTCGTTTTCCTCGCAGGTGGAGCTTTGGGCATCATGCCAAAGAGCGTTGCTTGTTTGGGACCGGTTTTCTCTTTTTCCTTTCCTTTCGCAGGACCTGCATAAACGTTAGTGACCTCGCACAGGATAGGGCTAACTAACTAACGTTTCTGTTTTCCAACATCAGATTCAGCAGCATCAACTTTCTCAAAGAAGCTTTCGCTCTTATTGATCGTCTTGTTGGGTTCAGTTTTCCGTGCAAATGGATTCCGGGTATCGGTCTTTCTTGCAAAGGGATTGGTTTCTGTAATTGCTGTCAGTCATCAAGTAACAACAGGACAGCTGCAAACCTCGACATACTCTGCTTGGGGGGTGGCATGATAAAGTCAGGAGCAAGCGGATCGTCTACTTCAGTCCGCTTCCGCTTGCCATCCAGCGTCGACACTGGGGACTCTACCAACGACGTGTCCTCCCATGCCGGTAGTGGTGTCTGAGATAACGGTGCAACAGAGCTATAACGCGTCGTTTCAATCACAGGTACAGTAACACGCGTCATTCCAGGACGTTCAATGGCAGGTGGAGGTCGAATATCTCCCAACGGATCTATATGGGAAGATAAGCCATTCATACTTGCGTTCTGACGCAGAGCTGGTTCGGGTTTCAGCCATCGTCTCCGTTTATTCCTCGCGGCAATTAGCCGGTCTTCATTCTCCTCGCGGTCAGCCTTCAGGATCTCCACCTTTTCTCGGAAGCCGACGAGGTGATAGAAGTCAGCGAGTTTGCCAACGGCATCCAAGGAAGGTATATGATGGAGAAGCTTGGTGAGTTCAATAGCGCGGGGTACATTATCAGCTTTGCAAGCTGCTTGGATGAGGAAGATGAATTCCTTGTCCATTGCACGCTCTTTTGCCACAATTTCGTCCGTCGTAAGCTCATCATCTAGGCAGTCAAGAGCATTTTGCACAAGGAGAAGTTCGCGTTCGACCTGTTCTTCTCTGGGCTCCTCTCTTCTGAATGGCATGCGCATATCTAGCTCTTGAACAAGTGGTCTAGGAAAACCTGGATGCTCTTGTCGTCCCTGTGGAGTTTATTCAGCATCACACTCAGGACGTTAATAAATGAACTGACCTTCAGGATCAAGCACATGAATCTACTTTCGTTGATTCCAACAGGCCAGTAAGACTCATCTTTTCCTTGTCTGCGCTCCAAGAGATTCGTATCCATTACTCGAGCCCAAGATGCGTGGTGTGGAATTCTGTATTTTGTCAGGACATGCACCCAGCCTGTGGTATCATATATCGCGGGAGCCTTCGGAAATAAAGTCAGTAAGATAACAAATACGATCTGCATACTGAAGCTCACTCCTTGGTCCGTGACGCCAATCCATTTCATGGTATGACCTTTGGGAATAGGAAGCACATCCCTCTGCCGTATGCTAAAGTCTTCAGAGTTGATAATCGAGTATGATAGATTCTGTGAACCTATCAGTCCTCAGGTCAGCTTAAATATGCACTGATATAGGAGGGAAAAAGGAATAAACCATCAATGGTAGTTGAACCCGCCCTATGAACTACAAATACCGAGTCCGCGCTCGCAACCATGCTCACAAAATCACCTCCAAGGCCCATAATCCTTCGTTCTCTCCCAGTCCCACTAAGGAATGTCAAGTCGTTCTCAGATGTCGCGATCACGACGTGTCCATATCCCTGCAGGCCGTTATCCACATTTTTAGATGAAGTAAGCGGGAGTCCGCCGGCAGCAATACCAAGAACACGACTGCCTTTACGCGTGAGTGGGTATGTCCATTCGCGTTGACCAGCCCAAGTGCTGTATGGCTTGAATAGGACTTGAGCGGGATGGTCCGTTTCTGGAGGGCAAGCGAAGACAGCACCGCGATCACCTATACAGTATGTAAGAATGGATGACGACCAGTTTATAAACAACATACCGAGATACCCAAGGTCATATTTGAAATGATCGTTGAAGTGATAACCTTTTCGCGTTGAGCGATCGAAGAATTCAACGTTGACGATATGATGAGTGTCCTGGTCCGTTACTTCAATGACTCCAATCGTATTATAGGCTGCACATATAAATCAACTTCCTCTCACGACTGGTAGCATTTAAATAAGCGACATACCGAGGTAGCGTTTCTTATTATCCATCGGCGTCGAGCCTGGCTGGAAAGGAGGTTGAGCTTTCGTTATACTCACTATAGCACGCAAAACAACAATGAGTTTACAACCCTCGGTGCCAATAAATGAACATAAGGCTTACCCATCTCTTTAATGAACTCACTTCCAATCGCCCTCATAACAGTCGGCTCATCACGCAGCGCGTCATCTCCAAGGTCATCCACGATCCAATCGTCATCTGGCATCCCGCCATCCACATCCAAATCCATATCGTCTCCTCTTCTCGCCGCTCTTCCGCTATCGCCACCAACTAGCAACTCGTCGAATAGAGCAGGTCCTTTCGACATTTGTACCGAGCTAGCTGCATTTGTTCCAATGCTTGGAATTATTGAGCTAGGGAAGGTGTCTGGGATAGGCTTTCTCCAGCGAAGATAGGCACCATCGGTATCGGTCCATGCGAGTAAATTCTCGGTTGGGGAGAAGGCGAGTTGTGTGATTATTTTGGTGGGTTCGGGGTGGCTTTGATAAGTTAGACGCGGGCTCAATTAGAGATAGAAAGGATACATACGTGGCGATGATCCGCCGGGTTTGTGTAGACCATATGTGCACCTTTGAATGGGAGGCAGAGGCAAGGTATACTCCGTTCACGGAGAGTGCAAGCGCGGTGATGGCACCAGTTGCGCTCTTATCTGAGAAAGTCGAGGATTTTGTCCAATCAGTGCGAGAGATAGTTACAATTTCTGCGTTAGCGGCAATGAGCATGTATTAACGATAGTTTAGTCGCGAATTGCTACTTACCATGACTTCGTGATGCAGCAAAGAAGTACTGGCCGGATGTATGCCAGATCACTGAGCAGTCGTACGCAAACTCTTTTCCTCTGCAATATCGTTAAACGCGGTGATGAAAGATGAAGGACATTAACACGCACTCTTGGTCAATAACAGCAGGGATCACTCCTTCTATTATCTTCTCAATTTTAGGCTGTTCATCTGCTGCGTCCCAAACAGTAATCTTGCCATCAGCGTCACATGTTGTCTACTCCTGTATTCAGAAAGTCGAAAGTGCCCAGTAACAGGAATGTTTACCAGCAGTTTCCCCGAAGGGTGCCATGTTATCTTTCGAACGCCTCTCGAGAACCCTTCCAGTTGGCTAACTGATTCGATGTCCTCCATAGAAAGTAGCTTCACAGATAAATTACTAGAGAAAGTGGTCAGATATTGTTAACTATCACCAAAGGTCTCATTTACTCTGACGCGACGGCAACTCTTGTCCCCTTTGGGTCAACGGCCACACATCTAACTGGAATCGCGTTCGTACTCGTCAATGGTACATCGAATTCTGGACTGTTCTTGAAGTATCGTCGGACTTCAGCATCTTCACTTCCTGAGAGCCAGCAGTCGCTCTAAAACGCGTCCAGCGTCATCAACAACGAAATTGGAAAGACATTCAAAGTACGTACAGTTGCAACGACGGTCGTAATAGCCCCATCAGCCTCAGCAGCGACCTCTGGCTCCTGCTCTTCTCCCTCGTCCGTCTTCCATATACGGACGATACAGTCCTGGCCACCAGTAAACGCTCGCCTGTCGGATTGAAGGAGTCAGTCTTGTCGTTCAAGAAAACCACAGGTGACGTGGACGCAAAAGACACGTACGCTCCATCCGGAGAGAATGCTAGACACGTGTGTCCTGGTCCATGAGGTGCATTTCTTAATAATTTCGACATTTTCGTAGTGTACTACGTTATAGGTAGTAGTCGGGAAGGAGGAGATGCGAGTTAGAAGAGAGAAAAGTCGCGTCAAAACACGCTTGTCACAGCCCGTAACGCGTTCGTGACGGCGTGGGACCATGCAATCGATGTGCTTCCTGCTCTGATTCGCGCCTTCCCTTGCAACGACTCTTCATCAACTTCATCTCTGCTCAAGCAACATCTACTATGCAAGCAGATAATTTCAGTGCCATACCTTTTATTAATATTCTCAGTCTGTAGGCTGTGGTCCCCGAGTTCGCGTTCCTATGATCTCAATATCACACCAATAAGATGATCAAGTACTCTGTGTGCAGTTCAAGGTAGACCCTTGCATCAGCATCAGCTTTCTCATGTCCAAACTCTGTCTCGCAATCCAACTACACATAAGTGGACGACGTTTATTAGGAGTCTCTTCTGTACCCGTAACCTTGTGCGTATCCAACGACTCCCAACGTAAAAACTATGTCTGTTGCCTTTCATCGAGGTCCTTTAAGCGGCCAGTGGCGTCGCGAACCCTCTTAACGGGCTATCACAACCGGGCTCTCCGGTCTCTTGACTAGTTTCCCCGGCTTGACATCACCCAATTATACCTCCGCGCCAACATAAAGTAATCAATTATTGATTCACGCCGGAGCGCAAGCGTGGAAGTTCTCCGTATTCAGATAATTTGGACTTCCTAAACTTCCAACGACTTTACAATGAGCTCTGAGCACCTGTGAACCGTATATTGACTATGATGCCATCGCACAAGTATAGTCCATCTGCAACAATGACTTCGACTTCGGAAGATGGATCAAAGGATGTGTTGCTATACATACCTCAGCCACACCTCCGCTCAAGGTCCCAGGAATCCCCTGCCTTGTATGGAACGGGCGCTGGAAGCACCACCCCCTGATCCAATCTCTGCCTTCCTCTGTTGATGCAAGTTCTTAAGTACCCACAGATTGCCCACATGTAAGCCAGCTCTTTGCCAGTTTACACTCTTCACCACCTAAGTCGTATCGATCCCGTCCACGAATCGCATGAACTCAGAAATTTGAATTATGAACGCTTCACCCCTCCCCTCCCCACTCTTTCATCTCATATCCGCCTCCCTGTGCACATCTGCCCTTACGCTCATCTTCGCTGCACTCATAATTAGTGTCTCGCCCGTTTTCTGGATAATCCCTGCGTCGTTTATCGCTACTTTCGGCTGTCATGCCATCTTCCTCCTAATCGCAAACTCTGAGTCGGCGGGCTCGCTGCGCGTCTTTTCAGCGATCAATGTCGGTGCGACATATCTACTCTCCGCTGCGTGGACATCCACATTCGGAGTCGCACTTGCGTACACCATCTTACTCTGGACGGGGAGAGTGGATAAGGAGGAGATGGAGGGAAGAGCGTGGACGATGGTAGTCTTATGCGTGCTCGCGCTACTCGAAGTCGTGATAATGGGCTTCGTTGCGGCGGCATCTCATAAAGAGAGGAAACGCGTCCTATACAAAGAGAAATGGAAATGGAGACCAGGTGCATCACCCTCGAATTCGCAATGGAGGTTAGTACATCTACTGCTGCGCTTTTCTGGCTAGACAGAATGCTGATCACCCTTGCCTTAAATAGTATCGGTCAACAATCATGATGTTGGTAACTTTCTTCGTCTCTGATTCCGAATATACTGTAATCTATTCAAGACATTTGGTCAACATTAGTAAATTATACCTCCCGTTATACAATGTGTATATCGCACTCCTATATATTGTTCTCGTTACGCATACATCCCCAGTGCGTTTTCCTGTATGTACTACTAGCTTATCGCCCATACCACGCTCATTTGTCGTAATTATATTCATAATGCACAAAAAGCCAGATGTACAACAATTGAAAGTAAGTAGTACCAAAATAGATAGGAAGAACGTTAAGTATGAACCACCAATTCGGAATCAGATTCCTCGCTTTCTTCAGTCCGTTCGTTCTCATCCTTACTTTCAGTTATTTCCGTCTTCGGTAGCTCCTTCATCTCTTCCTTCCTTTCTCCATCACTTCCTTCCTCTTTCCCTTCAACCATGTCGCCGTCTTTCAGGTCCTGCGTGTCTTCTGGTTCATCGTCGTCACCAAAGGAAGTAGACTTATCTTTTTTCTTATTCAAGCCAGTGTCATCGCCAACAACGGCCACTCCAGACATAAACGACTCTGCGAGAGAGCTGACAGTAGTGACGGCCATGTCAAGCACCGCCTCAACCCGTCTTCGCAACGCTTCATGAGAGCTTGATACGGTCTATAGAACAGATAGGGTTCATATCAACCTTCAATATCAGAAACAGCAGAAAGATCAGAAATGCGAACCATAGACAAAAGGTTAATCCTTGCATCAGCCTCATCCAATCTCACCAACAGCGACGGTTCATTTTCGTCCTCGCCTTGCTCCTGTTCCTCCACTTCAGTCCCGTCTGGCATGTGAAGTTCGACTTCACCGAAATGGGCCTCGAGGAACATCGCGAGGCGTTGTATCCGCATCACATCAGATGAATCACCTTCGGGTTCTGCGTGGGGATGTGAGTGTGAATGAGAATGCGATTGGGACGTCACTGGAGTCGGAAGTGAGTAATTCGGAAAAGCGAAGGTCTACAGATAGAAGTGCATACATTTAACGGATGCAGGACTCTTGTCTATCCCCGTTATCAACGCTAGCGTGGAGTCTGCTATCATATCGTTGCTTGCACTCGACTCCCATTCCAGGGTAAGCTCGTGTTCCTGCGTGAGCTTGACATCTATAACACCCATAACCTATCGAAACTATGAGAAAGTCGATTTGGCAACTGAGAGGAAGTAGACTTACCCGCATCGTAGGAACACTATCTTTATCGAGGCCCTCATCCACTTTGCCGTACATTCCTTCCAGATGCCATCGAATAAGGTCCCATCGAACACCAACTACAATTTTCTGCCGTTGTGTCACCGTACATGTTGATAGTCCGGTAAAGTCGCGCAAATCACGAGGATCTAGGAGTGTATATGAATAATCTTTAGCCACCAGGAGGCCAGACAGGGCGTCGTTCGTTTGTGGTGGTTTGTCAGCGAGAGTGCCGATGGCCTGCGACGCAGTTCAATATAACGAGAATCTAGACAAAAGAGAAGCGTAAACATTACCTTTGCTACACGTTCTCCACGGAAAGAAAGTTCGAGGGTTTCCAGATTTCGAGGAGTGTGGATCTTGACATCCTCGTCTTTGGCTTTGAAGCGAGAAGTCATAGCTGCACGTAGTTGGGCCATGTTGCCCTTCGCGCCGTGAACAAGAACCTGACGACTTGTGCGTTAGGAGTAGCATATTATTGGAGATTGTTAGTACTCACAACGTGCTGCGCTTTAACAGTCTCGATGAATTCTGCGTTTTGCTGATAATCCACATGCGCACTAAAAGAAACCTCATGTACTGAGATTTTTCGTTGGATTGTATGGCCTTTCAGTGAGGTGAACTCGTCTGGTTCATCCATGATGTCCTAGAGACAGGGGAACATGTATGAGCTGGGGTTCAAACACAGGTTTACTCACTTAGATAAAAGATGAGAAACGGCACACTTAGTAATAGAGAGGGGAAAATAAGTGTCCATTCTTCATGGTATTTACAGGGAACGGGGGATGCCCTACATAATCTTCCGACGACAAGCAGCTTGTGACTCACCCTAGCTAATGTTCCTTCGATCGAGTATCCGGTAATGATTAGACCGTTGCGTGAGTCAGATGCCCACAGTTCGAAGAGTTCACGGCTTGGACCGACGTCCATGAAACCAGGACTTGCGAGGACAACACACGGAGGACCTTCAGCAATCTTCTTTTCCCAACCTCTCCCGTGTGGTACATTGGAAATGTGCCTATAATCAAGTATATCAGTGTTTTGAAAGTTAAACAGAAATAAATATGTACTCACTTAAATACGAAGGGGTTATCGCGTTTAGCGAATCGAGATCGAATGTTGGAGTTCATGGTGTGGATGTAGGTTTGATATACAGCCATACACTTACGAGCGAGACTAGATGCGTAATAGACCGGTACGTTGTGAAGATCAGGATGCTTTTTCCAGTATTCGTCCAAGATGAGAAGAAGCTCTTGTGCTCGTCCCAAAGCAAAGGTCGGTAGTAGTACATGTCCTCCGCGTCGAATGATTGAATGAACAAGACTTGTGAAACGTTGCTCTTTATCTTCTCGTGCTTCTAGATTGTGCACTCCGAAAGTGGATTCAACAATTAGTACGTCGGGTCGTATTGGTGGTAGTTCAGCTTTCACGAGATGTCGATCTTCTTCTCGAGAGTAGTCTCCAGTATAGAGGATTTTGAGGCCAGCGATATCAATAAGAAACATACAAGCACCAAGCACGTGGCCTGCATGATATGGGGTGAACGAGACACCAGGACAGACCGTGATCAATTGATGAGCTGATACAGGGATGATGTCCGCTAGTGATATTTGCATATCCAAAGGCGAGAAGAGGGCGTCTGAAGAAGAAGAACTGCATACATATGCCATATGAGCTCCATTGTCACTAGACATATATATTACGAACCTCATTCGAACGTAGTCCTGCATCATGAACTTGTGAACTGCTTTCGTTGGATGCGTCATGTATACTTTGCCTTTGCCATCTTTAAAATTGGTCTGTAGTAGTGAGCTACAGCCACGTCCAATCGTCAGCGAAATGGGACTCACTTTTTCCGTTATATATGTCAATGCGGCAGCGTGATCCAAATGAAAGCTACAACCCGTATCGGTTAGAAGTATTGTGTATGCCAAATTGCTAGTTGCTCACTGCGTTATAAGAATTGCATCTACGGTGCTCCAATCTAGTTCATCAATGAAAGGCAGAGAAGCCATCCCACTATATGCCGGATGAACACCAGTATCGCACACAATAGTTCTCCCTCGATATTGTAACACGCAACATGACCGTCCAACCTCTTGTCCGGCACCGAGAAGAGTTATGCTTAGCGTCGGCGCATCCGTCATGGCAACTAGAACGAGATTCAAGGATCGTTTTTAGTTTGGATTACAAACTCGAGCAGAAGGCCGGACAAGTCCCCCGTTTTTCGTGTGAATTGAAGAACGTAAAAGAGGGCTGTGTTAAAGATGAACGTCGGAACTGACGTTGGACAAGAGCAATGGGAAGGCGAGTCGGCTGTCGCGTAAATCGTTGGCCCCTGCAATGTAAATATGAACAATCAGCGAAATTGGACCCTGTCTTCCAACAATTCCGCGGTCCAACCTGTATACACTTTTAACCGTAGTCTCACTCAATGACACATCATAAACGGACGGGGTCCAAAGGAAATAATGCGAAGAAACAGGGAGCAGCAAAACAAGCATTGAAAAAGAAGCAGAGAGGCTCGATCAAGTCCAAAAACGACGCTATTCGAGAGACGCTTGATCTCCAAGCCCATACCCTTCACAACGTGTGTATAGCCTCTACTATCTCAAAGATCGAGATTATAACCTCTCCTCTCTCTTCGTAGATATATATACCAGCTGATACCCCAACGTTTAAATCCCTCGAGAATGCACAAGAATCTGTTCAAGAGCTGGCTGCAATTCTCTATAATCTATGACGGTTGACCAATTTGACCGTTCATACAATTCTCGAGCGAGCTAGCCTACGAGTAATTTAAGAGACGAAAGCACGTGTATTTTTACTCCCTTCCCATTCAAGCTCATCTAAATGGTATATAAATATTTACTTTTCACCAGGCATAAAAATTTTCCTGAGGGAAGTTTGGCCGACTTAATGGGACGCTAGGCCAATCCCTTGTGCTCAATACTACATTGTGTAACATATTACTCGCAATCTCAATATGCGAGAACTGTGGTAGTGTATAGCAGATGAGATTGAATGTCACGGTCAAGTTTCATTGAAATCGTAGTATTCATTAACACGCTACTATCTAATAACATCGTAAAGGCGTTTCAAAGGGAGAGTTTGTACAATACAACAGATTCATATCCTGCGATCTAGTATTGTAATGAGGGAAGAAAAAACCTAACGAAAGCGAGAACCCAGCCATTCAGGGTATGGGTGCTCGTTCAGTTGTCAACATTGACATAGTTCGAGAAATCATAGCGAATAAACAAGATACAAAAATATTGCAACTTCCAGCCCCTCCTATCGTACAAAATTATCAATTCACCATTCGACCAGCTTAGTTCATATCTTCCCACGTTGGACGTGGCACACCAATCGAAAGTTTGCCCATCTGCTTGCGCTGGCGAAGATTCTTGACTTCAGTGTTGATGAGGTCCCTAAGACGCTCTAAGTCAAGGCTGCGTTCCGCACGAGAGCCCATGAGGATGTTACGCCAAATGCCAGCAGCAGCGACAGAATTGTCGATGGGGAGCTGCATTGGACGATGAAGTCGGACCATCTTCTGCATTAGGTGGTCAGGGCTGGGGTAAATCGCATTGGGCCAGGCGACACGAATGGCAAACCACCAACCAAGAGGCTATTTATGCCATGTTAGCTCGAAATGTGGATCATCCAAGAAGAAATCACTCACGCGACCGTCTGGGAGGGTACGTTCAGGGTATGAATCATAAGTGGTGAGGGCACCGTCTGGTAGAGAGAATCTGTGGTACGAGTGTCAGAGCATATATAATGCATTTTGAGAGTAAATAACGAACCTATGGACAACCCAATGGTTGGGGTCTGAACGATGCTTCGCAAGCACAACGAGAAGACGAGGCATTCCTTCGAGGCCAAACGGACTCCATAGATCCCTCAGCATCCCACAAGCATCTCCATGTCGCCCGTGGAATACAGCATTGCTAATAGCGTCTGCCATATTGGGAGGCACAAACAGACGATCCACGACACCAGGCGGGTTATCAGTTAAACGAGCACGGACATAACGCTTGTACGTTTGGGCCGACCAGATGCTAAGGGCCACCTCGTCAACTTGCTTGCCACGCGTCGTACTATTCAGCGCTTGGTCAAGTTCACTCATCGGCCAGATGATCGCCCAACTGAGTAACCGCTGATGAATCCGCTGCCAGGGAGCGAGATTTGACTCTCCTTCATTTCCACCACCGTATTGAGCGGCATGCCATGGACCTTGGGGTGTTACAGCCATCTCATGGTGGCTCTCATCATCACCATGAGGGAGATCAGGAAGAGGTGGTGAAGTTGATCGTTCCTCTTCACCGTTTTCAACATTGGTATCGGGAATAGTAGGCATGCCAGAAGGAGCTGGACCATGTCCGTTGTTCGTCTCCTCATAGTCATCGTGGTCGTGATGTGCAACCTCCCAAGTCCTGTGTGAAAGGCCAGATTGACTACCATGCGGTTTCTGACGAAGTTTGTATAGCTCTTCCTCCAAGAATTGCTGGCCTGGAGAATCGTCTCGGCCGTCAAGGAAGAAGCTACCAACGTGTGAGCGAGTCTCTCCGTTCGTGCGAGATGGTTCTCCTCGTTGTTGAGTCTCCGTCATGTCATCAAACTCGCGCTCGTCGCCATCCTCCATGATAAGTTCCGTCTCAGGTGCCTGATACATCGAGTCTGCCATGGTGCCTGTGGGCTGGGTCTGAATGTTAATGGTTTGTGTCTGGGGTGTTCGGGTGTAGTCATCGCCCTCGTAGGCAAATCTTGATCCACCATTGTTGAATGACTGATCTTGTGGACTTTTCAGACCTTCAATTTTCGGTCCAAGACTCTCTATACGCTGCTGCATAAGAACGAGCTCTCGCTTGATATCTGAGGCCCATTTTGGTGGCTCCTGCAATCCACATCATTTAGAAAGAATCAGAGAGGACAGGAAGCTCAACATACCTCGTTGGGATAATCTGGTCGAAGATGGACACTGGGGTCGTGATCGTGATGCGCTTTCTTGAATTGTTTGATTGACTGAAAATGCTTGTTAGTAAAACATCAAAAACCACACGATCATAATCAAAGTATACCTCTGTGTCATATTTCATTCCCAGTTTCTTGACGCGCTGTCTGATGGCCTTCCTCAGAGCCCTCCTGACGATTTCATGCTGCGTGGTGTCGCTCTCTTGATGCAAAAGCACACAAAGGTCAACATCGTGGAAATGGTTTGCAACATCCGGTTCCAAGGAAGCAGCATAATACGAAGTACGAGGTGTCTGAGCAGCCAAAGCATCTCGCACGATACGTGCCTCCTCGGGATCAAGAAGGTCTTGCTCTGGCGTGCGTGGCCTTGACGGAGTTGGTGTCCTATCGCCATCTCCCCTCTCCGCCCTGCTCAGACGAGAATTCCTAGAGCCAGCAACAGACGGCTGCTTTCCCGCAGAAATATAGGATGGAGACTTCCCATTCAACTGAGAAGCAGCTTTGCTTCGCGGAGACGCCATGGCAGATGCAGCTTTGGATTGGGCAACAGACTGTTCTCGCTCGTCCTCTTCAGGGATCGCCAAAGCACGGCCACGAACTGCAGCATGTAAAAGATCTTCGGTAGTCGGCGCATGCCGATATGGTGAGAATGGACGACTCTGATGGCCAGCACCACCAGACATGACAGAGCCAGGCGGAGGGGAACGACCTGCCAAAAGCGATGTCAGTTCAGGGTTCGTCACAAAAACGAAGACTTCGCTTGAGTGGTTTTACATACTTGAACCATTGTACGGCGTCTTTGATGATGTGTAGTTCACTCTCGTTTGGGATGGAGAATCAGAGGGTGATATTGATGGTGCTTTGGAACGAGCACGTGACTTCGTTGGGGATGCAGGAGAATCAAAGTCAGTGTCTCCGTCACCTATTCTACTCTCAGGAAGAGGAGGATATGTAGTGCCTTTATCAGTAGCTCGCGTCTTGGTTGTAACTTTAGATCTGCCAGACAGAGGTGAGAGGGGTCGATCATCTCTGTTTGTTGCGCGACTCTGAGCACGCGAAGGTGTTTTGGGTGACTACATCGGCAAAATGATGAAAAGTATCAGGAACAAAGAAGTGAATCGACGTACATGTGGTCCATCCCCACCAGACATAACAGATGGCGCTTTCTGAGAAGGAACTAGGGAGAGTGGAGGGCGGGATTTGGAGGAAGGGCTTTCGACTTCGATGTTCATAGAACCATGACGAGGCGATGCATATTCGGAGGGAGGGAGGGGGACTTTCGATGGCTGACCTGACATCAAGCCTGCGGGATACGCAGCTTGACCACCCTGGGTCAAGCCAACGCCGTTCATATTAGTATCAAGGTTCCAGGGTCCGTTTGCTTGAGCTTTATCGATCCATGTAGGCTATGAGATATACGCAATCAGAAAGCAAATATATGAAGACGAAATACGAAACGCACGTTCCACGAACTATGTGCAAACGGATTGCCAGAGGCGGCTGGATGGTCATCCATAGGCAACGGTCCGAAGTTTCCAAATGAAGGTCCTGAGTCATACGATTCATATTTCGGACCAGGTGGGTCGTGAGGTCCGGGTTCACGCTTGACGAAAGGTTATTAGGGCAAGGGGGCGATAGATGTGAAAGCTTAACACACCATTGGAAGGATTGTTTCCCCAGCTTCAGACCTCAAACCATCCTGCACATTGGAATCTGCATCGTCTCCGTCGATGTCGTCGCCATGAGCAGATTTGACACCATTCCTATTCGTGTAGCTTGTGGGCGAGCCTTCAAGGTTCAAGCGGGCGTCACTGGCTTGGCTCCTTGGTGCGGGAGAGTATATTTGTGGCGAGCGAGCTCCATTGCTGCGGTATTCGTTTGGATCCGCAATTGAGCGAGGCGGCGTGTTATCGGGCTGGTCTCCTTCTCGCGACATGCCTTCGAGGTATTTGAGAACTAGAGTAGTTGTTAATGTTGCTGAGTGGCGTGAGTGAAAAGAAGGCTCTACCTTTCTCATTCGGGGCTATTCAAATCGAACCCAATGTCAGTGTGTTTGTGCGGCGATGTTCCAACAAAGTGCTTACCTGGGGTGGAAGAGCGAAGTAGAATAGGCTTGAGAACTTCGTCGTTCGTAGCCATGATGGTGTATAGGGTGTTGGGTGACGCAGAGAGAATAAATTGTTAAACAGCAGTCAAATTGATTGTCCTTGCTACAGGGGAGCGAGCAAGCGTGGCGTTTGGCGAAAGAAACGGTCGTGTGGGCGCAAGTGGGAGTATTTGGTAGAGCAGATGAGGATAAATGGTATGTTTCGGGCGGGATGTAGTGGAAGGAATAGAGGTGGATGTCGCTGTGGAGTTACTAGAATTTACAAGTAGGTCAAGCCTCGAGGATGAACGAAAGAGTGGATTCCTATAATCCGAACTGTGCCCAAATACAGTCAAACATCGAGCCCTTCGTACAGCCCCAGGATCAAACAATCGCTTAGCTCGCTTAGATTGTTCCTACTTCTCCCCATTCAGAACAGTGGGCGACTTCGTGTATGGCCCAAGAATGGTCCTCTTCAGATAATTGCTACAAGATAAGCATCCCCACGTCCTGTAAAATGCTCATTAGTTCATCTCAAAACCTATTGAACAAGGGACTTAGAGTTTTAATCAGCAGATGACAGCTCATATCCGAGTATAGGCGCGTCCTGGACCTACTGTAAGCATCGTTCAACCTTCTACTTCGACGTTGAAAATATGTGCTTCCGATACGCCTGCAAATCCTCTTCTTTCATCTATCTTCTCGAAATTCTCTTATAGCAATCCTTTTACTAAATATGACCCTTCGATCGAGAATTTATTACTCACAAGCCCGCAACAGAGACATGCTCGGCAATTGGTGCTTTGTATTTGCTTTGGAAATCAACAAACATGGTAGCGAAGGCCCTTAATGCTGTAAAGGTGCTCCGTGAAGTACCTAAATAACATGTCGATGCTTTTCATAGTACGTGTAATATTTCACCCATAAATAAACTTCAAAAGCAATCTAAGCTACGTATCATGGCTTACTCTGTAGCCATTTCCAAAGTACACACATGTCGGTTATTCAAGTCCATATGACCTTATAGTTTAGGCACCGCCTTGCAGATACCCAGCATGCCTGCGTGCTTATTGTGAAGGATCCTATATAAAAGAACGTGAAACTAATGACCAGCATTAGCGTGCGCATTTCGACGATGAAGGCGGTGTGCCCGTCGAACTTGAGTCGTCGGGCGCTGCGTATTGGGTCCAATGCGCTGGGCGTGTTTCTTAACGCATTTCTTAGCTGGGGATGTTGCCGAGCTAGAGTTTACAGCGGCAGACGACACCGAGCTTGAAGTTGGCTTGGGAGCAGTCGATGACTCCACAGCAGCTTGGACAACGGTGGGCACAGCAGGCTTGTTCACGGTGGCAACCGGGGCTGGAGCAGTCTCACTGCCGTCCGGGCAGAACGTTATGAGAAGGTTGACCTGAATTGACGATTCAATATTAATTACGCAAGGGTTTCAGAGTAAAGGACTAACGTTATTATCTTGACAAGCAACCTGAACTTGGTTGTCGTCTGGTACGAAGAACGCGGTGTTGCAGTTGGCTGATGTGCCTGTAGAACATAATAAGTATTTATCACAACATTAAATGTGATTGAACGAACATTTTGCTCCTTGTCCGTTACAGCCTCCGAAATAACTGTGTGATTCTGTTTGTATTATTGTATTTGTGATTCAAGACTAAAAATACGCACCTAAATGAAGTTGGCACAGAATACTTAAGGCTAATAAAAGTCACATTCTTAACGGTCAGGAGTACCGTCGATGCTGACGACCACTTACGGAGGAATCAACGAGATATCAGTGCTTGACCCGCATCCTGCGCAAGTAGGGTTTGTCAATGTCATCTCCACAAGCGTGCATCCCTCGCCATTCAACAGACAATTTCCTGTAACAATCATACGAATCAGAGTTTGTCTAAAGCACCCGTGGAGTGGGAACGCGTACCAGTCTGCAGATAGCTGTGTCTCTTATCATAAGTCCTTGTTCCACGTAGCTCAGGAGAGGAGAACGTACGCTATTCCAGACGAGAAAGACCCGTTCGTTGTGTAAGGTTCTCCATTGGATAGAATATTTCCTGCCTTGATAAGACGTGGCTAGTGAAATACACGTCAGACAGCTACTCAACTAACTCAAAACGACATATACGCACAGTTCCATGTCCACACCTACAACATATTGTCTCTCGTTCAGTACGAATAACGAGCAGAAGAAACCAAAGTGCGACGCACTGATTATCGAACTTGATTGTATGCGTTTCCGCGCTGACGCATGTAGTGAATACAAAGAACGTGACCAGAACCGTAAAGAACGACGAAAGAGCCATTGCGGGAGTCGTGGAGAGAGGAATGAGAGAATCTAAAACGACTTCAGCTCGCGCAGCCTCTACTTAAGAATACGGGAATGAGGTACGAAAAGGACCACGGGTTGCAGTGAAAAACCAAGCCTTCCTTTGTGGGTAGAATCTTTGATGGCTAAACATATCTCAGCTATTTTTAGCCTCCGCTGCGGCCATCTCCTCGAGCCGCAGTTCTCTCCCAAATACTCAAATATCTGCCATATTATATAGGAAATTTTCATTTGAGATACAAGTTTGTGCATGTGAAAGACGAGAGCTTAAACACTTATGTGTACGTCATCAAATGTTGTTTACTATTATGCAATCCCCAACGCGACACACTTTTCTAGCTTCAAAAAGGCCTCAGGATCTCGAGCCCGCCTATTCTCACGGGAGGACGAGTGTGGTACATGGAGTAAGAAATGAGCTACAGTATGTGCTTACCATAACTATACAACCTCGGGATGAGCAGCACGGATAGATAGTGCGGCGATAGAGGTGACAAAACCACAGAGAGAATGTCCTAACAAGAATCTGGGTCTGCTTTGTAAAGTAAGAAAGATAGCTTCAATTCTAACCTGTCACAACGACCAAGTAATCTGAATATGAAGCCAATTGGGACTTGACGATACGGAGAACGTCGGAAGCAATGTCAGCATATGCGTACAAGAATCCCAAGTGAATATTGAGGAATCTCCAACGCCACTCAGGCCTGTCGACTGCAATGGCTTCATGAAGATCTATATGTCTATCTCAAAGTAAAGATCAGTTTTGGAAAACCCACACAACTAGCGACTATATTATAACGTACCAACAAAGGTATCAATCGGCTCGAGCTCTCACAGAATGCCGCGATAATCTGTTTACGGCCCTCATGTTGGACTCAGAGTCGATTAAAACATCGTTGTTTAGACGAAGAGAATAGAAGCAAGAGGTTAAATATGATGGGCCGCTGGCATGGAGTTTCCTGGTATGGAATAGCCCGTCGAACATAGTGCACAGACAACGTTATGGTGAGGATTTGTTGACAAAGAGGAGAACTTGGGGAAAGTAGCATTCACCTTTATAGCGTGTTGGTTCTCCCGGACGGCCATTAGGATTAAGGCGCCACAACCGCTTATAAAATTGAACTGTATTGTCACTCATAGCATTTACGCTCTCGGATCAAGTTATTGGTAGAAAAAGCAGCTTGTGGATGACATGGGGTTTAACACATCTGGAAAGGCTATTCATTTTAAAATATGTATATAAACCGATTTAGATCGACATGCTCTTCAAGGATGTTACCAATAGAAATTTGACACAATCCATGCATATCCAGCACTGTGCTCGGTATTCGGGATCCTTGAACAAGTAATGACTCGGAGCAAGTGATATAATTAGCTAACCCCGTGCACGTCAAGATTAAAGGAGTTTTACTCGACATAAATACGCGTTCCATGCGCCTGCCGTTCGTATAATCATCTTCACGATGTTTCAAACCGACCGATAAGAAAGGAAAGTATACTCGGATTCAATATTGACGAGCCTCGTCTTGTCGGCCGGCCTCTCATACAGTTACTTTCTTGATTCCGTTTTCGATATCCTCAGAATTATCAGATACGTATGATAGAGCCAGGTTAGTCTGTTTTCGGACTAACAAAGTAGTCAACTCAGATTTCAGAGCGCTTCCAGGTGGATTTGAGCTTTGTCAGTTCAAGGCACAGTGCCGCCGTCAAAGACGACCAAACAAGTGCCATGCACGGCAAATTCAATCTACGCGGCTCCATTTCCGTCACCTGGCCGCGTCTTTGGAACCTGGCCACATGTCAACCGTTACACAAACTTGACAATGACAACTGCTCCGAAACTCAATGACAGCAGCTTTCCGTCAGGTTTCAAAATTTCAAGATCCATCGGAAGCTAAGCATATCCATTCTTCCGCTGATAGATCCATTAGTGATGGTGCAGGCCTTGGGGCCTCAAATAAGAAAGTGCCTTTGGTTTTTCAGCCTGCTTAATTTCCCTGCACCTGGCAATTTGGACTGCTAGAGATTTTGCGCGCTATGAATACTCTGACCATGCTGAGGTCGCTCTTTGAAGATAGCCCGGAATACAAAAGGCGGATGAAGACGCCTTTCACACCCACGAAGGTCATCTTCCACGCTGTTACCATATTGACGGATTGATAACCTGATTACGTCTCTTCGAACGATTAGGTGTCTCTAGCCGACTTGCATACAGCAATTCCTCGGGATCTATACAATAAAAATACTGTAAAATCGCTGCTATACGTACTTAGGGATGTGACTTTTGCAGTCTTGGTCTATCAGCTTGGTTGGCGCATCGAGCCTGCTGCTCACAATCTGGTTAAAGACTATCGCCTGTTCCCGTTCATTGCAAGCGCGATAAAGTGGACTCTATGGATTTGTTATTGGCATTGGCAGGGAATTATTCTCGCTGGATGGTGGTGCATGGCCCACGAAGCGGGTCACGGGAATATCTCATCATATTCTTGGATTAACCATCTCGTTGGATATTCACTTCATACCGTATGTGATCCATCCATATAATCTACTAGTTTATTTCTAAAGTAAACTGTTTCATAGTTCTTGATGGTTCCATATTATGCTTGGAGGTCGTCTCATGCCGCTCATCACAAAGCGACGATGTCGCTGGAACGAGACGAAAATTATATTCCTCGCACTCGTAAGGACTATCGTCTTCCCCCGCAGAAAACAGCGCTCGTTTCAGATTATCATGAGATATTCGAAGAAACACCTATTTATACCTTACTCCGTATGCTCTTGATGCAGGCACTAGGCTGGCAGTTCTATCTCTTCACAAATGCCTTGGGAAATCCGAGGTATCCACCCAGAACCAACGTACGTTACCCTTCTGAATATTCAAACACAATCTGACATCAATTATTTCGATAGCATTTCCTACCTTCTTCGGCCTTGTTCAAGCCGCATGAACGTAAAGGTATTGTTGCCTCCAATATTGGATTGGCCGCCATGTCTTTTATCTTGTATAACTGGACTCGACATGTCGGAATTGCCAACTTTTTCAAACTTTATTTCATCCCATACATCGTACGTTACCAGAATTAGGTTTCGAAATCATTTCTAACTTTATCTCAGTTTGCAAACCACTGGATCGTCATGCTAACATATTTGCACCACTCCGACCCTACTATTGCTCATTATCGCAACAAACAATGGACGTTCCTCAGAGGCGCGATTTCTACAGTCGATAGACCACTCCTTGGCTGGGTCGGCCGCTTCTTCCTACACAACATATCTCATGACCATGTCAGTGCCCCTGCATCACCACTCCGTATAACTCCACTCATTTCATTCGACTGGCAGATTGCTCACCATTTATTCTCTACAATCCCCTTCTGTAAGCCCTTCCCCGTGTTTTTCTTGAAGCCGTTTGAATTGAATAGCACGCGCCAGATAATCAACCCCAGGTGACTGATGCTATCAAGAAAGTGTTGAAGGATGATTATAATTATGATTCAACCGTGCGTAATCCTTTCCCCTTGGTGACGTGTGGCTAAACTATGATATTCAGAATACTTTCCGCGCCCTTTACCGTACATTCACACAGTGCTGCTTCATCGAAGACGATGGTGATATTATCTTCTACAAGAACAAAGACGGAAAATGCGCTCGTGAAATCGCATCAGATATTTTGAACGACAGCACGCAAGAGGCCATCTAAATTCTAATGTTTCCCACAAGATTTATAATTGTACTACCAGTAGTCTATTAATTGATTAATCTCAGGTACGGTGGCTGAATGCTGTACGCACGACGGACGTCATTAATTGTCAATGTTCTCCCGCCGATAGTAAAATGAACGCGAATGCCCCGGACTATTACCAATCCACGACAGTGTGTCTAGACACATTCTCTCCAGGAACTACCAGATCGTTAATATTGGTCTGGTGTAGCAATAGGGCTAGTGGCCCTGTGTTTCGCTTAACAGTGAATTTGGAGCAGCAGTACCACGAGGGTGATTGTCGAGTTTAAATATTTTGTATCCAAGATTCATTATCATAATACTATACTTACTTCATACTGCATTACCACCGTTTTTCTTAATGTTTCCAAGTCGAGGGTGATATCCACCCTTCCATATCTTTACTGAATCCAGAATATTTGTCTAAATTTCTGTGCAGACTTAATATTACCAGTGGTTTGGTAAAGCCAGAGCCTACCTATTAGTACTCGTAGACATGGGACATTCATACTACTCGTCTCACATGACAATGTGTTGCATGCCTGAGGCGAAGAATACTAAATTTAGACATTATGATGCGTCAACAGTACAAATAAAAATTGTGTTCACGAGGAACTTATCAAAATATTGTTAGCTAAACTTTCCTGAATTTTGAATTCTTAATCTGCTGTTTTCAATGCTTAAAGAACGTATTCTGTGCTCAAAGAACTCGAAAAGTCGAAAAGTTAATTGACGTGACAACATTGGCAATCACTTCTTGCTTAGGCGTATCGGTCGAGTATGATACTATGACTGTCCTTTATCTTAATCAACGATCGACCGGGGCCTACAGAACTCATAATGCCTCTTCCTCTCTCGCCAGGAACTGGACTAAGTACAGGCCGCTTAGTACCTGGTATTTAGAGGCTTCACATGCAGAATTTGAATAATAGTTGTACAGTCCGATATATATAAATCCACAGATAATGTCCACGAAAGTATTAAGTGCAGCAACTACACACTACACCATTACAACAAAGACATAAGAATCGCAACCAACGCTATTGACAACACGCCCGAGGAGATTTTGGTTGATGGGCTTCCGTCTACACAAATGCATAAGACATGTATACTATGGATATCGGATAAAACTGAAGACGTACTGCTATTCGTTGCGCCTGTGCTTCCAGCTGGTGCAGCGCCGGGAGCACCTGAAGTAGTAACAGTAGCAGTAGAGGATGCAAAAGATACACCCGTCAGTGATGATGTTGCCGAAGCAGAAGAGGGCGTACCTGATCCCCCTGCTGCATCGGACAACTGGGCGAAACCGATGGAGGGAGGGTCAGCGCGAAACACTGAGTAGACGTTTTTCTACAGTTTCAGGTCAATAGCGCGCAGCGACGGCAGTAGAAGAATAAAAGAAGAATAGAAGAATAAAAGAGGAGGAAACAACGTTAGGCCACTGATCCGTAATACGGAAAGGAATCACACGCACCAAAAACGTGTCGCCCACGACCCAGCTAGGATTTCCTGAGCCGCTGACGATGCTGCTTCCAAGTCCAAGGTCAAATATACCACCAAGGCATTGCGAGCTGCCGCGGGCGACAGGGCCGATATTCATGTCAGCAGAGTTGATGGGCCACGATTTGCCTCCGAAGGACAATGTGATTGTGACATCGGTTGAGCAGGCTGAAAAGCAACAGATTAGAAAAGTGTCTGGTTAACTGGGCGGAGTCGTGCTTACGGAAAGAGAAGAACCCAGCCATGTTGGAGACTGGAGCAGAGCCAGGGACAGCTGCCCAGATGGCATTGACATCGTCAGTGGGACCGCCGATAAGAGTAGTTCCGGTGTCGATTGCTGAGAGAGCTGCACTGCCGGTGTTGATTGTCACAGGTTTTCCTTGCACGGTGATGGCTGTTACAAGTTTCAGCATACGATAAGACTAAGCGCCAGTCCAACGCACCAGACATGGTCAGCAACCAGAAGGTCTGCTGGCCTGCAGGCATGTCCAAGAACTCGATATCACCAGTGAACAACGAAGAGTTGGTTCCGCCAAGGGTGAATACACCTCCGGGCTCTTCATCCTTTGCACTTGCTACATTTCTGAAACGAGTCAACCAGAAGGACATTTCAGGCGAGCTGAGCTGTCCGCTAGTGGAAAGTGTTTGCCAGAAGGGCGTCGAATGCGTGCTTGCGATGGTCGAAAACGCGAGACCCATAATTCCAGAGACTGAGCCATCGAGAAGGCCGCTTGATAGCTGATCAACAGCAACTATTCATAATAAATTTTTAGAGATAAAATAATTGTGAGTCATAGAACAAGTACACACGTAGCGTTTGTGAGGGAACCGTGAAGCCCCCCATGCTAACAGTATCTTGTGCTATGGAACCCGCCACTTGACCGGACCCATACCGAATAGTCGTTTCTGAATTGGCGCTAGCCGATTGCTTTAGTGATGACGACTGTGACATATCGAACAGGGGTGTTTGTGGGTCGCATCGGGTGCAAGAAGAGTCTGCTACCCAAAGATCCGAGGATCCAGTGTCGAGAATGACATTAAAGGATTGGGAACTGCAGAAAGATAGTAAGCATCAATATTAAGCTGAAGATTAATTTCCAGATGAAAGGCGCATGAGCAACTGTCTTCAAAATCATAAGAGGTGGGCAGAAGAAGGATGGTCAAGTGTTCGCGTAAGCTCTGGCAGTTCAACAATTGCCAAGAACCAAAAGCCGAAATGACGTGGATGTTATTTAATTAAGCGCGCCTGCCGATCGCGCGAACGGCCCTACGCAGTCGCTCGGGGCACGTGGCGAACAATGTCCACCTCGACGCTTTTCCCAACGATTAGATTTGCGTATGGACTAAGGATGGATTGGGGGTCATCGTTGCCGTCAGCCAGCCACCGCCCACACAGCCCAGCAGCATAGCACATCGACCGAAGATTCAGAATAGAACAAGCGCAAAACTCACGGTGTTCCAATATTGACACTTCCAAAGTAACTCGAGTCTCCTTGCTATGGACCGGGGTGAGCTGGGATGCGAACAACGACAAAAGGTGCACACACCTGGTTGACTACAGGAATATCAGCAGAGGACGCTCTCTTGCGTGGCGCTGACGATGAGGCTAGATTGGGGTAATATTTCGCTTGCATATGTTTTGCTACATTGGCGTAGTAGTTGAGGTCGTGAACGGCGCGGGGTGCTCGTCGAGTTATGGGGACATGAAGGGGGTCGGCACTCAGTGACAACGAGGGGGAGAGGAGAAAGCAGAGGGCGAGGGCGAGGGGAATCATGATCAGGAAGATGGAAGAGAAGTCGAGAGGAGGAGAATAAAAGGAGAGAAAGAGTGGAGCGGAATTACTATGAGACCTATGACTACTATGAGGATGAAGCGGCAAAGGGGCTTTCCTCAGAAAAGCTGGGCGAGGTGAGCCTGCCACCGAGAGTGTGTGATGAAAAGGGAGTGCTTGACCGGTGCTCCCCTCGGGTGATGTTTTACAAAGCAACGATACACAGCTGCAACAAGCTGTCTGCCTCTGCCTGAGCTTCCCACCCATTTTTAGCACAATCACACCCACGAAGAATCGGCTGCCTCAAAGCCACCACACTTCAAAGCCACCCCATCTCCGAATGCGACCGTAACGCCGTTCCCGACGCCGTTCTTCTCGTTGTGCGGCCGGTCTCTTGTCGCTCCTGTCTTCGCTCATGCCTGGCTCACTCCGTCTCATGCTATACCCAAGCCCCCTGCCCCCCTCAACCTACCGCAAATCTCTCTAAAACTTTTCCTGGTTAAGCAGTGACATCACTCGACCTCAACTCCATGCCCCATTTGTTCCGTTCCGTGGCCCGAAAGCATCTGTTTTGTGCGCAGCACTGTCCGTCCACGCACTATTATAGCTACTTTCATGTCCAGCAACACCGGCATAGCCTTTGCTTGTGCTGCTGCGCATCTTGTCTGCCGATGAAAAGAACTTGAAAGTCCGTTCACCGGGAAACGCAGCACGGAAAGCTCGGAGCAACATGATCTTGTTGTGTCAAAAGCTATTTTTGTCTCCGCGGATGGGGTGGTTACCGTAATTGGCGATACGGCTTAACCGGTTGGAACTCAGCTAATCGTGGCAATACTGATATGTCAGGCACAGCGAACGTATCGTTATAGTTTTATTGTACGCTCGTTTAGAAAAGACTAGTAGAGAGGAACGAGGAGCAACATTTGCAACAACTGCATGCTGAAGGAACAACATTTCAGCATTTCGATCATCTCCTTCAGCCCGATTGAAGGTTGTCATTGACAGCAGCAGAAAGCAGAATGATCATCACTTGTTCGAGACGAGCGCTCTCACTACTGGCGCCATTTTTAAACTTCCCAAGAGTACAATTTACGCTCTCCCTCGATATTTAAAAGCTATGTTGAATTATTGAAACATATGTGAATGCGGGAGTAGGCTCTCGTGCGACACGCCAAAGTCCAGTCCATTTCAATTCTGTCACACCATAGGATCTCAGCTGAGCCCCTGCTGAACAAATACAGCTTCTACAGTGATGGTTACAATCTCATCTCAGGTATGTCAACTACTTCGTCAGTCAATCCCAGTCAATTATCAGCATCATGCAAGGATCATCTATCTATCACAACAGTTTGTTAAAAGATAGAACGGCTCGTTAATTTCTACTTATGTAGTGCTCGAGGCTCAACTATCGAAAGAGTTTCGGCTCTCCGCCGATCCTCACCTCCTTGTTTACCCTGTCAGCGCCCATTCCCCTCACGCGAACGAGCAATTTATTTTTGATTCCCCTAACACTGTTCTAAGAATAGATTGGTATTCTTAACAGAGTAAATAACCAGATCGGCAACGCGCTCGGCACCTCGATGTGTATGTAGGTGGTGCACGGTATTAAAAGGTATTCTTCACATTCGTCATGCTGCGCACTTTATTCGAACAATGCCACGGTTAAGTGACGTTTTTGCCAAGAGTAGATTTGTGCAGGGAATTTAAACGTCAGAACGGGGTCATAGGGCCTCTTGAGAATGTTATTCCACTGCTCCTACTCCGAACCGCGTCAACTATGGTTTGGATTATGACCTTTGAACTGAATATGGCTCTCGGTATCCAAAGTAGGAAACGACGGTGAAGTGTGTCCTTTCCCATGGCGATATTTGATGTCGAGAATGATGTTGAAATAAGCGACGTAACGTTTGGCCTCGGTGAGCTCGTGAGGCAAACGGATAGTGTACAATCTCGAATGTACACTACTTATATACAAAATATCTACATAATTAGATAAATGTCAAAATGAAACCCAGCCACAAAAATGCAAATATGACAGCAGGCGAAGTCTGGATCGTGCTCACTCGTAAACTTAATTAAAATATTCCAACAAATGAATCCTCAATGAAAGCATCAGCTATAATGCATGGATACGTGTAGAAGTATATTTCCAAGGAGATGGTGTTCCGTTTACCTGAAGGTGGGAATGTACGCAAAAATCATTAGCAGAGGCTGCCCCGCATACCCCGTAATATACACTCTAATGAAATCTCGGGCTATCAGGCCAAGGATCAAGTTGGCATGGTTTTGCCATAGAAGCACACCGAGGAATTGGGAACAAGAAGCATACTGCTGAAGGTTTTTCAAATTCGCTGAGATCTATAAATAGATGATGTGCGAATTTTTGCCCTCACCATCAGACGTAGTAGAAAATATAATTTGTAATGTTACATGAATATTTCAATATGGGTATCTTCGTTCTTGTAAAATATATGATGTTGTTGTCCGCGAATTTTGCGAGTCCACTGCTAACGTTCAATTATTTGGAATTAAAGGTAATGCCAAGCACTTAAATGATCGGAGTTTTTGAATTCAACACCGTCTTTCTGGCCATGTCCAACATTCACGTCGAACAGCCGTCTTGAGCCTTCTTTTTACCTTTCATTTCCAGACAATTACACGTATTGTCTTGGAAATCATCCTCAATCGAGCAGAATGCCTCCTCACTCCCGAGAACCGGCCAAATGCCAAATTTGCAACACAAATGAATCCAAGTACACTTGTTCGCAGTGTTATGTCTTTTAGTACGTAAAAAACACAATTACATCGAACCCTTATACTTAATTGCTAGTCAGCTGCTCCGTGACCTGTTTTAAAAAACACAAAGGTATTTTTTATTACCTAAACATCACGATGTTTGCTGACAAGCATCTGTAGCTGATTCATGTACCTTGAAGACAAGTGCTGAGCGGAACAACAATGCAACCAATGCCCAGCCAGTAGCAGCGCAACCTGAATCTACCACGGAATCCAGTGCGATTAAGTCAGGTGATCCTGACGACGAGCCTCCGCTAGAGGAGCCAAAGCAACTGCGCCCATTGACATCGTTGAACTGGCCTTACGTTCCCGAAGAGTCCGCTTATCCAGATCCTCTTAAGCGCGATGATCCAAAGACTTTACAGCTACATCAATACGAAGCCATTGGTTTGTTTTGCTGCTCAATATCGATCCTCTTAAACGTTAACTAACTTATGATAGCCACCTCTCCTGATATCCGAGAAGTTCTTGCCGGCCACAAAAACCTTCCTGCACTTCTCACTAGCATCGACAAGCTACGGGGCCCTGACCGCGAACACACGCTCCAGCGTGCGTTAGGTCTGACCGCTCCTGAGATTGACGATCAATTGAAATCCGTGGAGCTGAGCGATGATGTTATCGCTCTGCGAAAGCTAGCGGAGGCTGTAGAAGCCGCAGTCAGAGGCGGGAATCAAACTATGCTCGGTCTCGATTGGGGAGAATAGTTTATATTTAAGAAGATCTATCTGTAAGCCCTGTATTCCTTTAAAATTCTGGGGT
The DNA here is from genome assembly GCA_004379715.1 of Crucibulum laeve. Lineage (NCBI taxonomy): Eukaryota > Fungi > Basidiomycota > Agaricomycetes > Agaricales > Nidulariaceae > Crucibulum > Crucibulum laeve. Next base: position 734,340 of record ML213590.1, read on the forward strand.
TTGAATGAAGTTAAAATCTGCATGTGGGCTTCGACTAACCAACCGTAGTCCTCCCTAAAATATTCGCTACTCGATTGGATTTCTGAATTTTCAGTACAGAAATTTTCGCCATTTTTGATTCAAGAGCCTTTGGACGTTTATTTTTCGCTCTCCCGAACGCATGATATATGGTCATATAGAAATGGGTCAGATTTAGCAATATGAGGGCATATTTTTTCGTGTTATCCCATGGGGTAGATTGGGTTTGGAGAGCACCCCCTTCAATGCCTTTCGCTCTAGATAAAAATTTACTAAAGCGATGTGACTCAAAGATTCCTTTCTAGCGGATATTTGAATGCCAAAAACTTCAGTAAAGGCAACATTAGACAAGCGAACAGATTTGTACGACTTCCCTCTTCTAGGGGTACGACATCTTCGCCAGAGTAATAAAGAGCCCCTCGAGATTAGGATATAAAACAGTCAGGCCCGAAGTTAGTTTTGTATAGTGGGGATAGATATTCAACTTGCATGTATGGAGACCGGGCATAAATACAGGATTTAACGGAAAAAACTCGCTGAATTCTCCCTTTTGCACAATATACATGACTTCTAGCTGATAAAAGGGCGCATCGATAGAGGAAAACAATTTGTGCGGACGCTGAGGATATGAAATTTGGGTACAAATTCGAATGCATTCAGAGCTAGATTGTGAGCTGAGCTGATGCTGCAATGAGGATCTACATTGATGCCACAATGGTGTAGTAGCTGAGGCCCTAATTTCAAAAACTCAGTGTTGGAGTAAGGAAAGATTGCACTATTCCCAAGAATACGTCACACTCGACTCCTTACCACAGCTGTGAAGAATCAGGGATTGGATTGGGAAAATGAGCGGGTCCAAGAAAGAAGTTATACATAAGAAGGATGACAATGGTATTCGCCGCGAGTGAGATGTTAGTCAAAGTCGTATAAGTCCGAGGTTGCATAATTACGAGCTGACCGCGCGTTTGGCTCACAGAACCAACATTCACCTCTCCAGGGAGGGCAAGTGTTAACGGATAGCCATGAAGACACAGTCACATAATAATGTAGACACAAGCGCAGGGATATAAAGTTCGTACTGATTCTCATAGGCTACGTTCCACCAGTCAATAAATGGAATAATTTTTTTTAGAAAAAAAGGTCGTACAAGGGGAAGTTTTGCCATCAGTTCTGATTGAAATATGACAATTATAGACCATATCCTGGGAGTCTGGAGGGCAATAGTCCTTTAGAGGCCGCAGATATAGCTGAAGGAAGAAGTCCTCGTTGCGGGATCCATTCGTCTATTGGACAGGAGGCTTCAATGATGATGTGGGCAAACTTAGGCATCAGAAGAAGATAAATTCTGCCCAAGGTTCCGGCGAAAGATGGCGAGCAGCCATCGGAAGAGTGAGAGACTAGTGCGCCTTGGCAAGCCGGAAAAACTCCTGAGACTTGTGGTTTCATTCGTTGCTTTTCCGCCTGGTTCTCCAATAATGCAAGATCCTCATCTATAAAATTAATACCTCCCTCTGCATTTGAAATTGCACATCGAACAGTAAGAAGGTCGGTGGAAGTTGGAGTCCAATTCGAACGGACAATATGCGATATGGGCAAAGGAATTTCGTGGAGCATCTCTTCATCGGATAAGAGTCCGCAGTAATCACAAAGGTAAATTCTTTATTTTGCGACATGAACGCGTCCACTATGTTTCGGTCCCGGGGAGTTGACCAAAGAGTAGGCCCCGGTGAAATTAAGATGGAGATGATGAAATTCTCGAGAGGTTGGTAATAAAACGAGAGCTATCGTAAACTGAAAGCTTTCAATTTCTTCGTATTAAAATCTCATCCAGCTTTGGTAATGGCCGTTGCGATTGAACGAGTAGTTGAGAAGAAATTGGGGACTTAGTAAAGGTCCAAGTTAAAGAACTTTTGAACTCGCCGCGCTGTATGCCTCTATTTGCGTATGCTCTCTTGGACTGCTTTCCCGAGCCAGAGCCTTGGACTTCTTTCTCATTTCTTCTCTTGAATATTAACCTCCAGGCTCTACAATATATTTCGCCATTATCATGGACAACATCGACTGCTCGCCGGCAAATTTTGAGCCCGAGAAGACACTTATTCACCCCCTCTAGGGCGTTCGTCGGTCTTTATAACTGAGCTTTGTAATGACCTGAGCCCGGTTAGTGTTCCTCCCGAATGGATGATTGATGTTTCTGTTTCTGGACATGGGGAGGTGCGATGAGTGGGTGCTGAGGGGGTATTTATATCGGATGTTTGAACGATATGGGACATACAGACAGACAGACAATTCTGGAGTACATCCACTAACCACCGAACTCCCCTTGACTCGCAGATTACGCATCCCAGTCTTCGACTTTAATTTGAACTCTTATTATGTCAGAACTCATCTTCGTAACAGGAGCTACTGGTTTTCTAGGCTCTCACATCGTTGAACAACTCTTGAAAGAAGGATATCGTGTCCGAGCGTATGTTCCATTGCCTTCCTTCCTATTCCCCATTCGACTCTTAACACATCTGAACATCCAGGACCGCCCGAGGACAAAAAGCCCAAACCCTTAAATCAATCTATGCCGATATAGCTTCTCAGCTTCAAGTAGTCGAGATTTCTGATATTGCCCATGATCAGTTTCCTGAGGCGTTAAAGGGCGTGGATGCTGTGATTCATGTGGCTTCCCCGTTGGCTGGACGCCAGAACGTCGATGCGATGTTTAATGTGAGTCTTCTAATTCGCTGAAATCGATTATTTCGAGTGGCTAATGAGAGATTGCATGGTTTAGAGCGCGATCGAAGGATCTCTAAATGTTCTACGACAGGCTGAGAAAGCTGGTGTCAAGAGATTCGTGGTCACCAGTTCGACGGCAACTGTTGTAGACAAGAGCAACTCGACGCGAGGTGCTTATAACGATCAAGGTATGTATTCTTTCTCTTCATACAAGATGCTGGTTCAGAAGATAGGGTGTAGATTGGAATCACCTCACTAAGGAAGCCGCGATAGAGTCTGGTCAATCTGGTACTATATACTCTGCTACGAAGAAGTACGCGGAAATAGCTGTTTGGGAATGGGCTGAGGCTCATCCTCACGTTGATGTTACGACTAGTAAGCATACACTCTTGTTTTATATGGAATCTCGAACGCTGATGGCCTATCTTTAGTCAATCCACCATATCTGTATGGTCCTCCCGCCGAACGCTTCCCCCTCCCAGAGCCTGACTTCAACGCCATCTCCACCAACCTCTTGATCTACCAATTTATCAACCCAACTGGTGTATACCCTCCCCACCCTAGTTATGCTGACTTCCGCGATGTCGCGAAAGCACACGTCGGCGCTCTTCGCTCCCCACCCACCGCTGAGGTCGGGCGCAAACGTATCATCTTCGCGTCTCCACATGGGTTCGTATTCAAGGACGCTGTGAAACTGATCGCCGAGAAGAGACCTCAGCTGAAGGAGAGATTAATTTCAAGAGAGTCACTCGAATATCCTTTTGATCGGTATGAGGTCGATTTTGAGAGGATTAAGGAGGTAACGGGGTTGCAGAAGAGCGAGTTCTTTACATTTGAGGAGGTGAGAGAGTCTTTCCTTATGTTGATTCGCTGGCTAATGGCCTTGGTTTTTTGAAGACCTTCTTGGATACTATTGATAGCCTTGTGAAGGCAGAGAATGAATGGAAATCGAAGGGCTTCACAGTGGACATAATCCCGTCTACGTTCGATTAGATGCAATCCCCACGGAACTTCATTTAGTGTAACTAATTTTAATGTCTAATTATGATTCTAACCAATATGAACGGTTAAGCTTCGTCACACCGATGGTGAAAACGGTTGTGATGCTTGCCTTCTATGACACTCGAAAAATTGTGGTGAGCAAGCGTCAGGGGATTGACTCTCTTTCGGTGTGAAAAGCAAGAAGTCATCTGCATGATAGAACTTTTTGCCTACCCATTGTAAACTAGAATGTTTAACATACAACTTTTGAGATGTTCCAAGCTCTGCACTGTATGCTATTATAGCAGACTCAAACTTGCAGGAAGTATATCTCCCAGTTAACGTACCCCATTTGACCGGGGACCCGCCGGTCCCGGAACGGTATTTTCAAAACGTGACGGTTGTCGCGTCACGCCTCAATAATGTCCTTCCTCCAAGTCCTCCGACGTTCCCCAGCAACCTGGAGGCACACATGCCTCAGATATTCCAGCACTAGCGCTCCAGCAGCAGACGGTGCAACAGCATCAGGATCCTCCAAAAAGCCAGCAGCTCCAGCGGCGGGTACGTCTGAATCTACCACTCACCACCACAGCTCCCACTTACTCTACTTTTTCTTCCTTTGTTCTCAGCGGCTACACCACTATCATCATGCCCAGCTGACACTGTCTTACCAGGCGTAAACTACCTCAAAGGTCAAGGGCCTGTGCTCGCCAAACCAGACGAGGAATACCCCGAATGGCTGTGGACTATTCTCAAACCGAAGGTGTATACCGACGATGGACCTGGTGGGAAGGCGGAACGAGCACAGAGAAGACTGGAGAATAGGCAGAAGATAAAAGATAGGAATTTCATGCTGACACAGTAATTGTAGCTGTGGTTGGTTGAGTTGGGGGATGGAGGATGTCGGTTCGTGCGTGTCTTTATTTTGTCTCGTTCTATGTAACTAACTATTGACTGTAGGTTATCCATGTATATTATACCTACTACATGGAAGATGCCTCTAATTTACGATTTATTTCACGTTCAGAGTGATCCAAGCGCGTATTTGGAAGTCGAAACGCGTCTGATTGTCACACGGACGCGATGAGGTTTCAATGAAAAATTCCAGAACCTTTCACTACCACCTATTCAAACGTTCGTGGCTTATTTACCCTAGAACTTCCTATATCTATGCGGTATGAGCAATCCTCCGGTCGAGATACAGCGCCCATGCGTATGTTTATGTTCGATATGTATTCAGTTTTTGCGAGCGTTGAAAGGCGATTGAATACTATTGATTCAACATCTCACTCCGCTCTCTTTTCAAGTTTCACCACCTTGATGTGAGAGTATGGCGGCTATTTTTCCATTCATTCCAACATTCCAGGAGTGAACGACGAAACTACTATGCGAGTAAGCTCGAGCCAGTCTCCTTGGAAATGTAATCGTAAGGGTTATCTTACAGTAGAGGGACGAAAAGAAAAAATGGGAGTGAGAGGGTTATGCGCAATTACGTCGTGCAACACCATAACAGCCAGAGTAGTAATGACTACTAAGTGGAATCCCTCAATGCAACAATATGGTATCAAATGTTCTACTAGAGATATATGCTATTTATTATTAACTCAACATGCTTAATTGAAGATTTCCATCCAATGATTGTCTTCACCGATTTTCAACTACTTACAACCGATTTCACCGCCACCTTGAACATCAGCACCAATTTTGGAGTACCACCAACATCCAAGTTCAACCTTTCAACCTCAAGAGTCAAGCCCTTCCACCCTCATGCTCCGCAAAACACTGTAATCCCTGCTTCAGTGACTGAATCGCCGTCTTATGCTGGCTCACTGCCAACACGATAAAACAATGCCATATCGAGTGGGATCCTCCACCAATACAGTCCAACTTCCGGCGGATGTTCTCTGGCAACGCACGTTCGGGGAAATGAGCGGCGTAGAAAGCGAGCCCGATGAGGTAAGAGATTAGGGATGGGATTACGGGTGCTGTGGGGTTGGGATTAGTGATATTATAGAAAAGAGAGAGATAGAAGGGAGGAAGACGTACACATGAACTGATACATCTCGCCCTTGGAATGCATCATCGACAGAGAAACCAAGGGCCCGATGGCGGAGAATGCGAGGGATAGGAAGAAACCTATGCGGTAGAACTGCGAATCGAGAATTGGATTGAGTGTTCATGACCATACTGAGATAGTAGATGAAAAAAACGCACCCTGTACTCATGCATGTTAAACCACTTCATAAATGGGAAGATATTCCCCGCCAGCCCTGTCACGAAGCATAGACAGAGGTAGGCGTGCCCGATATGTGGGTGGCAGCGGAAGCCATAGTGCACGATCGTGCCGACACTTGCACTAATAAGCCTACAACACCGTGTTCTCTTCAATATCGCAGCCAACCTAGGGAAAAGAGAGGAAGAGTAACGCACCATCCAATCCCCACATAATCCACCCTCGCACAAAACTCCATACTAGCGTGATGTGCGCACCCAGACATCGTATGCCATACTGCGCTGCTGAACAGACACAGGAGGGCGAAGCACATGAAGAGCAGCTCGGGGAGGTCGAAATCATGCGCGCTGTTGATGAGCGGGATGAGGTTGAGACCCCAGAGGAGGCAGGGAATTAGGTGTGTATGGATGTTTACTGTTTAAGAGGAGGGTTAATGGGCAGAAGAGGGGGGAAAGAGAGAGATTTACAAGTCTCGTTGTGGAATTTGAAGAGCGACATGACGAGGAGTGGCCATCGTTCTATGGGTATGAATCTATCGGGTATGTTAGGATTAAGAATAGATCACAGGAAGGCTCGACGTACCGATACCCATGCGTAACGAACGGATTATTCTTCCATGGATGCGGGAGGTCATGGTACTTAATCAACTGATACCCCTCCAGCGAACGCTTGACAGCAATTGCTACCTCCGCCACCTCCTGCGCCGCCATCTCCAACAATCCCTCCGCCTCCTCCACCATATCCGGTGCGCTGTTCGTGATATCCGCGACCAAATCCGAAGTGAGTAGCGCATCCATGAACTCGGATAGCATGCTGCTTTGAGGGAAAGTGGGTAAGTCGAGTCCAGTGGGGAGCTCGAGCGCGGAGAGGTGTGAATGGAGGTTGTTGAGGTGAGTGGAAAGGGTAGGGAGGAAGTTGAGTGGCCTTTCAAAGTCGAGGTCGTGGAAGCGCGTGCGGACGTCGTCGAGCTTGAGGCGCATGTCGGAGATCATGTCTTCCATGTCCGGGAGCTGGGGCATATCCGGGAGATGTGAACGGACGTCGTTCATGTCAGGGAGGTAGGGCATGTCTGGGAAGTGTGAACGCATATCTGCCATGTCGGGGAGGTGCGGCATTTCTGGTAGACGCGCGCACATCTCGTTGAACCCCGGAAGGTCAGGAAAGTCTGGGAGCTGGGACTTGATGAATGTCTCTACTGACGTGAGGTCTGCGAACTGAACATCGGGGAGGTGGGAGCAGACGTCCGCGCGGATGCCCTCGAGCATTTCGAGGGCTGTGACAGCCCATTCAGCGGCATCGTCGATAGTGAGTTCGCTCTTTTTTGTGAGCCATGCCTCGAGGTGAACGTTGGGTGATTGTACTTGCGAAAGGCGTCGCTCGATGTCGGCGAGGTAGGAGAGGATGATGAAGCGGATGGAGGCAAGAGTTTGAGTGGGTGATGCAGATGAAAGGTCGAGTGCCTCGAGGGAGTGCGGAAGCGTCCTGCATAGCTGCAGTGCTGGACGCTTTGAACACGTCAAAGCAAGACGGGGTCTTGGTTTGCGTAGACGGATCTCTGATTTACTCCTAGGGCGGAGGGTGGTTGACCTGGCAGTAGGGGTGGTGAGTGTGAGGGACATGTGTCTAATGATCTAGGTGGATATATCTAGCGTTGATGATAATAAATCGTTGGATATCTAGAGAGAACAAATGAACGACGAGGTGGGTTCGCACTGCGGGGAATCCTGATTCCAAGAGAATCAAAGTAAGGAGGCGTGTCAGATAAATAGCATAGAGACGGGCGTCTATAGCTGTGGGCGGTGAGGGCGTTGAGTTGTTAAAATCAGTTGCGGTGATGGCATCCATTATCGCTTGGGGAAGCTGACTAAGTTTGTGATCCGGACCCCTTAGCGCTGCTGACAAACCACACAGCCAGACGTCCCGCGCCTCGCGCGTCTCCGTCTCGGTGCAGAGTCATCCTGACTATTCACTCAGTATAAGACGCACATAAGATGCTTATTCTCCTCCAATAACCACCTGCAACAAATCAAGAAATAATGACTGTCGGAATCCCGCAAATCCTCGTCGTGGGGCTGGGGAATCTCCCGTTTCCACTCACCCGTCATAGGTAGGCCTCGAGCTTTGATCCTAAGAAAATCACGTTCATTCAACGCGTCCAAATTCCTTTGCTTTCCCCAGCGTCGGCCAGCTTCTTGTTGACTCGCTCGCGTTTCGTTTGGGGATCTCGCTATCCAATCAACGTGGAGGATACTTGGGCCAGAAGGATGTCACCATCGGGGACACACTCGTCTCACTCACGCTGTTCAAGTCCAGTACGCATCCATCCTCTTCCTCTATTCACTTTGGCACTCGCTTACCCTGCTCTAGAATCCCTGATGAACATCTCCGGCCCCTCCATCGCCACCATCTACCGCAAAACCTGTTCCTCCCCCTCCTCCCTCGTCGTCCTCGCCGACTCTCTCTCGCACAAAATCGAGACGCTCTCCCCCCGACTCGGCGGCTCCGCACAGGGGCACAATGGCGTGAAGAGCATCATCTCTGCACTTGGCGGCGAGATGGGTTTCTATCGATTTCGAGTTGGCATTGGCCGCGACGAGACAGATGCGGCAACCTATGTGATGCGCAAGCTGTCATCCCATGAGAAACGGTTCTGGGGGGAGGATGGTGTGGATTTGGTGTTGAATGAGTTGGAGAAGGTCGCGAGGAAGAGTGGCTAATGGTGCGTTCTTCACCGGTCTATATTCAAGCGTGCAACGCTGATCGAGGTATTCCAGAGCCAATCCTGCAGCAGCAAAGCTAGCTATATTCTATTCGAAGCGTCGTAGTTACCACAAGAGCTTCCGGATAGCTCTGACAGGAACCTCTCCCACGGCAATACCTCTACGGAAACCTATGGACCTCCCTCCCCTTCCTTCTACCAAGTTCGGACCGCTGCACCCGCGCGAGAAGAATGACGTCCGGCCGGGGCACAGGAATACTTCCTCTATCCCTCTCTTGCGGTTCTTCTCCCCGTATTGTCCGCTGGACAACGTCATCCCCTTGCTCTCTCCCACAGTACCTCTTGTACTGGACCGCTCTTCTCTCATATCGCCTCCCACACCATCTCTCGCACATGTATATACGATGCACTGCGAATTCGCGAAGCATAATAATAATACAGCAATTGTAATCACGGGACGCACCCGCCGCTCTACTTTTCTCGCGCTGGAGTCTAATGATCCTGCACGCGCGCGGTGCAACTTTAATGGGTTCTTTCTATACGCATCTAATGATACACTCGCCAGCTTAATTTAATCATCCGTCTTCTCTTCCTTCTTCTCCGTCAGCGATGTATCACCAAATGAGCACCACCCAATTTCGAATGCAGCACATATGCAGGGTAGGTATCATGATTATTGTTAGGTACGTTATCTGCCCCTCACTTTTATCTTGTCATCCTACTTTTATTTTCATTTATATATATAGCACATCGCGCTTCTCGTCATACAGGAGCAGGCTTCTTGCCAACGCGCTCGCTGTGCACCTGAGCTCTTCTGAGTGCTCTGGAATACGCACCTCAACTCCTTTAGGCTCCATGGGGCGTGCACCCGAGTTCTTTCGAGTATCTCGACTACCCCGCACCATGCGGTGTAGCGAGGGATGCCGTTCAGGTTGACAGCATATAGAATTTGCGAAGCTCTTGCTCGGATTAACTGCTCGTTCCTGCCACTCGTCTGGTCGGCAGATACGAGCATAGTTACTTATATAAGGAGGGGGCAGTTGCGCTCTTCACCCGCGCGTGTCCTTCGTCCGCGTACCCTGGCTACCATGGCTTTCCTTTCGAAAGTCCTCGCCGTCGTACCCCTCCTACTCACATTAACCTCAACAGTCCACGCGCAGCCCTCGCCTGCCTTACAGAAACGTATCTCGGCAGCTATTAAAGCAGCTGCGAACCAGACGCAGCTGGATTATACGGCGTTTGTTAATCCGTTTATTGGGACTGGTGCGTTGTCGCGTTTCTAACTCACTTCGTTGAGCTAATTTGCGGGGTAGATAATTTCGGAGATGTTTGGTGAGCCTACATCGATATGTTGGTAAGGAGATAGGGTTAATGCTAATGGGATGACCGGTATGGTTTAGTCCAGGCGCATCTGTACCGTTTGGTATGGTGAGTCTTCATTACAGATGTCACGTAGCAAGCAGAACGACAAGAATAGTAATAATAATATGTGCAGGCCAAATTCACCACGGATATGACTGGCTATGCCCCCGCTGGTACAGCTCCCTTTCCCTCATACCTCCTCTTTCTCTGTTATTCTTATGCATGAATTAATAAACAGGATACGTGACCGACAACACCCAATTCGTACGTGGGCTCAGTCCGCTGCATGATAGTGGAACTGGTTCTTCTCTCGGTGCATATTTTTCTTTGATTATATATGAGAGATGCCATGTTGACGGCAGAATGAATGTAAAGGAACATACGGAAACTTCGAAATCATGCCCCTCATGTGCCCACACGGATTCGACACCTGCACGACGACGCTTGCTGCACGCCAGCGTCTGCGAAAGAATAATACCGACGGTCCGCCTTTTCCTTCCTCTCGTCTCGTTTCAATTGTTAATGCCTCTCCTATTCAGATGCCTCCCCAGGCTACTTCGCCCTCACCCTCAACAACAACATCAAGATGGAAGCAACTGCAACGCGCCGTGCCGGTCTCGAGCGATTTACTTTCCCTGCTAACGCGACTTCGAAACCATACTTCGTCCTGGACCTTGCGAACGATCTCCCTGCTTCGTTTGCGGGTGGCGAGTTGAATATTGATCCGCAGAAGGGGAGGATCACGATTGGCGGACTGTGGGGATCAAGGTAAGTTCGGGGTTCTGATTCTTTGCTACTCTGCGCTATTTTGGGCTTTAGGTTGAGAGTAGTGATGTTGATGATGATTTTGATTTGTGAATAGTTTCGGACCGTCGAGATTCAATTACCAGGCGTTTGCATGTTATGATCTCCTTGACGGCGGAAAGCAGAAGTTGAGCGAGTGGGGTGTCTGGACTGGTGATACGTAAGCTTGTCCTTCCTAGTCCTCCACTGACTTCCCTCACTGACGTCGCTAACAAACCAGAGTCGGACTCGATGCCAAAGGCCTCGGACTTACCCACCTCAACCTTACACTCAACCTCATAGGAGGCATATACCAATCCGGAGCTCTCTTCTCCTACGAAGACCAGTCTACCCCAATCAACATCCGCGTGGGTGTGTCGTTCCGCTCTACAGATCAGGCTTGTGCCAACGCAGAGTCGGAGATCGGTACGGCCAGTTTTGAGGATATCCAAGGGAGGGCAAAGGTCCTATGGCAGGAGAAGTTGAGCAAGATTGAGATTGATGTGCCGAATACACCGGCGAATGTGACGGAGATGCTATATTCATCGTTGTATAGGTCGTCGTTGACGCCAGTAAGTGTGACTGCATTCTTGTTTAGTGAGCCTTGCTTATGACTGTGTTGTAGAATAATGCGACTGGAGAGACACAGGGCGTGTTTGCGGACACCACACATCCTTATTTCGATTCACTATATTGCAGGTATGTATATCACTTCTTTTCCTGTAACCCAAGCCTAACTGTGTAACCTTTTAGCTGGGATACAGTAAGAACTAATTGTACAGAATGCTTGAACTTATACTCATCTTCACCTCCCCAAGTTCCGCACCTTTTACCCCCTAATGGCCCTTCACTCCCCAGTCGAATTCGCTCAGATTGTAGACAACTATATCGACGGCTGGAGAAAGAACGGCTGGATGCCTGAATGTCGTGCCAACAACCTCCCCGGATGGACACAAGGTGGATCAAGTGCCGACAATATCGTTTCTCACTTCGCGATGAATTACCATAACGAAGCTTCGGAGTTGGGTATCGATCTGAATGAGCTGTACGCTGCTCTATTGGCGGACGGCGAGCTTAATCCACCGGAGTGGAATATCGAGGGACGACAAGTGAATGTGTACAAGTAGGTAGATATTTACTTTACAGAGAAGGTTACGGTGCTGACAACTTATCAGGAAATATGGTTATGTGCCTTTCGCAGTTTTGGATGTATCAAGCACCGGTCGACAGACAAGAGAAGGCAGCAGGACTCTCGAGGTATGAAATCGCTGCTCGGTAAATTTTCGTAATTTGCTGACAATCATATAGTACGCTTTTGAAGACTTTGGCATACGCCAAGTTGCCCTTTTGCTAGGCAAGAGCGATGATGTGGAAACGTATACTAATCGCTCTCTGGTACATACACTCCCTTAAACGTTCTAAATATCTGCTCACTATCCTGTACAGTTCTATCGCAATGTCTGGGACCCTTCAGTTGTCAGCGATGGCTACAAAGGTATGAGATCTCTAAAGGACTCGTCATGTTTGTAATTTGACCGTGATCCAGGCTTCTCACAAAAGCGTTTCCCAAATGGCACATTTGCATTCACAAGTCCCGTTAACTGCTCTCCGAACGACAAGAACGACACCAGATCATGCTCTTTGCAAGGAAACAATGTCAATGGATTCTATGAGTCTTCGTCTTGGGAATACAGCTGGTAAGTATCATACAAATGCGAAGTAACCATTTACTGACGGGCTTCAAGGTTTGCACCTCATGACACTGCCCATCTCATCGACTTAATGGGTGGAAATGTATGTCTCCTGAAAGTCTTTACCATACGATACTGAGATCAGAAACATAGGCCACATTTGTGAAGCGCTTGGATCACTTCTTCAACGTAAGTTCACTAAAACTGTTTGACACATCATCCGTAACATTTTCTATATAGGCTGGATACTACCTCGCCGGCAACGAACCTTCTTTCCAGGTCGGTTTTACGTCTTATTATCCGAATTCTACAAAAAGTAATTCTCATATTCATACAGACCCCAATTGGATACCACTACGCCAATCATCCCGCGAAGTCTGTCGATCGTGTTCGAGAAGTAGTCTTCACGAACTTTGATATTAGTACGTCATTGTCGATCCCCCAAGATCTGCACGAATACTAATTGACCTTCTGTAACGCAGCTCCCGCTGGACTGCCTGGAAACGACGATCAGGCAGCAATGGCTTCGTTGCTGTCTTTCCATCTTCTAGGCCTCTATCCAGTCCCTTCAACTTCTCAATTCCTCGTTCTCTCGCCTTTCACGCCCAAATATACCATCCATAACTCCTTCCTCAATGTTAGCACTACAGTAACAACAGTCAACTATAGCCAAAAGTCTATCCAGAAGAAGATCCCCGCTGGTGTACCTGCTTATGTTCAGAGCGTCACTATCAACGGGAAGGCCTCCACACGCTGCCATTTCGATTTCTTCGACGTCTTCAGAGTCGGGGGAGAGGTCGTGATCACACTGACTGCAGACAAGACGAAGGCGGATGACTGTGAAGGTTCATTGCCGGAGAGTATCTCGACAGGCGGGTTCGCAAAAGCAAGATGATCCACAGTGAAGAAAAGGGAATAAAGAAAGGAGTAGGATATATATATAAGCGCATCGACTAGTAGTACATACAAAATGTACATATGTACACGCTACGAGAAAGAAGGAACAAAGAGAAAGGTATAGACAGTATGTACAGCTGGAAGGAAAGGGAATAGTCTACCTCGTCCTATGAAAAAAAAGATCCATCCGTCGGGAATCCATCCATCCAGTAAAAAAAAGAAAAACTAATACAGATCATCCTGGTCCGATACACGATTCGATTCGAGCCATTGTGCGTAGACATCTTCAGGTACATTAACTTCGTAGACACGCATGTTCTTGGGATCGTTGGAGTAGGGAAGTTTATAGCTAAATCGATGCAAGACGCTCAGTTAATATCAAGGAAATGAGAGAATTCACGTACTTATCAAGCGTCTGAACAACAATAGGTTTCTGCGTTCTACCAACTTTCACCTTTCCAACTGTTACCGTAAACTGTAGTGACTTCGTGCCGGGCCGTAAGTGGAGCTCAAGAGCTTCTTCGATCTTCTCTTCAACTTTGTGCGCTACTACAGCGCTCAAGTCAACATCTTTTGGAGGAGTGGAAGCCCCAGAAGCATCAATAACTGCAAATCAAAACCATGAGTTACTAAATATTAAGCAGGAGAAAATTAAACGAACCAGCAGCGTAGCGCTTCTCCGCCTTCCTCGTCATCTTGCCCAGAGCCCTCTCGGCTTTGGCAAGTTGTGCTTCCTTTGCAGAGGACCAGTCAGCAGCAGAAGCATCCTTCTCTTCCTGTAGGCGTTTTATAATATCCTCGGTCTGTAGCATCTGACCGCGCAGCACAACTGCTTGATGTAGACGTGCTGTTACGGATTCGAGGAAGTCCCCTGCGGAACTAGTCACCGAATCTGCGGAGGAGCCTGCAAAGTCGACAGGAGGCTCTTCGGCTGGTTCTTCTTGCTGCTGCTGCTGCTGCTGCTGCTCTTCTGGTTGTTGGTGCTCAGCTTCAGGCGATTGCTGCTGTCCAGCATTGGCAGCGGTGGGAGGAGTAGTGGTTTCATCGGGGTTGCCAGTAGGATTCTCTGTAGAATCAACAGCAGCCCATGCATTCTCTTCACCGTCATCCAAATTGATGTTATTATGCGCAGGGTTCTCATTCGTAGCGTTGACAGGCGTCTTGGCATTTTCATCGCTTTCATTTATCGTATCGAGTGGTTCTTGAGTTAAAGGCTCCCCATCTTCTCCTGTGAGAAGGGATTTCTCGTTCCCGCCCATGGTGAAGGCCGAACCAGCAGCATCGGCGTAAGGCTCGGAATAAGATGGCGGTCGGTCAGTGCCTGTGCCTAAAAGGTCATTGAGTGATGGTTCAGGCTGGACAGTGGGTGGCGTAGGCGCCAATGGACCACCAAGGAAGTCATCCAATTCATCCGCCACCTCGCCTACAGGATTCTCCACTACCTGAGATCCAGATCCAGAAGCAACGGGGATATCCTCAAACAAAGGTGTCGAGTTCGAAGGCGGGGGGATAGGCTGTGGTTCGGGCGAAGGCGCTCTTATCGTTGTGAATTCGTCGTCTTTAGGCGGTGGTGCAGGGGGAGTTTCGGCATTTGCTTCCTCCTTTGTCACATTCTCCCAATCAGAGAATCCCCCTCCATCAAAAGCGTCGGGAATGAGAGGCATGCGTGCAGTAGGTGGAACTTCTTCCATGTCAACTGGGAGATCGAAGGCGCGTGCAGAGTCGGAGGGGGTGGGTGGTAATGCGAGGGGGCGGGGTTTGGGCGTCTCATCGCGATCATCGTCGCGTTCTGGCTTCTTTCCCTTGTCCACTGCTATCTCTTCCTCTTCTTCAACATCTGGGATCTCAGAAGGATTGAATGCAGAGGGATCGACGGTTGAGTCAGAGGAAGAGTCCGACGTAGAGAGGTTCTCCTCGTCGAGATCAGATCTAGAGACCTCGCTGCCTTGGTCTGAATAGCGGCGCCGCGGTATCGAGGAGTACCGGTGGTGTGTGGTTCCAACATTGCTGGTAGACGCTTCTGAGTACACAGGAACGTGGAGCCCAAAGACGGAGCCGATATCGGTATCCGTTTCTGAGAAGTCGCTGGGGAAGGAGCCAGGAACGTGTCGTTTCTTGATCGTGGGGTTTCCAGGAATGGGCGTTGGGGGTATAACTCGTGTGGTGGGGGGTATCGGCGTAGTGGGGGTGATGACAGAAGGGGTAATGGTACTGGAGGCGGAGGTAATCACGGAGGGAGCACTGGAAGGCGAAAAGCGGACGGTGCGCGTTCGAGGGAAGATGGCGACGCGGGGAACCTGTCTCGAGAGGGTATACATGTCGCGGCGGAAACGGCGCCAGATGCGATTGAGGCCGACGTCGACCCAGATAGCGGGGGTGATGTCTGCGAGCACCATTCCGAGGCCGGTCCAGACAATGACGAGCACCAGGCGAGCGAAGCTCTCGGTCACGAGGAGGTCAACAAACAGGCGCACTCCGTAGGCTACGTAGGGGTCAAATGAAGAGGGCATTTTCTTGACAAAGTGCAGGAGCACGACGCCCTCCCAGAGGCCTACAAGCGTACCAGTGAGCTTAAAGTCGTGGTGGCTCACGGAGTCGACGACATAGCGCAGACCGAGCCCAGATCCGATGGCGAATATGCTGTCCATGATGTTGGGGGCTCGTTCATGGATGCGCCAGGACGAGCGGGACGAAAAAACGGAGGAGACGACGCTCATCCTCGCAGTGATGATAGTGATGGGATTCCAAAATGAGTTTGCATGCTGCCCGCTTACCCACGCTGCTTATGGGTCGTTGTAAGTCCCACGTTCACAACAATGCGCCCAACAACAATCACCGCTTTTTTCTATTATCCTTCATAATGCCAGTCTACAGCTACAAGCCTTTGGGCGTGAGCAGAGTCTCATGGCCAGCAGCGCAGGAGCTTCATCGGATATAGGGTACCCCCGGTAATCGATGTACACGCAGTTGTGACAATCCTATGATGACAGTCCGGTCCTCGAGGCAGGGATAAGAATAGTATGGTAGCCCAGAGTCTGAATCTCCTAGGAACTGAATTTGTAAGAGCAAGAAACCTATCGTTCTAATGTCCATCTCGTTCTTTATAAAGTAATAGTGTTAAAAGATAGGTCAAAATGACCATTTAATTTGATACTGTCCTCCTTTAGACCTACACATGATGTCTGGCAAAAAAGAGGATATGGAATACGCTTAAAACATACACCGAAGGGGAGTCGAACCCCTGCTGCGCAGCTAGAGGTTGGCTCGAGCACGGGGACGAGATGCTTACATGAATTTCAGAGTGAATGCAAGGCGCACATGATGACCACTTCACCGGTGTATATGGAGAGCTAGCCCAGCAATCTAATATATTGTCCCGGCAATGGTAGCGGTCTTGAAATATCCAGTATTTATTTCACACAAAAACCATGCAACACAAAGATCGTACCAACTTCACCGATTAAGTTTCCAAACCCCATCCATACTCGTAACCAACCCTTCTCGTCGAGCCGCCTCCAGGAATGTAGCCAATTGATCTACCCTTTGATCGTACCCAGGTGCGAATTTGAGCATGGTCTGAATTCGTACGAGTCAACTTTTTCTTGACTTCCGAGAGTTGGACTGAGAGCGACTATTGCGTGGTTCGTGATAAAAAGTGCACATTAAGCTTTAAGATCCGGGTGTGTAGGAGTCCTTGCCTCTGCGTAGTTATTCGTCCGCATGAGATAGTTAAATGCTCGCGTTGTCTATCGACGTTCTGGAGGGATGTCCAAGTCAAGATAGCTGTGGTAACTTGGCTTTTATCAATAGCCGCTCCTATTGAACGGCATGCTATGCCATCCCGTCGGGACAGACCTGCAAAGAAAAGTGAGACATGAAGGAGACTGCGCTTTCGAACCTTGACAATCGCCACAGACCATGACGACCCCGAGATGCTCTACTTCTGCTTCCATGCTCTCTCTCATTTCAGCGCTGAAATGGCTTGCAAGGAATGCCAATAACATGGGAAGGGAGAGTCAAAATTAGGCGCGAGTAGGAAAGTGGCTGAAGAAGTGGGAAAATGGGTTACTGTCGGTAATTGTTCAAACTTTGAGGGTGCTAATGTTGAAATGTCGATTTGGGGGCTCTCTTTTTACTTCCACCTTGCATGAAAAAGAGGAAAAATACAGCTAACTCCAGGAGCCTGTAAAACGGGTGGGAGATCGTCAGGGAGGCGCGAGGAGGTGAGGGGGAGTCCACAATTTGCATTGGGATGGGGGCACAAAACTCCGCTGTTTGGCAGAGCCGGACCTGGCCAAACCCCACTCCTGCTCATTCCTCCACACCTTCCCCAGTCTTTACCTGCACGTTCAATGAGCGTTATTCACACTCGCTATCATCGCTCCTACCTGGCTTGCATTACCTGCGAGCTGCAGTCCAGGCGCTTCCCGCTGGACCATCAAGGCTGACAATACGATTGAAATGGGAAACCGCCAATAAATTCTTGCCAACAATCGTCCACCCCACCCAGTTCGTTGGTCACCCTGGTTCAAGGATAGTGGGAGTAGATGAGGAGCACTGTTAAGGAATTTTTAGACGGTCAGAACCTTTTATATATTCGAGCATAAGAAGAAAGTCGGGGACACCACATATCGTGTCCAGGGCGTACAAACCCCTGGGCATGACATCTAGTGCTCCCAGCACCCTACTCGCCGGTTTTACATGGGATGCAGACATTGTTTCAATTCTTCAAGTGATCTCCATCCAAGGTCTTCAATGCAAGAATATTCGAGAAAATCAACCAAATTACGACCTCAAGCTTCAGCAATTCGGGTCGTTACCATCTCAACTCAGCAGCTCAGATTGTCGGTGAGTTGTCACTTCAAGTTCTAGTTTTCCGTTCAAATCTGCTTCAATCACTCGATCTTCGTGTTCTTGAAGCACTGTCTTTCATTTTGTTCGTCTCTTGTGCGGGTCTTCGACTCCGCTTTGTTGAGAGTGGTGATTGTAGTTGCTGGTTTTGCTGTCTTGATCACACCAGTCCTCATGGAATGTACGCTGTACATAT
Source organism: Crucibulum laeve (assembly GCA_004379715.1). Classification (NCBI taxonomy): domain Eukaryota; kingdom Fungi; phylum Basidiomycota; class Agaricomycetes; order Agaricales; family Nidulariaceae; genus Crucibulum; species Crucibulum laeve. The sequence continues at coordinate 752,795 of ML213590.1, forward strand.
TGCTACATTGCGATTGTTAGGGCATACTCGTGGTCATGATGAAGGAGATGGATTGACTCACGTCAGCCTTATATCCGTCTGTGTGACGCGACACGTGACTTGTCACGCGTCTCGGTGCTACATCGCACGAAAAAGGCGTTGCCTAGAAGAGCTGGGAGGCGTAGAACCTGCACGCAGGGAGATGGAGAAGAGGAAGTATGGTTTATTCTGGAGGTGCTATTGTCTGATAAGCGAATTAACGGGATATTGGATTGTTAGAAGACTCACAAGTGTATGGAACGAGCAAACGCACGAGCTTTACCCGTGGTTCGCTCTACGTATCTACCATCCAGAGGGGCCGTACGAGGGGTACTATGCAGGAGGAGCTGCTACTGGATGGTTTTCTTGAGGTTGTGCCCCAGTCCCTAACGACACTTAGAGGCCAATGTAGGATCGCAGAGAGTGAGAACGCAAGCCGCAGAGAGCGAGAATGCAAGACCGCAGAGAGCAAGAACGCAAGACCGCAGAGAGCACGAAAGAGCGATGGATATACTGGTGAGTTGAAAGATATCATAGATGTATATACTCATAGCACTGCAAGCTATCGCTTACGGAGGTTATTCGTCAGATGCGTACACTTGATCGAGCCAAGACGGGATGATACCATTGGACTCCTGTTCAATTCGATGCATGAGGATATGTTACTCACTGTCCTGACCTGCAGAATGCCAGAAACCTCTCCTTCAGACTACCCTCATCTTCGTTTCCTTGAACAAGATACCCAGCTGGTAAAGATAAGAGCTGGGTGGAGATCTTGAGATTGGCCCTCGTCTTGGATCATGGCTTGACGGTGGATGCAACTAAACTGGGTGTCAGGATCGAGCCAGATAGACGCCTTTCGCTAGACCTCTACTTTGTTGAAGCGAAAACTATACGTTTTGAGCCTTCAGTAAACGATGACATTTCAATGAAGAACTTCACGAACTAATACGACGTTTATGGATGATGGTTGTGCATGGAACTCCTTTTGTGCCTCGTCTGTCCCAGGCGCCTGAATCTATATTTTCATCAAACATCTTCACTGAAGTTATTTCCAACAAATGGAGTTCTGCAATCTGGTTCAGACGGCCTCATATTTCTAATAAATACCAGCACCGTGGCTTATTGTCGCCTAGGATCTTCGCGCTCTAAGCTATCTGTCGATCCGGGGTTGGCTGCGTCGACCTGGGAAATATTGCGGCGCTCGCCGTCGCTTCGAAAATTTAGGTTGCTTTTAGGACACGGGGACCTTTTTTCGTTCCACTATTTATTCGCACATCCACCCTTTTTCACCCATAAAAACCTAAAACCACTTCTATTCACTGCTCTCATCCTCTTTTTATTTTCTTCCCCCCATCGTACAACGAGACGCGAACTGTTCCCTATTCTAACCTAATAAATGACTTCCGCTCAGCCATTCCTCGCTGGTTTCTCTGCTCACATGTCTGCGTCGGAGGACGCTCTTGTTTTTGCCGATACCCATCGCGCTTCTCGTCCTTCATCGGCCACATATACCAGCCCAGTGCCTCCACCTGCACCTATCATCGTATATTCATTTATTGTCCTCGATGTACTGATACTGATACTTAGTCTATGTTAGAAAAGTATGCTTTTCCGCCCTCAAGCCTACGAATTGCGCTTTGGAATCCCCATGGTACGGTGACTACCGCTATCTTTTCGTGATACCCTTTTCACGCGTCTTGGCTAGCGTAATTTCTACGAGGGAGCCGACAACGACTCCCAACTCTCCGACTTAGTACTAGACACCCCTCAAGTGCGCGAGAAAGCTAGCGGTACAAGGTTCATGTCATTCTGGGTTCGTCTCCTCCCGTCTTGTTTTTGTTCGATAATTGGTCGCTCACTCGTCATTATCATATGTAGCGGAAGCTGCTTCTATTTCTCCGCAAATGTAAACAGGCGGTGGAAAAATTCCTTTCTATCGAAAAGAAAGAAAGCGAGGTCGCCAGTGCCACTCATAAGTAACGACGCGTTTGTGCACTTTAAGTTCAACTCAGATGGCGTTAATATTGTCCTGTCCTCCCCAACCACACCCACACTGCGACTACAGTCTGAAATCTTACATGTACATAATTTTTCTTTCATCATATGGTCTCGTAATTTCTTACTTTCGATTTGCTCTATTATTGTCCCCACAGCTGCTTTGATATATATACTTCCTGTACATACTGTATTTAATTTTCGTCGAAAAACAAATTTGCTTCCGTAACGTTGGTGGGTGGCTGTGTAGACAATGCGGTACGGAACCGCATTGCTGGCAAGGCAGCACGTATTGCGTTTGCTAATGCTTTTACCGGTTTATGCTCTGATTTAAAGAAAATAATTATTTGCAGGTCTCTTCATTTCTATAACTAATACTCTGCAAGAACATACTAATGCAACAAAGATCCTACCAATTTCACCGATTAAGTCGCCAAACTCCATCCATACTCGTAACCAACCCTTCTCGTCGAGCTGCCTCCAGAAACGTAGCCAATTGATCTACCCTCTGATCATACCCAGGTGCGAATTTGAGCATGGTCTGAATTCGGTCAATGGGTAATGAGCCAAAGTTCGTGAGCATGCCTTGGATGAACTATACCAGCGACGGGTTAGCTATGAATTGAAGGTTGGATTGAGAGACGACGTACATTCCAATACACTCTCATCTGCTCCGCTTGCTGCTGTTGAGCAGTGGTTGGTGGAGGAACATCTGGTGCTGTGGGTACTATCGTGGGGGAAAACACATTAGCTCGATGTTTTCTTACGAAAAACGGAGAGATATGGATATACCATTCTTCGGATCTCTTATGATCCTCTCGCCCTCATCCTCTTCAAATTCTAGAAGCCTGAACATATTCTCTTCGTCTTCTTTCAACACTCCCAAATCAACCCATGTGAGCAGTGCCTTCAGCGCTGCACTTCGATCAATGCCACCCACATCTGCTATCAGTTCATCTAGTGACCATGTTTCTACAGCCACAAATCAATTAACTGTGATTACAAAAATGCAAAATGAACCACGAACGTTTCTGCGAGAACAATTCAATGAACGCAGCCTCTAATGGAGGCACATCTGCATCCACTGTACGATCTTCCAGATGTAGCTCGAGATGGACAGTGCCGAGATGCGGAAGCCATTTGAGTTTCTTGTCTGGCTTGAACACTGTAAATTCACGAGCGTATCGTTCTTGCATCCTGAAAACTCCTGTCAGCAACTGGAAGAGGGAATGAAAAGGATGAAGAACGTACTCCTGGAATTGCCCGGGCATCGTAATAGTGCTTGACTCCAGTGTTGGCCAGAAGTGTCGTGAAATGATTGTGGGATGTACCACCGACTATCCCAAGTGTAAATCAACAGTTACAAGGGTAAAGAGAAGAAGATAACGTACAGTATGCTGTGCTTGGATATGGCTATCTATTCGCTTCGAATCTGACATATCCTTCAGCATAACCTCACACACTTGTAGTGCCGCTTCGCCAAAGCGAATCTTGAGAATTTCTATGTTTCGACGCTAGGAAGTAAATGCCCGTCAGACCAAGATCGATGAAACAACACGAAGAAATATGGACCTCTTTTTCAACTCGTTCAAACCCATTCGTGTCCTCTTTGATGGATAGCAATCGTTGTGCAAGTAACACTTGGAGCTCCTTCACAAAGAGATCTTTTGAGTCATAGATGCTCACAAGCGTGCTGATGATATCGCTCGGCTTGTTCGTGCGGAATTCTAGAAGTTGCCAACGCCCTTAGTTCAGAAAATGCGACAGATAGAAGATGATGGACTGACCAGGCCCAGCATCAACTGGTTCTGGGTCCCAATTTGGGTCTGTCAGATCCTCTTGGTCAGGTTGATGGAGCGGCACTATGGGCTCGTTCTCATCCACGAGTGGATCTTCGTCTTCCTCATCGTCATCGTCACCTCCAGCAGCAGGACCAACGAGATTAGAAACGATCGCGCGAATTGTGTCAGGGCGAGATCTGTGAAGACCATGTTAGGCGACGCAGAATTTGGTGTTATTCGTATACTAGCCTTAGATAACGTCGAATGGGATCAGCCACCTTGTACAAAAGCACTCCTGGAGGGTCGACTATGCGCAAGCACTTTATAGTGCTTACATACTGCGAGAGGATGAGTTTGGTTGCGGCGCCTGGATGGAGAAGACGTTTCTGATTCCTATGGACAGTCACCTCGTCAGGAAACAAGCTAGCAGAGGAATCTATAAAGCTACGCACGCTTTCCGTAGAGAAGTAACTAAGCTAGTACGCTGATCTACTCGTTGCAGACATTCCTACGTCGTGTAAGTTAGCGTCAAGAAGAAACAGCTATAAACAATCACTTACTTTCAAATCCTGCAACGCACCCATGCTATCAGGAAAGTCGATGATGATGTCGAATATTTCGCTGGTTCTGTCATAAAGTTCACAACGAACTTGAAAATAGAACGGAAATCAAGGAACACACCGAAGATCACATAGTGTCTTGTTGATATGGAAATCGAATCTAGAGCCAACACCTTGTAGCATCGTCCGCGCTTCCTCCGCTATACGTTCTTATTGGCTTCTGGTTGAATGTTGAAGTAAGGAAAGACGTACGACTAGCAGCTCCTCTGGCATAGATGACGACCATCCATGGCACCACTCTCCCAGCCATCCATGCGCGAAGCTCTTCTATCACCGGTTTATCCCATCGTCCCTTACATGTCGACTGTACATGCTCCTCTATACACTCATATCCCACCGAGGCAACGATACTCTCATATCGATCAATGAAGCCTAGCTGCGAGAACGCGTCCCAAAGTGCTGGACTATTCGGTATCGATGATTGTGCCGAGATAGCTTGTTGTGGGGTAGATGTAGATGTGGAGGGGGTAGAAGGGGTGGATAATGGAGCAGGGGTGAGAGTAGCGGCACAGAGAGCCTTGAATGCGCTTGCGAATGTGGGTGGGAGGGCTGCGAATAGATGAGTCTGAAAACTGAGCGTAAACGCGTTGATGACCCCCTGGCCAAGCCTATAGTGGTGTCAAAGCTGCATCGTATATGTAGAAAATACAACTCACTCGGTTGGGGGAGACCACCCTTTATACCAATGCAATACGCGGAAAACGAGCTTTTGAATGGTCACAGGATCATGTGTGTTCTACAGAAACGCGTCAAAGAGCTATAAGAAGTAATACGCATGGGCTAACATACCTCATATTCCTGCATGAACAAGCTAATTTCGCCGGTAATGATAGGAAAGGACTTGCGGATACCCTCTACGCGTTCATGTAAGATTTGCCACACGCTCAAGAGAAAGTAACAAACCAATAAATATCTCAAGTAGCGGGGGCAGTCTGCGGCTCTCTACCATTACATTCAATGCCAGGCGCACATCCGCAGGGCCTACCTTGCCACAGATCAGCCATTACTCTGAACCTCAGTAAACGCATCGAGGACTCACTAAATTGTTGCCGTTTCTGAGCCTCCACTGGATCTCTAAGATCTTTTGGACGTAGAACTTCAGTGATCAAGTTCCATGCCTGAAGCCATTCGACGGGTTAAATTACAGATCGGGCATGCAGATGATATACCGACCAACGTACTTGACTAAAGCTTATAAGTCCAGAGACACCTGGCGCTTCACGGTTGAGGCGTTGGAATGCCTCTTGCCATTTGGCTGCAACTTGGGCGCTAAAGGCGTCATTGGCCATCTCAGAAGAGCGTCGAAGATAATCGTTATGATGGTTCGGCTATTGAATGGAATATTGACATTGAGCGGTGGACGTTGGCTTCAACGCTTCAACGCGGGCGACAGGCGCGTCAGTAAGTGGTGGCGATGCCATGTGCGCGGTCGGTTGATTTCTAAGGCCAATGCCTTCTGGAATCCAAGGCAACTTTGACTGGTCAAGTATCATGAAATAATTCGTTACAACCAGCATACACTACCCGAGCCAGGAAATACTACAATCATACAGTGGTTAAGTACTAAGCATATTGGGCCAATAAATAAGTGCTACTTGGTTATATGTCGCTTGTCCAATAGGTATTACAATACAGTAGAGATGCACAGACACTCAGATCGAGGGCCAGGTTATGAATGCCATGAGTGAGAAATATGTCGCGAGATCGGAGGTGAAAGGGTATATGCAGTAAGGTCATTATGGCGAGGGATATCAAAGGAGTGGGGGTTATTGAATATCGCGAGTTGTCTGAGGAAAGATGCAGAGAGGTGGTTTAAGTGGTTTAGTAGGTTTGCAGAAGTTGAGGTCGGTGAGAATGGTATGCAGATCGTGCATGCGTGGAAACGGCATTCCGATAGCTGATCTCCTCCAGCCAAGCACAAATCGGAAACCGCATGAATGCTCCCGAACGAGCCGTAGTCGCAAAACCTATATAAGAACGAAGAGCGTACCCGTGTTTTATGAGGTAGTATGTATCATGTCGGTCTTAACCAATCTCCTCCTGCCAGCATCCCATTTCCGCAGGTATTCTTTCGCGCGCTCCAGGAAATATTCGCAGCCATCAAACAAGTCCTGAGGGAGCTTATCCTTGCGCTGATCCCATGGCTTAACATCGATGCTCTCGCAGCGATCCAAGCAAACGAGAATCATCCCAAAACTATATGCATCCGCAAGCAGTGGGTCCTGGCACTCCCCACGCAGAATCTCTGGAGCCGAGAACGGGCGTGTACCAGGGTGGATCTGCTCCACATTCATTGTGGGTGGCTTGGGAGTTGCTGCAGAGTATTTGCGCTGAAGGTCAACGAACGGGTCAACGGGTTCGTCATCCGGGGACTTGAATATCGAATCTGCTGAAACGGAACGTCCAAAGTCCAACAACTTGATGGTATTGGATCGCGCCGTGACCTGAACATTGAGGAGTGAGAGGTCTCCATGACTCAGTCGATATGAGTGTAGGTGTGTAAGTCCATCGAGAAGTTGATTGTGATAGTCGATCTTCTGGTCTGTTGACAACGGAGGGCGTGCAATGATCACATCATACAGTGTCCGGCCATCAAGGTACTCGAGCACCATACCGACATTCTCGAGAGATCCAAGGAATGCACATATGTTCCTATGTCGTGCAAGAGTGGTATAGACGCGCAGTTCGGCGAGGAACTGAACAGTCACGTCGGACGCATTGGATTGCATTTCACCGTTGATTTCAAGTTGGATTACATCCGGCTTTTTTACAACGCACTTAAAGAGTTCTGAAGCAGAGCCATGTGCCATGGGTGTGAGACTTGCAGTAGCGTTGGGAGGGGCGCTATATGCAGTCGGCGTAGGGAAGGAGAAGATGGAGGTAGGATGGCGAGGAGGATTGTAAATGGGCGATGGGGGCGGAGACTGGTCGAACTTGTGGTCTGTATGGTGTACATGGTCCACACCATGGTTGTACGTATTATACGGCTGTTCCACTGCTGTTTCCTCGGATGAAGAGAATGAGTTGACGGAGGAATTAAGTGGGGCCGAGTTGAGGTTCATGTTCTCCTCCTCGTCGTCCATCTCGACTATACAGTAACACATTAGACTCAAGACTACGATGAGAAGGACTCACTCACCCATCCACCAGTTCTTCTTCGAGGTGAGTGTAACGCGCTTTACATGCATCGTCTTCTGCCTAAGGGGTGGAGCGGGCCCAGGGATGCTAGGCGTCCTCTGCTCTGTGGGTGTGACTGTTATTGCATTGCTGAAAGGGCGGTTGAACGCTGGACGTTGCATTGAGCTGGTTTCTGGGCAAAGGGGTACCTGGATGAGACCTGGCAGGTGATGATGTAGAGGAACAGAAGAAAGGAAGAAAGTGAAATTGGTTATCGGAGACACGCACGTTGGACTTGGCAATGGAGGGATATCTATTTACGGACCTAGACTCGGTAATTTGCATCCTTGCCTTTGATCCCATCTGCATCTCTGCCTTGATCTACTCTTCTTTACGTCTTCGCCGCTCTCACCTGCAGCTATTTCAGTCTCTTTCTCTCTGCAATCGATCATCTGTAGCCTACTCGATCCCACTGAGCGTCTGTTCTGGCCCTGCCCACCTTTTTCGGAGGGTATCTGCTGACTATCGTCACTTCTTTTCTCAAACTTAGAAGGCCGGTCTGAAATAACGAACGCGTCCGGTGTGCCTTTCTCGAAGCTAGTGGTGATAGAGTGGCCGATTACATCTGTTGGATTCTCGGTGTCCCAGATAGTGCGTAGCTGTTTGTTCTCAACAAGCCTAGGATGTGAAAGACTTTTGGACAGCACAGTCAGGTTAGTCACGCCGAAGCCCCGCCGCGGGGTTGCAAGATGACCCCATCGATGCATCATAAAGTCGAAGAACCTACCCGAAACGTTTTCTTAGCTTTGAAAATCGTCAAGCCATAACTCGGAGTAACTAGTATGTAGAACCTGATCGACATAACAACTTCAATAAGCACACCACTAATGACTAGATGATTACAGATATACAGAAAAATAATAAAATACGTAAGTTCGTTAAATGAGGTATGGTATAATGAAGGCAATATGTACTGAAGTCCCAAAATGATACTGGTATTGTAGTGAAAGTCCCGAAAACGAACGAGGATGGATGGGTGGGTGCAAAAAATCTAGTGGTGGAACAAAGTTCAATGGAGTCCGTGAACAAATGCAAGAGTGGCCACTGAAGTCATACGAGGGTCTTTTGTTTTAAATCATGGTTAGTGTATGGAGGAATGTTCCGGTTATAAGCCAAAAACGAGAGTAATGGCAATCATGGCAATAGCCCATAGCCATGAAGCCGAGTCTGTACGTATACCGGAGTTGTTGTCCTTCGTGTTAGAGCCGGAGCCGGATTGCTTCTGAGGTTCTACTATCGACGGGGAAGGTAGGTCCGCAACGGCAAGGGTGTTTTGTGCACCAAGTGTACCGGATCCAACCATGATCAGTTGACCGATGGAAGGAACGCCATTAACCACGACGAAAATCAATGCAGGGCCTGGTGCGAGGACTGCTGGGTTGGGAGGCAGTTGTCCCACGTGCAGGATGGCAGTGTTGTTCTCCTGGTAACCTGTATAGGATGTTTGGAGTTGCACAAAGCGTTGACCCATGTTCTGGGAATTTTGTTAGGTAAATCTTGTTCATATAAAAGCAGCTATCTCACCATCGAGTGCGTGGAGAAGCCGGTCCTGATGACAACTACCGAAGCGCTTTCAATATTCTTGATGTCACCGAAGAGATCATCCGAGTTTAAGACAACGTCAAAAGATGGACCACCATAGGAAAGCTGCGAAAGAAGGCCTCTGGGTTCTGGTCTTCTCTCATTAAAGTACGAGGGGAAGAAAAGTTCGGTGCGGTATTCTGTTGGGTAACGAACGTTGGGACCAACGGTATAGTCGGGGTTCGGGTTGGATCCAGTGACGAAAATTGATCCATCAGCGAGCAAAGTTGCAGAAGAATGATACATCCGTGGGATAGTGCTGGCATTGAGTCCGTCGCGCGACCACCTCTTGCCAGTAGGAGCGTCCGGGTCATACATCGCAGGCATCAAAATAGGATCGTCGGCATAAGAGTGGCCGATTGCCCAGTCGTTATCTCCATACCCAGCAGTTCCTGCCGATCATATTAAGTAAAAAGCTAGTGCTCGTCAAAGAAAGTACGCACCCATTCCAGCACCGTTCAGAGTGAAGATCTTCCCGTTCGGCAGTGCGATGAGATTCGCCATGACTCGCGCCTCAGGTAGAGCGTCATCTCGAACATACGATCGCGAATTATCCGGAGTGAGTCTCACACAGGAAGTGGACGCCGCGTATGTAGGAACGATAAAACTGGGAGATGTCCATCTATTCGGTTGGATATTGGAGCCACCGCAGAATAGAATCGTCGCAGTATAATTGTTTGCAGGAGTGAGGGGCAACATAATTGTGCCAGCACTGGCGGGGTATACGCGAACAGCATCAGGAATGTTGTCAAGCTCGGTTTCCTGGTTATTCTTGTAATCAAGAAGGACAGTGGCCCAGTTGGATTGAATGAGAAGCTTGCCAGAGGGAAGGAGCCATGTAAGGGGGTACAAGTTGGCAGGGAGGGTCCGCTGGAGGACGGGGGAAGGTACCGAGGGACCTCTGGGTGGGAAGAACTCATATGTCGGGTTATCTTGACCAGCATCGTTAACATAGCCACCATTTCGACAACCACCGAGCTTTTTTCAGAGGCGTAAGTTTAACTTTGAACGATGCTGACGGATAAATGAAACCCACAATGATTATAGTACCGTCTTCTAGTGTCTCCCTGCGTCATGTAAGCATAAAGCGGACTTTACGGCATTACTAAAAATACGCACAAGGTCGGATACCACCTTTGGTCTGATTGGTATGGGGATAAAAGCCAGTCGCAATTGCCGTCATCACAGGGAGTCAGGAGACTGGCAGGTTAAATTTAGACGACCACAAAGAGAAAATCGAGTTAACTTTTTACAAACCGAATGCTAGAAGAAATAAAATTTAGCAGGAGTTAATCATCAGGAGGTGGGAAAGCTCACGATCTCCTGCCATCTGGGTCATCGTAGGTTCCACCGCCGTCTTGGTTAGGAGCGACGTCGCCGCCGACTATGACTCCTTGGTTGCCGCCGACATTTATCCATGTTCCGTTGCCTAATACACTACCGCCCTACAGCACGAAAAATAAAAATCAGCCAAGACGAATGAAGCGGACAAAATAACCCGTACAGCACAGAACGAATTTGTTATAGCGTTCATTGCTCTCTGCTGATTTGATCCGAGGGCCCATTCTGTTTCAGCACCTTAGAAAAATAATTTTGGAAATGTGCGGCCAGCTTTACCCGAAGACCATGCAGAATGGCCATTAATTTGCGTTGGATTTCCCTCGACCTTGTCCACAAAATAAACCTTGTCCGCAGTTCCAACGAACAGCTATAAAACGTATTAGAACTAAAACGACAATAAATTTGTATATTCACCTGTTGTCCACTGACGAGACTGGAGCCTATTTCCTGAAAGGTGCCTATGGGCGCGCCTGTACGAGCTGGCTGTCCAGGTGGTGAAAGCGTTGACTGTGCATTTGCTAATTTAGATAGTGTAATCGCCAGACAGAGAGTGGCTACGGGATGGAACAAGGCCTGCATGATATCGCAGGACAACTAGAGAAAAGAAAGGGTATATGGGTGAGTAAAGGAGAGTGGGCACCGGCAGAGCTCTAGTGTTAAATACTGTATGAGACTAAAAGCGATCTCTGCGGATGACACAGGAGCGCGCGCAAATTGGCAGCGGCCAAGCAGCCAGGATGGTGAACGGCTTGCGGGGAGAAGAACGCGAGCCCCCTGCATGTGCCAGGTTATTCGTGTTGAGTTCAATCTTAGATCCACCCGTAGATTAGAGGTATAACATGCCAAGATAATACTAGCGTCAAGCGTTTATTGCCCGAACAACAACCCGAGCAAAGAAAAAGGAGCTTTCGGAAGCGTATTGGTAGGTATATCGGTCCATCAAGCCACCCCAGCGTATTTTTACGGTCAAGACGCAGGTAGAATAATCAGATAGACGCTCCTCTCGGCATGACATACCGATTTTAATGAGTAGCTTAAGATAGAGTAAGTAGACGCGCATCCAACGAACTCGAGATTAGTTTGGGCCGAATATATGTAGCCAGGAGAGAGTGTAAGGCACCGCGAAAACGTGAGATTCTTATTTTAGATGATTGCATTACGTACTTCACCGGGAAACCGGGTAAAAGCCTTTCCGTTATGCTTGACTATATTCATGATTCTTCCCCATTGAACGTTCAATTTTGAATGCCAAAGCTCTTTAATACTTGATCTTTCTCCTATTTTTATGCCTTTTCTCTCATATGGAAGAAGGACTATTGAAGGGACTGTCTACCCCAATCGATCAACTGGACCTTGATTGCAATCAAACTGGTTATTATATACGTAGTTATAGCTTTGGAATGGGGTACCACACAGCCCTTTACCACAATCATCAATGAGCGACCGCCTGACAAAAGGTACGACAATGAGCGCGCGCTTTCCACAGACAGATAATCGAGATAGGAAAGCCAGGGCAATCTGGCCCGACCACTGCCATTCGACCACTGCCATTGGTCGTGTGCCGCATAAGTTGCTCACGCTGCCAGCAAAAGGTGTGTTTATGCAGTGCAAAGTCCTTTCGTTTTTGGCGCCGAAACTCTGTTATCAACGACCACGACAGAATTCTTTGTCGCCTACTCGTGTACGAACACCTCCTCGTTTTCATAGCCCATTGTCAAAACAATTCTTCTCGGCTAGGGAATGGCAGTTCCAATATTAGATGGAATCATCTGTACATCGGAGCAGTATGCCAGACAACGTGAATCAGGTGAAATCCACTGTCTGACTCGCGGTCAGAGCATAGGACTCACAGTGAATAATATCTACATGATTTTAAACTTCGCCATCTAAACCATTCTTAGATCGTCGCACAGACAGGCCTCCTTTCGCTACTTGCTGTTCTATACGTGTTTTGGATCATATTGGTCTGTATTATTTTGTGCTATATTTATTTTGACTCAACACCTAACCGAATTTCTGCCTGCAGCTTAACATCATTCAACATATTCGGTATGCCCCTCGCAATAAGTGGCGCTTTTTCCAACAGCCTGTTGATGTTTTGATGGTAAGAGAGCAAATTTGGGTATCAATTTGCTTAGCGTTCGCATTTAACCATGCTTATGATCCAGTTTTCCTTGTTTTGTGCAGACATTATTCAGGCTATTGGTGCCGTTATGGACATTAAATGGATAAACGATGGTAAAGTGGAAATTGGAGGATTTTGTACTGCTCAAGGCGAGCCCCCCCTCCACAATCCAATAATATACCTACAATCCTAATTCCTTCGTTTAACTAATAGGAGTGGTTCAGCAACTTGGAGAGACGAGCGTTGCAATCACTACCTTAGTATGTCCTTCAATCCCTGTGTCAATTCATTCAAATCTGACAGGAGCTTCTAGGTGATTGCAATATATACCTTCATCGGCATATGGTGGCGAAAGGGGACAGGAGCAGTTTTCGTGACTAAAATAGTCATCTTAGGTGTTTGGTCATTCATAGTCATCATGGTTGTGGTTGGTAATGTGACGCATACAAACAAGCGCGAGTTATATCAATCTCCGACGCCAGTGAGTATTTTCTATTATGGATATGCATACATTAGTCTCCTAACTCTCCTAACTGTATTAATAGTACTGGTGTTGGATCGGGGATAACTTCCTCAAATTTCGCATTCTAGGATAATATCTTTGGCTCTGGACCACCCTAGTTTTCTCTATCATTGCTTACATTCCTCTGTTCTTCTGGAGCAGGGGGAATATTTCACGTGAGCATGAAGACCCTTGGTGGAAATTCAGAATACATTGCTCCCGTACATCAAATCATGGGGGCATAAATGTTCAATCTCTTTCTATGCTTGCGTGAGTAGAAATCATAAACAAATAACCATTCTATCTAACATTCCTACTCCAGATATCCCATTGTCTACTCTATCACTGTCCTTCCACTCAGTGTTGTTCGTTGGGTAGGATTTGTACAAGAAAGGAATCATGGCCATAATAATATTCCATCAGCTGCTACTTTAGCTGTCTGTGCTATCTATGGGTTAAGTGGTGCTTGCAATGTGATATTGCTCCTAACCACACGCCCAAGCTCTGTGCTTTTTGGAAGACCTATTGATTATGGTGTTACTCAGCGCAGCCCATCCCCAGGACTTCTGGGTTACACTGATGATCAGAGCTCCGTAAATATGCAAACAGTGACATCACGTCCTGTGGTTCACTCTGATGGATTGCAGCTAGGTAGATTGCCTTCTCGATAGCCTAAGTACTATAGTCTCCTGCTCCTTAAAATATCTCTAGTAGCAACCAGTGATGTGTAAAATGAAACTAAATATCTACTGTCCCAATTGAGAGACACTAATGTCTTTGAAGTACATACATACAGGCATATATAAGAATATAATCACAAATTGAGAGGGAGAATCTGGGCTAACAGTGCTTTTGATCCAAAGCTCCTGCCAAACACTTCAGTCTGACAACGCCGGTTGCATTGAGAGCGTCGATTTTTCGTGGCTTTCATGGCCCTCGAGCTTCAGTGAACCTCACTCCCCAGCATCAGACTCTGTATATATTTCGATATCCAGATATGGAACGATGTTGAACCTGCCAGCTGATGGCATCGTGGACGATATAAATTAAAGCTTCCGACAAAACACACACATGGTTGGTGGTAATCACCTCAAGGCTCTTCAATCAAAAACCTGAAATTATTTACAGCTAAGTATGCCATTCTCATACATTCATGATCCTCGAGCTTTATCAAATATTCGTGTAGTACACTGTATTCCTTCAAAACTTCATCAGGAAGGCTTAGGGAATTGACCATGATCGGGAGATTGTATACTTCCGCACACTTTGACTTGCACAAAAAGAGGCACGTACTTAACGGGCCGTGGCTTATTTTAAGCAGACTTATTTCAATGAGGTTCTGACTTATTGACTTTAACATCGCAGAAGAAATGCTTATTTTTACGGATATAAGCTCAGCTGACGACCTCATGGTTAAATTTTACCGAAATTTATGCAAAACGCGACGGCGCGTTGGGCCTCCAGCTCCCGGTCTACTTGACCTGTGTTATTCCTTTGAAGATCTACATGCTATTGATCTGTCTCAACTTCTATGTCATTATTACGCCGGCATTCTTGCGTCAGTCCTATGACATCGTAGCTCTGTCTGTAGCGAAATCCACCGAAATCCTTCCTTTAGCGTTCGAGTCTCTTCAGACTTTGCCATCTAACCTGGAAACTAAATTGTATCGCGTGCAATTACATGACATAAAACTAAGCTGCTTCCGAACTTACTCCCTGGTAACCCAAATGACAGTGCTAAAAGTGCTTAAAGTAGCGGAGATGTCATTGAAGTGCAAGCACTGCTCACCATGTTGACAGCTTTTTTTTTGGCCCTCTCGATCAGCAATTGCGTCTTGGCTCAGTCTTCGGCCTATGGCCAATGCGGCGGCCAAGGATGGTCAGGACCCACAACTTGCGTCTCAGGGTATTACCTTCGCCGTTTTGCCCTTCGAAAACAGGATTGACCAACTGTTAGTTACACCTGTACGTATTCCAACCCGTACTATTCTCAGTGTCTTCCTGGGTCGGCAAGCTCGAGTCCCTCAACGACATCTACATCTGGAGGAGGAAGTACTAGCGTGCCAAGCGCTCCTGGAGGAGCGCCGACGACACCACCCACGACGGCGACCGGCAAGCTTCCTGCACTGGGGTGGGTACAGTTGTCTTGCTAAAACACACGCTACACTTGACGACGAAACCCTAGATGGAACTCGTGGAATGCGTATCAAGGAAGTATGTGTTTCATTACCATTGTTTTAACGAATGCTGATGAATATTATAATAGATATAAATGAGGCTAAAGTTCTCGCTGCAGCAAATCAATTTATCTCCTTGGGCTTGAAGGATGCTGGCTACCAGTATATTAACATTGATGTGAGGCATTTCCTCGCCACGGAACCTCCCTCCCATGCTCATGCCCCAATTACTCATAATTCAACTTAGGACTGTTGGGCAAACATGGCTCGTAATTCCAGCTCTCAAAGAATGGTTCCTGATGCCACTAAATTTCCAAATGGGATCAGTGGTCTCGCGAGCCAAATCCACGCGCTTGGACTAAAAATCGGTATTTATAGGTATTTTTTATTTATATCACGGAGACCATGAACATACTGCTAAATTCAACTTGTCAGCGACGCGGGGACTAACACTTGTGCGGGGTATCCAGGATCATTAGGGTATGAAAGTATCGATGCGTCCACCTTCAGCGAATGGGGTATCGACTACTTAAAATATGGCGAGCCAAATAAATCAATTTCTCCAAGAAATATAGCTGATGCATGCTATTTCCTCTTCATAGATAATTGCAATGTCCCAAGCAACTGGACAGACAACTATGTAAGTCTCTAAACAGATAAGATCCTTGATTCTATCTTAATGATTGATAGAATCCTCCTGGAGGTGACTGGTAGTGAGTATCCAGCCCGTAAAAATTTCAGGTTATAAGCTTACAAGAATATGGCTACCCAGCAACTCAAATTCGGCAATTCGTTACCGTCAGATGGGGTGAGTGCCCTTGTTACCATTCCGAATTGATTTATATGAGCCGCCCTGTAGTGCGGCATTGGCGACTCAATCGCGCCCAATTCAATTTTCACTTTGTATTTGGGGCAACGCGAACGTATGGGACTGGGGGGCGCGAGTGGTATGTCATTCTTTCTTGAGATTATTCTATTGATGCCTGTACGTTGATAAATATTCGCCCTATATACAGGGACACTCATGGAGAATGTCGGGTGATTCAAGGTCTCGTGCAGCTTGCGTCCTATTCTGAAAAGTTCTGAAATAGGATTTTTAGCGCTACATGGTCATACATCACAAGCATTATTAACACCAACGTTGCACATATTTCTGCCGTCAAATATGGTGCACACAACGACATGGATATGATGGAAATTGGTACAAACATGTTCCCCCCTGTGAGAATGCTTATTGATTAATTTTGGTAGGCAATGGCGCTTTAACTGTTCAAGAGCAACGTACACATTTTGCAGCCTGGGTATTTTTGAAAAGTCCCATTCTTCTGTGAGAATCCATTCAGCTTTCGTACATGAATATTCACACTTACGTTCGATAACTTTAGTGGAACAGATGTGAGTTCCCCTCTTCCATTTGTGTAATGAATAGATATGCTTACCATTAGTTCTACTCGATGACAGCTAAGCAAATTGAGCAGTGCACAATTAGATATCATCAAAAATAAAGAGTTACTCGCCTTCCACCAGGACGCTACTGTAGGGACACCAGCCATCCCGTTCACACCGTACTCTGGCGCACCAACAACCTCGCCACAAGAGTATTTTTCAGGAACATCGTCAAAGGGGACTCACGTATTTATTATAAATACCTCCTCCAGCAGCGCTACCAAGCAATTTATATTCTCTAACGTCCCGGGACTAGGAACTTCGGGCAGCTTCAAAGTGCACGACATGTGGAGTGGAAGTGATTTATCTGGGACATATACCGCCAGCTCCAGCTTCTCCGCCAGCGTAGCGGCACATGATACGGTTGCTTACCTAGTGACAAAGGTTTGATTTATAACATGTACCAATTATGTAGCTCCATGATTCAAACGTGATGTAAAGTATTTCCCGGTACCTCAGCCCGGAGGTTGATATTAGAACTTGTACACAAACGACGATAACACATTCGACGCGTGGTCACCTGACTTCGCAGCAGTTTCCTTGAGCTTGAACCGCCGTCATCATCCCTATACCCGACCTCCGTCTTGAGGAAATGCAGGTAACCCTGGATTCCTCTGCACTGAAACGTAAGACTACCTCTTTCGATAATAGCTTATTCTTATGGACCTCAGCATTTACTAAGGCCTTAACATGCCTATCCAAGTATGGAGACGAACTTACGATCTACGCAACGCTGGACACGCTATCTCTATCGGCAACAAACTCATCGAAGTCAGCGTATTGTCGCTTCAAATACGAAAACCAATTCTTCTCTAAGTATCGGCTTAGACCAGGGCAACAAAGTGGAGATAGTAGTGTGGACGATGTTGAGGTGTTAACAGCGACCGGGCAACTCTTGACCAAAGTGCGTATTGTGACTGCCCAACTCTTTCTTCATGCGTATGAATATATTTGATCGCAGGCTCTACTCTCGACCCTCAAGCACCGCACCGTGGAGAAGACAGTCGAGCGATGTGAATTGTCCATCGTTGAGGGAATCCAACCAGCAGAAGGAGTAGTTTTAGAGGAAGATCAAGATAGTCTTGAAAGCAAACTGATCCTTAGACTGCACTGCAAGCATGGTTGGTCAATTCTTGTGCCCAATAGAATCGTCTGACATTATTAAACGCAGGCGTTGTCAAAACCCATAGGTTACTCCTGCAGACGCCCACCTCTCTAATGGCACCCGGAGTACCTGATGCGACAAATGAGTCTCGTTTAACGATAGGTCCGAAGTCATTAAAAGATATGATAGAGCATTTTCCACTCTCGAAAGGCGCCAAATCGGATCCTCAGCTGGTCTGGAGCTTCGGAGACACAGAAGTTGCCCTTAAAAGCATGGAATCGTCAATCGACAGCAGAGGTGTGTGTTTCTTATTCGACCAAGATTATGTTAGATAAACTTTCATTAAAGGAAAGGGGCAACTGTCGACTGAACTTACCATAAGTACGGATGAGTTTGATGTCTATGACATTTTTACTCCTCCGATGACCTTAGCGTTCCATCTCCGCGAATTTAATGTAAGTCGGGACTATTTGCAGCAGGTGACACTTGCTTACTGAACTCGACATATTTATAGGCCACCATCGCGTTTGCTGATAGTATGGCCTTGACTCTTGATCTTCGCTTCACTGATCCCGCTGCCCCTCTCTTCATTGACATAGAAGGAGATTGCTTCGAGTCGCTTTTCGTAATCTCCACAAGCCAAGTTCATGGTGCACCTCCGCCTTCAACACAGACGAGTTATAATCCCGCAAATAACAGAAAACGCGACCGTGAAGAGACTCCTGAGATGCCTCGAGTGAAAAAGCCTATGAAAGTCGTACAACCTGCCGCAGCATCTCCTTCCCTAGTGAATTCTGGCTCTCATCCACAATCTCGCGCTTCTAGCTCAATGCCACCTCCCTCTTCCTTACTAAGGTCAGCATTTTCGCAAGCATCTCGCAATGCAATGCCACCGCCTCCTGTTCCCAGTAATGCAAACCAGTCATTGTATAAGCGTCCTAAGGATCCCGAGCCTTTGTTCCTACCTAGTTCCCAGCTTTCCGCTGCAGATGAGGCCATTCTGCGAGAAACTGGATTAGGGATCGAGGATATGGGTGCTGATGAACTGGCATACATGTTGGAAGGAGACGGCGAAGAAGTTGCATTCGATTTTTCTCAGAGGCCCCCCGAGAATAGTCAAGGGCAAGAAGCTATGGACGAACCTGATAGTCTTGAAATCATAGACGAGGTGGAATTCGATTTAACACAAACCTCACAAGACAAGTCAAAGGTCTGCTTGTCTCTAAAAATTGTATTGAATACTATTCACATATCCTTCTAGCTTTTCCACCCGCTTTTTGAGGATTAAATATCGGTCGCTTTCGCTTTCGCTATGCTGATTTTATTGTAACGAGGATTATACTCGTCAGCAGTTATCCATTCGACATTTTATCACCACAGCAGCATCAAGTACACAACATTACTCGAACAATATATCATAATGGTCTAAGTAATCTCTGTTGGGTGGCCATCTATCAAGGTTGCTGAAGCTTTCCATTACGACCTGCTCGCGGATGTTGGATTCGTCACAAAGTTCTAGAAATGCTTCTTGATAGGTTGTTCCAAGACGGAGTCTGCCAAGGGGAAACCCAGAAACCTTCCGCCGCTCAACAACGTCTTCCAGACAGTCTTCATCGTTGAGGTCAAACAGAAAAGTCAGCGTATGAAGCTTTGGCCACGGCACTCGTGTATCAGGAGAGGGTACATCTTCGGGATCTTGCACCAGCAGTTTCGATACCGTGGACGTATTAGCATATGAATAGAAAGATGTAAAAGTGGTGATTGCGGGGAAGGCTCGGAAAATATTCTTGTATGCAAACGAGGAGAGATCGAAATCGCAAAATGTTAGCGCTTGCATACGCGGAAACCGTGTAACATCTGCCGACTCCAGGAAACGGTCAATATCGTGCTCCAGGACTGCCTTCAGTATCAAGGATTCCAAGAGAGGCGCGTTGATTGCCAAAAGCAAACCACTGTAAACTTTGCCTCCAACACCGCATATGCGGAGGGATTTCAATGCTGGCAAGTCAACAGGGCTTTGTTCACCAGCCCATGAGTCCTGTTCGATGATATCACCGTATATCGAAAGATATTCAAGCCTTGGTGAAGCTGTTAGGATCTCTCGGAGTCTGGGGTACGGCATCGATATGGGACGTGTCTGGTCGAGATGAAGTGTGATCACGGAAGTTAGAGGAGGTCGAAAAAAGTGCATGCCTACCCCTCGGAGGCGTACAAATGAAAGTTTTGGTGCTCCCCTGGTGAATATGTGTGGCTGCGTTGAACTTCCGTCAACAATGCTTCGATCTGCGGACTCTATCTCGTCAACACAGATAGAAAGATGCTCTAATGCCGGAACCTCTCTATCGCACAACCGTTTGATGAGAGGGGTATCTTCACCCTCTCGTGAGGAAGCAATTTCAAGCCGCTTCCAGCGATATGCCTCAGGCAATATCATGTCTATCATCTTCATAGTGAGGCCTCCTGGAGTATGCACGCATCCAGAGAGATCTATCCGCATATCAAGCAAACAGCTACCAGACCGCGCGATATAAGCTGCTACGCTCTCCAGTCTAGTGCCTGGAGTGATGCGGATGGATGTCCAAAGCCGATGGGTTCCGATGGCGACATTGCGGAAGTGGGAGCAGGTGTGTGATATGACGAGCTCGAAAGGGATTCCCGATGCAGTATCATCCCCTTCATAATAGGATTGGGCGTCGTCAAAATCCCATTCAACCATACTTTTTGCAAACTCGAAAATTGTAGAAAGTATTTCTGGTATGATACCACAAACTCGAACAGTCTCGTTCAAGATTTTAGCACGTTGGACTTCTGCATGTCGAACAGCAGCATCTACTTCCGCGAATCGTATGGCGAGGGACTCCTGTTCGATTCTCAGGCGTTGGATGATTTCGTCGAGTGATGACAGAGTTAGCTCTTTGGACTCTGCACCACCTTTCGTAACTGGATGAATGCTATGGCTCATTGCCTAATTGAATCCTGTTCGATAGAGGTTAGAGAGCACCTCCGGAGCCGTAGGGGTGACCAACAACTTACTATTGCTTCGAACTCGTTTTGCACTATGAGCAGCTCTGTCAGTGGGAGATGGTTAAGTGGAATGAAGAAGCAATTCTGAACTTAGCGATGAATCGCGCTTCGGAGTACAAATAGGCTTTTTAGACTGGCTGTGCAACTTTGACCGTGGAGGACTCGATCAAGAGACGGGGCTCCGAAGCAGAAACCTAGCTTAAAATTAGCGCTCAAAGGCAGCATGTTTTGAACATGTGGATCAAAGCTTACTTGCGTCTTCTACATATGTATAGCACGCTGATAATAAGGCTGTTATCCAGCTATTTATTCATTCAGAGCCAGCGACCCGGAATCTAGACGTAACTGTCGAAAAGAACCCGAATCCTCTTAATCCGCATTCGTATCGGGCACTTGGTGTATTTTTATACACATCAAGCGTCAACGGAACAAATCTCCGCGCAAATTATTCCAATCAGTCCAATCTTAGAAACACTGTTGCAAATGTGGAAAAAATATAGTTGATTGTCACAATGAGGTTCATCCTGCTTTTGTACATGTTGTATTGATTCGGTAATATACACTTGAATGCCCCTTCACTTCACGTATACTAAGGTGCCAATCACTTGGTATGCAACCCTTGTGTCAATTGAATCTAAAACGCCGTTCAGTCTCTAAATTACACATGTCGTAGTGAGTTAGAATATACCTCATCCTTTGTGATCGTTCGCAGCTCTCCAGGTGCCGATGCTTTCCCCGTTACAGCACCGATGCCAGTATCGACGGCTCTTCCGATCATCCCCTTCGTCGGAAGCCAGTATCTGATCTCGTCAGGCACAACTTCGATGACGGCAATTCGAGGGTCATTCTCGTCGCCTTTGTGGACGCCATCTTTCAAGTCACCGAACCATGCAGCGGTCCTATCAAACCCATCGATTACAACAGAAACAAACAAATACCAGTCAGACTTACACTGAGGACCAATGCTCCTTGACGATAGCCTTATCCTGGGTGACTCTCGCTTTTCCAGAAAAACTGCATAGTAAGAGGCGTTAATGCGCCAGTTCGAACGAAGAGTTTATATGCGGGGAGAGAAACGTACGAAGCCCAAGCGGTTGTATCATGGTTATAGAAACTAACGTTCACGTGTGCGTCATTCTGGATCTCTTCGAACTTGTGCGATACATTATTGGCCAGGAAAACGAGGGTGAGCTGGGTGTCGCTGTGGGCTGCATCGAAGAGAAGCAGAGAGGCGTCAGGCTCGGTAACGTAGAGCGGTTGTCAGAAGGCAGGAACGTACGGTGCGCGGGTGTCATTGCTCGAGAATGGAACTGTCCATCCGCAGAGCGGGTTGTGAGCATCGCAGTGCTCGTCGACTTGATAATTTCCTTGAGTCCTGAGACACCATTGGTCAACCAATTCAAGACAAGAAGTAAAGCAAAGTTACTCACCATCGATCTTCTCCTGCGGGGTGTGCTTGTTATTCTCCGCCTTTGCGGTGTAGGGGTCGAGGTTGCCGGTGGTAGACATGATTGGGTTTGATAAAGAGGTGATTGGCTTTAGAGGTCTGGAGAAACTTTTCGATGTCACCAACAACGAAGTCCAGAGCCTTTAAATGCAATTGGGAGGACCCGTGCACTGACGTCGTGCTCCTCTGGACCTCCATGCTTGAGGGAGCTAACTTGACGTCATTGCGGATTAGCACTAGATCGACAATTCTGGCCACATTTCACTCTCTACGTTCGCGATGGAGTTCCGTAGGCTGATTAATTGATAGGGCCTATGCTGAACTAACAGTGCCGTGTTGGAGGAGATCCCGTTTACGGTCCTTGGAAGTTCAGCAACTGCGGATTGACGAACGTCATTCCTCATTCCTGCGGAGGTTCAAGGCGAATAGAATTCGTGTTTTATGAAACGTTGGGTGCTGGGTGCTAGCTATAGATCCGTATCATGAAGTAAAAGAAAGATATCGACGTCAAAAAGTTGTCATCGAGAACATGGAAGATGAAAATGAATTGTTTGTTACAGATTTGCATCAGCCTCAAAAGTAAATAAGAACCATTAACGATCATCCAGAATTAGAAAATGTGCTGTGAGCTCACCATCTAGTTATGCCCGCTGCATGCTAAACGGGAGTAATTTGCCTCGTTGCGAAGCGCCTGAAGTATGGATTAAGTCAATGAATCATTTAATATGACACCAAAATCTCTCTGAAAGAATAGCGTTGGAATAATAGTGACCATTACTTGTCACTCTCAGTGGGTCGTGTGCCTATATCGCACGCGTCAGGTTAAGTATAAGATAATAATAATAATGGAGCATACCGCCGACAGGTAGTGTATGAACGACTTCGTATGGCAGATAAGATGAAGCCGCAAAAGATATGTGATTTGTAGGCCGTTGAGTAGAGTTGTATAGTCTGAGCTACCTGTGATGACCAGCGAGTACTTTGACACTCGAACCGACAACACGTACCTCTTCTTGCGCTTAACTCGACCTCAGAGATGACCATAGTCCAACGAGAGATAAGTCCTGGTATGTCAGAATGAAGCATAGTGAGACATGGAAGATATCCTTGTGACATGTGAGTTGCGGTGAGGCCTAGGTTTGCAGTTCTTGGCACGACACGGGGGGTTCAATAGACGAGTATCGACAATCTGAAATGGAGACTTGATGCTCAACATCAGAAGTTCGTCCAACTGAAGGAATAGAATCTCACTTTAGAGGGTTGACTCACGACTCCCGTTACTAACTTGAAGTGACCCCCACGGAACCCCTTTTGAGAACTTCGCAGAATGCTGCGAATGTTGAAACAATAAACAAGTGAGCGGAGATCATACACTGTGAAAATGTGCTGTAACTAAGGGAATTGCAGTATACATCAGCAAGTGTTTTACCGTTTGAAGGATGACACATACCAGTCGCCTGTAGTCATCTCTTCTTGCGCCTAAAAAACTCACGTTGAACAATCGAATGAAGGATCAGCAGTAGGTATTCTCTTGCTCTTGCGCCTCAGAGTGAATGGGAGTAGGCGGGGGTTAGGCTTTTCAACCCTTGGTGCAATTCAGGGTTCCATGAGCTTGAAGCTTCACGAAAGTGAACGATCCGAAACGGAAACTTGCTGTCATATCCTGTATGTTCCATATTCCATGCAGATGACTTCAAAGGTCCTTCCCGAGTCTATTCAAATGGCTTTTGCATACTATTTCAGAAATTTCAGGTCGCTGATATTGAACAGTAAATAGGATTCGTGTCGTTCATTCGTTCGATAGTATCTATCTAGACAGAGGTAAGTAGTGGGTGAGTGGAAATCGTACACTGAGCTGTGCTGTGGGGTGCGTAGTGCGTAACGGTGAGAAGCGAATGGAAGATCTCTCTCGAGAAGTATGCTCGTCCTTCAAAAAGGTGTTCTTCTCTCGAAAAAGTACATGCTTCCCTTGTGAGAAGATTCGTCGAAAAAGATACTCCGTCCAAATTTTCTTTGTAAACTGTCTGTACGTGGTGTGCATGTGAAGTTCGGAATTAATGCCATAATGTGAGTGGTGTATAAAGTGATAAGTGAACAGAGCGATAGATGATATATAATAAGTGTCGGGTGAGATATCCGACTCTACTGCATTCCTGGGATGGATGATGTCTGTGCGGGTTGTGGAGTCATCGAGGCGGGTACTGTGAGAGGGGCGAAGATCAGGGGAACAGAGGTTAGTAGATGGGATAGAAAAGAGCGAAGAGGACGTACGTGGGGCCATCTGTGGCCGTTGACCTTCGCTGAATACTCGCGATATCAGGACGCCAACACCCTCGAACACGCCGAGGAGGATACCACATGCAATGGCAGAGCCGAGTGCTGACTTCGGCCCACCTGCGAGCAGATACATTGTGTTAGTAAGAAGGAAGATAGCAATGCACACCACGAATACGCACTTCTTGCAGCCAAACAACCACCCGTCATGAAGCCCGAGAGGATAGCATTCCATGCGTCCTCCTTCTGCCGCCATCCCTTGATAGCACAGTCGAATGTTGAGAACATGCCACCCCAGACACCAAAGTTGCCACCTGTTACGGGTGCACGGGCTTTTATTGAGGAGATAGCGCCGACGAAGCGCTCTCCCTGGGTGGTATGCGTAAGAGGAGAGGACGAAGAGTAGGAGAGAGATACGCACTCGTGGAGAGTTCCTGGCACCTTTTATGCCGTACCAGATACCACCGCCGACTGCGCCCATGGAGAACGCGCCGCCGAAATCGTTGAGGATGACCCATGGGCTGTAACGGGGGTTAGTGGGAGGGGGGTAATTGCTAGCAGAGGGGGTACGCACCAGGGGTCGCGTGTGTGGTCGGCATGAGACATAACGAGTAGCAAGAAGAGGGGGTAGAAAGCGGGGAAGAGGAGGGGAAGGAGAAAGAGATCGGTGAGCACGGAGGCGAGTGAAGCGTAAGCTGCAAATGCGCTTCGCTGTGAAACTTTTTTGCACCCTCCAATTGCACGTGAGCATGAACCACGTGATGCGACGCGTTTGAAAAAAGACGGGAAGTTGGTTGTTTGTTGACACCAAAGCGGCGAAACAACGAGAAACTGACAGACTATTTGATACGAGTTTACTTTGAACTGGTCATGGCCCCCCGTTGAACACGCAATGTCCACTGTCTTGCGCACTAAAAACAAACCCTTCGTCCTCGTCCCCGCGTCTCCCTACCCCTTGCCATACAAGCAACCACCCTACAACCCACACGTGTCCCCCGTCGTCTCCAACAGCAGCCTCAAAGAGAACACGCCCATCGCTCCCCCGATGACCCAGCTCCCGCTTATTGCCTCCGCCTCCCTCAAACGCAAGCTCACCGACCGCGATCGTGACTCGGTAGACACTGCCGCGTCATCCACCAGCTCCAAAAAGGCCAAGCTTGCCCCGGATACATCTAATGGCAGTGGCCATCCCCATGGGACCGTGTCTGCGAAGACCATCAACCAGCCCAACGCCTCGAGCTCTGCAGTGGCGACCTCCACTCCCGCAGCCAACGCGTGCCCCGACTATCCCAACGGCTTCATCTACTGCCACCAGTGCTGCAAGAAGCGCGACATCATAGGTTTATCTTCCCATTCACTTCTGTCTTGTTCTTTTTCTTATATTTTAACCACCACCATCAGATTCCATTCAATGCACTGTCCTCGAGAGCTACCAAACCACAAAGGACAAATCCCCCCGCTTCAAGCGCTGTGTCAACAAATACTGCAGGAACTGTCTAAGCAACCGCTATGATGAGGACATGAACGTCATCCGCTCGAATAACCCGAACAAGGAGAAGCAGCCCGGCCACGCAGATGCGGGCTACGTGTTTACGTATGTCGTTATCATATAGTCTAACTATAGGTCTAGGTTTTGATGCCAAAGATTATACAGGTGTCCAAGATGTAAAGATGCGTGCAATTGCCCAAAGTGTAGGAAGTTGAAGGGGCTTGAAGCTATCGGGTGGGTCAGTTCGTATCTATATGGCTTACTGTTCTTATATATCGTCGTGTAGGAGCTTGAAGAAGGCAGCCTCAACCGAAGAGAAAGAAAAGAAACCCAAAAAGCCCAAGAAAGCCCCAACCCCATCCAGCTCAAGCCCATTCACCTCCGCCCCGCTCCCCTCTTCCAGACTCAAGCTCTCCGTTCCATCTCCCCTCTCCGCACCCACACCCGTCGTAAAACCCAAACCATCCAAACCCCTACCCACTCTCAACTGGACGCCTCTCCCCATTTCGCTGAGCCTTACCGAGGCCGAATCGCGCGTCCACATCCGCGAGTTCATCTTGCGCTTTGCGGGCTTACTAGACCCTATGGTAGGCAAGGCGAATTTGGAAGAGTTGGAGCAGGTAGCTGGGTTTAGGAGAGTTGGTGGGGCGCGTGAACGTGAGAGAGAAAACGAAGGGGAGGGGGAAGAGATCACTCCGTGGGTGAGCGAGGCGTGTGTGAAGTCCGTTATTATGGGTTTGTTAGGAGCAGTTACTGTGGATATGGAGGAAGGGGTGAGGGAGGAGAAGGTGTGTTTTCTCTTTTCCAACCATTTATTAGATACTAATTATATGCGCGTTCATAGCTGATCAAAGGCGCAATCAAAGATCTCCGTGGTGGAGGCGTGAACCTCAACCGTATTTGGGGTGCGCTCGCTTCCTTACGCGACGCGCTCTCATCCCCACCCGCACAAGCCCACGAAGCCTCCCTCTCAACCTCTTCAACCTCTTCCCTCCCTTCCACCCCCAATTCCATACCCTTGACGTTCCCCGACCCTCTTCCTCCTCCACCCTCATCCTCCGCATACAATACCCGCGTCAGCACGCGCACCGCTGCCTCTTCTTCCTCATCCACACATACCCATATCTCGCACACATGGCAACTCATCCCCGTCGTCCAGGGACTTATTGACGCGCTGCTGCAGACAGAGCTTATCCGCGCCGATATCGAGAATGCTGTGAAGGAGGGGAAGGATGCAGTGCGGGATGCGAGGGAGGGGATCAGGAGGGAAGGAGAGAGGTGGGAGGGGGTTAGGAATGGGATGGAGAGTTCGTCGAAGGATCGATCGTTGACTAAGGCGGTGAGTACCCCTTCTGCTGTTAACGCGTTATAAAGAAAACTTTAATCTGATATAATGACGAATGTAGAACCGTATCAAACGCGAAGCCCACAAACTCCAGCTCTCCAACCTCGAAAATGCGCTCAAAATCATAATGCCGGGGTTCGCACCGCGTTTCGAGGCATTGGGGCGTGATGAGGAGGGAAGGGTATACTATGCGTTGTCGCCTGGAGTGGCAGAGCGCGAGGCTGCGATGGAGTTTATGGTGAACAACCTTGTGGATAAGCCAGCGAAAGCAAAGAAAAGGGAAAGGGTACTAGGCGAGGAGGAGAGGAAAGAGATGAGGGAGTGGAGTTGGTTTGTTGCGGTGTGGGGGGCTAAACCTGGGTGGAAGGAGGGGACGAGGGAGGCGGTTAATGGGAAGGGGAAGGAAAAGGAGAAAGCGAACGGAACAGCCGATGTAAATGGGAAGGCAAAGGCGAATGGGAAGACGAAAGAGAGCCGGAGGATGGAAGTTGATGGGGAGACTTCGGATGAGAACAGCGGTTCTGAAGACTCGGAAGACGAAAACGAACTCGAAGAGAAGTGGTTCGGCTTCTGGGAGCCTGAAGAGATCCACAAGCTCTCTGAATGGATCTCCATTAAATCCGGGCTTGACTCCGACTCTTCCTCTGACCCCTCCGCTTCCTCGACATCGCCCGCCAAATCCCGCGCATTCAAACAAAACTCCACGAGTGTGATGGTCATTCCCGACACGCCCTCGCGCGAGCAGCTCAAGAGCCTCGTGAAAGACCTAGAGGAGTATGCTGGGTTCTTGGAGTGGCGGATGAAGGAGGAGAAATATAGTGTGCTTGGGGATGCGGAGGAAGCGCTGAAGGCTGAAATGCAGGTTGTGGCACAGACGCAGGTGGAGGCGAAGGCTAAGGCGAAAGCGAAGGCTGCGGGGGTGTTGGTTAACGGAAGCGTGAATGGGAATGGGAATGGTAATGTGTCGGCTAATGGAGCAGGGAGGCTGTCGACGGGTGGGGAGCGTGTGTCTGCAAGGTCGAATGGCAGATGAAGTTAACATTAAGCTTGTCGACCTTCGCCATTGAAGGAGGCCACTTTACAGAATGAATATATTTGCTATTCGCTATTTGATTATTTCATGTCTACACACGCATCGCCTGTCATTTCATTTTTTTTCATCTTCACTCTACATATTCGTCTTGTACTTATCATTCATCCATTCGATATTAATATTGTCCGTATGTACTTAGACTAAGAATATTCAATTATACATAAGGTACAAGTTTTATCAAGATACAGAAATGTTATATACAAAAGGAGTACTTTCGCCTATCAAGGAGTAGAGCAACTGAGGCGGGAGGATGGCATAACCTCGACCTAGTGTGGTGTATTATACAGGCAAAGGCTCAAGTGGTGGCCATGGATTCAGAAGTCATCAGATCCTCCATAGAGAATTGTCGTTTGAACAGAGCTTCGAGTTCGACAGGACCTACAGTTCGTTCGATACAGCGGGACAATCGGCACGCCAGACGAGCAGCAAGAATGTGTTTGCACTGAACAATATAATGAGATCAGGAATAGCGTAACACCGAAATAAAGGCTAAACGAACCATGACATGAGTCTTCTCCTTCAGAACAGCAATCGCAAACGAGGGACAAGAACAGTAGAATGGTATTTCTGCCAGGAAGAGGTCGAGCATGACGGTGTACGTATCGCTAGAACCGAGGACTTCGTATTCTGTGTAGCCCCATGGTGCGGCGTATTTGATGACTAGAGTATGGATATGAGGGATGCATAACATGTGTGAGATGAAACTGAGCTTACTGTTGCTCCGGTCTACGAGGTCCAACGCGCTGAGGAGGAGGTTCTCGGGGAAGATGGCGTGCAGGCTCATTAAGGAGTCATCAGTTACTGCAACATGCACCCTTATTAGTAAAGAATCAGTAGACTACGTTAAAGAGACTTACATTCATCTGGACCTATAGAATCAATGATTATATTCGCTACATGCAAGAGTTCAGTGAATGGCATTCTGGGACGTGATAGGTCGGCATGAGCAGTTTGGATTTTGAGGTTTAGGCACGGTTTTGTTCAGGTCTATGAGTGAGATTGTTAATAGAGCATCCTTGTGGTGCAGACTGAGGGCGATAGAGGGGAAAGGGGTTGTTATAGTTGGGAGACGAGCGGCGTGTTGGTGTTAGGGTGAAAGACGCGTCGAGCTGAGCGCTGATTTAATTTATGTGACTTTGACTGATATAAAGAACCATTCGCTGTAGCTAGAAACTCATGCCCAAATTCATCAAATACGAGTATCATTACATGCTTGGCACATGTATACATATCCCTATTACTATTATTGCCCGTTGTATACTTTTTAGCGTTGAAGAGCTCCGCTTATTAACCTTTTTATCCTCTAACCAATCCTATCAAGTTTAATCAGTTCCTCCAAATGCCATGCACTAACGAAACCCTCTAACTCACTAGATTCTGACCCAAAAATATATCGTGCAAGGGGATGAAAGATGCCAACTCCACAAACCAGCCACTGACAGTAATATCAATGATTTCGAATATATTGGAGTTGCGTGTCATTTTGCTCCCTCGGGGTCCAGAGGTATAAGCAGCGAGATATTCAGCATGGAGTTATTCAAGAAAGCTCTTCGCGGGGTGGTGTTAGAGTATGAGGACTGACAGAGATGTACAAAAGAGTGAGTGAAGGGGAGGATGAGGGGTATGTATGAAAGAGGTTCATATCTGTTTCATCACCAGTGTCTGATTCTTTATTACGGGTGTCAAGCTCGGAGTCTTCACCACTGGTTCCAGGATCTTCATCCGCCTTTACCTGCCATCCGTATGCACCATTTGGATATTCATACACCAATGGATCCCAATCTCGTGTAATCCAGGAGGGATATTGGGCATAACCACCCTGTCTGGACGTCAGATTACCAATGTCACCTCAATCAATAAGGTTGGCATCCATAGTTTGGTATTTGAAGCACGAATGGAGGCCCGTCGAATGTTTCGCTCGGAAAGGCTTCCAGCATACATGTTCGGGAGTAGGAGTGATCACCTAGGTCGATATACTTGTTATTAAATCCGACGGCAATGGTAGCAATCAGGTAAGAGTGAACAGTAGTATATGAGCCAGCCAACTCCCACTTCTTCGTTACATCGGCTTCTGCTCGGACACCGCCGAAAGAAGGAAGCATGGGCCTCACTTTCAGAAGGCCGTTGTCGTCTTCTTCAGGGTTACCAATGAGAGAAAATGATAGATCTTTCATTTATGATATCATTTTCACTAAAGAGAAAAAGACTTTCTTTTTCTCTCTTCTGTAAACCAGATAGGATCGAAGCAGAGTTCTTGTAGTCGTGTTTCCTACAGCCGACCCATCAAAGTGTACGGATATGTCAGAGGATGATTGGCATTGGGAAAAAAGGTACGAATGCTGCGGAAAGGTATATTCGTTTTTGAGGTTATAAGCTTTAAAGCAAGCATGTTAGAGAGCAGTCAACGCTTGGGCATAGGACAGCATCAAACCACTGGGATTCGAACGGCCCATCGATCACCGTTCGCAAAGCTGATAAGCCAGGCAAAAATTGAGTGACCCTGATTTATATGTTGGATCCACAGTACATGGGATAGAATCTCCGCGAGTCTGCTAGAATTGTAAGAGTAACATGTTCAACCAAATATGCGATAAATGACTGTGAAGACGACGTTGATGGGCCAGAACTTGACATAGATTAAGTGAAATAGTCGAAGACGGTTAGAGCTAGAATACAAGAGGGCTTATGGAGGGGAGAATACCGGTGCCCGACTTTTCAGGCCCTAAATATTCCAAGCATCGCCAAACAAGAATTTACAGCAGTGTGTCTATCTATATCACACGGCTCCGATAAATACCGGGCCCGTAAGGCCCGCCAACTATGTAGTATCCAATAACCTGGCTATTCAGAATGCATGGGAGTGCTCACTATACCACACCAGTTGTAGCCAGACCCTCCCTAAATTTATACGTAGCAAGTACTTAATCCAACCCTGCCAGGAGTCCGAGCCCGATTTGAATCAATTAGCCAGCAATATGTGATATGGAGGTATGGATAAAAGGGTCTGTCAGCACGCATGTAATCGGACAGAGAGAAGAACGTCTACCAGTATTGTGTTGACATTTCCAATAACCCATCCCCACCGACCATCCCATATAGTAAGCTAAAAGTATCTCCGCGCATACATGCAATTCACCTGACTCTCAGTTGATGACCTTATGGATTTGGTTTTGCTAGAGAAGAAACTCACTGTCTGAAGGCTGAAATGATTCCGAACTGGCTCTCACACACATTATCCACGAGCTCGAGTGTTCGGCCCATATCAAAAATACGCTCGAGGCCGTAGGCTTAGCAGGACATCAACGGGGAGTTCTCCCCCACTTTTCGTTTGTTCGCTTGTCCGTTAGGCACTGTTTTATGCATTTAAATCTAGCTAAAGTGCAGACGCCGAGTGTAAAGCACGTGCGTTCAACGCATACTGCCTACGCCCATGGTTACAGGAGGATCAATCGAGAATAAACTACTCGTCCTACAAGCGGAAAATCTCATTGTAACATGAAACCGAAAGCGAGCCCGAAAACGAAACAAGGAATAGCCTAAGTATATACGACAGGAGGATTAGTCTTGGCATAAATCTGGCGACATCATATCCTCTTCTTTTATCGGGAAGTCTTACTGATTTTCTCCCTCAGAAGCCGCTGCCCGCTCGCCAATAAATTCGAGCGTCAATATTCCGTCTAGCTGTGCTTGGAAAAGCTTCCTTTCTCGAAGTGAATGTGCTACTAACACATGGCTTGTAGTCCCTTCAAGGCCGGATACCCGAACGTGTACGGCTTTAAGGGTAGGAAAACGTGCGATGGAAAGGTGCTCATTGATAATGTTCCAGTCCAATAAATCAAGATCTCGGCTATAGCGGATGAGAACGGTGAAAACGATTTCCTCTAGTGGGGTGGAAGTGAGTTTTGAGAGCAGAAGGGGGATTCGGAGAGGAATTGGGGCCACAAGCGGCACACCCCCAAAAAGCACTATATTGTGCAAATGAAGTCGACGAAGATTGTTGTAGAGAGACAATCCCAGGAAATCATTCGTATCACCTAAAGAATATTGAGTAAGATTCGTGGTCCGGGGAAAGGGGACATACTGCGCTCGTAATCAGCGCACAAGACCTCGATTTTCAGCTCGCGGATAGATTCCTTGCATTTCCCAACAAATTGGCGAAATAGACCCTTATCTTCAGGTTTATGGGTATAAGCGTCGATGTAAAGCACATCGATAGGGGGAAATTCATCATGTGCAAGGATCCATTGTATAAGGTCGACAGCATTCTTTTCATTTAGGTCTAGTGAGGGGATACAGAATGGTCGATTGATGCGTCTGTATCCTCCAACTGGACTGGTACCGCCGGTGCGTTCCCACATCACTCCGCTGAGTGAGAGTGCCTCGAGAGCAGGAAAGCCACACACAAGGTCGACAAAATTGCCAAACTCTCCGAAATCAACGCAGAATAATTTTAGATATCGGAGTGTTTGGAAGGAAGACATCGCGTGATTCCAGTCACAACATCGAAATATCGTATTGGGCTGTTCAGTGGCGTCTAATATCAAGGTGGTGATGCAGCACAACCCTTCGCGCAGATTGACACTAGGTGCAATAAGCGCTGGTAACAGGCCCGAAAAGATCAGTGGCGACACATGAAGTCGAGTACCTAGGAGAATCTTGGTCGCTGAAGGGAGCAGTATGGAGTGTGCTAGAGAGCATGCCAGGAGAGATTTACGGTCGTCATAAAGATAGCTCATGATATGATCGATGATCTCTGTTGGCTGGCGCAGAATATGATGTCGACCTGCGATAGTTGGCATAATTTGATGGGGGTTGAGGAAAGAAGAGTAGCCAGGGCTCAGCTAGCTGGCATGGAACGGTAGAGATTATATACGCCTTTGGTCAACTGCGTGTGCATCATCAGTTACGTCCACATAATAGTCTCCGATAGATTGTAATCGACTGAGAGTTAATATTTCATTATGTTGGGGCTTTCCACGGTGAAAGAGATTGATGATAATATGAAAATAGAAGATTGTTAGTGTATAAATGGAGACGATCAGTGATGTGGCGACGCAGCTGACTGCAAATCAGCCACCGCCGTTCGCTTTTGTCGTCGGAAGACGGGGTGAAGGGTTGCGTTAATGCCTGTACAACAGATGAAAAGCTGTTATGAGTATCGCTTTTGGATACATACAGGGTACATTGCACTGCCTCGCGAGTGCACTTGCGGTCTTTTCTGCGAAAGCTCGGCCAAAGGAGTGAGTTTAGTGGAGGCCGATTCGAGGGTCATATTCCTGTATATGGTGCCTCTCGCTTAGTTGTCAATTGCTCTTGGAGAAATACGGTTGTTTACACGGATTGGGGTTGGGTCTTGCGTAGGGTAAATCCCCAGAATGATAGCTCCCTATGCCAACTACTTCGATTTAGTGTGGGAAGAGGATGAATATTGCCATCGTGCACGTTTGATATATACACACTGGTCGCTGAAAAAAACCTGCCAACAGCCCCCGCAATATCGCTATCTCAGCATCAAAATGCTGTCGCAGACAGTGATGCATTTCAGTAGGAAGGTTGGGCAAGTTTCAGCCTGGATCATAAATAGACTTTCCATCGATAACTTCAAGGATGTGTGCGTCTTCTATTCCGCTAACCTATTGACGTGATCGTAGCTGGTAGATTTGATTGGAATTTCCTTGTCTGCGCTCTACGCGGAGAAGTTCTATAACTCGGATAGGTCAATGGAAAATGTCGAATGATGATGAAACTCACATAAAGGGTGTCATGAATAGAATAACTACCGTGAATGATAGAAGTACGGCATATTAATTTTCTAGATGCATGATTTGGAAGCCTTGAATAATATATGACGCCTAATCGACCGTATGTCCTTGTGAGGAATGCGTTTGAAAAATAACTTCAAGGATAACAGCTAATCGACGCGAAGAACTGTCACTCCCGCGAATGTAAGGTCTGCGCAAAGGCTGTTACATAGCCTTGACTCACTGCACTGCCACGATCGTGGGGTTTGAACATTCAGGACCGGAACGATACGTAGTGCTCTGAGCTCCTAGCTGGGTCTAGCGACAAAAATAACTTGGCCCAGAGGACTTCACGGCCACCACAAGGCTTTTCAAGATGACAACCCTCTATCTATTCGTATTTGCGCAGTCGCACGATGAATTCCGTCTACCAGAACTTAGCTCAGTCGCAGAACTCAATGGAATTCCATACACACTACCTTTAAAACCAGAAGATCGCGATCCGACGAGGCCGTTCATGGTGATTGGGTTGGGGAAGGAGGACCATGCACAGATATTGGCTAGAAGGTGTATTTTGATCAAGTTCGTCTGTATGATTCTAGTTGATATATATTGTGTTTATCTGGAGATGCGCGATGTAGAGCTGTCTATGAGTTCTATGGACAAGGATCGACGTACGAAGAACTCCATGCTGCGAATCGCGCAAGTAGGCCGCTATGGGAAAAGTTCATTCCAGACACGTCCTTCAGATTTTTAGTTACTTCATACAATCATAAGATACCCCAGTCAAGACAGAGAGAAGTCATAGAAAGCTTTTCGTACATGGATTTCTTGGGACCGATCAACATGAAGAACCCAGACATAACTTGTGCTGTCCTTGAAGAATGTATGTACCTTTCTCGTTTCTGGTAGAACTTTGAAATCGATGAGCTTTGTATAGACTTTGATACTCGTGGAACGACACGCTCAAAACACCAAGGAGATGGCAACTTCCGTCAAGTATTCTTCGGCAGGTTGGTACGTCTGCTCTATGTCCAAAAATGACATCTAATCCAATATTCTGATTACCTGATAGATAGAGGAGGGCACTGCACGTAACCTGATTGTGAAATTCGATGTTAAGAAGCGATCATACTTTGGAAATACGAGTATGGAGTCAGAAATATCACTGCTCATGGCCAACCAAACTTTAGCCTCGCCTGGAAAGATAGTGTATGATCCATTTATGGGTACTGGAAGTATGGCATATGTGAGTCTTCGGGTATATTTCTCGCGTAGGGTAGGATGTTAACTAACCGATCCAGCCTACCGCTTACTTTGGCGCGCTGGTGTACGGTTCAGACATTGACGGCAGGCAAATGCGAGGAAAGGGTTAGATTTCTCTTGATTCGCCCGTCATACCTATCATTGAACGGCTCTAAAGACAAAAAATCACCCGGTGTAATCCGTGCAGCAACACAATACGGCGTGGCTTCTCGAATCGTCGATCTGTGCACCTTCGATGTCACCCATAATCCCTGGAGATGTGGGGAGCTTTTCGATGCTATCGTCACAGATCCTCCTTGTCTGTATCGCTCTTTTTGTTACCATTCCGGTCATTGATCAGTGTACATTCAGATGGTGTAAGGGCTGGAGCCAAGCGACTTGGTCGCAAACGCGAACTGAGCGATAGGCAAAGACAGCTTTGTGAAGAACACCGTATGAATCCCTCAAGCGATGACCAACCCTACATTCCTCCGACAAGGCCATACGAGCTCTCACACCTTGCGGCAGATCTTGTTCTCCTTGCACGGTACCTCCTGCGTCCAGGCGGAAGACTTGTGTTCTTCCTACCAACAGTGACTGATGAATATGAAGAGGTGGATATTTATACGATGCTCTGTGAAGGAATGGAGGTAATCGCAAATTCATTGCAAGATTTCGGAAGTTGGGGAAGAAGGGTACGTTCATTCTTCTACAGATCAAAGGTTGAATATTGATGAATCTGTTCAGCTTGTGACCATTCGCAAAACCACCTCTGAGAAATATCCTTCGCCTACATTCGAGCCCATACACGAACCAAAAGTGGATCATGTACCAGCACATAAGGATTTCAGGGAGAAGTACTTCCAAGGATTCAAACCGAAAGAAGAGAGAGGAGCTTCCAAGGATTCCTCAACCACACCTGTATAAAACATGTAAACCACAGTGAAAAGAGAAACCAGGTGTAAAAATAAATTATAGCTTGCTAATATACAGAGTAAATGTATGCGAGATGATGTACTCGAGTATAGATGCTAATGGGTATAAACAGTGCACAGGGAATAAGGGGATAAATAGAATCCAAGGAAATTGAAAACATAAGTGGATAGGTCGTACATCTTGAACTATGTGATCAGGGTATCATCCATCGATGCACCGAAACAGCTGTGGACATCATTTATGTGGCTAGAAGAATAACAAGAAAAAGAAACGATCAGAGTAAATTCCTTGAGCTCATCTCGGCATCCAACATCATCTGCGCCTTCTTTTCGTCGACTTCCTTCCGTACTTGTTTGCCTTTGAGTAGCAATATTAACACAGCGGTAGTCATCACGAAAGTGCCGTTGAATATGAGCCCACGGCGCATATTAAGGGGTGGACTTGCGGAGGAATTTGCGCGAAGGGCACCTTCGGCTGAAAATTTTATCGACAATCAGCTATAGCATAAATTCTGAGGCAAGAAAGACCTACAGAGAATAAATACAACTCCGAAAAAATTACCCCTGTGATATATAATATCCAATTAGCTCAAAAGATTCGAAGTGGGGCCCAGAACCACTCACGCGAACCACAACAATGCCGAACTCCCATCCGCATTCCTTGTGAGCTCACAAGCCAGCTCCAAGCCCACCGGAAGCATCGTCACCGAACACACTCCAATAATTGTCATGATCACAAACAAGCTCGCTGTGTTATTCGGTTTTACGGCCCAGATGAGGGAGAGCCATGCACCTGCGACGATAGGAACGAGGACCTTGGCGGTGATGGCGAGGTGGTGCGTGAAGACGCGATCGAAGAGCGGGGCGGTAATGATGGCGGCGACTATGCCTGTGAGGAGGAGGCAAGCACCCATGAAACCGGCTTCGTCGGCGGTGTAGCCCATTGGTTCCTGGTGGAGAGGAAAATTAGAGGGTTGTTTGGAGGAAAGAGACGGGACGTACGAGGATTTGGGCTGTTAATATCGCGAAGGAGTTTGTTCTATGAAGGCATTGTCAATTACTTGTGAATATGAGAAAAGGAGAAAGGAGACAGACGCAGCAACGAGAATTCCGAATACAAGGAAGACGATTCCATAGTCAAATCGTTCGCGCATAGTCATATGCGCCTCTGGATAAGTTTCCCGTCCTACCATCGCCCTTAGGAGAGAACGAAGTGACGGAGAGCGTTTGGAGCCAGCATAAGCTACATGAAAAATGATACAGGATATGAGGAAAGAGAGCATTTAGATATTCAATGAAATCTTACTGGGCGGTGTCGGAGGTGCGTTCTCGATGAGAAATATAAAAGGCGTGACAGCAGTAGCCATGATCCCAAGTACGAGGATCTGCACCATGTAAGGTTACTTGGTGAGCATGTACGTTTAGATTTACACTGCGCTCACACGCCATCCGCCAAACCCAAGGTCAAAAAGCGAAATAAACTCACTGATTGCCTCGTATTGCCCACAACTGGACTTAACAGTTGGCCTAAAGCACCTCCAACTGGGTTGGCTATTTTATCGTTCATTCATGGTAATCAGCGTCTCATCTGAAGAGGGAAATGCGGTATACCCACAGATAGCAACGATCATAGTAGCCGTAGTGCGCCCCTTGAGGTTGAACCACGTCTCAGAGTATTTGGGGCCGAGGACTTGATATATTGGCTGGGCGATAGCAGCGAAGAACTGGCCGATTATGAGGAGGGCGTACGCGCTGTTTGGGGAGAGGGAGTGTGCGGTGCCGGCGTAGCGGATCCAGGCGGAGAGGATTAACGCTATTGCTCCTATGTCACACTGAAAATATACTAATGAGAGGATATACAGAATAAAGAGACAGGGGGGCGTACACATCTCCGGAACCCATATCTTGAGACAATTATCGGAATTAAAAGCGCTGTGGGGAGATACACAAGCGCGACGATGTTTCCGAGCCAGTTGACTTGGTCGAGGGTTATACCAAATTCCACGGCCACTGAAGAGAGTCGCGTTAGAATAAAACTCCTTAGACAGAATACGCGTCGAGATACCCACTGTTATTTGATATCGGACCGAACCACGGCCATCCCATTGCTGCGACGATATTCAAAAATACCTATGCGATATCAAGACCGGGGTGAACTCATACACATGGCAAACGCACCAATCCAACGATTCCAGCAAACCGACGTCTGTACAACCGATACACGACTGGAGCCTCTGAGCTAGCCGAGTCGATCATTATCATCTCTGTGCTATCCATTTTCTTCTTCGAGTTGACGGAAGCAGAAGTATTTGTTGCCAGTGGGTCCTCCGAAGGTGATGCAGGTCCAAGCTCACGAGCGCCGTCTGAAGATTTCCTTCGCTCAACAGCCACGTCCTCCTTTGATTTATTCAACGACATCACAACCGACCAACAGGGCTGTGGTAAATGAATAGCAAGTTGCAACGGACGGCGACGCCGGAGTGATTGAAGCAGCGCCGTAATAGGTTTATTCAGACAGGCGAAAGGGTTGATTAGAAGCGATTAACGGACGTAGAGACAAGGTGGGATAAAGTAGAGAAAACTAGAGAATGGAAGGGGGGTCCATTCAGTTCCACTAATCGCAGCTCAGGCAGCTATCGTGTTCAGGTGTTCAGGTGGTCACTTCAAAGTACTTCCGCGCGCGAGGTGAATCAAATTCACAAGGGTTCCAAGCATTCGACCCTGGGTAGACCCTTTCAGTTTCAGCTCCGTCATTGATCAGTGCGGTGCAATCTAATCTAATCTTGTCATGTCACGCATTACTTGGAAGCGTGACTCTTAACTTGAGCTTGAACACTCACCTCGCACTCACCGCCTTCAACTCTCCTCCATCCACGATGAGCGAATACTGGGTCTCAAAGAAAAGGTACTTTTGCAAGTATTGCGATATCTACATTGCAGATGATGCCCCGTCCCGCCAGCAGCATGAGAATGGCCTCCGTCACAAGGGAAACGTAGAGCGCTTCATTCGAGGCATATACAAGGCCGGGGAGAAGAAGAAGAAGGATGAAGAGGAGGAGCGTAGGGAGATGGCGAGGGTAGAGCAGGTGAGTTGTTTGAAAGTGCCTCGATGTTCGAGACTGATGATTTGTTAGGCTGCACAAGCTGCATTCGCAGAAGACGTTGGGGCAGGACGTGCAAAGCTAAGCAGTGCTCCTCCGGTTGCTTCCACCTCTGCCGCTGCAAAGAAACCGGTACAGAAGCCGTCTAACCCGTTCGCGAACTACTCCACCGCTGAGTCACTCGGATACAATGATCCAGACGCAGAGCGACTGGCTGCCGAAGCAGAACTCAAACGCTCACAAGGCGTAGCAGGCGAATGGCAGATTGTTTCGCCTCCTCCCGGACAACCAGTGTCTGTTACACCCAAGTTGGAGGAGGATGGTAGTGTGAAAGTAGAAGAGGGAGAGGGCGCAGAGGCTGGGATGAAGAGAGAAGCAGAGGCGCCCCCAGAGGACGACCCACGTTCCTTTAAACTCCGAAAGAAGACAGTGGCGCCTGGGCTGGGGAAGATATACGACCCAGGTGTTATTCCTATAAAGTTGAAGAAGGAAGAGCCCTCTCAGGCACCCCTACCATCGCTCCTCGCTCCTGTTGCTCCTGCAAAAACCTCTTCCGCGTCTGCGGGCTCAAACGCAACAGATGTTCCAAAATGGACTACGATCTCATTAAAACCTAGCGCGAAGAGCGAAATTCTTCCTACGGGCTCAACATCACAATTAGAAACAAAACCCGACCCCGACGCTGCAGAATCATCTACATCTACCTCCCGAAATCTTTCATCGAACGGTACATCCGACGAGCCAGCAAAGAAATGGACTAAAATACAATGGAGTACATCTCAGAAATCAGTGAAAGACGAGCCGACGTCCTCTATCTATGGTGTTCCTACTCCTGCAATGGAAGAAGAAGACGTGAAACCCGATCCTGCTACACTAGAAAGCAAGGACGCCGCTCCAGCTGTGAAGGCAGAGGATGAGGCTTCACCTACACCACCGCCTGTAGGTGGGAGTATGTTCAGGAAGCGGAAGACGCCTACTGGAGCTGGGAGAGGGAGGCGGTAGCGTGCTTTTATGAGTTTGAAGGTTAGAACTATATGGTATGTAGGTTGGGTGGTTAGTTGTTTGATATTCGATAATATACCAAGATGAACAGCAACATTTTTTGTGGACTAGGATGGACGATGCGACCGACTCATTGAATTTTCAACACTTTCTACTCGCAGTCTGATTAGCCAAAGCTCGCTTGCACACACTAAATGATCATGATGAAGATTGATAACGAATACAACACGGATGTCCACCAATGAATATGATAAGTCTTGAAGGTCGAAATATTTGAATTTTCATCTCGAAGGAAATATAGTGAACAGCCTGAAGGTACCGTTCCATTTAGAACAGAATAAGATTAGTGGTATAAAGGACCAAAAAAACAACAACAACAACAGTATCGTAGACAATATCATAACAAAGTGTAGTATATGTAAAGGTAGCGCGTATATCAATAGCTGCTAGTATGGTGGATGGATAGATAGTAATACAAGAAAAAATGATGCAAACACAGGATACCAAGTGGCGATCGATGTAAAGGGTAGTGCTAGTTGAGACAACTGAAAGTGGTGATGGTGGTACATACAAAAGTCCAACGAAGAAAAAAAAAAGATACAAAACATAACACAAAAATAATAACGAACCGACAAATCAGTGCTATGGTGGAAGAGTGAGGATCAACACGCCTGTATTCGAAATATCCACTCTACAAGGGATCTTATTCTGCCTAAAAGAAGTTCAAACCAAATATCATCAGCATACATCTTCACATTTACTAGAGCAAGAAAGGGAGGAAGAACCAAAACTCACTCATTCATCTCCCTCAAAATTGCATTCTTCAATACTGGTATACCGTTTGTAGAATGTAGTCCTTTACCAGTGATGACTCTAAGCGTGCTATGTCCCGCTTCGAGTGCCTTGATGAATGCCTGTTCGGTCATTTGAACAGCCTCCTTTACGCGTAGGCCATGTAAATCGATCTCATGTTTGTGTTTTGGTATTTTTGAATTACGGGCTACAAGCACTCATGTTAGTCTATACAGATAGAAGGAACATAAAAAAAAGAGGAAGAGAGAAATACACACCAATAAAAAACCTCCTCGCGGCCCTTTCGTGCAACCTCACAGCATTCGCTTCAGCCTGCCTCATCTGCTCCTTCAAAATCAACGCATCCTTCAGCCGTTTCTCGTTCTTCGCAGACATGTGTTTCGTCTTGAGCTCGCTCCATTTCTTCTCCTCTGCCTTGGCTTCATTCCGTAGGACGGCTGCGCGGTCCCAGAGTTTGTTAGGCACACTGAGGGAAACGATACTTAGCGCAGGGGAGGCGCTGAATATCGTTCCTGGGGACGAAGGGGTGGGTATAGGCGTCACTTGTGGTGGTGGTTGATGGGCAGGCGGTAGAGGCGGAGAAGGAGGAGAGGGCGAACGAGGTGTGTCAGGGAGCACGGTCACCGTTGGCGGCGGGACGGGCGGCGATGGGAGCGCGAACGAGCTGTATGTCATGGCGGGAATGAAATTTAATACAGGGGTTTTATTAGCATCTGCCTCAACGGCAGTAGCAGTGGGGACGTCACCGTTTGGATTAGCCACTACTTCTGCCTCGGGGGCGTCTGCGAGCACTACTGTCTCTGGTACTCGTGCGGGTTCAGGTTCTGCGTTGAGGATGGGGACGGGGATGAGAATGGGCACTTCTTCATCGAGGTTGAGAGGCGAGAGGACGGTGGACCGTTGTGCGATTGGTGTCATAAGTTCGTCGCGTTCGTGCTCTGCGTCATCAGCATCTTGGATGTCCCATAGTCCCTGTTCGGGTGTTGTGAGTCCGCCAGCGTCGCTTACTGAACCGATACTGTGCCTTCGTCTAGGGATGGGGAGAGGAGCAACAGTGGAGACCACCGAATACATCGTCGCGGTGTTTGCTCCTGCAAGATCAGAAGACGAAGCGTTCCCCCGCCGGGTCTGTGGGTATCGGAGGTATGAGTTGGGCATAGCTATAGGAAGGGGTATGGGCAGAGCAGTGGGTGTACCATCCTCCTCATCCCGTGGGTCGGATATATACTCCAACCCTGTATTCTCCACGCCCTCCCCATTCTTAGGAGGTGTCCTCTCATCCCCACTAACTACCTCCACAATTGTCGACAAGCGACGATTTGGAGGGTCAGGATCGCTCTCGCTTTCGTGGGCGGTAGACGTAGAGGAGTCTGCAGCAGCTGTCTCAGGTGGGGTGGGGAGGTGGATAGGGAGCAGGGAGGGCGAACCTGATTCGTCGTCTGCTGCGTTTTCGAGGAAGGCAGCGACGGCGGAGCGAGGTCTTGGAGGAGGAGTGGATTGGGATTGGGGCTCGGGGAAGAGGGTGAGTTGGATGGGCTTTGGAGAGGGGGAGAAGATGTCCGAAGGCTCTCCTTCGAGGAAGAAGCTTGGTGGACTTGGTGGACGAGAGGGCCGGAATTGGGGAGTTAACTGGGGAGGGAATGGGGGTGTTTGATTGGTTTGAGCGGGAGGGTTATATTTCGGAGGGGACTGGGGCATTAATGGCATAGGAGTTGGGAGAGGGGAAGGAGATGGGTGCATGTACACGCGTACATGAGATGGAATTGAACGCGAGTGTCGGTGTCTCCGTTCGCGTTCACGCTTAACTGGAGGTTTCCCGAAACCAGGGCTTATAGCTTCAGATACCACTGCTCCTAGGGCTGTCCATAATATAACGAGGACCAACCGCACCGTACTTCCCGTGACGAGGAGATCGACAGCCAGGCGGAGACCATATCCTAGATAATGGTCGACTGCGGCGGAGGGATTATTCGCTTTTGTAGATAGCTGATGAACGACGACGCCCTCCCAGATGCCTAGGAGGGCCGGGCCAAGCTTGCCGTCTGGCTCGATTCCGCGAAGGAAGAGGCGCAGAGCGAGACCAGTCACGATAGAGAGGGAGACGTCCATTGTCGTTGCAGGGGTGGTTGGTGCAGGTGGAGGGGGGTACGAGACGGTGTGCTATCTGGAGAGATTGGGTGGATGTACATTGCAGGTGAGGGAGCACGATGGACCTGCGTGTGTTGGAGATATAAAGGAGCTGCCTCGTGTTCTCCCGCACGACCGTCAGCTTTCCGGGATATGAAGAGCACGCTAATAGGTTGGATATAGGCTAGATGTGAATGAGGATGTAAACGCCTAGATATCACCAAGTTATCACACTGGGAACGGTCTAACTCCGTCGGGGTCTGTTCAGCAAGTAAGTAATTGCTATTAGTAGAGTGTAACAAATAATTGGCTCACCAATAGCAGCACTAAATAGAGGATATTGCCGGTATTCTCGAGGCTGAGCAGCTATCCTGCAATGTTGAACGAGGAACTCGTTCAACTTTACACGTGTTCTGTCACAAACAGGGTGATCCGAGGTTGTGACGACCGTGAGCACTTTGTGCGATCATGTGACTGACGCGACTTGTTTTGTGAAACTAAACCTGACATGAACCAGCTGTGCACTGCGCTCGTCCTCCTTCACCACTACCTTAGTGCTTCCTATTTCTAGCCGCCATGGTTAAGCGCAAGTCTGTTCCCCGTCTACAATCACCTGTCGACGACACAACCACCCCCATCCTCCGTACACAACAGCTCGCCGACCCTAATGTGAAGCGATACAGCCTATCCGACGGTCCAGTCACGTCATCATATGTACCAGTAGAGGGAGACGTCCCCGAGAACGCATTCGCAGACATAAACCAGTCAGTCGACAGGTTGCTACAGGAACACCCTCAAGAATCACATCCTAACGAGCAGGATGCGTACCATAGCCAGGCTGAATCGGAGTCAGGCCATAGTATGACCTCCAGCGCTGCACATACAGCATACTCCCGACCATTATCCTCAGTTGAATACACCCCTTATCGTCCAGGACAGTATCTCGCACCCATAATGACAGGCGAGACATTGCAGCTCGACGAGCTCCCAATCCAACCATCCCCACTCTCTGTCACCAATGATCCATTCAACGACCCGTATACGCCTATCGCATCTACTCCACAACAACGACAGCTACCTCTCCAACCAACTCAAGCAGAACCAACCTACTACTACGATCAAGACTACCATCCTCCCTCATCACACTCGCACG
Source organism: Crucibulum laeve (assembly GCA_004379715.1). Classification (NCBI taxonomy): domain Eukaryota; kingdom Fungi; phylum Basidiomycota; class Agaricomycetes; order Agaricales; family Nidulariaceae; genus Crucibulum; species Crucibulum laeve. The sequence goes on from ML213590.1 coordinate 797,455, forward strand.
GCAGTCTATACGAAAATGACACGCTCCACGCAGGGAGCAGCACATCCGAGCTCGACCACTTCCGCACAGACCCCGAAGCCGCGTACTCCTCAGCCCGCTTCGGTAGCGCATCACCCTACCAGATCCCCCGCTCACGCTCGCCCACGCCAGCTGTAGACGACGAAGACTACTACGTCGTCGGCAACGAGAGCCTCCATTATGTTGGATATAACCCCAACCGCTCCTACGACGCAGAGAAGGCAGCCCTGCACAGCCAGTATGGGTACAGCGAGTCGCAAGCCTATCTTTCCCCGGGGCATGGAACGGGTGGTGGAAACGTAGTGTATGACCCCGAACCACCCACACCCTCCTCTACCCAACTCACTCTCCCCGAAACGCCTCTTGAGACGCGTCATTTTGGACCTGCACCCTCGGGGAGGATTCTTAGACGGCATAAAACGAAGAAACGCGTCCAGTTGACAAATGGAAACCTCGTAGTCGACCTGAATGTGCCCCCGAAACTGGTGCTTCCGCGGAGAGGTGAGCCGGAGACGATGAAGACGCGTTACACGGCGGTTACCTGCGACCCGGATGACTTCGAGAAGAAGGGGTTCTTCTTGAGGCAGAATGAGTCGGGGAGGAGGACGGAGATGTTCATTGTTATAACGATGTACAATGTGCGTTTCCCATCTCTTATTCGCTCTTCTACATTAACACTCCCTCTATGTTAGGAAGACGAAGTCCTTTTCTGTCGCACCTTGCACGGTGTAATGCAAAATATATCCCACCTCTGTACACGCAAGAACTCACAAACATGGGGCCCCAACGCCTGGGAAAAAGTTGTTGTCTGCATCGTCGCCGACGGACGCAAGAAAGTGCACCCACGCGTGCTCGACTGCCTCACCCTCCTCGGTGTATACCAGCCCGGAGACCACATGAAGCGCAAGATCAACGACCAAGACGTAACAGCGCACGTCTTCGAATATACTACTTCTTTCGCCTTGGACTCGAATTTACACTTCAGATACCCCGATAAAGGAATTGTGCCTACGCAGATTATCTTCTGTATGAAGGAGAAGAACCAGAAGAAGATTAATAGCCATCGGTGGTTCTTCAATGCTTTCGCACCGATGTTGCAGCCGAACGTGTGTATACTCCTGGATGTGGGTACACGCCCCGGGAAGAATAGTATTTATCGATTGTGGAAGGCGTTTGATCTTAATTCCACTGTGGGGGGTGCATGCGGGGAGATTGCGGTCTATAAGGGGGAGAAGTGGAAGCTTTTGTTGAATCCGCTGGGTATGTGGTTGTTTTGGCTGAATTCGTCGAATGAGGCTGACGTGGTGTATCTTAATTAATTACAGTCGCGGCTCAGAATTTCGAGTATAAGATCAGTTGTATTCTGGACAAGCCGACCGAGTCAATGTTTGGGTATATCAGCGTCTTGGTGAGTAATTCCTTCTCGCCTTCGCGTCCTCTCACTGAATATATCTGTCTAGCCCGGTGCTTTTTCAGCATACCGGTATGTCTTTCTTACTCATTACACTTCCGTCCTACTTTCTAAACTGATATGTACAGATATATCGCGCTCCTGAACGATAAACACGGCGTTGGGCCTCTCGCGTCGTATTTTAAGGGCGAAGTTCTACACGGCCGTGATACTGACATCTTCACGTCAAACATGTGTATGTTCCGCTTGCGCCTTCTCAGACATCTATGCTAATTTTTGCTCGTAGACCTTGCTGAAGATGTTCGTACTCTCTTTTTCTACCTAATAGTTTTTAATCAATTATCTATAGCGTATCCTCTGCTTCGAGCTGGTTGCCAAAGCCAACTCCAGCTGGTTATCCCTTTTCCCTCTCTTCCCTATTCCCTATTCTAATATACATTCATAGGGTCCTCAAATATGTGAAAGGCGCTATCGGAGAGACAGACGTCCCAGATGCCCTTCCGGAGTTCATTAGCCAACGCCGCCGATGGCTCAATGGTTCCTTCTTCGCTGCCACCTATGCCATCGCGCATGTTGGTCAGATCATGCGTTCTGGGCATAGTTTTGCAAGAAAGGTCGTGTTGATGATCGAAACTATATATAATATCATTAATTTGATATTTTCCTGGTTTTCGATTGTGAGTATTAGCTCTTTCTGTTGTAAGCCGGTGTTGATAGATTGGTTGTAGGGCAATTTCTATCTCTTCTTTGTAAGTCATTGTAACTGTAATGGTATAAATGTGGCTGACTTATTGAATGAACATAACAGGTGGTTCTGACATCGTCTCTGGAGGACAAATCCTTTGGACTGCCCGGTATTGGCATCTTCAACACCATGGTTCAGGTGGATATATTCTCTGGTATTCTCTTTGATTCATTCTGACTTCGAACAGTACGTTATGGCCTCCATGATCATCGCAATTTTCCTCTTCTCGATGGGCAACAAGCCGCAGGCGTACGTCTTTATCTTTTCCCTCTAATTCTGCTCTTACACATCTACCTGTTTAGGGCGGAGTTCAAATACAAAGTAGTCACCATTACCTTGGGCGTACTCATGATCTACATGGTCGCCGCCTCGATTCAGTGTGCTATACAAGCTGGCAAACAGGGAGGCTCAGCGAACTCGCTTATGCTGTTGAGTATATTGATTACATTTGGACGTGGGTGGTCTTCCAGTATTTCCATACACCGCATAGTGAACTGAACATATATATAGTTTATGCCCTTGCTAGCTTTCTGGCTTTTGATCCCTGGCATGTTGTGACGAGCTTCGGCCAGTACATGTTGCTGTCTCCAATGTACATCAATGTTCTAAATATGTGCGTCCAATTATCATTCCCCATGAATCACAATTACGAATGCTTTCATCTAGCTACGCGTTCTCTAACCTTGATGATGTAGGTCCTTATCAGCTTTTCTTTCTCTCCTTATGGTCTAACAATATAAACAGATCTCTTGGGGTACGAAACAGGATTCCACACCCGAAACCGATCTTGGTGTGGTAGTGCAGAATAAAGATTCGCAAGTCGATGTTGAGATGCTTTCCGAGCCTGCAGATATAAACGGCTTGTACGAGGAATCGTTGGCCAACCTCCGGGATCGCGTCCCTGTCGACAGTGGAAAGCCAAAGGAGAGGAGTCTAGCTGAAAAGGAGCTGGCTGCGAAAGACTATTATGCCGATGTGCGGACGAATGTACTACTTGCTTGGGTTCTATCGAATGTTGGTTCTTTCCCCCTTGTTTTCTGATAGTTTCTGATGTTCAAAATTCTCAGGGCTTGTTGCTACTCTTCATTCTCGGCGGAGGAGGTTCATCGGATACGTTCGGCCAAAGCGCGAGTTTCAATAAGACGAAGACATATCTGCTATTTATTCTTGCTTTCACAGCTATTACAAATTCTATTGTGCGTGGTTCTTTCGTCTATGGATTTTCCTCGTTGATATTCCGGATTTTAGCGTTTCTTGGGCTGTTTCCTGTATCTCTGTGGGTGGCTTATCACAGGGTGATATGCATATAATTTGTGCTCGAATATCTTTGTCTACTTCTACTTAGAGTTCTTTTGCCTATGGACATTTTTTATGGCATTATTTCTTATCATGTTGTATCATGTAGCGTCATCGGATTATCTTTTTTTAATGTCATGTATTATATTGGACCCTCCGCGAAGCCATTCGGAAACTGGGTTAATTCGAATCAGAAATACATATGTACAATAGACGTAGTGATTGTTCAATCATACAGCCTATGTATGCACAACATTGTACAGCAACTATGCCAGAAAGAGACTACAACAGATACTTAGGTATAAACAGAGAAACATAGGAGTACAGTGTGTGACGGAAGTAAGGAAAAAATCAAAGGAACAAGTACTCATAGAACGATCCTCTGCCTCCGATACCCACTACCACACCTCTTCCAGCCAACCGCTTCCCAGCACGTCTTCTACTCGCGCGAGTACGTGCCGGAGAACGAGACGGGGAAGAAGCAGAGCGCGCCACACCCCGGACTCGATGGTTAGTAGACGTAAGTGGTGTCGCCGTAGACAGAGAAAGAATGACGTCGTCAGGACCTAATGTGCGATCCCCATCCTGATCCTCCACACCCTTAAGCGGAGAACCACTGAGAGGAAGGGGCTGCTTCTCGGTCAGCGAGAGTCCTGCCACAGCTGGTTCGATGCCAAGTTCACTTCCCGACTCGTCGGCCTCTATGTCTGCATCTGAGTCTCCTTCCACCATGGACCATGCATCTTCGTTCTCCTCTCCTAGCGGGACGGAATCAGAGAACGGAGACGCGGGCAGGGACTCTGCGATAGCTGAGAGTGGGGGACCTTCAGCGTCTGAGTCAATTCCGCGCTCAAGCTCGCGGTCGGAGATGAAGTCGGAGTCGATGTCAGATTCAGGGTGGGAGGAGTAGTCAATATCAGTCACTGGCGGGGTATTGAGAGTCGCGGGTGCATGGTGGTCGGGCCGAGTAACGTTCGGGCGAAGAAGATAGGTTAAACGTTTGTCTAGATCACCTTTGCCTAGAAGAGACTTAATGTTAGAGAAGAGATTCGTAAAGATAAAGCGAGGATGTTACATACTGAAGCTGACAATCTCATGGTAGCGTGCACAGCAGTGAACCACATATCGCGCAAAAGGGTCGTCTGCAATACGCCAGACAAGTTGCAAAGGTGTGCGAGAGACTTCGAAGATGGTTCCAGTGTTGCCTACAGGAGTGCCCGACACATTTGTGTCAACGGGTGCTGCACCTAGTGCATCGGGAGCAAGTACAGCTCCACCGCGCCTCAGCCAGTCGACCATCTCATCTTCCACCTCCCGAACGAGATACTCTGCCCTACCACCAGCACGACGAAGATCCCGACGCATGCCCTTGAGCGAGAGAGAGAAACGGCCTGCATTCGCAGAGGCCGGGTCAGTCGCAGGCGGCACGGTCAACACTGGTAACTTTGCTGAGCGGGGAAGGTACGCAGGCAGCGGCTCTGGGAATGTCTGACGCGTGTATGGTGTATTTAAAGCATAGTCGCGCTTCGTAGCCGCTACAATATGTGGGTTTCCGACAAAACGAGCTGAGATCATGACCATAAGAGGCTGACAACGGGATGATAAGGCAATACTAACCGTTATCCTTGCGTCGAATCCAGCGTTTGCCTTCATTCTGGTCCCTATGACGTCTCTTTACACTAGCTTGTGAGTTGATCTGTTGCTGTTGCTTGTACACTGTAGGACCTCCGTGAAGGTGAGCAAAGCGGTTGTTGAGTCCAGGATTCCGCAAAATAGCGGGGAACGAGAGGATGGGCGGTGCGGTGTCGACGATGGCCATGGTAAGAGGGGTGATTCCTAGAGATTAAAGGTTTTCTGAGGAGGCAGGTGCCTTTAAAAAGATGGGAATGGGAGAAATGGCAGCGAAGGAAATGTAGAACAGACAGAACGGAGCCGGCACTATTGACTCGAGTGGTCACGTAGGATCGGCTCAATGCCGGCCCGTCTCTTTTCCACTCAAGGACGAAGTGCTGCAAAACCTTTCCATCCGTTTAGACATCCTATTAATGCACCACCGTATTTGATGCGGTAATTAATATACAGTATTATATATGGGTATGATATAAATCGCTTTCAGCGAAATTACCACCAATTGGTAAGATCGAGTCGCATAAGTAATTGGTTGAGGGCATCAGCACCGCCTGTTGGTCGGCGTTCTCTTCCAGAGGACACCTCGACGGGCCATCTATCGGAAGACGGGCCTTTCTCTACAAGCCCCTTCAAAACCTTCATCTAAAGCACTTCAGCATGCTGTTCTTTCAATATCGTTGGCTAGACTTACAAGTGTACCCATTCGTTTCTTGAATTTCTGAAAGATCTCCTCTATCATTGGTGCAGCTTGATATTCTTCAAGACGACCGCGATGTAGTTCCGCAACGATAACACAGAATTCCAATACCAACTCTAGAGATTGTCTTAGCAGCTCTCCTACACCTCGTTGACCTGACCTCAACAAGCAAGCACTGAGAATATCATCAAGTAGAGCTGAGTGCTGGCTTGCCAACTCGAAGACGTCCGAGAATCCAGGGGCCGTTGGGTTTTCAGCGGAGTTATTAGGTCTCAGACGAAGAATAAAGGGATCGAAGTTTCCCCCAATTGCGGTGTCGAAGACATATTCTGACAAGTTGGTTACGAATGATTGTGCAATGAATCGGAAGTGCATGAGTAGCTTGTTAGATGCAGCCAGCGTTGGGAATAGAGGTTTAACGATTTGTCGAGTCACACGGAATACGGATTTCAATGCATTCTCCACTGCGTGTGGAAAGGCATCAGTATGATAACGTTTGCGGTTGACTAAAATACTTTACCTCGCAAAAGCCGGAGAGTGAACGCAAACATCCGCTGGTACTTGGACAGGACATCCGGCGAAATCAGAATCTCCAATGTATTTGGAGGCTTGTAGTCCATGTATAGGAAGTCAAGAGCCCTGAGATATTGGAGCAGTTAATATGCTTCTATAGACTTAACACAATGGCGTACTCAATAGCTGGAAAAAAGCAATCTGTGGTTAGAAATGTAACGAGTAGTCTGAAAATTCGAACTCACAAAGTGGATTCAGCCATTTGTCCCGTCCAGGACCAGACGGTAAATCACGAATAGCAAAACCAAGCCTCCATCCAGCCTCTTCAATGACTATATCCTTCTCTGATTCACCATCATCCAAACCATTGTCCGGCTTCTCGAAAGAATCCACAATAACTGTCCTTAAGAAGAAGCTCAGGTCCCCTCCAACAGGTGGCCACGTCTCTCGTTCCAGTAGACTTGGTGAGATTCCTATGGCCCAAGGTTGGGTACTCTCCTTAACCTTCTTGTTTGACCTTCTCCTCAAAGAACGTAATGACATCTCATGCGGATTCGTGTCGATCTCGTAGTCCTCCGCATCAGAAAAGAGGGCTGAGGAGAGTCGTGATTTGAAGGGTGGTGCTGTGAGAAGAAGGTAGGATCGGAGAAGTATAAGATGGGATCGGAAATTAAGGATACCCGATGAGGAGAGGAATAGCGAGAGGAGTGTCGAGGAAAGGGCGGATGCGTGCTGCACTAGAGGGTAGAAGACCAGGGAAGTAAGATGCGAGAGAGTAGGAGTTATTGGAGGTAATGTTTCAGGAAAAGCGTTAATGAAGGCTTGTACCGGGAGAGATGAAGTATCTTTGACATTGAGAACGGGCTGGCCGACATATGTACCGGGTTCGAGGTCGAAAATTCGGAATAGTTCAAGTTCAGGTTTGTAGGTGATCTCCGATAGAGGCGGCGATGCTGCAAGGGATGGTGCCGTCTCAGTGTCCCTCAACGCAACATCAGCATTGCTCCACACAGCCTCGATATCAGATGTTGACCAGAACCACTTTATAGCCGCAGTAGTAGTAGCCGAGGTCCTTAGCAAAGGATGGTCTGGTTGTGCATTTCGAAGCAGAATAAGAGACTTCTGGGCAGCTGGCAGGACGTCTAGCAGTTCTGGAGGGAAAAAAGAAGGGAAATTGTCTTCTATCTTCTCTAGAGCATCAAAGATATCTTCTTCTTCCTCCCCATCCTCTTCGTCATCCATATCATATTGATTATGTCTTTCTCCTACAACGTGTGTGGTCTTTGGCTGGTGTTGACCACCTAAACCAACCGAACGAGCAACTTGTTGGAGATATTCGCGCGATGCACTTGTTAAGATGAATGCAAATATCGCTGAGATGATGCGGGGAGACCGTCGTTCCAGGTGATTATTTAGATGGCTATAGACTCGAGATAGTAATGGAATAGGCGAGGAATCGAATTTTGGGTACGCTTGTGGCAGAGTATCCATACCCTTAGAGAAGCAGTCAGCAAGAGATCCGTGATTTGACAGCTAACACACCCGTTCATAAAGTGATGATAAAGCTACGAGAATCTCTTCATAGATTTCGTAGTGCATCCATATCGCCGATAAAGCTGGTTTCTCGAATGCCAGGGATTCATTTGACGGTGGACAGCGAGTGAGAGTGTCCCGTAAATATGTCAACAGCGTCGAGAGTGAATGCGCAAACGCATGAACAGTGGGCCCCTCATGAGCCGACCTTCAAAAACTGCAATTAGTCGATATATATATTGCAATTTTTGGATCCCTACTTTGTTCGGAGAGCCCCCAAGAATGTCTCCAGCCGTCGGAGCAGCGCTCCTATCGTTGTAAATCGCGATATGATGCTGGATGCTTTTAGAGCCAGAAAATTGATACACAAACCACAGGCTCACCTAGTACTTATTACTTCATCTTTTCCATCAACCAACAGAAGGCCACTCTTCCCATCTCCTGTCCTTGCTTGTATGAACCTTTCTGTCCGCGAATCCCAGGCATGAAGGGTCGAAGAAGTCCCGAGGACCGTCATCTTGAGAGAGAAGAGTAGCTCTTCTTGTGTCACGTATACACGTTCCGAACCTGGATCCTGGAGGCGGGGTTGGACACTATAAGCACTTTGTAAGACGCGTATCAGCATGTAGATTCAATTTGCTCACTGATATCTTGCAGCTGCGAAAACTAGGGTATCTTGTTCTGATAGAAATGCGGTAGTTGAAGCTTTGGATGAATGTAGGGGAGATAATCTGTCCCATGACAATGTCTGGTTCTAATACGCGTTTGGGTTAAAGAGGAATATACATTGCGCTGTGTTAATGAACGTACCGTAAACCCGACTTTACGCGCTGCAGCATCTGTCCAAAGAGTATTAGCGAGTTTTGGAACTCGTTCAGGTATCCTTTCGATATCTGAAGCAATAAGAAGCAATTCTAGAGGTAAACGAGGTCTAGGTGGAAGAGATTTGTTGCTCGCAGTTAGCTTCAACGAGTCCATTATCGGATTCTGTGGCTTGTCCACGAGGGGTGGAACGAAGAATCGCGGGCCGAGTGGAGGTAGTCCATTGGATGAGGTTTTTTGTTCAAAGTCGTCTAGTTCTGGTAGATTGTAATGCCACATTCCAGAATTCTTGCAGAGCTGGAATTCTGCTGATGACGGTTGAAGAAGCGGGTTTGCTTGTCTTTATTTACGCGTTATTTACGCGCATTAGGATTTGATGTTTTCAGCTTTCGTTTTGTTGGATTGGAACTTGATGAACGTTTGCTAAGCGTTACCTTTTATCACAGTCCATCGCTGACCATGTTTGTGTTGGTCTCGGGATCATACTCTTCAAGTGATTACACGGCAACATATTCCTCCCAGCCTCACCAGAAAAGGCTTACAACGATGCTGTAGCAAGAACCGAAAATTCCAGAATCAGAACTTTCGAACCATCTCAGTTTTCTTATCTTCGCTTCTTGTTAGTTTCTCGGAGTTCAACAAGAGCTACAAATTCTATCCAAGAGAAAACTTACCGGTGGTATGGCGTACCCGCCACTTTACTTGATCTTCTCCCGATATTAGGTGCTTGAGGTATAATTCGATCCCGGCGGCAGTATATTGGTATGGTATATAATTATTTCACAAAATCACTATAGGCTAACGTTTCTTACCGGGATGACTACTAAGATGATTCGATGAAATACACTGACTTTAACTGAAACTTCAAATGACCTGGACGTGCTCATTTTACTAGTGTTTTGTTGCTCTCAATTTGCTCCGCTTGAGGTCCTGCGCGTTTCTCGGAATCCCTGTCTAGGCATAGTTGCATACCTTTATAAAGCGAGCCATGAGCCTTTATTACGGCAGTTCCTCGATGCGGATGCAGTTCAAAGACCTCCACCACAATACAATTTAATCTACTTCGCGGCAATGATGTCCTGGGTCAGGAATTCTTAGGATTGTTTTTTATTCTAGAAATTTTTTCTTTCATTCCGCTGGACTATTAAAAGTCCGAGATACTTATATATTGCAGATTCAATGTAGTACGAAAACCATGCTTTCACCCTTTGGGGAAAAGCTCTGAGGGATCAAGTAGTAGTACGGGTACCAGCTTCCGATAGCGGCATCCTCTTTTATGGATAACTTGTCTCTAACTTTCGACGTCCCATACGGTTCCACGGCAATAGGCGATAGGGAAGAACTACCAATGAACGATGCTATGTTTTCCTGAACAAGTTAACAGCGATGGTCCTTAGATTCCCTACTTGTGTTGCGGACGCCAAGAAAGCACATCTTAAATGTGCAACTCCAGAGACCTACGCATCCTAATGCTCACCAAAAAATAGGCTTATGGTCAGCCAATCTCATCGCGACTTTATCTACGGAAAAATAGGAACACCGAACGGACCATCTGTTCTGCAAAGAATGTATGGACGTGATCCTGCTATGAAATGAAACACATCTGCTATCTTCGAAAGGGCGAACATCTTAATGAGTTGACGACGGTAGAGTGGTTCCTCTGCATTCAGACTCGGTTTGTGGATGAAGGAGATAGTAAAAGTAGTCTAAAATTGAGTTATCTAAACGAGTCTTGTATCTGTCTACGGTGTTATGGATATCGTATGGAGTGGGGCTATTCAGGTTTTGGACGTCAGAATAGCCCGGGAATAAGTCTATACGGAACTTCCTCTGACCATTTCTCCCAGTCCTTCTGAAAATTTCGTTTTAGTGCTTCGTCTTCTTTAGACATACGTAACAATAAACCCGAAGTTATGAGTGACACCAGGATCAGATAAACAGTGGCTGCAACTCGACCAATATTAGTCGACATGACACCGCACTCTCTTGTCCAGGAGCCCTATAAATACGAATAAGTCACTGGAGGCTGTCAAATAATTGTGCTTACTGGGCATGTGTGCCAAACCGCGACACCAGTAACTGTTAATAGTACACCAGTATATCCCGGATGGCGAACGAAAGCATAAGGACCAGTAGTCACCAAATAATGGTCACTTCTAATGCTCATTTCATATGTGAACAGTTTGCCTAGCGCAGTGTAGCAGCGTTGTCGAATGAAAGCACCAAAATATATCATAGAAACACCAAGGGCAAATGTCTTCGACATTTGGACCTTTTCTGCACTGCCAGGATAATATATAAATGGTGGGGATTTCAGAACAAATTTTGATACGGGTGATGGCCGAGTGTGATACGCCAAGATAACGATAATCTCTAGCAGAGCGGCTGAATAACAGATGACCTATGTAAAATATTCATATCAGCATCAATGAATAACAAGAAGGAAGTTTCAAGAACTTTGACGACCAAAGGTCCCGATCTCTGCTTCACAAGAATTTCCCAGCGAGTTGAGGGTGCTTTTTCATCGGGAGATGGAGGTGGGTGTGGGGGTGTTACAGCGACCTGCAAAGCATAGACTGCTGCGAGAATGAAAGGAATTTTGAAACCTGAATTCATGTCTAGATAGCAGCTGCAGGGAAAATATGAGAGCGTAATGGTCTCACTTTGGTTTGGGCTTTGTTTAAATACATCGTGGCGCAGTCGGAATGAGAATTAGAATGTGCAAATAATGTGCCCAGGGCACGAATAACACTAGACGCAAAAGCATACGCATCCTATCCATATTTCCTGGCTCTGAAGTGCACTTCTTATCGTTTAGACTCCCGTTGAATCGGCGAGATATCGATCCCAGATTTACTTCCGTACAATATCGAGTACAGGAATAACTTGCGAGTTGCAATGCCACAAATGTGTACCACGATACCCACGGTACGCACATGGCCTCGCGTGGCTCCGGAACATAAGAAGGAAGCTCGACTTTGTGAGAAATATCAGAGAATTCGAACCTAGAGACAGTTTCTGTCGCTGTGAAGATCAACAATGGTCATTCTATAGTATCATTCGAAGCAGCATTGAGGTAGCAAGGGAATAACATAATATGTTGAGCATATCTCACTCACGACATCCAGTATTGGAGTAATTTTTAGTCTCATAAGTCCAATGAACCCGTAAATACCGGTTTACAACCGCAGACCAGCTGTTAATAGTGCATTCGCTAGTTGGATGGAATTAAGCAGAATGTTAAAGAAATATATCGAACAGTGACATGACTGACAGCATGCAAGCCACTCGGAGATTCATGACATCAGCTATAGATTGCCTCACTGTACACGTTCGAATAACGGTAAGTTCAGGGAAATCAACGGAGATAATCATGGATAAATACACACAGCTTGGAGCCCGCTGAACTGGTAAGGGGGTGAGCAACTTTCAGGATAACATTCAGTAACTTTAAAGCCACGCGAGATTTTCCTTCCTATCTTGGACGCCATAATAGGAAGTACAAGTACCCTGTAATTTTTGAGCGGATGCAACATGGGAATGCGGACCGCTAGCAGCGCGGGAGATGCAAACTCCATGAAGAGTCCAAGGCTGAGTACATTTCCAGAAGTTGCGTAAAATCCACATTCGTGTCCGGGTGATATAATATATCAGATAGACTGGGCCCACACGCCTAGGGAATATAAAGCACACATGCTGGTAAGCATATCTCCAGTATGATAAGGTTGTGTACTGGAAATTCCCAGTCAATCATATACACGCCAAAATTGTTAGGCGTGAACTAGAAGCCATAGAGAGTATCGCCTCGAGTGCTGAGAATTTGCATAACAGATCCTTAAACAATTTTTGACATATGATCGGCGGAACTTGGGGAGTATTTAAGAGAAAGTTCAGAAGTACATTCACGTAACAACTAGGCAAAGTCCAAATTTCCCTCTGGGGATCTTGGTATATCCGATAAATGGCATAGTGATATAGCACCCGTTGAAGGACCAGGAGAAATAGGGGAAGGCTGGTGACATCAGATGCTGAGGAACTAGAAATTAGCCGGCAATTTGGTTACTTCCTGCGGTACAAACAAGATCGGCGTTAAATGGGTGGAAGTAAAAATTATGTGCAAAGATTCTAGAGCAGCGATAAAACAGCTGGCCGGCTGCAAATATTCAAAAGCGGAAGTGCCGTAAATCACTTCGAACAAATGGAGTGATATAACTAGAAGCTGTAGCGTCAGCGGAATTAACGCATACGTCAAATGTACACTTTCGCAAGCACACGTCGCACGGCCAAGGGTTCGTGCCTTCAAAGGAAGCAATAAAGCGGTCTGAGCTCAGAGGGAGAGGACGACGCCCCTAAATCTACTTCATGATCCCAATTTCCACACTCGTAGGGCAAAAGAACAGAGATAAGGATATGCTCGGACTTCTATTTTTCACGTATGAGAGTGTAGGGTAACAGGTAGAGTGTAGTAGAGCTACTGCACGCGTGCGAGTAGGCGGTGGGTTGCCTATGTTCAAAGTTTGTTATGACTCTTAAACGGATTCTACGGTATTCAAAACGCGTCAGTATTATTGAAAGTAATAGAAATTAATTGAGCGTACGTGTGAGAACATTATTGAGTTTAGTCACTCGTGACTGCACGCTGAGATCAATGGTCTTGTCGCCAAAGTCAATGATGAGGCCGCCAAGAACAGTGGGGTTGACCTGAGCGTCGGAATTAGCTTCTAAGACACGGGGACCAATAATTGAAAATATAAACGCGTACCTTGTTGTTGAGCTTAAGGACCTTTGCGGACTGAGCGGTCTGGGACTGCTTCAGCGAGGTCTCGAGGCGGGAAAGGACATCCTTGGGAAGGGGAGTGGCGGACGTGACGGTAACGGTTAGTTCACCCCTCTCCTGGGCAACCAGTTCATTGAATCCCTCAATGATACCCTCTGTCTCTCCCAGTCTCCCGTTCTCGGCCAACACATTGAAGAAGTTCTTGGTAATGTCAGAGACCTGCTCCTTCTTTCCAGTGGAGAGGAGGGCCTCGACAGCCTTAATGCGCTCCTCGCCGGCAATGGTAGGGTTTCGAATGAACTCGCCGACCTCGGGCTTGGTCTTGATGGTGTTGCCGATGGTGGTGAGCTCAGTGGCGACCTTGTTGAGGGTTTGGGGGGATTGTGCACGGGCAGCACCGAAGACAGCCTTGGAATATTTCAAGGCGAGAGCGGAGGCAGCACGACGGCCGAGGCCTGGGGTGGTAGCGACCGTACGACGAGCGGTTGAGGCAAGCAACATGGTGGACGATGGGGACGACGGTGACAGCAAAAACTCGGTTTCTCTCGGACAGCGGGAACTTCCGGATTAGTCTCAACCGTGGGAGTATTTCTACGCGAGAGCTCACTTGCGTCGCTAACGCCCAAAATGACTTTCATCACCTTGTCATCTCCATCGTATCATTTGCAAGTCGCATTCACTATACATCAGTAAAGTATGACGCTAGTTTCTCGAAGAGAGTTGGATAGCAGGGTTGCTCTAATGTTGGGCATTACTTGTTTTCGAATTTCTATTGATACGACGCGTCCAGAATATCACGGCAAGCACTCTCCGTTCGTGTTTGGAATCTATCTTCTGCGAGAGTCTATTTGTGTGCCGGCGATATTCTTGGGGCGTGTTGACGGCGCGCAGTAGGTTGTAGGACAGGCACATCAGTCTATTATCTTATGCCGACTCCCGAGGGACGCTCTCCGTTGACTAAGAGATATGAGTAAAGCCCCACCGTGTGTCCTTGGAATGATATGTTCGTTTCTTGGAGGCGATGAACAATGGCAAATTTATTATCGAGTTGCCTCATGTTGGGCGGAACTCGCGAACGTCGTGTCGAAAACGAGGAAGTGTCGCATTTGCCTCGTTGTAATGATAGTTAAGATTGTCGGATATTCATAAATTGACGGCATGGCGGATCGCGGTGACGCGTGATTTGCGGAGTGAGAGGAGTTTGGAGATGGATTGGGGATATTATTTTCGGCCAGGCTTACCATTTTGCTTACGACCTCAACCAAGCGACGCTTGGAACGGGGTGCATTTACTTCTGCTGTGGCTGAAAACGCCCTTCCAACGTTTTCTCCTCCCACCACAGCCAGTACGTTACTGTAGCCATCCATCCCAAAGGCTGCCTCCTGTAACGTGTCGACTCCCTGCCTGAGTGCTGAGAACTGGCTTTGTTCTATAGGCGCCCATTTCCTCGCGTACTACAAAGACGGGCCGAGCACCAAGACGAGAAGAGAAAAAGAACAATAGCATTCCCTACCAGGTATGAAACAATGGCCACCACAGTTCTTTGTATAGGTTCGCTCACACCATCCTCTTATTATTATCTTCCCAGCGAAGTCCCTCCTTGACCTCTCTGTTCCTTCATGTTCTCTCTTCTCGCCCGGCTGCGAGCCCTTGCCTTTACGCTCCTCCTTTTCACGTCCGTTTCTTATTCACGGGAGGAATCACTATGTACGTGTCTTATCCCGCTGGTCCTCGTCACTTTACTGACCTGTCTCGTTTGAAATATAGTCACTTCATCAGTAACGTACTGCAACCCCCCAGAAACTCTCCTCATCCAGCGTTTCGACATCGCATACTTTGTCAAAAATCAATCTGTATCCTTCAACATCTCCGCTGCCAGTGTCGTGCGTTTCTCCTCTTTACCGTACCTGACTAGTCTGCTCACATCATACACAGCAAGCCAATGTCAATGTCACTGCCAATCTTTTCCTCAACGTCTACGGGATGAGCCCTGTCAACGTTACGCTAGACCTCTGCAATATCTTGGGCGGTGCACTCTGTCCTTTACCGATGTATAACTTCACTGGGTCCGACTCTCTGTCGCTCCCCGACTCCCTCGGTATCAACGACAATATCCCAGGCATTGCATTCAAGATACCCGACCTCGAGGGCTTTGCGCAGCTTACGCTCACTGAGGTAGGCACGGGGAAGATTAAGGCATGTGTACAAGCCACACTATCGAACGGGTGGTCTGCGCATCAGCCCGCGGTGGAATGGACTACCGGAGGTATCGCCATTGCCGCGCTTGTTTCTGCCGCCTGGCAATCCGCGTCGCCCCATGCCATTACCCCCTTCCGCTTGCTCGACCTCATGTATATGTTCCAAGTCATCGCGAGCAGTAGTTTCCTCAACCTGAATTACCCATCCCTATATCGCGCGTTCACGCTCAATTTCTCATGGGCACTAGGGCTGTTCTACTCATCCACCCCATCATCTCTACAAAACTCAATCGATAGGATGAGACATCTCACTGGAGGTAAGCTTGCAGACGCTAGCTCAGGCTCTGCCGTTGGACTTGTCAATCGCAAGCTTAGTCCATACAACGTGCCTAACGCAAACATCGCGGTTATTCCCTCTGGTATCTTTGCAAGAGAGTCTAAATTCGCCTTCTTCGATTCCATTTTGAACCTCGAGTTTCCCCCTTCGTTAAAGCCGAACGTTCTGGCACGGAGGTCTGCAATTGTTGGCGGTGACGTTCAAACCGTGACTGATGACTCCTCAAATGTACTCCAAGCCGGAGTGCCGATCTACGTTAACTCCATTCATATCGCAACTGCGAACGCATTTATGACCGTTTTTCTTGTGACGTTGATCATGTTTGCGATCGCGTTGGGAGTGTTCATCATTGGATATGGGATCTTGATTGCCTTCCAGCGTGTATCTAAGAAGAGTTCGAGCTTGAATAGCTTTGTTAGCTTCGACTATTCTTCGTTCATTCGCGCTTGGATTTTGCGTTTGGTATGCTAATTATAACTTTTTCTGTCGTGACATTCTAACATATCTCCGATAGGGCATGATCGCATCCTTACCTCTCCTCATCTTTATTTTCTACCAATGGACACTGAAGGATTCCTGGTTATCCATCTTCCTGTCTGTCATTACGTTCATTGCCATCCTCTCCCTGATCCTTTATCCAACTTTCCTAACTATGCGATTGGCACGCCGCTCTACGCAATATGAGCTCTATTCTGCCACTGAGCCGCATCTTGCATCTTACGGTCCGCTGTACGCGCAGTACCGCGTCCCAAGATACTACTTCTTCCTCCCTTTACTCGTTGCCACCTTCCTCCGTGCCCTTTTCATCACCGTGGCGAAGAAAAGTGGCCTCGTGCAGCTTATCCTCCTGCTCATTGTGGAAGTGGCACTCGTCACCTCGCACTTCATCCTCCGCCCATACAAGACCAAAGGCGGCGACGTCTTCTCCACATTCCTCGCTATTGTCCGATTGGTATGCACTGGTATGATGATCGCGTTCGTGCAGCGCCTCGAGGTCAAAGCCATTCCGCGCGTTGTGATCGGCATCATCATCGCAATCATCTTCTCCGTATCGGTCATTGTCGTGATCATCAACCTTGTTCTGCATGCTGGAGTCCAGCGGCTATGGAGAAAGAAGTCCGCGGTTGGCTCTGGCTCTGGCTCTTCCGCGTCAATCCTCGACTCACCGCACGGATCACGATCCATGCTGGAGAAAGGGATAAAGGAGGAGTCTAATCAGAGTCGCCCCGATATGAGCCCTGCGAGTTCATGGGAGCGCGTCACGCGGCGTCCGGTAAATCCTACTCCTGAGCAGAATATTCCTCTTGACTCTCACATACTGGAGCCGTACCCGATCTCGCCAACAGGATCGACAGTGACTACGATGGAACCTCCAAGTATGTATTCAAGAGATTCAGGTACCCTTACTGTCGGTTCTCTTCTACCGAGAAGATGGTCATTCTCCTTCTCTCAGCCAACATCACCGACGGGATCATCTTCAGCGTCCCATGGTCAACGAGATTCTGCAAGGACCTCACAAATACCGCACTCCCCGATGTACAGCGTTGCTGAGGGCATAGAAGAGCCAGTGCGGGAACAGCGGCGGCAGGAAGACCCTCAACATCTCCAGCTAAACTCCCACTCTGGACAACAATAGAACGCATCTCGACACTTTAGAGCTCCCGTTTACATACATCTACAGTCATCCTAAGTACACGAAGCATCGATCCTCGAAGTCTTAGCATACACACTTGCATCACACTCATTGGACGTTTACATTTATTTCCTTTCATAATTGCAATCCGACGCATCTGCATCTGTATCATCTTACCTCTCCGTACTTCTTGTAAATTCACCAATTCAATTTTTACTCTTTGTATACAGTATTCCAATATAAATTAAAATAATATTCTAGCTATACCTTCATGAACGTCTACGACAGGATGACGTTTGCATAAATAATACGCGAAGTGGCTGCCGCAAATAGGCGCCGGCCCAAAGTCTTTTCCGGTCCGCACCTTCATCATTTCCTTGCCCTTTCGATATGCGGAACACGCTTTGCTCTGAACCAGAACACATTACTACTTTATAATGGCCTCTGTATTTATCTGCCGAAGATTACCATCCAGGCTCGCGTTGGAACTACATTTCAGTTCCACATGTAGTAATGCTAGACGACAAATATCCACTACGACAGCGGGTCCTTCAAATGCACAGTTTCCATACCCTCCAAACCGGAATCCAACTCCCCACCAGATATTCCACCTCCCGCGGAATGCTACTGAGGGCGATATCAAGGCCAGATGTGTGTTAAATAATTTCGTCAATGCACGTCAATGAGCTTACGGTGCCTATGCCACAGACTACGACCTGGTCAGAATATACCATCCCGATAAAACGGATTCTACAACTCCTCTTGATATAGCACATGCACGCTTTCAAGCAATAACTGCTGCTTATGATTCTTTACGAGGAAAAACACCTTTGGTTATGGATGGTTCGCCTGCGAATGGGTTTGCAACTCAGGATAGAAGCTATCAGACTACAGCTGCCTTCAGAGCTGCCCAGCGAAGAAGACAAGAATTGTATACCAGCGGTGCAGCGGATGAGCGCTGGAAGGATAAAATTATTTTGGCAGGGGTGATCATGGTACGCTTCCGCTTTTCTCAGTGCGAGCCGTCTATTAATTCTTTACACTCTTTAGACTGTGGTTATTGTCGTTGCCCAGACGGCCACGACAAGAAGAGACGCAATGGCTGAAATTTATGCGAAAACTCGTCACCCTCATGTTTACAGCCAACAGAGAGCCCATGATGAACGGCTTGCACTTTCAAGCGATGCGACGAATGTTAAAGAAAGTCAGCCTCGTGGGTAACTACGGAATTATCCTCATTACGCTACATTAATATCACAATATACTACCAATGGCATATTGCCTGGTCCTTTTTTATGGGGTTGTTTTCCGACCTTGAGGAAGAACGGAAGAAGAAATGCTACTTCTTCCAGTAGGAGAAGCAACCAAAATCTATCATCGGAGGAGGGGATTCTTTCATCGGGATACTATAGGTGGCTAATAAGGATATATTCACGGACTAACTCAGCAGAACCATACCGCCTATTCAGAGTGGCCATGGCCAATATGAGGTTGGATTGGTACACACGTCCAATGTGTTCAAAGAAACACTGACTCCGTTCTTCCACAACGTGAAAGGCACGAAACGTACATCTGGAACTTCTTGAGCAACAGCAGATCCCCGAGGGATCTTTCACCATCAAGTATATGATGGGGTGGGAAAAGCAAATACGCAGATATAAGGATGTGTACTATATTATCCGATAGAATGAATTGCAAAGAACACAGCAAGCATATTAAATCCAAAACCGTACAATTTATGTGTATATTACAATAAAATACAATGCATTACACCAAGACAGCTATAGTCACACATTAGATATAATCCAGGAATGTACAGATAAAGAGGGTATCGCAATGATGAATACATGTAAACAGAGTACAGCCCAACGGTAGAAATCTAACATTCATGCACAATAGAGCTCATGTTAGAATGCTGGATTGGGCGTTGATGAGACGGAGAATCATGTACTGATGTTGGGAATTAGCACGACAGGATTAAAAGCATCAAGGATGTGATCTGCGACTCGACCTGATGATAGTTGTTTCCCAGAGTTTGGAGGTGGTCCCGAAGAATGTTCTTCCGCGTCATAGTCCACTTCGCCTTCGGCATCAGCATCAGGGTCTTCATCTTGATCAGAAGGAGGACCGCCGTTGGGACCTGGAGGGGGAGGGGCAGGAGGGGGAGGTGTACGAGAGCGGGGTGATGGGCCTTCATTTTCCGATTCTGCTTCGGGATTGGCCTTTGTTTTCTCTCCCTTCCTGCCCTCTTCGTCCTTTTCGCCTTCAGCATCTCTGTCATCACCCGCTTCAGCATCTAAGTCGTGAACGTCATCCATAGTCACGTCCGAAGTGGCAGAATCATCTCTTGATTGTGGTTTTGACTGCTGATCCTTTGACACTGCTATGTGGGCTAGGACTGGAGAGTGACCATCTAGTTCTGTAACGCCGTTCATAGACAGCTTATAGGTACCTGGGTTTGCCGTATTAGCACCGCCACCAACCGTGGCGGTGAACCGTGTTTTACACTCTATCCAGGACGATGGACGCGCTGCATCCTTCTTGCCTTCTGGTTCTGAACGTTGTTCCATTTGGCTCGTTGCCTGAGTCGCATTCTCGTTCTGTGTGTCCACGTCTACTGGTTCGTGCAGGGCAATCCCATTGAGTTGCACATCGTTTGTCGCGTCTCCACCGACAAACCCACCCACGCCGGTCACAGCAACCGTAGGAATGGGTGACTTCGGCAATCGATTCTGCGGAATGTCCCTCACTGGAGAACTGGACAGCCTGTGTTCACCTGCTCGCTCACTATCCCACTCGACTCTTGTCCGCAAGCTCAGACGTGGGCTTCCAGGCTCGATATGGTCGTGTGAGTTCACCCATATTTCATGAGGCGCAGGATTTTCCTTTCCTTTCGACTTCATAGGCAACAGCGCTTCGTCCAGCGGAGACATTCTTGTGTGTTTCACTACTGATGCAATCAACCGAGGACCAGTTGATGAAATAAGTCTCGGACTATCATTATTAGACGAAATGGAATTTTCTTTAGGCTTTCCTTTAGCCGGAGGAGGTTTTCGTTCTCGAGGTGGAGGACGACCTCGAAGTTTTCGTGCAGCTGGTGGTTCAGGAGAAGGTGCACGTACAGAATTCCCTGTAGATATAGAGGAAGCAGTCTTCCTTTTGCCTTTTACTCTTCCCCTCCCTCGAGCTGCTGGGGCACTACTAACACTTTCCTGTTCTTCACCAACGTCAGCATTTTGGATATCAATCTCCTTTGCTTTCCCCTTTGCTCTAGCAGAAACACGGTTGCTCACACTTGGCCCAGCCGTGTCTACCTGATCTTCGGTATAAGCAGCAGCAGCTTGATCCGCAAGTACATCGAGCGCACTTTTCACGCGAGCAGGGCTAGCTGTGCGCGTGCTCATCAGTCTCCTCTTTTTTGGAACGGGACTTTCAGGCTGTTCAATGGCGCTTGATTTGCGCCTTCCATTGGCAATAGGTCGTGGGTCTTGACCCTCATCCATCATTCTGCGAGCAGCACTGAGGAGGGAGTCTAAAGGAGTGTGTGGATGCCCTTGAGCTGCTTGCAGATGCAGCTGACTATGATTGCCTGAAGTAGATTCCGAAGGCTTGGGAGTACTGGGAACAACCCCAACAGCATTTCCAGTAGTAGGGGAGGGTCCAGCTACAAATACAAACGAGTTCGGCCCAACGGGTAGTCCAGGACCTCCAGCACTAGTGCTGGCATAATGATTTATGCTTCCCCGTCTAGCCGCAGTCGAGCCATGCTTATGTGCTTGCATTTGCGCCTCCGGTTGACGTTGTGTTCTTGCCTGAATTTGTTCTGGTGCCAAACCCACGTCGATATCCCTGCGATAATAAGAAGTACCCCCGGCACCGCTTGCCAGCCTTTCCAACCGCTCCTTCTCTAGTCTTTCGGTTTCTTTCGCAAGCCTAACGCGTTCTTGCTCCTGTGCGATCTTTTCCTTCTCCAGCTCGACCTCCTTCATAATACCTGCAGCTATACCTGCGCGTTCACGACCAATTTTGCGTGCTGCAAGCAGAATATGTTCCGTTCGCGCGTCAGAAGACAGCGGAAGAAGTGGTGCGCCGCGACGCGTCTTTTGACGAGGTTTCTTTGGATCAGGCTGGTTACGGTTATTTAGTTGCGAAGGGAGAGATTGTGCAGATGTGATGGAAGTTGAGGGCTGGCCACGTCCTCGAGCATATGGTGAGTAGAGACCGGATGAAGAGAAGTTGGGTGCTATGATATGAGATTGCCTTCGTGGCTGTCCAGTCTCTTCCCCATCGCTGTGTTCTACATTCTTCTTCCTTCCTGCTCTGGTTTTCTCAGGAGGACGAGAAGGTTGCGTTATAGTGAGCTGTGATGTAGAAGGAGAAGCTGCCGAAGGGGGAGGCTGCATAAGAAGCAGGGGTTTCAGGTTTTTAAGCTCGGCTTCCAATGATGCGATACGCGTCTGTGATTCATGGAACTGTAGTCGTGTTAATATACACTTTTAACGCATATCACACACAATACATACTTTGGCACGGATAGCACGATTTTCTGCGATTAGAGACGAACATTGTCGTTCCAGATCCTGTATAAGATGTATTAGAATATGTATTGATGAACATACGATGGATGCTCACCTCCTCCCTTCCAGCTGGATTGCCTGGCTTATTTCTCTGAGCTATTAGGGCCTCCGCTATCCTGTCCCATCCCTCCTTCTCAGACTGCCACCTTGCACCTTCCTCATCTGCTCGGCGGAGTAAAAAGTCACGTTGCGCAGTAAGTCCAGAGATAACCTCTGCTTGTCGCATTAGCTGAGATGGGTTAAGAAGTGGTGATTCTGTCAGCCTTATCACCTGGAAACAGCATATACGTAAGTCCACTAGTTTATACGACATATACAACATACCGTATCGGCCAGCTCCCTCTCTCTTGAGCTCATATTCGACGACGCGAGGCTCATGTCAGCGATATTACGGCGTATCGCGACAATGTCAGCTTCTGTGAGCGGCTCTGGTGATGCTTCGCGTTGCTGAGAGTGTTGCTCGCTTCTTGACTGCTGTGAAGGGGCTGGCGAGGGCGACATTGTATGTATGATGTCGGACAATGCCAGAGACGGCAGCAAAGACTCGTTTGCCATCGTCTCAGACGGCGGCGGTGGGAGATTTCCTGCAAAGAGTCAACGCCTGAGGGGGTTCACAAATCGTGTCGCCCAAATAACCGACAACAAAGCAAAGCCGCGCCTGATCACGTGCCAATGTACTTTCGCCAAGAAAGGAAATCGAATTACTCATCCTACATAGATTCCGCACAAGAGAAACAAATGCAGTTCTTCACATTACCGGACACATTCATTCAAACATCGTTTTTTCTTCATTTGATAAGATAAATGTAATTTAAGACAGGTTCGAAAAGTAACGCACAAAATACAACTGGTGAAGCTAACGACAAATTATACCCCTATATAAATATCCTTCTTTATAGCTAACCCAATAACGTTCGTAACTCAAAAGTAGAGCCCGGTCCACCCCCTTGATGATACGTAAATCTTATCACCACCATTCACATCACCCGCATAGTGTGTCCACTTGCTGTCCTCCTCATCACCACCAGCATTCGGATCACTTTGAAGTTTTGAAGCACCAGTGAGAGTGTATGACTTGGACGAAAGCTCAATCTTTCCATTGAACTCTGCCTCCTTGTATGTGAGGTGCAAATCGGCATTCCTTGAAGAGATGTGTATGCTGTCAATGAGCCTCTTGTATCCCTTGCTGCCGACATAAGAAATATCGGTGCGTCCAGCTCCTGTGGTGGTACGAAGAGTAGCAGGCTCAGGACTCTCTGGGTTTGAAGGTGTAGTAGGATGTATGCGTAGGTTGGCAATACCATCTCCACGCTGAGTAATGATGCTGGTTTCTTTCACGATCGATGCTTCACCGACAATCCATCCACGGTAAACCTCCAACGCCATGTTATTCGCATGAAGCTTCTCGTGCGAAACGATCATATTCTTCGGTTCCATAGCGAAGAGTGTAACGTACAAATCATCGAGATGCACGTGCGCCTCCTTTGCCACCTGGAAGTGCATCGGCGAATGCGAGGCAACGTGGAGCTTCTTCAAGTTGGACGGCACATACATCGTGATATCAAAGCGCGTGCACGATTTAGAGCCAACTGCCGGACGAGGAGTAGTAACGATGAAACGGCTATCAGTACCATGCGGCTCGCGGAAGTGGATATTCTTGAGAAGCGCGGCATCGTTAGAGCTGATGGTCATATCGTATTTAATTTCCTTTGCACCATCCGGAGCTTGTGCGAGGGTGAAGGTACCGACGGCATCGCCGCGGATGTCGAAGGCGTGGTCGTCGTGTAGTGAGCCAACGGGAGAGGTGAACGAGATTTGAGTGTCGTTGTAGAGATGGGGAGTATCCAGACAGCCAAGAGCGGTGCTGAAGACGGGGAGATTTTCGAGGCCGGTAGGCCCGGGCTGAGCAATGTCAATACGGTCAGCGGTTTGTTTCGAACAAGGAAAGGAGGATGCTTACGGTAAATGCCCACCAAAGCAGCCTAGCAGCGCCATAGAGCGTGAACAGCAATGTAACAATACCAAGAGCCTTGCAGAACAAGCTACAGCTATTAAATCCATCAGCACCTCACCCATTATCACATTCAATAATGCTACATACTTGATACCAAAGCACACACAGCATCCCTTCTTCCTCGTCCTTCTGGTATTGGTAGTGGGCAGCTCAGTATTGAGCAGAGCCATGCCCGCCTCATCATTAGGGCTCACTGCGTCGCGATAAGCAGGTGGGCTGGTAAGAGCCACACGGCCTTCCTCTTCGTCTCCATCAACTTGTTTATCTATACGTAGGACTCATCGTTAGCATATACTTATTTTTCGATATAGATAAAAATACTTGCACTCAGAATCCTCTTTAAATTTCAACAACGCCATCACCGCGCCCACCATCGCGACGAACACACCCGTCTTTCCTCTCGAATTTATAGAGACGTTGACCATCGTTCCGAGCTACTTCCTTTAAGATAATAAATGAGGGACAGAGAGCGAGAACACAGAGATCCGAGTACGAGCTGAAGGAGAGTAAAAATCCACCAAGAGACAGAACGACAGGCAGTGGGAACAGAAATCTGAAGGGAGAGATGGAAGGCGTTAACAAGCTCGCCCAACTGCCATATAAACCGACCCTCTCGCGCCGTAAGCGCATTTGGCCCTTAGAGATGATGGACGCGTCGGGGATGAGGCCGTCCTGAGTTTCGGACGGAAGCATCAAATCCAGGCACCGCTTAAATGCTTACCTGTTTACTAATATTTTACGATGATCCTGTAATAAATAGCGGCAATTTTCTAAGAATACCACTACGTTGCGAAGCCGATGGGACGCGTGAAGCCGCATGCAATGGGGCTTGTTGAAGGCGACCATTGAATATCCAATTTCCAGAATTCCATTTCGAATCATACCACCCATCGCTAGCATACTAGTGTAACAGCGGCGAGCATTCCATGCCGACTGTACCGCGCGCTTACCATATACTCAAAAGAAGGTATTAATCAAAGCTGACATCCATCTGAATCCAAAGGCCGAAAAACGATTGCCACACACTGGTATACAACATATGCCCGATGCACCGGAGCTATCTTACACGCACATTCCCAAACTATCCAAAGCATTGAATCTGGAACCGAATGGACTCTCCCACCTACAATGACTTAAGACTGTGGTAAAGAACGATCGTGACAATAGAGCCCAAATCAAGCGAGAGTTCCCTAAAAGCGAAAGCAACAAAGAGTCAGCAGGTTGTTCCAAGGGATGTTATGTCAGATGGAAAAGAAACGATCTGTCAAAATCAAGGAGAGATATGCAGAAAGCGACGTGTCGACGTCATTGCAATAAAAGCATAACTAATGGACGCGACGTGTCGCTGTCTGATACGGAGTTTCTCCGTGCCAGGAACGGTGGGAAAAAAATGTGAACAAAACAGAAAGTATAAGATGAAAACATGGCATAAAGAACGCCTTTGCGGTCCACCAGAAACGAAGGAAGAAAAAAGACAGAAGCAACTTCGAATAAGGACCCAAACACGAAAACCCAGAAAGAAGTAAAACCGAAAAAGAACAGAATAGACTAAAACGCACCATAGGATCCCAAGGAGGCAACACAACCTTCTCTCCCTTCTCATAAACATCTACGAGGTCCTTGGGCGCCAGCGCCTTTGGGACGACGATCTGGTATACGAACCTACAAACGCAAATATCATTAGCACACAAATCCTCACCGCAACCCCTACCACTCCTCCCAAGAAAATAACTCAAAAAAGACAGGTACTCACTCCTCAAACCACCTATCAGTCATAACGAACCACCCCTCATTGCCCGCCGTCTCGCCCCATGAGTTTTCCACCTTGTATCGGATGGGGCGGCCTTCAGAATCGAGGTGCACGCCAGAGATGACCATGGCATGCGTCATGGCGGACTCGTTGATCTGAAGGCGCTCGGCTTTGGTGAGGCCGAGGGTTATGGAGAACGCGCTCTGTGAGGAAAGGCGGGCGGGTTTAGCTGGGGTTTGGGAAGGACGAAGAGAGAGCGCACCTCGTACTCGAACAACGCAGTGTCCATAATGCCCGCAGCGCTATCCGAGAACTTGCCAACGTCGCACCCGAAGAATACGGGTGTGCCGCCCTTGACCATCTGTACACAAAGTACGCAAATATGAGTACGCGTTTCAAGTTTGTTGATGCGCCGGTAGGGAAGGGGAAGAGGCGATGCTGATACTAACCTTGATGACGGTCTGCTTCATGTTTTCGATCTCCGTGTTCACGTCTTTGGGTAGGTGAGTTAGTGGAAGAAAGGAGGGGAGGGAGGAGAGGGGGACATACAGAGAATGGACCTCCCACCCCAGATGTTACCGAGCTTATCGACGGTGTAGAGCTTGGAGTACTCATTACGGGGGTCATTGATGAGCGAGAACGAGTCGGATGGCTGGGTGAATGTATTAGATTGAGACTAGAAAGAAGGATAGTATACACACCGCGTATGGTTTGGTAGCAAACTGCTCATAATACTCCCTCGGGGAACCCTCCCACCTGCCCGCCTTGCCATCGGCATCGAGGTACTCCCAGACGAACTTCTTGCTCGGGTTGGGCGGGACACCAAGCGTGGCCGTCATGATATTATACACCTCTTTCATCAGTTCCTCCTTCTTTGTGCGGAGCGCAGCGAGGACAGTCTGCTCGCGTACATTCGCCTGCTTGAGCGATGAGGAGAGCTTACGTAGGATCAATGCATGCTCGCGGAGCTTCGTCTTAAGTAGCGAGTTGAGTGGGCTAGAGAGGGAGGAGTGTGTGGACTCGGGGTAGATGGACTGCGGGACGAGACCATAGTTCTCGAGGAGGTTGACTGCCATGTCCCATTGGCCGCCGTCGGAGATGAGGTCGCCTGACAGGTGGTTAATCAGGCGGTCGTCGACCGGGAGATCGGCGTTCTCGATCATGAGCTCGAGGTAGTAGTTGGACTTGTTGAGCTTGTCCCAGAAGAAGAGATAGGACTGGGAGAGCTGGAAGTCCTTGAGCTTAAGCTTCTTCATAATGCCATAGCGAATGACATTAGTGGTAGCAAAGAGCCAGCACCGGCCACTGCTCTTCTGGTTAGTGACAGGGCCGGTCTTGAAGTCGACGAGATGGTTGAAGATATGCTGGTCTGCGACTTTGGCTGAGCGGGAGATGAGTGCCGAGCGGATGTCGGTCTGGGAGAGGATGGTGCGGGCGAGCTGGAGCTTGGGGTCCTTGGAAGCAATGCCCTCCCAGCCGGAGACGTGGCCAAGGGTGAGGGAGCCGTCTTCAGAGAGCGGGGCGGTGACCTGGAGGGCGGAGAGAGAGGCGGAAAGCTTGTGCGCGTTGAGCTCAACCTGCTTCTCTTCGAGGTCGCGGTTGTGCTCGAAGGCATAGTGTGTGGGGGTGGGGATGCGGGAGTGGGAGGAGGTGTTGTTTCCCATAGTGTATGTTGGGGAGCGAAGAGAGAACGTCGTGGATGCGAACCAGCGCGGTGTGTATAAGAGCAGGCAAGGGCACGCAGACGATTACTGAGCAGACAGCGGCGCTCTAATTCGGGAGGACAGCCACGCGGACAGATAACGGCGCCCAGCCCAATTCGCTAGCTGCACCGGAAGACACTCGGAAGACCACCCGGCGACTGATGCGGTCTTATCAGGCTAAGTTTATCTACGCGTCCCGTGTTTATCTACGCGTTCCGTGAATTAATCTTATCACTTACCATAACTCCCATCACCGACTCGCGAACAAGAGATCATCAAGCGTCGGCAACAGTCCTCTGACAGCCCGCCACGATCATGGGGTTGCCGTTAGTTCACTCCGGCTCTTTTTATTCCCTCAACCGGTCCCCTGCCCCTTCCCCACATCCACCATGGCACGCTCCATCCTTAACATCCTCGTAGTCGTTCTCGCCGTCGCAGGAGGCTTCTACCAGCTCTACCTCAAACCCCTTCTCACCACATTCGGCTATGCCAGAGTCATCGAGTCCATTGGGAACACCAACTGCAAGAACGTGCCCGAGCTCCAGGCCTGCGAGAGTGCGTGTTCCCCTTTTTCTTTTCGCGACCTTGCGCGTTCGCTGACCAGCCATGTAGAAATCATGATCCATCAGCCAACTGGTCTGCTCTATCTTGCATGCTCAACCCCCATCAGCCGTACTTTCTGGACACCAGCCGTCGGACGCCTCAACGCGACAGGCGCGAGCAGAGACGACTTCGTCGCGACCTACGACCCTAAATCTTCCTCCATCACCCGCCTCAAAGTCGTCGGCTATGACAGCCCACGCGGGCTCTCCCTGCACGGCATGGACGTCGTTCCCTCTTCTAACCCCAACCAGCTCTTTGTCTACCTCGTGAACCATCGCGCCCCACTTGACGGTATAGCAGAGAAAGTCGGCGCAGACTCTTCAATTGAGGTGTTCACCACAACCGTTGGTGGCAACACGCTCACGCATGTCAAGACCGTCGAAGACCCAGTGATCATTACCCCCAACGACGTCGTAGGCTCTGCAGATGGAAAGAGCTTCTTCTTCACCAATGACCATGGCGAAAAGACCGGCCTCGTGAGTTTCTACCTCTCTTTCTCCTCACCTACTTGTCTGTTCTATCACATAAAATCCAACCCCCTAATTCCTCCCCACAGTCCCGCGAACTCGACATGCTAGGCCGCGCAAGCACCTCCATCGGTTACTGCCACCTCGACCATGGCTGCAAATTCGCTATCAGGGGCATGCACGGCAACAACGGCATCGTCCAAGCCCCCAACGGCACCCTCTACGTCGGCAACGCCCTCCACGGCGGACTCACCATCCTCGAGCCGCAGGCGGATAATTCGCTCGTGTTGGCGGATTTTATCAAGACTGGTGCGTGTTTCTTTATTTCGTTATTTCGTTACATACTAATTAAACCACGTATTGATCGACGCGCGTAGACCGCGGGATGGACAACCTCTCCATCGACTCGAATGGCCAAATCTGGGCCGCCGCCTTCCCCAACGCGCTCCTCCTCGTATTCAAGCACTTCAGTGACCCTAGCATCCCCGCACCCTCCTCTGCCCTTCGCTTCTCCATCAACACAGGCAAAGACGCGTTTTATGGGGAGAAATACAAGGTCGAGAAGGTGTTTGAGGATGATGGGAGCGTGGCGTCGGGGATTACAAGCGTGGCGTATGATGCAGAGAGGAAGAGGCTGTTTATGCATGGGTTGACAGCGCCGAGTTTGGTTATTTGTGAGCTTTGAGGAAATAGGAATTTCAATAGGAGAGGATGAATGAGAATCACGAGAGAATATAGTACGAAGGGAGGCAAAAGTAGTGTAAATGCGACTGTACACTAAATACAGGATTTACGAACCGAACGAGCCACAAATGCAGCGGATTTGAATGCACCAGATTACAATCTGACAAGCTCACGAA
Source organism: Crucibulum laeve (assembly GCA_004379715.1). Lineage (NCBI taxonomy): Eukaryota > Fungi > Basidiomycota > Agaricomycetes > Agaricales > Nidulariaceae > Crucibulum > Crucibulum laeve. Next base: position 827,038 of record ML213590.1, read on the forward strand.
ATTGTTATCCCAGAGTACGGCGTATCTTCCAGATGACGTTGAAGCAAGGTTCCGCACAAATAGCCACACTTCACACCCCAAACAAATCCATTTTCCACACCTTACACACACTTCACACACTGCAAGAATGGGAGGAAATCATGGAATATCATATTTTTTTTCACATGTTTGAGTACGATGAGGAACGCGCAAACCATAGACCCAAGTATGGGGTACTCAACTGCTTGAGCATCCGTCCAATAAACATATGTAGAGTATGCAACCTAATCCCAACCGCTGGTGCCAGTGGGGGCGGCAGCCTCAGCACCCCAGGAAGCACCTCCAGCGGGCTCAGCAGACCAGTCGGTGCTGGCTGCGGGCTCGGCGGCCCAGTCAAGGTCTGTAAGTCGGGGATTTCAAGATGAGAAATTGGAACAGAGAAATTAATTAGATACGCACTGTCGGCAACGAGGGCGGGGTTGATAGCGCCAGCCTGGGGGGCGCTCGAGACGTCCCACTCAGAGAGACCAGCGGGGGCCTCCTCGGTACCCTGCTGAGCAGCGAGCTTGGCGGCAGCCTCCTCTTGTTGCTGCTTCTCGACCTCCTCGGGGTCGCGGTAGAAGAACATATCGACCATGACATTCCAGCCATCGCTTGTCCTGGGGATGGTTCCGCGGAGTCTGAGGACCTCCCGGGCAAGCAGCCACCAAATGAGACCGATCGAGTGCCTTGTCTTGTTGTTCGTGGGGATGGCAACATCGACAAACTTAAGGGGGGCATCAGTATCGCAGAGAGCAATGACGGGGATGTTGACGTAGGACGCCTCGCGGATGGCTTGGTGATCCACGCGGGGGTCGGTCACGATGATAAGACGGGGCTCTTTAAACGAGCGGGTGATATAATTGGTGAAGGAACCGGGGGTGAAGCGGCCAGCAATGGCCTGGGCACCGGTGTTGGCGGCGTACTTGAGCACAGCGCGGTGGCCGTAGGGGCGGGCAGAGATCACGCAGACATCGTTGGGGTTCTCGACGGCGGCGATGATACGGGCGGCGAGAACGAGTTTTTCCCAGGTCTTTCCGATGTTAAGGATGTGGATGCCTGTTGGAAAGCCAGGGGTTACGTCGAGTCGAATTTTTGGGCGAACAGCGCTGCAGAACGCGGTGGAAAATGCTACGCACCATCAGCCCTCCTTTTCCAGACGTAAGGCTCCATCTGCTTGTCGCAGTTTTTGGTACCGATGTGGCATTGGGCAGCCAAAAGATGCTTGATCTCCTCCTCGGTCGCACTCAGGACGGAAGGAAGTTTCGAGGCCATGTTGTGTTGAAGAACCTAGGGAGAGCACAAAGCGAGCAATCAACATCCGCACCGGGAGACATGCATCCACCCCGTAACACGCCCAAATCGCCTCGTTCTTGCTCGCACGGGGGGACACAGCAGCGAGAACACATACCGTGAAGCTTGACGTAGCTTGAGGTCGGCGAGGGCGACGTTCACGGTCGGTTTTGGGTGATTTGGCGGTTGCGGCTGTCGTCCACAAACTTTCCCGAGTTGAGTTGAGCGACGTTCCCACGCTTGCCTCCTTCCTCATTTTTTCGTAATTATTTTTTCGTAATTATTTCTTACGCTTAATCGTTTATAAATGCTACATGAGCTAGTAATACAGTAGTGCTGTCATCTACACGGTCTGAATAAATTAATACACCTCTAATGGCTCCGGTCGCCACTGCAACTGCTTGGGTACATCTCCAGGTCAGGGTATAATGTTGTGAGCTGCACCGTCGTCGGAAAGCTGTTTGTCTCTGACTCGGGCTCAGCACTTTGTTGAGGTAGGCGATGCATATTAATGATAAGTCGGCAGCCCTAGAATATTCTTTTAAGCAGTTAAAAGAGGAACCTAGTAGGGGTACGTACTGCTGATGCTACTATTGAAAGGAACCATCTATACTGAATTAGCTACATCCCAATTCGAGTACATTATTTGACTCACGAATTTCCAATGGGCGTATACTCGCTGTCCATGATTGTGGTCACCGCTGTCATAGTGGTAACAACTAGAAAGTTTCTCGTGAACACAGGGCGACTAGTCAACCAATTATCCTACTCACTGAATAAAACAAAAAACGCGACAGTCCCATCCCGGACCATCAGTTGCAAAATAGGCAACCTACTCCATCCACCTCTAACTGCTGCTCGGTACTTAATCAACGTGAGAATGAGTATAGTTATTTGCGAAACAGCCGCAGAAATTCTAAATTCCCATACTTTAGTAAAATAATTTAAGAAGTTTGAAGTACATACCCAACATAAGTGAACGAATCCGGACTCCTCAAAAGCAACGTATCGACTTGGAAACCGTCGCCTGGGATATTCAGAATAACCCCAACAATCATGGTGACGACTTCTCCACATAGTAAGACTCCGAATCCAATACCAATCCAAATGTTCTTGTTATACAGCGCATAAACTATCCGTTGAACGTAAAAAAGAATGACCGATGAAAAACAAATTATACGACTTACCTCGTGCCATTAGCACCAGTTCCACAGCAGTTATTAAGATACTCCCCACAAACACCTGGCATATGTACCAATCTTTTAACGACCCAGTAAGCATAACAGAGTCAGAATTAATCGCCATTTCGATCGATCGATTGACTCTGTATAAAGAAGGTTTGATTCAAAATTTCCCTCTCATTCTTGAATAAAGACGCACAGCTGTACAGCAAGGGCGAAGTATCGGGTAAATAAAAATTGCCATTTAATCCATGATTTATTTGGCTTTCTGATAAGCGCACGCGCTGTTAACGTGGGATTACAAGAGACGCCAGTGAACTCACGCCCAAATTATGTCGACCTCGTCGTCGAAGGTGATAGTTATTTCGTAGAGCAGAAAGGTTAACGATGCAACTGCGAGACACGTCATGTCATGAGCCACGTTGCAGCGATATATGTAAACACACACCTTGGCCACTAGAAATGAAGAGTCTTGTGTGAGCGGACATTCGAAGTTGTCACCTTCGAAGATACCAAACGCGAGCATACGCGACCCAGTGGTATGGTGAAGGATGAAATTCCTTTTGGCATATACCCCCTCTTAAGGGCTAGTGGAGGTCGGAGGGTAGGATGTGAAAAGACACAGAAAGTAGTCTTAAACCTCCCGGTAGGACCATCATGATTGTTTTTAGCTCCCATAGCAAGCAGTAAAAGTCATTATTAGAACAACAGCACGGAAGAATGGAGTCCGCTTATCCTTGGGAATATCTCGGCGTCTTCAGGAGAAAATGAGTTGGGGGAGTGCGCAGCTGTGGATATGTCCCATGAAGGTGGTAATGTGAATAAAGGAACCCTTGAACATTCCAAAAGATGTTCTAGTTCCAAATATTCCGATTGAAAATACATAGAATTGCTGTGTAAATACATGTCCCTGGTAACATCGTGGCTATGTTTAACCCGGGTTAATCCCGCGACGAAAAAGCAACTCGATGCTCGAGATCAAACCTTGTATAAAGAAGATCGAATCGTCAAATCCAATACAACTTCACGCATTCGAGTTCGTGGATGCCATGCACCAATCAAAGCCCCCAGGATCAACGCATACAAAGGGTAAACGGTTGAACCGTTCGGTAGAACTCACAGGCCTCATGAGACTGAGTGTCGCTCAGTGGGTGAATTTCGCGTACGTGGGAGGATAGGGATGGAAGGAGATTACAGAGTAAGAATAGATTTACTCGTGTTCCCGAGCGCCGAGGTTGGGAGTTGGAATCAAGGAGGTATCACGACGGCGACGTTTATGGAAGCACTTGGGTTAATGTGTACGCAGGTATGTGCTTACTTGATAACATCATGCAGTTCAAGCAATCGGAAGCCTTTGACACACAGAAACAAGCAGCACGTCACGCGAAATATTCAAGTTCATTCTGTTGAGCGTGCCAATGCACCGCTTGTAACTCTTGTACAATAGCTTTGTATCTGCCTAGTCCATCTACGACATTCATCCGTGCCTATACAACCCATTCGTCGCTTTAATCTACCTGCAGAACATTTACAACTTGAAGGGCCCTACTCCTTCCCGCTCGGTTCAACCAACCTGAGTGTAGCACACTGCGATGGACGACTCATACGTCCCACCACCGGGGCGTTCGATTGATATCGAACTTGGTGGCCAAGAGGTCATAACCATTGACCTCGACAATCTTGATCCGAACCCCGAAGACGTATTGGACCTCTTGAAGGATGGGCAGTGCAAGATGTCCGTGTGGACGAAACTCGCCGGCGAGTATTGGCGGAGAGGCTATTTGGATGCTGCAGAAAAGATCGCTAATAGTGCTATCGAATGTTCGTAACATGGTTAAATCTTGTGGGTGTGTATGCTGAACTATCGCAGCATTCCAAACGAATGGATCGTCTGAATCGCCACAACCTGTATATACCTTGCTTGCGAACCTCCAAATTGCTCATGCGAGAAAGGCCCCCAAGATGATCCTTACTAATGCTCGTGAGTGTACATAATAATCTACTTCTTGATACATTCTAAAGGATAATATAGGCCAAGATATAATGACCAAGGAGAAGCCCAAGGAGCACTACCATCGCGAGGCGGCACAATATCTCAATATTGGCGAAAGGGTTGGTGCAGAATCGGGGGAAGGGGTTGGAGGGACATTAGCTTTCTTGACGCGAGGTATGTTAGTTGGCTGGACCTCTCCGTATGCTAAAACACTGCGTATTAAGGTATTCAACAACTTGCTACACGCTCTATGGATGATGCACTACGCTCATTTGAAGGTGTCTTGGCTGAAAAACCTACGAATGTTGTTGCACTTTTGGGAAAGGTATACTTACTTGGGTGGCGGTAGTATAGCAGCATATTCACACCTTTTCACAGGCTAGGATATTATATGCACGGCGGAATTATAAGGAATCTCTTAAACTTTTCCAGGATATCCTCCGATATAATCCGCAATGTATACCCGATCCACGTATTGGTATTGGACTGTGTCTATGGGCGATGGATCATAAGGCAAAGGCAAAGGCAGCTTGGGAGCGCAGTTTGGAAGTCGTACGTGCTGCCCTTCTTTTTGTGCATTTCTCGCTCTTAATCCATTGGCAGAATCCTTCCGAATGGGCTGCGCAACTTCTCTTGGGTATCGAGACTATTAATGGTAGTAAAGGCGATCAGGTCTCGGAAAGCGAGAAGACATACGCCATACATACTGGGACAAAGTATATCGAACAAGCATTCAAGGCAAACCAGAAGAGTGCTGCCGCTGCAAACGCACTCTGTGGTATCTTCTTGGCTAAGGGAAACTATAACATGGCATGTGCTTTTCCGGCATAAATGATATCGTCAACTGACAAAAGCTTCATAGGCATTGAAACTTGCAGAGCGCACGATTCAATTCGCGGACACGTTATCTTTGTTGACGGAAGGTTATATCAGAGCAGGTCGCGTCTCGCATGCCAAGGGCGACGTGGAGCAGGCCACCAGCTTCTACATGTCCGCCGTGGAGGGCCAACCTAAGCACGTCGTTGCCGCAATTGGTATGGCTCAAATGCAGATGCAAAATGGTTAGTTGTTACCATTCATTATATTGAATGAAGGTTCTCATTGATCGTATTATAGATGAAATGGCTGCAGCAATTCATACCCTCGACACACTAATTCAAGCCCCTAATCCTCAAAGATCCCTTGCAGCTACTGTCATGCTTGCCTCCTTACGTGCTTACCCCCGACCCGGTGTATCAAGTTCTGATCTTGCACAGGAGAAGGACCGTGCAAAGGGCCTTTACGAGCGAGTGACGAAAGGTCTCGAAATTGAAGAAACTCGAGCAAATGGTGGTCGCCTCAATGCAACACTACAAATGATATCCGACGACGTGGATATGCATGCTGAGATTGCCCGCTTGTGGCAAGAGGAAAGTTTAGATCGAATGAGCAAGGCTTTGAAGGATGCTTTAAAGATCAGCGAGGGTAATGACCAAGTGGATCCTCGTTTACTGAACAATCTTGCTGCCCTTCAGCATCTGGAAGGACATCTTGCTGAAGCAAGATCAATGTACGAAGGTGCTCTTACCGGTCTTGCTGGATTGATTCCGGACGTTACAGAAGGCATGTCTACCTCCATTCTGTATAATCTTGGACGCGTGTACGAAGACCAAGGAGAGGAGAATCTTGCGAAGGACGCCTATGAGAAGTTGGTCTCACGGCATCCAGAGTATGTCGATGGTATGAATTTTATCTTCATTTCCTTTACATTATTTGTCTAATCGCTCTCTTGCAGCCAAAGTTAGACAAGCCCATATGTTAGCGAAACTTAACCTCCATAACGATGCTCATGAACTCCTCAAACAATGCCTTGCGTCTCAAAACGGCAACCTTGATCTCCGTGCTTTCTATACCCATTTCCTCATCCAATCCAACAGCCACAAGGTCGCCAAAGACTTTGTGTTTGCAACTCTAAAAGAGTTCGACAAACATGATGTCTATTCATTATGCGCTTGTAGCGCGATTATGTACCATCAAGCGCGTGAAAGTAGAGAGGCCACGCCAAAAGCTATTGATGAGCGTAAGCGAAATTTCCAGCGCGCTGCAGAGTTCTACGAGAAGGCTCTACAGCTTGATCCCCTTTGTGCTTTCGCAGCGCAAGGCTTAGCTATTATTACTGCTGAAGACGCGCTCGGTACATTGGGAGGTGCAATGCCCTCCGGCACTAGTTCTGCTAGTGAAGAAGGGCAAAAGCGTGTGCTGAATGCGCGGGAAGCTCTGGATGTATTTGCAAAGGTCCGCGAATCAATACATGATGGAAGTGTATACCTCAACATGGGGCATTGTCACTATGCTCGTGACGAGTTTGACCGGGCAATTGAAAGTGTGAGTTTCCTGCATTCATCATTCTTCTATTGACACTCATTAGCCATTTACGATGTACAGTATGAAACAGCTTCTGTCCGATTCTATAACGGTCAGAACGTCCCGGTTTTACTGTGTTTGTGTCGATCATGGTATGCGAAGGCTACCAAGGATCAGTCTCTCCTAGCCATGGATAACGCATTGCGATATGCCCAGATGGTGATTAAATTCGATTCTACGATAATAAGCAGTTTGCTAATGTATGATGGGATGAGTACAGGCGCTTCATATACAACCGAATGATAAAGCCATTGTTTACAACATCGCTATGATTCAGCAGAAGGCAGCAGAAATGCTCAATGCCGTGCCACCAGCCAAACGTACTCTCAAGGACTTGCAGCGAGTCCTTGACCAAGCTTCTCATGCACAGAAGTGGGTTATCAGATCTTGATGAACCGGCAACTCTCTGATACGCTGTTGCAGATTATTCACGTCTTTGGCAAATGACAAATCGCCCATGGTTCCATATAGTCGAGAAATAGCCGATGAAAGACGAAAGTATGGTGACAACGTTCTGCGCAGGGGTAACGAAGCATTAGCTGTTCAAAAACAGTTCGAGGCGGAGGCTCAAGCACGTCTTGAAGCTGCCAGAACTAAACGACAGGAAGAAAGAGAGCGTCAAGAAGCACTTGAGGTACTTGCGCCTAAACCACTGGAAGCTATCGAGATTAACTTTGGTTCTATTCAGCGTGTTCGGATTGAGAAACAGCGACTTGAAGCAGAGAAGATTACTGAGGATCGCCGAATAGCACGTGAACAGGCTGTGGAGTGGACACGCGAGGTTCGCATGGAAAGTGACGAGGAGAAGGAGCGTAAACCCAAGAAGACGCGTAAACCTAAGGCTGAGGGCGTTAGTGGAGACGAAGCAGAACCAAAGAAGAAACGACGCGGAAAACTAAAGAAGACAGCTAGTGAGCAAGGAGACGAGGACCAGGCGGTTTTCAGCGAAGATGAGGACATGGAGAAACCAGCCAAAAAGGTAGTCAACACCCTAAACTCTGACGGCATTTCACTGACTTTGTATCCTTCAGCGAACAACAAAGAAACGCGTAGTCAGAGACGAGGATGATGAAGAGGCTGCCGGGCCTCGGAAAAAGCAATTGTATGTTTTCCTTTCGTTCCTGATAGCACAGCACTTACTTCGTGAATAACTAGTAAAAGTAAAGCGATGCTATCGGACACGGATGACGAAATGTGATAGGTTCTACGTGCATGCTCTATTTATTTTGCTTTCTTCATGCTATATTTTCTACTCGCAGACATTGACACGACTTACTCTAATTCTACGTGCCCTCGCTAAACCACCATATACCATACGTTCTCCGCATGCGCTTGCCTTGCTGACAGAAACCGGAACATGCGGAACATGAAATATGAAAAGCTAACACTGCGGCCTCTACACTCGTCTGTCACGGTCTCTCCGTTATCCAGTTGTGTGATTAAAGTTATTAGCTTTTTTCGATAAATGTGCGTACTGTTACGCCTGCCTGCACTCATGTGTTTCAACAAAAGGAAGTGAGTGTATATGGGCGTGCATAGGTCTGGCATTGATGGTATGGCCAATATAAGGTCAATTCTATCCACATCCTTCCACAATCTTACAAATAAATTTGAGCATCACACCCAGTTATTACCAAGGTACCCAATACCCATGGGTGGCTTAGACACATCTGAATTGATTTAGCGCAACTATCAGCCCTAACTTCCAGAGTCAGGCTAGCTACCATCCCTACATCGTCCGAAGTTTAAACAAGTTCGTGATAGAGCGTTTACTTACGTTGAGTCATCCAGAAAGAGTTACTTTACCGATTCCAGCATTCAGAGAGTAGAGGGCTAAGTAAAGGTGCTAATTTCAACGAATGCGTGACGGAATAAGTGATGCGATGATACAAATGCGAGTGATTCCAGAAATACAAATTACAGATGCGTTGTGTACAAGATAGCGAGCGAGGATATGATAAATATGGCCATAGAATAGTCTATAAGATTACGTAGTAGACGAAGGCCAAGAGGGCGGAGGCACAGACGTTGAAGTGCTATATATCGATCCGTTCTGACTGCTTGATGCGGAAGTCAAGCCAGGCGGAGGGGGTGGCCTAGGCGAGACCGGTATAGTTTTCTGCGGGGAGCCATTAACTGATGTAGGTGCAAGTGAGCCATTAGTACTAAAGAAATAGTCGATGAGTCACTGAAGAGCGAGAGGTTACCAGTCTGTATTACCTGGAATCTGCGGCTGCAGAATTGGCTGTCGGTTCTGTCGTGATTTTGAGGAACCCGGCTTGAACTAGGAAGTCCCACACTCGACTTGTCTTGTTAACGTCAATCTTGACCAAGTCTCTTGCTTCTCGTCGACGAAGTTTACCCCCTCTACGGGCATACTCGCGTACCAAAGTTTCCTTGATGACGAGATACGGCTTGGGGAGAATCCGAAGTTGTGAACACAATGTTTGCTCAGCAGGGGTGAGAAGGTGCAACGAAGGGCTATTTGCAAGATTCAGAGGCGCAGCTAGAGAGTTTTATTAGTTTATTATGATGTGAATTCCAAAGACTGTACGGACGAGGTCTACGAGCTGTTGGCCCGCTCGTTCCAGATGGACCAGGTAACCTAGGCGTAGGCTCACGCGACCTCCGGTCTTCAGAATCAAATGATACAAGGCTGGCACGACGTGGATCTGGACCAGAAGATTGTCTTCCGCTTGCACGATGTTGTAATCTATCGGAAGCATAATCTCGAGTAGAAGCAGCTTTACTTTGCGTCTGGCAGAGAACGTAAGAACAAGAAGACACCCTGAAAATGCTACTTACTCGCTTAACTAAATCCTGATCATATTTTTCTATGTCGGCTGGTGTACTTAAGCCTAATCGGCGGTAATGCTGAAGCTCTTGTATACGCTTTCTAAGGATGGCTTCATCTGCAATCCCGACATTAGCATCTGCTGCACACAATTTAGCATAAAAAAACATACAAAGTATGTCAGCAGCAAATGCTTCATAATCCTCAGCAGTTTGCAGTCTTGCAAATGGTCGCAAACGATGAATAATCTCCTTCTCTTCACGCGGCCTTTTCTTTTCGGCGGCTTGCATCTTTTTTTAAATATTAAGTCCATACACAGTGAAGCCAAACGATAACTGTATACCTTTTTGTATTCTAATAGGCCTCGTTCGAATATGACGGCTTTGCCTTCGAGACGTTTCTCTACACGCTGAGCATACATCTCTAGTAAAGTCAGCTTAAACGCGAGAGAATCTTTGGTTTCAAATGGTGACGGTTGTATAATTTCTTCTGGTGTTTCGTCCTCTGAATTTGCAGTCCCATTTCCCATGGCGACATCCTCAGATTTAGACTGGAGCTCTCGTGTCACTATGTCACCGTTTGTGTAGTGACCATTTGCACCCCCATTAACGTGGGGGCCCTTTCCGGAAGAAGGTAATGATTTCCCCCACACAGGTGCTGATTTACCAGTTCGACGTTCTTCCTCCCATTTAAGACGCGCGCGAACATCGATATCGCTCTCGTCCTCGACGATTTCATCACCACCGTACTCTAAACAAACACCAAATTCGAGATCCTTGACCAAGTCCTCCGCGTCATTGTCAAGCTCATGCTCAAATTCAAGTCTACCAGGAAGAAATGTCGCGATCTCGTGCACTCCGGGAGCAGACGTTGGGGCAACTTTAGGGACGGGAGGAGGCTCAGTATTCATACCAGCTATTCGACGACGCTTTCGCTCATGGAAGACTTCAGGATCTATATTAAAGTGTCGGTCCATGGGCTAAATATTAACATATACATATCAGATGGACGATTTACGAGTATAAGTCAGTCACTTACCGGCAATGGCCAGTCAGGTGAATTGACATAGACAGAATTGTAATGTTCTTCGACCTCCTCCTTTGTGCGAGTGCCTACATGTTCCGCGATCTTCTTCCAGTTGCCGATGCCTTGGCTGGCTATACCCGTGATAAGGAGCAGTTCTCTAGATATTGTTGGTATTATTGGCAAAGACTTTATAAGGGTAGCGCAGGCGTCTCACTCATCGGCTCCCCAATCTTCAGTGAATATCGGATACGAATTCATTTCCTGTAGACGCGTGAGAGTCAGTTGTTTGAATGAATAGAACATAACGCACGATAACACGGTATGCATGGCCTCTTTTATGCTTTCCAAACTCTTTCCCAGCACAAAAACATGGGGGGCATATATCAACACCTGCGTCCGATTCTGAGCATGCCGGATCAGCGCATTTGATGCGAACGGTATGAGTAAGATCGCAGTTGCAAGAGTCGCATTGGTACTGAACACCGGGCTCGTTCACAGCTGAATATTTAAAATTATTATCCAGCCTTTCACGCAACTCAGCATAACATACTTTGTATTTCATCCGGTAAGTGTTGGGGCTTCCTTTGTGTAACAGTCATGTCTCCGTGTCAGTAATCGTGCCGCCGTCTGTAGTTGCCAGCCCTTTGAATGGTTGAGCGGGTACAGGTGTATGATATTCGAAGTTTACCAAGTTCGAAGCCGAGTCAACGGACGATGCGTGCCCAACAATAACGAACTGTGATTGTGAAGTGTGTACATATTTGTATCCAACGGCAATGCAGTCTGCTATCACCTTATCGGGTAGTCCACAAATTTTGAACGCGATCATCAAGCAAGTCTGGTCTTCTAGCTTGATCGGATACAAACCCGCTCACAAAAAATGGTTGAAGCACACCATCATCGACCAACCCTTAAGCAGGTCAGTTTAAATCCTTATTCTGTGTCTGCTCAATTAACAATCTGTGGGCATATAGCAAAACAAGGGATTTAAATCGAAACATGCAACGAAAGGATCTTTGAAAGAGGCCGCAAAAGGTGAGCATATATTGTAGCGAATTAGCTTTTATGCTGTGGCTGTTGGCTATATATTTCTAACATTTATACATCCACAGGTCGTATTGCGCGACAGTCTCCCAAAGCATCACCAACGTCCAACAGTGCTGCTCAATCGCGTCTCAGTCGACGTAACAACGCAAAGCAAGCTCAAGCTAAGAAACGGGATGCTCTTGTATCGGCAACCCGTGTTTTTAATGGTGTCGATGGAGCCCCTCGCATCGTTGCAGTGATCCCACTCACAGCTGATGTGAGCACGAAGGGGACAGTGCTTTCATTAGCAGAATCACTGGATGTATCGGCAGAGGATTGTCTGGAGGACGGTGTGTGGAAAATGAGGTGCGCTATAGCGATATTTATTCATTATTTTGATCTAACACTATCTGATATAGAGCTGAGCGATTCAAAACATCGCTACAGTACAGAACTGTGCCCTACAAAAGCTTCTACGCGGCCCTCGATGCCTGTAAAGTGGCCGACTATGTGGTCTTTGTCCTATCACCAGTGGTAGAAGTGGATACCTGGGGAGATACTCTTCTTCGCACTCTTCAAGCCCAAGGCCTTCCCGATGTGGTGACTGTGATGTCTTCCGATTCAACTCTGGACGCAAAAGCCCGGCCTGGAATTGTAAAATCGTTGCTATCGTTCATTCAGTACTTCGATCCTAGTCAAACGAGGGTATTTGACCTCCATGCAAGCGCTGACCGCTTGAACGCTCTTCGGTCTCTCTCTGAAGGAAAACCGGCGGACGTTAGATGGAGGGAGGGACGTTCTTGGGTTCTTGGCGAAAACTCTGAGTGGGATAATGGTGTTCTTAAGGTTACCGGTGTTGTTAGGGGATCCTCTCTTTCAGCGAACAGGCTTGTGCATCTTCCTAACTTTGGTGACTACCAAATATCTAGAGTGAATTTCCTATTCCCTATTCCCTATTTCTCTCTTTTTAATGACACACGAGGATAGATTATGTCTGCCCCTATCCCACGGCAATCAAAGTCTGGACACATAGCAACGATGGAAGTAGAACCAACTGTCATTGCAGAACCTGATCCATCATCCGCCGACTCTTTGGTCTCGAGCAATGACCCGGATGATCTTGCTAACGAACAAACGTGGCCGACGGAGGAAGAAATGAACGGTACAGCTAACGAAATGCAACCACCGATACCCGATGCCAACGCAGGTACCACTCCTAAATCAGTGCGACGGATACCTAAAGGAATGAGCGAATACCAGGCTGCTTGGATTATTGACGAGGATGGGGATGAGGATGAGGATGAGGAAGAGGAAGATGGGGAAGGGAAGGCTGCTGGCAGCGAAGTCGAAATGGAGAAGGCAGAGCTAGAAGAGGAGGAAGAAATGCAAGACATGCCCATGGAAGAAGACGTCGACCTAGATAGCAAGAAAAATGTTGCCTTCCAAGATCTAGATAACGAGGAGGAGGAAAAACAGTACGTACTCACATCCTCATATAACATCTCTTGACTTATACCCGTCCTTTAGGTTAAACTCGTGGCGAAATCGTAAACGAGAGGAAGAAGACGACCTCTCATTCCCCGACGAAATTGACACACCCATGGATATCCCTGCAAGGACACGCTTCCAGCGCTTCCGAGGTATGCGCTCGTTCCGTACAAGTCCTTGGGACACATACGAAAACCTTCCGCGCGATTATGCTCGCATTTTTCAATTCGAAGACTTCAAGAGGACCGAGCGCGGTGTTCGTAAAAGAGCAGAACAAGAATTGGGCACCGTTGAGGTGCGTAGTGCTGGACAACCGCTTTGATGATGTGATCTTGACCATATGCATAGCCTGGTACACGAGTGACTGTTTACTTGCAAGACGTACCGCAGGAAGCGGTATTGCGAGCCCCGATAACCATCTTCTCGTTACTTCAGCATGAACACAAGGTGACAGTGCTTAATTTCACTGTTCAGCGAAACACGGAATATGAAGGATCTGTGAGATCTAAGGTGAGTTTTCAGCTCCACGCGCGTCTTCCATCCCGTCAATATATTAATTCTAACCCTCGATGTCATAGGATCCCTTGATTCTCTGCGTGGGACCTCGGAGGCTGGCTGTAAATCCCGTTTACAGTCAACACACTCGTGGAGGTGGTAAAGGCGCAAATAACGTTCACAAATTTGAACGATTCCTGCGCCATGGTGTTACCAACGTAGTCACTACATATGGTCCTGTAGTGTACGGGAAACAGCCCTGTGTGCTTCTCAGAGAGTCATCAGACCTGCAAGGTAAGCTCTTGCTTCTGCTTCTGCTTCAATGTTATGCCCGTTAACCACTAATAACCACGCTTTAATTCAGCACCACATCTTGTGGCCATGGGCTCTTTCCTCAATCCTGATACAACTCGGGTTATTGCCAAACGCATCCTACTCACTGGCCACCCGTTCAAAGTTCACAAAAAGACAGCTACAGTCAGATATATGTTTTTTAACTCCGGTAAGTTCATCAGTCCGGACGTTATTAATTCTTATCTCTGATCATTACCATTCTGTACAGACGATGTCCACTATTTCAAGCCCATTCAGCTCCACACCAAACACGGGCGTACAGGACATATCCGCGAATCTCTCGGCACCCACGGGTATTTCAAAGCCTACTTCGATGGGCCCATCAATCAGATGGACACGGTTTGCATGTCACTATACAAGCGTGTCTTCCCTAAGTGGCCTCAATTGTGGACCGAGGCAAGACAAGAAAATCAAACCGTGTCAGATGCGATGGAGGAGTGATTTTTACTGCCTTATTATGTGCTGTTGGTGGCATGATGCATCCATATCGCGATTTTCACGTGTCAAACCAGAAAAAAACAAATGTATCCTGTATTCTGCTGAAACGATTTCGTTATTCATTTATGGAGATTGATCTCTAACGTTAGGACAGAACTTCTATTCCTCTCAGAGGCAACCGCCTTATCTGGGACGATCTTCGAACTCAAAGGAAAGCGCCCGTGAACTTTCAACTAGATCAAAAAATAAGTTAAGTGGGGCTTGGTCAACTAACAACAGGTTCTGTTTCTCCCACTCCATGACGCTGCTTCTCGAAGGATTGGTAGTAGGTGCACCGCCTGCAAGTCACAAGTTCGCACCCCTTTCCCCCTATGATGCCCATTGCACATAGTGTCACAAACCCACCGCGGCAACATCTTTCTGGCGGATAAATTCCCTGGTACTAGTGGGCTTCTAGTTGCTGAATCAGTGACGTTTGTGATCGCTAATGATGTGCTTCAACTGCCGTGTTCTGCATCTCCTTGGGGTTTTTGAATTGAACTCTTTTCCTACACTCATCAACGTCATTGATGTACTCAGCGAATTCCTAGTCGGACGTGCTGCGACCGAATCTCGTTATTTGGACAAGCAATGCCACAAGCCTCAAGACGTCTCAATATCGTTCCGAGTCTCATGAGAAAGCAAAACGTATAATTTTGGGTTTGCTCCAAAGACAGGCTTAATTTGTGACGCCACACGTCCTATCGCCGGAATTTAGTCGCAACTCGACAGTGTGGTACAGATTGCACATCACGCAATATGGAAAGTCCCAGAAGAACATGAACGATACACATTGGGCACGATGAAAAAGTGGTATAAAAAAAAAGAAATACATCCAAGACGAGTGACCGCCATTGAAAACAAGTACTCTAAATAATGGTCAAATCATATTAACTGGTATCTTGTCCTGAGAAAGAAAGAGGTGACCAGCCCCTGCCTGGCGGGACATTGGTCGTATCGCCTTTGCGGCGTATGTATATATGTTGCGCACGTCGTAACGATAGGTGCGCACGGCAATCAATATAGTGAAAGACTCTGAAAATATCGAGTTAGCAGGAACACGTACATAAGGACGAGAAGGGGACACACATAAGAGATTCCAAAATCTGGCAACTCGGCTGCTACGCTATGTAGCATGCCTTGTACTCCTGTCACGCCCTCGCAGTCTGAGGAAGTGCTGAATGGATAAATAATTTCAATGACAAAGTAGGGTAAATAATTAAGAGTTGTACTCACCAGCTGCCTTCTCAGTATAACGAGCGATGCGCGCCTGAATAGCAGGAAGCTTGGCCGCGATGTAGGCTTTTTTAGGCTGGTCGAGATGGGCACGGGCTGTCGCGAACTGGCGAAGGGTGTAGGCAGCAAGCTGCTCAGAGTAGCGTTGGCGTTCCGATTCAGTCATAGCCATGGTAGTAGGTCAAGTGTAGTTGGATATGAGGGAGTGGATATGGTGGTCGATTGTCGAAAACATTAGACACTGTTCGAAGCTCTTATACCCGTTCCGCGCTATTATTGAATGTTTGATACGGGATACCCGCACACTCCACCGACAAAACATCGCAGGTCAGTATTTGGGGTTCTGTGCCCAATCTGTACGTAAAGGGAGGAGCTGAGCCGGTGCGCGATCTGCTCCCAGAGATGACGTCGTTGCTGATTCCACGGTGGCACTGCTGCTTCGACGCTGAACCTTACTTGTTCGACGATCTGCGCTCCACACCTAGACCGCAGAGAACTATGACGCATGTTCCCAACACCCTGCACATTCACGAATGAGAAATAAATTACATTTTACCGCCGCAGAATCCTACGTCCCCACCAAACAATTCTATATATAATATCAGTCGCCCACGTCCATACCTCTTCCAGCAGTCCGTCCAAGCCCCCGCGCTCGTCGAATGACGGTCCATGGTCAGGCTTCTCTGTCGCGATGAATTTCAATACATCCTTCACAGTTACCAGCCCCGAGAGCACCCCATGGTCCTCCACTAGAATGACGCGAGGCCTGCTCAACACAACATCGATCATTAATATGTTTCTGTCATTTTGGAAACATGATATCACGCACCCCATACGCTTAAAGAGCTGCATAACAATCTCCAATGGAAGCTGTGGAGATACCGTCATGGGAGTCTAAAAAATCGTATCAGCAATCAAAACGCGAACTTCGTACTCACTCCTCCATACCTGGTTCACCCATGGCCAAAATTTCAGGCCCTCGTCCGACGTTGTGATCTCAAAGAACTCTTCCGATACTTCCTCTTCAAGTCCAAACGATGCTCCAGGCTCCAAGTCCAAGTCGTCATGATCATCTTGCTTCGAAAACAAGCAAACTGTATCAGAGGATAGGCGACGGGTTTTACGAGCGCGGTCTGAAATAATAGGGTTAATAATGATGAATTTTCATTGGCAGCTTTCTGTGCTCACCCAGGACAAATCGCAGTTCAGTTCGATCGATGTACCCGACCAATGTTGATGAGCCGTCAGCGGATACGATGGGGAACCCTTTTACATCCGTTGACGAGAGGATCGCCTCTGCTTTATGATTAGCGCCCTTTCCCTTGTATAGTCATCGCGGGTGTATTTACCAACATCATCAACGTGCATGCCTCTGTCCATGAGCGTATGGAGGTCTTTCCGCATGACAGTTGATACTGAAAGTAACCTAGTAAGATATAACTCAAGGTTTGAAGAAAATAAATTGAGCTTACCGGACACATTATACGCATGGTCTTCTTTCTCCAGGAATGGGAACCCATTAAACCTGATCATTTCATCGGCAATGCCATTGGTACCCAGGAAGTCTCCGACGGCCTTGGTCACCAGCAGAACGATCTAGAGAGGTGTGTTCAATATAGCGAGGCACACGAAGCACTGGTGTGGTGCTTACCATTGTTGGCAGAATGTATGTCAGCGCTCCTGTCAACTCGAACATGATCACCACAACCGTAACAGTAATTCTCATGACGCCACTAGAATGAATTGGTTAGGTTGAAATGCTAGGTGGGATGCCAACGGGAATACCTGAGCGCAGCCGCAGCGCCGAGGAAGGCGTACGTCCCTGGCGTAATACACGGCACGTCCGGAGTGCAGAATTTGAAGATCCCAGATTGTGGGTATGCCCTTGCGTTCTCCGGCTTAGATTTTGAGCTCATAGAAAGGGAGGATGTATTCGACTCGCCTGTACATGGCTTTCACCATAATTCCAACCATTCGGCCAAAGGTAGCACCGATGGCCATGGAGGGTACAAATATACCTGCTGGAACTTTGCACCCGTATGTGATTACAACTAACCCAATCCGAATAATGGTAGCAAGGAGCAAGGAGTTAGATATACGCCATTGTGCCGGTGTTCTGTGAGAATAAGACATTCAATACACGCATTTTACCGTACTTTCGAGGGGATAACACTAACTGGCACAAATTGTGAACGTTGCCTCCTCCTTCGCATTCTCGGAACAAAATGGCCATACTGGATGTCATATCAATTCGGAGGAAACGATTGAAATAGCCAATCATGGCTGTCAGGGTGGCCAGAGTAACTGCTTCTGCTACCCCATGATTCGCCAGGTGCTTGCGCCGGAACGCCGCGACTTGGAGATTGAATTTAACGACAAAGGCGCCGTAAAGCCCCTAAGAAGATAACATCTCAGGATGGGAGCTCCAACCACAGAAGAGTAGTCCTCGTGCTCACCCCAAAGATTCCGAGGATGACAAAGAAGATAATCTCGAAGAAGTGCCAGTCTCGATCATAAGTAACTTGGAATAGTACGAGTTTACCTGTACGGAAAGGGTTCATCGCCTGGGAGTGATTGATTAAACGAGTTCGGACGCGCGGAGTAAGAAACACAAACAGATAGCGTGAAAGTTGCCATGAGAGCGCAGAAGAAGCTTCTCCACATCGTCTTGATGCTGAATGTGTGGCTCATCTCCTATGCACATATGTCAGCTACAGAACGGAGAACTTGCGATACGAACGAACCTCGATGGAGAATAACACACCCCCAATAGGTGAGCCGAAAGCAACGGCTACTCCAGCGGCACTTGCTGCTGTGACGATTTCACGCATCTTGCCTGAGAAGCTTGTGAGCGGCAATCAGGTTTTATCTGGTTTTTACGCCTTACTTTGGCTCTGCCTGAATCTGCTAAACATGCCAGCGACCAGTGACCCGATACAGCATGCAACATGAACGGAAGGACCCTCCTTCCCAACAGATAGTCCAGAAGCGATAACCATGGGCTGTGATTTATTAGTACTTCGGTTGTTGCACATAAATCGGACGCGGCTCACTAATGTAATGCTTTTGATGAAGAATGTAGCAAACCCTAGGAAGCCTTGCATAACAAACCCTGCCAGGATACATTTTATTTCAGAAATTCCAGAACCGGCCGCGTATTTCGCAAGCGACCGTACGAGGTGAGATGCAATGAACGCGAATGTAGCCTGCAATGCAACGTCAGTGCGCCATGGTACAGGAGAGGAACTAAACGGGCGACATACAGCAAATAGAATGAATATGAACCATCTCGCCAACGTCACGGTGCTCCAGGTATGCCATGAGTCGCATCCATCAACTTCGTCTCCTTCAATCTCCCAGCAGCAAAACTGTTGGTTCAACCACCATCCATCCGAGCAGTATCCCATTTTGATATCCGAGAGCCATTCGCTCACAATGGAGATAATAGCTGCATTTATTCCAATACAGACACCTAGTGTTTTGCTTCAATTTCAAGTTCCTGAACCATAGAAATACGGACGTACCGACGAGGCTCACAACGAACCAGTTCTGTCCCGTGTCCGCAGCCTTCTTCACATGCGACCAGAGCCAGTCGAGAGTCACTTCCCCACGCGGACCACGTCGAGGAGCGTACGAATCTTTAGTTGCGCGTATTCGTCGGTTCCGCTCGAGGATGGAGTCCTGAATCCAGTCTATATGCGTTGCGTGTTCAAACTCGTGGGTGCACGGAAAGTTAAAGTGCGAGTACCTATCGTTGCAAAGTCCTCATAGCGCCTGTGTATGTAGCATTAGCATCATGTATAAGATCAAATAGAGAACATACCGAATCTGGTCAAATTCCCCGTCGTCGAGCTCAGCGGTATGCATGAGCGTTCATAATGAGCCGCTGTCGAGTGCTTCAGGCTGGTTACGCTAGACCCTTAGCGTGTGACTTAATATCCCGATCCGCTTTACCGTCGGCAAGTCCTCCCTATGATCCCGATTCTTTCTTAGATCTAATCACGAGGTTAGAAAGCTCAGAGCAGCGTACAGCTCACAAGTAGACATCAAGTCAAGTATGATTATGTGTAACAACATTGTCCATTCATTCCAAGAAAAGTGTTCTAAGCAATAACATACGACGACAGCGTTTGTATACATGTAATACCGGGTATAAGAGTTCCATTGCTTCACATGTCAAGAAATTTCGATGCTATCTCCACTCATGCTGCGACTAGTGGGTATCCAAAGTAAGGTTGATCAATAGGGCGAGTTTTGGTTCTGGGATGCCAACCTGCTCTCCAAGTTCCTGGAAGATATGAAGGGTCAGTAAAGGGAAGGGAATGAAAGGTAGTCATCTGACGTACCGGAGAGTCATCTCTTTCGCCATCAGCTCCTGCTTTTTCTCGTTGATCTCGCGTTGCATCCTAAGCTCCACCTCACGAAGCTGGAACAAGATATTCAGGATGTATGTAAGAAGTATAGGCGAGTACAAACCTTCTCTTCCTCGCGACGTAACTGCTCTTCCTTGATGCGAACGCTCTGTGTCGCCATCTCCTCGGGCAGAATTTGAGAATCGCTTGAGAGTAGAAGTCAGTTTACGATGTTCCGTCACTTTATCATCATACTCACCGGATGTCAGAGTGGACACTCCTCGATAACTTCTCAGTACGGTAGGTCTCATACAGGACATCCTCAGTGAGAGACTTCAGATCACCCAGGTGAGAGCTGTGCAAAAGCCAATCAGTTGTTTGACAAGTGGCAAGAAAGAATCTATTACTCACCCGAGAATGGCAGCGCGGAGCCTGACGAAGTCAGAGTGGTCTGGGTTATCAACCTCAACAACACCCCAGGGATAGATCCTAGCGCGAACGAGCTGGCCATCAATCTCAATCTCTTCCTCAGAGCCGACAATGGCAAACGGCAGCATCGCCTAAACATATTTCATGAGATAGGAGGCCTCAACGTAAACGTAGAAACACTCACTCGCAACTCCATGTTGTCCTGAATTGACTCCTCGTCATCCTCCTCGACATCGTAAGGGAAATTGTAGATCGGGATATCGTAGTGGTCAATGTCTTCCATGACCTAATTGTCGTTAACACAAAGTAAGGGCGTATGGGAGTGTACCCACTCTCTTCTTGAATGCCTTCAACTCGCGCGGGGTCAAAGAATCGGCCTTACCGATGACGGGAATGACATTGACGCGAGGAGCAAGGCGACGCATGAGTTCGATATCAATCTCCCTCAACCTGCATAACAGTTAATACACATATAGCGTTATGAATATTGGTGAACGCACGCGTGGCCAGTGGGAGTAATAAAGTAAAGCAGTGCGTGCACACGGTTATCCCTGAAGCGCGGGTTACGCTTGATTCGCGACTGTTCAGCCAGAATATCATCATATTGGCGTTCAAGATAGCTCATGATTTCCTGGAAGCTGCAGAGAGTTTAAATGTAATCTAAGAGAAAAGGGGGTAAGATTCCTACGCGTGCTCGTTGTCGATATTCTCTCCGAAACCAGGGGTATCGACGATGGTAAGTGCGATACGAAGTCCATCCTCCTCGAGCTCTGAGAAAGATGAATGGTCAGAACTTCAAATAGTGAGATAGGAGGCGTATAGCGACGCACCGACATTGGCAGGCTTGATCTTAATGCCCTCCTCGACGTGTGCGGTCTCTGGGCTATCGCAGACCTTATGCGACAGCACGTCAGATTCGCAGAGTGTGTTTACAAAGGTTGTCCGCCCAGTTCCCGACGCACCTGTCGCAACGTAAGTAACCTCAGCGTTTCCCTTCGAGAACAGGTTTAGCGAACGTACCAACAACCATAATCGTGAACTGGACGCCCTTGACCTTGTTCCTCCTCCTGGGTGTGATAGGCATCTTGGACGAGCTGGGGTGTTTTTTTTCTTCGAATAAACGAGGGTATTCCTGCGGCCGGATAGGTGTTGGGTGTGCGTCCAGTAAGAAGACGCTACGTTGAGTTTCTACAGTTTTGGCCTCCAAATTAGACTCGCCCAGTTGGGATGGGGACGCTTGGACCACTGAAGCCTAATGCCATTCGATTCTAACAGCCACAAATACTCGTGCCTAAAAAAAGTAACCGTGATTATGTAAGTCTCGTACGTGCGTGATATTGAAAGAACGGCTGCAGTTTACAAGGTGCACAGTGGTCATACAAGGCTTTAATTTCTCATATACACTGAAAATTATCTTGAGTATCTGTAATTAAATTTTAATGGCATTAGATTGTGCTCTCTGTGTTGTAGATGCCATTTAGTGTCGGTGAGGAGGGCAAACGCAAATTACATAATCACGGTTACTTTTTTTAGGCACGAGTATGTGCAACCATATGTCCTCGGCGTTTCATTGACCTTTCGGGCACCTAAACGCGTAGAGGGCACTCATCTTCTTCGCTGTTTTTATTTCTCTGCTTTCAATGTTCCGCATTGTTATGTCTTCATATTCGCGTAGCTAGTGAACCTGGGTGTATTGCTGTGAATTATTCGGAAACTTAGTGGAAACCTCGCACGCTATTTTCATTCACGCTTTCACGTTTTCACGTCGGCCCTAGGCCCCCTTACATCGCCGCGCCTCTAACGCCCAGTACTGAATTGAATAGACTCAGCACCGATCTGACATGTCATCACTATGTGTAGTGATGGGAGGGCGTCTAAATATTACTCTAATCTAGGGTATCTGTCGCTGTGTGCGCACTGCCTCGCAGTCTCATGAGCACAAGCATGCTACTGCCATTGCTCAGGCAGTGAATGTGGTCTTCATGTTATATACCCTCAGTATTCCTTCGTGCTACAACTCTCTATGGACCCAATTTCAATTTCATCTGCCATCGTCACTGTCGTTGACATCGGGAGGAAGATAAAGAACTCAATTGACAAGGTCAGTCTCATCATCATCTCAACAGCTTGCTTTTGTACTAAAGTTTGTATCCCAGGTTACCCAAAATCGTCAGCGACTACGAGAGCTTACTGGTGATGTCGTGCAAACATTGAGCGATCTGGAAAATCTCTCTAAGCGCCATGAATCAGTCCTGGAGGGCGTGTCAGAACTCGAAGAGTCTCTGCGGCGTGTACAAACGTGCGTTTGTCGACGCTAGCTGCGACATGGACTCACACATAGTCCCCACAGGGAGATATCTTACGTACACACACGATGTCAGAAGATGATGCCGCGGAGCAGTACGAACCAGCTGTCCGTTGTGAAAGCCAAAGTTAAAGCATGGCATATGCGGGATGACATCGAAAGTGACATAATTCGATTGAAAGAGCGAGTACAATCCTGTTATGCACAATTTACAGTGCGTACCTCCAGTACTCTCTTATATTGCAGTATTTTTTGATGTACTTATCTTTTATAGGCATTCACAGCAGCTCGTGTTGAGCATACATCTATACGCATCGAACATACACTTCTCATACAAGGCACAGAGTCTCAGTCAAACCTCAGAAGACTCGAAATTTTGATGACTCGAATGCTTCTTGATACCCAATTTGGTCAGCAGATCATCCAGCAAGTGGGACAAAGTGTAACTACAGTATGTAGATTCCGGTTTTAAATACATCTCTATCAAGTGGTTGCTTACACGATGTTGTCTTCAGGATTTTGGCGAATATAGCATTGAAACACAGTACCTACGCCTTCAGATATCTCGGGTGGCGGATACCCTCCATAATATAACGGCTGTACAGTCGGTCATTGCGGAAGAACCATCCTCTCGACATGTTGTCCCCTTCGAACCTTGTTATAAGGTTGAATTACCACACGAATCGGTTGTAACGGATCTCTTACTTATCTCTCGAGACCTCCATGATCGACCCCACGAGGTTCTGCTTCAAGATCAAGCAATGGACTTGCAAGATGTAGCGATCCAGCTAAACGAGTATACCATGTATAAAGAGGCAATCCTACTTCAGAAATGGGTAGTGCGACTGTATCGCAACCTCGTTCCAGGAAATCCCAAAGTGTTCCTCCCTCGTCTTGGCCATTCGTTCAAAAACCTTGCTATCTATCTTCAAAATGCCCGTTTGGAAGATGAGGCCCTCCAAGCTAGCGAGAGCTCTGTTTCAGCATTTCGTATGATCGTCGATGCATATCCTGAACTCGACTGTAGAGCACTGCTAGCATTTGGTCTTCGAACGCACGGCAACAGCCTTCACTCCGCCGGTCGCCTCGCCGAGGCCGTGTCATTGGCCGAAGAATCAGTCAACATCTATCGTGAACTCGTCCAGGAAATTGCTACAGCCGATCCAATTATCGATCTTACTGCTGACGATACGAAATGTACGACAGTCTACGCAGGCGCTCGAGCATGTCTATGTAAATGCCAGTTGTTGATGAATGCCGTTCGGTATAGAGAGGCATATGAGGCGATCAAAGAATGCCTTGACATGCTCAGTTTGCTACCAGAGGAAACTTTTGACAAATTCCCTCAATGGGGCACTCCGCAGAGTGCCTTTGATTTGGTTTTCCGCAGTCTTGTCTCCATCTATGAAACGGAGGAAGCATCATTATCATTGGTGGAAGATGTAATCACAGTCTATCGAAAACTTTCCCAGGCTCATCCCACCAAGTTCTCTTCCTACTTTCTCCGTTCTCTCTATGGATATGCATATCTGTGTAGCATTGGTGATGCAACTGGTGTACTGGTCCTCAAGTCGGATCAGATGAATATGTACCGTTCAATTGTCCAACCGGACTCCTGGTCGTCGGTTTATGCGCAAAGCAAGCCAACATCGTTTGATGCGTGTGTACGGCAATTGCAGGCAACAGATGGTGGCAAACAAACGATGAGAGCAGCTGTTTACATGTATTTCACCATGAAGGACGAGTTTTCCTTTTCCACCCAGCTTCTAGAAGGGATGCAATTCCTTATCGCAACTATCTTAGCCAATCAGGCAGTCGACGGCATCGTAGAAGCTCGGAGGGCTGCCGAGATCGCCTATACCATCAGCAACGACTTTCCAGATCTACTTTCACGGCTTCTTCTAGGTCTAGAGGAGACGATGACAATTGTACAAGAAAAGCAAACTAAGGCTTCAATAGTATCATTCGCGAAAGATGTTACCGAGCACTGTCGCACTTGCGCCGTCGAACGTGACTTGGCCAAAGCCCTGAACATTTATGGTCAAATTGTCTTACGCAGTGGAAATATGCAGGATGCTCTTGCGATATTCGACCAATCAGTTGAATTGTACCGTCCCGCGATGGTGGATGCTCCGAACGTCATTGTGGAATTTTTGCATGGGCGAAACGATTCGGCAGCCACCCTACTCGACCTCAGTCATTTCAAACAAGCGCTCTCCATATATGAAAGCATCTTATCTGAAATTTTGAGCAACCAGTATCAGTGGTCTCAAAAGTCTCTATTCACCTCAGTTACACACCAGATTTCTATTTGCTTGCTTCAGCTTCAGCAACCACAGGCAGCCTTACAATTTTCAACGGAAGCCGTTAGCGTTTGGCGTAATCATCTATCCGAGCGATGGCAGGCTCCGGACATTCGTTTATGTACACTCCTTGAGCGTACTGCGAACCTCTTACTGATGGTGGATCAGAATGATGAGGCACTGGCTCTGAGCGAAGAAGCCGTGACCGTCTTTCCTTTCCCAGAAGAAACGTCTGTTGACCTTGCATTCACCCTTGCAGTTCACTCGCGTTGTCTCGCCGTAGCTGGCAACAACGAAAAGGCCGCAGAGACTGCTGAAAAGGCTTTAGCAATGATTCAAGAAATCAAACTTCCGCTACTAAAGAATGCTTTACACTTCGCTACCCTTGCTCTGAGTCTGGTACAAGAAGCCTCTGCCAGCCAAACCATTGCATGTGCAAAATATGCTGTCACTGTTATCCGTCAGATCACTTCAGGCAGTTTCAATGACATCATAGCTGTGGTCAGGCTGCTAGATGCTGTCGCGACAAAATTCTTCTCTATGAATATGTGGACGGAAGCGATTGAACTTTGGGAAGACGTGATATCTGCCGAAAATTCATACGTGTCCCAATCTCCTCAACTGTCTACTATTCTGGAACAACTCTCACAGCGTTTACGTGAGGCCAAACAGTCGAAAGCAAGGGATATGCTGTCCAACGAGACGTTTGACTCTTTACCTCCCATTGAGTTTTCGAAAGACAGCGATGTAGATGATAATCTTCTTCGCACACAAGTGGATCATATGGTTCAGCTCCTCTTAGAATCAAAAGCGGCTGTAGAGTTCCCTGTGTCAACAATATCAGGAGAGGTCGAGCAGGTCATAGAGGAATGGGAAAACCGCATTAATGATCAATCGTTGGATGATTCAACTCTTATCGCTCCAAGTACTGTCAGAAGTTCTGAAACCATGGTGGCAGATCCTGCTGAAGCATCGGAGAAGTTGAAGTCGCCTGAAATACCTGTGTCAACAATATCAGGAGTGGTCGAGCAGGTCATAGAGGAATGGGAAAACCGCATTAATGATCAATCGTTGGATGATTCAACTCTTATCGCTCCAAGTACTGTCGGAAGCTCTGAAACAATAGTGGCAAATCTTGCTGAAACGTCGGAGAAATTGAAGTCGCTTGAAATACGACTGCTGACAGACAATACCTCAATGCACTCGGCCCCTATTTCCCCATCTCTCCCAGCCACATCGAAGCAGCTGGCACACAAAAATGAGGACCCCTGGCATGCAATCAAACATAATCTTAGTCTGCTCGCTAATATTATCATTGTTCTATGGACACTCGCTGTAATGTGGAATTCCTTCCGAGGGTCAGGTAGTATCTTTGTTCAGCTAGATGCTCTAGCAATAGCAACAGGATTTCGACGGTAGAATAACTACGATAGCTTAAAATATGTTATCATACGTTATATATTATGTTTCATTGGATATTTATAGTGCTAACATACTCGGAACTCTCCTCCGTACAATCATATGTTTTTCATATACTCAGCAGACTTTTGAAGTTTGAGACATCTCAAAGACATCTTCTTTTGACACCGCAGTAAATATACTACGACGAGATTCGCGTCATCCTAAGACTTTATATGCCAGCACGGACCATTAGCATGTCTTTGCTTCACTTGTGCATTAACCAAGCCTCCGAACTCCAGCAGCTAGGCGATGGATATCGCACCGCTTAAGTGCAGTTTGGCTTAGTCGTTTCCAGAATGATCATACCGCCCTGTCAACTGATTGCATGCGGGCTTTGGGAGACTTCACGTCAAGGGTCAGCCGGATTTCGACCTCCCCGGGCCTGAGCAGTGCCCCGTGAATCAAATAGTTCGTTTTCAACAGCGAGCGCGTTTCAAATCCATCCGGCACCATCATCTGTCCTGCGAAATGACCTCTATTCCTGACGACAAACTCCTCCAGTACGCTGACCGCGTAAAGGACAAAGTCATCGTCATCACAGGTCCGTTATAGCTACGCGTCTTCGAAGCTTGGCATGCCGCTCATTATCACATGATCGAGTACAGGTGCAGCTAATGGCATTGGCAGAGAGACCGCGTTGTTGTTTGCGAAACACGGGTACGCCTCGTAATCTGGAGAGGAGGTTCAACTACAGGCTAAACTTTCTGTAGAGCTAAAATTGTCATTGGTGACTTGGATATCACAGGGGCCAAACGGGTGGTCGGAGAGATAGAGTCTGCTGGAGGGTAAGTGGATGTTGGGCCTCGGAAAACATTCTTCTAATGGGCTATGTTGTAGGCAAGGGGCGTGTATCAAATGCAATGTCACTGTATTTGACGAGCAGGTTGCAATGTTTGACCTGGCTATTGCAAAATATGGTGCTGTGGACGTTGTGGTGCGAGAGCTGTTCGTGTTTACCCTGCGTATTCATAACTAAGTTATCGCGTTCAAAGGTGCCAAATGCTGGGATAGCAGAATCAGGGGCAATAGGAACTCTGCAGTTCAAGAATGGCAAACCCGTGAAACCGAATACCGCTACGATAGACGTTAACGTGATCGGCGTTCTGTACAGTGCGTACTACTTGTTCCCATTGTATGATGTGCAGCTCATGCATTTCGAACCAGCTGTTAATCTGGCGCACCACTACCTTAAAACAAAGCACAGTTACGGAGACTTGAAGGCTCTTATCATGATTGGATCCATGGGTTTGTACAGAATATAAATTTCCATACTTTCTTTTCACTAAGTGGCATTTACACATTTTAGCATCGTGGGCAGGTATACCGAAAGCCGAAATGTATTCCGTTTCCAAGCATGGAATTTTGGGACTTATGCGGGCACTTCACATACCACTTGAGTTGAGTGGTATTAGAGTTGGTGTCATCCATCCATTCTTTGCTGGTATGTTCTACAGATATCGCTTTTCAAAGTAAATAGACGTTGACTTCTTAATTTAGATACAGGAATAGTGCCTGTTTCGGTCAAACTCATGCTTGCTGGTATCCCACTCACTCCAATTACACGCGTCGCTGGCGCTATATTTTATGCTGCAACTGACCCAGACTTTGCTTCAAATGGAAGTGCATGGCTACTTCCCGACGATGGCCCTGTGTTCATGGTTCCGCGAGAGGAATTCAAGCAGGGAGTCTACAAGATGATCGATGACAGGGCTAACTCGCTCCTTGCGTACGTCTGCTTTATTCGCTACCAACTACCTTGACTAATTCTTTTCTTTTTCAACATATAGCAGCGCAAAGGGCGCGCTTTACTATGCACGCCTCTTCGGTGACCTGTGGCATATATTGGGTAAACCATTGACACTTGCAGGTGTTGCAGCAGTCGCTGCTAAAGTATCTTGGGACAACCGGAATTTTATTGCAACTTACATCAACTAACCTATCGTATACAACACCATGTAATATCGAATACCTTATACGTGGTTGAAATACCAATTTCCATCTCGTCTGTCAAGATAATCTCGCTGTGAGCTGATTGCAGAATGGAAATAGTTCTGAACATTAATGAGAATATATAATGGATATGTTGCTATGGAGAGAGAGAAGAAAGCAAAATCATAGCCGTTGTGATTACCCACTGTTCTGAACATCTCTGCACTGAAATCAGGGGATAATACGCAATCCTGTGGAAGAAACACTTACGGCCTACTATTTTGTACTCGTATGAAAAGCCAATCGACAGCTGCCCTTACACCAGTCCTAAGAAAGGCGAAATTGAACCAACAGGCTGGACCATAGGACAGTTGAACGTACCCTTCTAAAGCTGATATGCCCATGACATCCAGACTAGCTATTCTTTCTCTACGAGCTGCTACCTCATTTTCAGGTTGACCATATCGCGAGGTACGTCTGGAACTTTCCAGCTTCCGTTGATGCCAGTCTTCGTAGTCATGTCGGATCTCCTCGACTGACAGGCTCAACGGCGAATCCTGCTTGTTTGCAAGAAGCAGCAGGGGAACGCCGAGAATCTGAGGGGCAGAGAGGACTGAATCTAGGATGCTTGGGCGTACCATATGAGCGATTGTGGAAAT
Organism: Crucibulum laeve; assembly: GCA_004379715.1. Lineage (NCBI taxonomy): Eukaryota > Fungi > Basidiomycota > Agaricomycetes > Agaricales > Nidulariaceae > Crucibulum > Crucibulum laeve. The sequence continues at coordinate 856,260 of ML213590.1, forward strand.
AAAAGAGTGATTTATGGGCATACCGAACACCTCCCAACCTTCACTCAACCTCTCGCGATCTTCCGCGTCAATCACATAGACTACGGCATGGCAGTCATCGTAATATCTGTGCCAGATATTCCTAATGCCACGCTGTCCGCCAAGGTCCCAGAACTGGAGAATCGTGGATGGAAGAGTGATCTTACCGGCTGTCACTCCGTAAGTTGGGGTTGCGCGATTACAGTGGAATGAACGGACGTACTGTTCTGTCCGACGGTGGGACCTATCTTGTCCGGTGACAGACCAGGAGTCTCATTGTACAGTGTCTTGATCTTCTCAAGCAGAGTCTGAGTAGTCGAGGCCGTTAGCTGTAGTTACGACAGAATGTCATTTGCTTCCGTACCGTTTTTCCAGCACCATCGAGGCCAATGATAATGACTGAAAATTCCTCCTTCCTAGAACTAGTGTAAGCTGTCAAATAGGCTTGGGGACGTGTAGAACGTACCTCGTCAAGTGCTCATGCAGGCCTTTAAGCAAGTGATACATGGAGGTTACATAGAGGAGGTCGAGATTGGTTTCAACGGCGAAGACACCTATGCCACAACAGCAAACAAAGCTCAACACGTTCTCCCTCCTCGGCTGTGAGCTGTCTGTTCTAAACACAAACGCGATGGGCTATTCGTCGTACTATTCATATGGCCTTCCTCCTTTCATTATCATAGTAATCGCTCTTTATCTTCTCTTCACCGGTACGTGGACACCTAGGATACTGCTTCGGACGCGTCATGACGAGCAAACTGCGCAGATTCGGGAGAGGCATTCAACGTCGGTCGGTTCCTTGAGGAATCAAGCCCATATGCCTGGGCTTCGACAGGTATTGGTCTTTGCATAGGCCTTAGTGTTCTGGGAGCTGGATGGTGTGCCTAATTTCCCTCTGCCATAATTTGCGCTCAAGAATTAAACCTGCAGGGGAATCTTCGTGACCGGATCGTCCATACTTGGAGGAGGTGTTAGGGCTCCTCGTATCACCACCAAGAATTTGATTAGGTGGGCTGTTATTCCTTATGATTTTAATATATAGTAACTAAAACCTGACATCTGCAGCATTATCTTCTGCGAGGTCGTGGCTATCTACGGAGTCGTACGCCATGCCAATGTTTCAACCGTCTCTCCCTTGAATCTCATGTTCCTTCTGTTATAGATCATGGGGATTGTATATTCGTCCAAAATAGCGGCCGTTGCCAACGAAGACTTGTACACCCGCGAAAACTACTTCACCGGTATAGTTCTCCTCCTACGCTGCACAACATAACCTAACCCCATTTCAGGATTTGCCCTCTTTTGGGGTGGTTTGACTGTCGGTGCATGTAATCTTCTCTGTGGTGTATCCGTCGGTATCACAGGATCAACAGCAGCGTTGGCTGACGCTGCAGACCCCGACTTGTTCGTCAAAATCCTCGTGGTTGAGGTGTTCGGAAGCATCCTTGGGCTTTTCGGGCTGATCGGTATGCTACTATCCGCCCCACCTCATCTACCCGCTCGCTGACCTTAATATGTAGTTGGTCTATTGATGGTGAGCCAAGCGAATGACTTCACAGGCGCCACGTCGGCAACAGCGACTGCGTTTCAAGCTGTAGTATCTCCATACGTACATTAATATGAACTGTATACATGGACTTCATCAACAAATGATACTCATTGTTGCTTCATTGAAATATTTTGAAGCTTGACCAGGCGACGTTGGTCACTCGAACTAGTCCATATTCTGAGTCCAACTACAATACATATGTCCATGACATTCTACCAGAAAGTACGTCCATAGATATTCTTAATTCATAATGAAAGGTCACTTTCGCGAGTCCTCAAAGGGATTCTCGGTATATTCCAGTCCATCGTCGTCTTCGGATGGTTTCCTTTGGGGTTGCTGAGGATCTCGCATCAAAGACACCGGACGTTTAGGAAGTAGCCCCAACTTGCCTGTAATATAACTCAAATATGAAAATCGTTTCTAGGTGATATCTGAATGCCACTTACCGCCGTCAATAGGTGTTCCAGTTGTGGTCTGCGGAGGACGAGGTGTGCCCGCGCTCGCGTTGGCAGCTGCATCTGTCGGAGCGGCTAGAACAAATGGAGTCAGCATTAATGAAAGGTACAATACAGTACATAATACGCACATGCAACGGGATCCGGGGTTACGTCGTATCCCTGCACCTCAGTAGGTGCTGCAGTCCGCGGCTGTGGGGCAGGTGGTATACCAGGCGACGATACAGGGGTGTTTGGGTCATAAAAAGCCGGCTGTTGAGCTGTCGGCTGGTAGTTGCCCTGCGGTGGCGCATAATACCCTTGCTGGCCCGATGTATTGCTGCCATTGCCACCCCATGTGGGCTGCGTACCAGTAGAGGAGCTCTGACCAGGTCTAGAGATATGCGCGTTAGCAAACCACGATGTATTCGCATTATTCTAACCTCGATTGGTCGAATTCTTGGATCTTCGCTTTCACTTTGGAGAAGATATTCCCGAAGGTCTTCTTTCCGGCTGTAATCCGTAAATTATTTCGCATTTCTAAAAAAATAAATTATATTACTCTTACTCTCTGCAATCTTGGTAAATTGCTCCTGGAATTCAGCCATAGTATCTCCGCCCTGTGACTGCTGCTGCTGGGCCTGTGGGCGTGAATCCCGACGATGAGGCATGAACTGCGGTGGGCGCTGCTGCGGCTGCTGCTGCACTTCCCATTGCCTCTGCTGCTCCTGCTGTTCCTCAAGCATCAATCTACGAGCAAGCTGTTCATCTAACTCGGTTTGAGACTGTACCAGCATGGCTTAGCAATATGAAGTATGTAAGTTTTGAATTTACAACATACCATAGCTTGAGCCTGTGGCTCTTCAGGTTGTGCCTCGCTTCTGTAATCGGGATCGCTCATTCCCAGCAAGGCATCTATCGCTCGATCCTGATTACCACCTACAGATTCCAGGACAGATTGGCTATCGAGGATTGTCAAACTATTAATCAACTGCAAGTGATTAGTACATACAGGATAGTATCGTCGTAATCGGGGAACATTGCCCGCAGCGCAGCAAGTCGAGGATCACCTGGGGCTTCAGTCTCTTGAGGACGATGCTGGTCTGCGGAAGGGCGCGTAGCCTGGTTAATCGCAGGTGCGACGTGGGAGGTTGGAGGTGCTGGAGAGGTAGCATGAGGCGGCGATGCTGAAGCTGCTCCTTGTTGATCATTAGCCTGAGCGGCCGCAATTTCTATGAACGGATTTGTTTCATGGGTAGCTACAGGGCCAGTCTCAGCTACGGGCTTGGGACTAGTTGAAGCCTGAGGGTGTTCTGCTGGAGGTGAGCTCGTTGTGGGTAGGCTCGAACTGGACGTAGGGGCAGTATCGGTGGATGGTGAGGTAGTATCCTTGTCAGTCATGGTGGTCGTGAGTGAAAGGGTGATCAGCGTCCTAACAACTGATTATGTATTTCTGCTCCAGAGTCCGCTGTGCGCAGCCTGTAGCGCTTATCTGCTGGTTTACAAACCATAGCTCGATGGCCTGTGTTTTCGTCTCTTCATCCGTCTAAACTAGGTATCAGAATAGTAGATAATCTAAACGCAGTACAAGGGCAATCGGAGACGGCTCAGAATATTCAATCTAATGTACTTCACACGGGTATAGCACTAACATCGCTGTCGTCATAACGCCAGATATCGATCACCTCCGGTTATCTAACAGTATCTAACGCGCCGGTAAGAACTGTAATTGCCATAATTATGTTACAGAACGATCTTTCGACGGAAATAAATCCTCGAAGATACGCAGTCGAAAATTTAGACTATAGACGAGCTACGTACACCCTAGAAGAATATGAACCGGTTAACGTCTCGATTTCTTCGCTTTCGCTTCAGGACTTCTGTCATCTCCACCCTTCCTCTTGTTCTTCGTGGTTCCCGAGGACGCCTTGTCTTTCTCCAGTTGGACTTTGACGCGCTCAAGTGTGCCAAGCAGAATTCTTTTTTCGCCTCCTCGGATGATGATGGCATGTCTTTTATTCAGTGAAACGGATTCAGAGAGCATCAGTTCGTCCTCCTGGTTAACGTATACGTCAGAGGAAGTTGCCGACACGAAGGCATGAATTCACCGACCTCGAGCGTCGTCGGATACTCGTGTAACCTTCTTTCTAAAGCATCTCTGACGATGGCTAATATTTCTGAATCCATTTTAGGTTTTGGAGGCCTGCCTTTCTCTCTACCCTTTTCCCATTCAACTGACGATAGGAGAAGAAGTCGGGTTAGAGAAGCCAGTGCCGGAGGGATTTCGAAGTCGAATTCGAGGATGAATGTGCTGCAAGTCTAGGTTCAGTTGTCAGATTGCGCCGAAGCAGTGAACACTACTTGCTCGTCGCCACCTTCTTCTAACCACCAGTCTATCCTTTCTTGTGTCGCTTCAGGCGACAGCTCAGGATGACGCTCTTTAATTAGAGTCACCAAGATATCTGCTTTCACCTCAGTGACATCGCCTGGATTCCCCTTTCCTCCCGACGACAATGGAAGTAGATCAACATGACCGTATCTTCGGAGCAGCTCAGCATTCGGTAGGTCGCCATAAGTATTCCACTACGGCAGGACAATGAACGTTGCGCCAACCTTAAAAATAACTTGAACTCACAATCTGCCCCCCTGCTTTTATTAGCTTGGTAGAAACCATTTTGAGTTCAGTTTCTTCGTAGAAAAGCTTAGCCTTTCAATGCAAGTCCATTAGCACAGCAAGAATTCCAAAACGGAGGACCGCACTCACGTTCTCCATCTCATACTGGGCATTGAGCATATCAGCCATGGGAACCATGGCGATATCAGAAGAATCTTCTTCTTCCTCTTCTTCCTCTTCTTCCTCTTCGACCTGTTCAACCACATGCTTATTTTGCACTTCGCCATCATGCTCGTCCCCGCCTTCTTGGGGATCTACGTCCATCCCACTTCCGATGCTCGTGTTTACGGTCGTATTTTCTTGGTCTTCTTCGAGCTCTGATTTCTCCACGTTGAAGCTTCGAGAAAGGATACGGCTACCCATAATATGATACGTATGAAGAGAGTAATATGTAGGGATATCTTTAGGAGCAAAGAGGTCGGGCCGAACCTTATGGCACTTGTCAGTCTTCACGATGAAGCGAGTCAGTGATTACTCACCTGGACAGCCGGTACGACCTTTTCATTATAATCCTTTTCGGCATCATCTCTGCCTAATTTTTCTGAAACGATGGGTCAGTCAACGAACAAGGGCTGGAAAACGCCAATATGGGACAGACCTACCACTGAAGTACCTTTCAGCTCTTCTAGATCAGCATTATCCCAGAACATTGGCGTATCGAATACCGCCGGTAATATCGCTAGAGTTGATCATTCAAGGTAAAAATGCAGAATCCATGCACTAGATCTAGGACGCACCGAAATATTCAGACCACTCCGAAGATGGCCCTCTTGCTGCTTCCCACATCATACAAAGAATTAGGCCTGCCCATCCTTCATGTAGACGCAATTGTTTCCATGCATCAAGTCCAAATTTTGAGGGCAAAGAAGACGTGCGCGTCGATAGGGTCAAGGAACGCGGAATCGTGAAAAGTGTGTGTCCTTCCTTCATGCTCTGCATCAGAACTTTGCCGCAACCAGGAAACAGGTTGTTAACGAACAGGAATATCCTTAATAGCAATAGCACCTCTGCCTCCTTCTGGCGCAGGGAATGTCACGATATCCATAGACTCTGTGTCGATGGTTCCATTGTGGGATTGAAACCACGCCAGAAAAGCTTTGAGGTCTTCAGTAGACATTCTAGGAGCTATTGGCAGTTGCAGAAGGTGGTGAACGTTGTGTAAAAGATCTCTCTGCGTTCAACGTTCAGTTGTCGCGCCAAACAAGGCCCGGCAACTAATATGAGTGCTTACGTAAACGCCGGAGGACGCCAATCGCATTCCGAGCTTCCATGATACTTTGCCTGTCACTCTACGTATATCTGTTGTCAACATAAAACCCTGCCAATACTACAGCATGCCCTCAGAATTTCTGACTCAAACTGGTTCACAAAATATCGTTCAGTCGCATCTAAAAGTCTCCTTACCTCCGTCAGGTTGAAGTTATTCTTACTGCCCCGCTGATCAGCAGAGGTTCCATGCTGCAGATTCTGTTGGCAAAACCTAGAACTTTTGGACCATGTTAGTTATAAGATGGCTATAATTCCTAATTATCGGCCTTCGGGGAACTCCTCACGTGTTCTAATGACCGCACTGTGCAAAACTCACGTTGTCCTTACCGCGCCAGGTAGGAGTGTACCAGTGGTCAAATGGACTTTCAAAGCTTCAAATCTCAGCTCTCAACTTCAGAAGACCTCCTTCTTTGAAGAAGATGGTGGAAGTCATTCAAAAAATAGCTACTGTTTGTCTTTCTTGGATGCCTGCATATGATACTGGCATGCGTCTGAATGGTTCCTGCGCGGGATTTTGTCCCCAATACTCGCGCGCTAGCATCCAATCGGACAGGACATTTTGCTACACACAGTACACGAGCTCTTTCCACTGTTGCGCTTCATGGGACCTCGTAGGCGGCCGGCACTATGTCCCCTCATCTCATTCATCACATGGAATCAATCAAAACGTATCCGAGATTAACTGTATTTTCGTCGGGGCGAAGTTATCGGAAAGTCTATATCTTTGGGGCGAGAGAGTGCTGTAAGTTACTAACTAGTCGTTCAGGAAGAGAACGGTGTAAGGCTTTATTCAATTTCTAATTTCCGCTTTTGTTGGTGTGGGTTAAGCCACGGTGTCGCGGATATGCTAGTGAGGTGATAGAAGTTATATATACCGTCCTATACCGCCCATAACGGACTCCTACACTCCATTAACAGGAGTATTCCAGGGAAACTCATTCTATCGCTCGGGGATCTACTTCTTGGCAGAATTTCTACGAAGCTACTCGACCGCATCTCTCGGAAAAGTTGTCAGGCCTCATGCTCTCGGCTCATGGATGTAGAACTGGATGCGTTTGGTATTGCAACGTGTTTGGTGAGGAGTCAGCATCGATCATCCCTGCCAAGGTCCGGCTACACTCTGGTTTAGAATGACTGGTTAATCTCCCACTATGGAACCCTTTGCTACATACAACAGCATACCATGAAGCGGGACTTCGATTCGACATTAGCAGATGTTGTCCGAGTTTGATTTGGACATATACAGGGCGTATTTAATTGTACTACACCTCTATTTCAGTAATGATTACTCCGTTGACTCTGTCCAACGAGACTAGTTTTAAATAAACCAAATGGGAACTAGTATCCGCGAGACGTCTCGTGAACTTTCCCGATATAATTAGAAAGTGCACCCTAGAATCTTTTACGAAGTGCAGCATGGTGTCAAACCAATGTCGTCGAGGTACGCTGTCTATTCGTTCATGTCAAACGTGATGTCGTTGTTTAACAGCGCATCTAACCTTTACGTCTAGTCTCTTCTGACAGTCGAATATTCGGCCTTCTCCGGTCTCGCCTACTATTATACCTTAACAGCTCTTCAGACCTGGTACCTTTCAGTGGATATTTATTTACTGCTTAGAGTAATGTATGCAGCATTCTTTGCTTTTCGTAGGTCCGATTTGACAAATCATTACAACGTATACAGGCGCGATAGGAGTGGTTGTCAATAAAGAACATTTATTTCCCTGTTTTATGGTAAGTATATTTAATGATACAAAGAAGGGGCATGAGGGGGGCCACGAGCTTCCATGCATACTAAAGCTGGCTTCACAACCTGAATTGTGCTCTCATTTTGGGATGTGTTAATTTAAAAAGGGGAGTTTAGTGAAGATAATTCTGATATTTATGCTGATTTCTTGAAGTTTGAATTTACTTAGTACTGGCATCATGAACCAATCTGCTATCCTTTGTCTGTACTTTCAGTTCATCTGGACAGATTCTCAAGCGCTTTTTATAGCATTCTGAAGCACCCATTAATAAGTCAATAACAGTAGCTCACTCTTACCCCCTTATCAAAAATTATGAATCTCCTGTCTTTTTCTCTCCAGTATCTTGGAAGATCTATGTACACTGTATGTAATCCTAAAACAGCATACAAATATTATTATCAGCAGCACCTATCGAAGAACAGGAACGGGTTAGCGAGCCGATTGAAAGCCTACTACCTGTCCAAACGCAACTGACCCACTTTAACCGTTAAGTAAAAGAAGATATTAAGAAACGATATGTTTCTTAACGTCGGACAGTATATAAACAGATGTGGCTCGTACGTAGTAAGTATGCCATGCTTACACCGATCGTTAAATACCCGTGGGAATGCCACTGTTTGGACTGCAACACTCGTGGAAAGCGCTTGCGTACATGATTTTACGGCACTCTTCCTTGCCACTAGCGGCCGTATACATGCAACTTGGACAATTAATGCGACGTTGACGATCCTACGCTATCCTCACCTCACTGCCTCAACGCGACATGGACATTCAGAATCGCTTGCAGGCTAACCACGATAAACTACTGGAAACGTATCATGCCAACATTGAAGATATCCTCAATCTTCAGGATACGCTCATTCACGACATTCTGCCTTCAGTGAATGATGAGTTACAACTTGGTCCTGACGCAGCTGAATGGGCGAAGCAGTGGTTATGTGATACATGTACGTTTAACTCGGTTTCTTACCAATAATTTCACTCATCCTTGTCTAGCATCCATCTTCCGAATCTCGAGGGTAGGTCTCACAATATCCATAATTTGAATGTGCATCTCACACTGTGCTGCTTCTGATAGCGGAATAAATTCACAAACTCGTTTGCTTTAGAGTCTATCAGAAAGAACCTGATCTGGCGCTTGAGCAGCTTATGGAATACGGTACCTCTAGCACCAATGGCAAACGTGCACTGTTTACCGAACGATGTCCGAGATCCCTTTGGTAGACCTATTCTGGTCATTGGAACAACTCCAATGGTCCAAAGTCCTGAGGAATCCAGGCGGTTAATCATCGCGCTTTTCGAGCAGCTCCGAATCCATTTAACGTGTCTTCACGAACGCTCGACGAACGGAGATGATCTGCCACTGCAATATGTAGTTCTGGTTGATTTGAAGGGTCTTTCTATGCAAAGTATAGTAAGCTTATTCTGCATTTCTATCTACGTGTCACAACTAAAGAGGTGTCTAGGATATCGATCTTATGTCATGGATGCTTCGTGAAGTTGTCCCACGATTTCCGGGTATGTTGGCTGGAGGTGCATTCTACATGCTTGTAGAATAACTCGCTTGGCTAACTCGACACTCCAGTGTTTATGCTCAACTACTCTTGGATACATTCAGGAATGTGGGCTATCGTAAAGTCCGTTTACATCTTACGATAGACTCCGTTTTCTAACAGTATTCTTGTCAGACGTCTCTTACCCGAATCTGCTTTATCGCGAGTCTTCTTCCCGTCACAAGCTGAATTGGCCCGCTATTTCACCCCTTCAGCATTACCAGAAGGTAAATAATGAATCAGAATCGAAGCAGAATAGATGCTGACTACAATTCGGCAGACTACGGAGGGAGTCTACCTTGTTTGACACATTTGGAGGATCCTCTGGCGATGGTTTATGCGTTGACGGCGTTACCAGCCTCAGTTGTGGCAGAAGGTCGACGCCAAAGTGCTGACTCATCGCCTTCCCCCTTCCTACCGCCGGTCCCTTCGATTGCCACAATATCCCCGACATCCCTTCTCAATCCTTTCTTCGGGTATCCAGTATCATCTTCAACGTCTCGCAGTTCCCTATCTCTTCATCATGGTCGCAGGCGGAAAAGAGATCTTGCACAGACGCTTGCACTTCTGTTCTGGATACGCTGGAAAAAGCACATCACTTTTGGGTTGTTCATCCTGACCTGTCTGTTAGTTATTCGGCTGAATGGGAGACGGCTTGGTCGCATCATCAATGATATCGCGCGTTCGAGAGCCTTCTTCCTGCTAAGGGCACATTCATCCATTTAGGATTTTACTGTTACCAGATACGTATTTTAGGGACCTTACTTGGATGGCTATGACCATCCAATAGACATCTTGAGATCCTTCACCGATGAAATGAGGTAACGATACCAGGATTGTCATAATAACGCGGAGGAGGTGCGATAAATTACATTCGTTAGTACATACACCATTATCTACACCTGGTATAATGTAGAGTAATGCAACTTTACTAATTGCTTACAAGAAGTATTCGGGTAACTGTATGGCATTAAATTGACAATAAGGCAGGAAATTAAGTCAGCATCAAGATCGCTAATGTGAAGTAAACTACATGCCTTTCCAACGGCATTCTGCGCTGCCTGCTGACTTGGCCCATCTCTTTCATTTTCTGGTGCCGCATCAAAAACGTTAAAATACATTGATCCTCCTGGACCCACTTCCAAAATACTTGCTGAATTACCGCATCGATAACAGTAGTTCGGTGCCGACCATACTGTGGAAAGATGCTTGTCAAATAGAGATGCATAACCCTCCATACATAGCTGGTGTGCGCGAAGGATATGAGACATCTTGTTCTGGTCGAGAAATTTATGGACTACCCCAGAACCGAACGTGTATCCCGCTCCACTAAAAAGCATTTATAAGATGATATCTAGAAGGAAATACTTGCAACGCACCGAGGTGATATAGCGAAGTCCTCCTTTTCTGGATCGGGATCTGACCATACGAGGTCTGCCATGGGACCCTCGTGGGGTATTTCTGTATAACTCGTAAGGAACTCGCTAGTATCAATGACAGAGCAGCACGAACCGCGAAATCGATCGACAACTTTTATCTGATCAATGGAGTGGATGGATGGTGAAAGGCCTGAAGAACAAGTTTAGATAAGGGATTTGTAAAAAGGAATGAAGACGAGTACCGCCGTGGACACAAAATATCCGATCGTCAATCACCACTGATAGTGTCAAGAAGTCGAACATATCTGTGAAATAAGTCCACACATGCGAGTTTCCATATTTCCGTACGCATTCGGTGTAGAACCCATACGACTGCAACGCGGTTTATGAGAAGTGCGTCGAATAAACAGGTCAACGACCAACTTGGGTGACTGCTCTGGACTCATGATTCCCTCTGATTAGTTGCACCCGGTCCGGATATCTTAGCTTTAGGCATGTTAAAAGAGAAATAGTTTCGACGCTGAACAGGCCACGATCCACGTAGTCGCCTAATTAAAACATTGTAAATCGCACACCAACGAAGACGAAGTATCGTACCAAGGAAAAGATAGTTCGTGTGTGGGGCATATCCTCCTATTCTGAATATTTCTATTAAGTCATAGAACTGGCTTGAATTATCATTGAGAACATGCATTATGCCAAACGCTTTTCATGACTCACCCATGAATGTCACCAACTACAGTTACTGGTGCACTGACATGAACTACATTGGACTCTCTCATGAGCACCTCTTTTGTCTTCTCGCATATCTCTCGTAGAAGGGCCTCGTGTAGAAGTTGTTTGCGTAGTAGCTGCTGAATGCATGCATCAAGATCGAAAGGAGCCATGTTTTGCAATAAACTTAGTGTAAGCTGTGACAAGGGCGATCGTGGCTTTGGTGCTGTTTGGCACAGCCTTCTGAAAACCTAATTGCTCCCGTTGTGGCATTTATTTACCTTGCACCCAACCCCATTCCTCGCTCATTTCGGCTCACTCGAATACCCTTCAAGATAACTGCTGTTTCAACTGCCTCATTTACTTAACTCTTCAACAGTGGTGTTCCCGTATGAATCTCCACGCTTTCAATCTTACTCTTGACCCGCAATTTAAATACCCAATTTCTCGTTGAATTTCGATCATATTCGCTGCGGCTCACCATCGCGATTTCTTCGTGATTCATATTCTAATAATGATACATATACACTCGCGAAGCCTTTTATTTCTAACCAGAATTTTGACGGATGCTTCCGGCGTTTACGGCATGCTTGAATCGTCATCGACAGGATTCAGGGTGCAAACGTTCAGGACTTCAAGTGAGAAGTCTTTTTTTTTCGTTCATGTATTACTTAGTAACCGATACCTAATGTTTCTTCATGAAGTGACAGATTCGGCGATTGAAAGCTGTTTTTTCTCCACGTGGTGATCAGCAATTGCCTCCGATGTGAAATTCTCGGACACGGTGAATCTAAGGCAATGCAATGCAGCCTCGACGTTCGTCGTAATGGTACGTACAATTATACGCCTCGACAGGAATGGTACACTCCTTTTTAATTCGAATATTTGCCGCGTTTAGTATTCCAGCACACCCTGACGACAATGGCCACCGCCGTGTTGCCTTCAACGGCGAGCTGTCTAAGTTGCTTATATGAAGGACAATTTGGAGTCGACAGAGCGTATCGACCGTCTCAATCACGCAGAAGCAAGATACCATCAATATTATCCTTCTTCAACGAACTTTTCAACTCCCTGCATTGAATGACTTGATGCCTCGTTCGTCTTCTTTTTTTATTTTTTTCAAGCTGAGCGTCGTCTCGAGTCCTCGAAAATCGGGTTAAACCACAATGTACGACCTCATAGCTGAGTTTAGTTTAGGTTCGCCTAGATCCTTCTCTTCATCTGGCTATTTTCAAATGTATGACATGCAGCATTGGTAGCTCCGCAATTAACCGCCGGATGTACCGCGAATTTCGAGGAGCAGGATATGTTTAAGATTTTTACTACTAACATTCCAGCATAGAGCTCCAATGGCGACACTATAGAACTTGGGAACAGACTGACAGCAAAGCGTTTATATTTTGAATGTCGAGGGAGAGTGTTACCGACGGCTTATCCCCATATCATATTCGTCACTGAAGTTATGGCATGTTTGACTGGTTGACGGCTAGCCATTTTGGGACGGAGTCTTCGATTGCAGCAGCCGTCCCGAATCTATCTAATTTATTGAAGGCACGACCGTGACGCATCTTAGATTCAGATATCTGCCTCGATTATCCGAACTATACCTTAGGCTTCTTGTAGATTCCCATGATGGTCTCCTGGGGCAAGTCAGACTCCCGATGTAGGCACTTACAATTCCAAGGGCAGGTCGTTGACTGTTTTCGACGTGCGTCCTCCGAAGCTTCCCTGCTGGCCCTTGTTCTCATGGCCTACGGCTACCCCCTTCCTTCATTTCTCGAGAGTTGTAGGTAGTTCCTCGCAGCTGGTTAGCGCGCAGCCGTGGATAGCGGGTCCCTCCGCCCGTCTTTCGGGAGCCAGAGATCGAAACACCTGGTCGTGATCTAATTCGCGAGTTGCACTTCTCCGATACATACTATATGATTGCCAAGTTTGCTACATATGACATCTGGGCGGTTCCGACTATTAAAAGGACGATACCATCCACTCCTAATCGATCAATTCCTACTGCCAGGGCCACCAAAGTCTCCACCTCAAAAGCTTATTGAATACTCGACAACTAGTTATGCATCGTCGTGACTCTCATTCGTACACCTACGACGAAGCTCCCTACTACGCAGCTGGCCATATACCACAGCAGGGCACGGACTATCCTATGTCAATACCATACCAGCAAAATTCTTACGACTCTACGGGGTACTATGTCGCGTCTCCAAGCTCTGGAAACGCGACAGAAGGTACGTGTTCCGACCCCTAGCTTATGTCGTCTAATTCCAACGAGCTTGCAGCCCTGTCGCCCTCTCCATATATGCGTAGTATGACGCCCAGTTTATCACAAAGCCACCGTTATTCTGGCAACACTGGGCGCGACCCAAGATATTATCAGTCTCAAAGCGTTGCAGCCTCGTCGTCCACCCTACCAGTGGCTGGGTACTCTGCTCAAGCTCCTTACTATCCAAGCCAACATGTCGGCGCCGACCATCGTTCCCACCCTACGAGCCAAGCCAATTTTATCCCTACTCCTTCTGAAATGGCACACAACTATTCAAGCTACTCTCCAATGTCGCATTCTTCTGTGTCTCCAGAACATTATTCGTCGCACAGCGGGGATTACCCTGCTCCTCCGCACATGGTGCCTTCTTCACACGGCTCGATGCACCGTCCAGCTCGTATCTCCACGACGCGTCCGCGTACAGCGACTGGCGGCGCCAGTACGTCTCCTACGTCTGCTTCCTCTCCATCGGGAGAACGCTTTCCTTGCGAAAAATGCGGGAAGACATTTTCACGCTCACACGATAGAAAGCGCCACCATGAAACACAGCATCTTCCTTCTCCAGTAATTCATCGCTGTCGTTACTGCGAGAAAGAATTTAGCAGGTATGTTCCTAACACATGGCGTAGTCCATAAGTGCTAATGATAATTTAGAGCCGACTCACTTAAAAGACATTTGGATAACGGCTGTGACGAGATGCCTTAATTTCTCATATACTTGGTGTGTTCTAGTTTTTAGAACCGCTGCGAACTACTTCTTACTCCTTTCCTGTCTATTCTTCCAGGCCACATGACTTTCTTGATGTTTATACTATCAGTACATGTAACTGTATAATATTGGTGTTGAGTTGCCAACTTTCGCCTGTGCTATCTTCCCATGACCTCAGATTGCATCCAGTCGTTCCGCGGAATGTTAGAATAGATTCTTATTTACTGTCTATGTTCACTATGACACTGAGCACGTGGATATTTCATCCAAGATCATGATGCCCGAATAACGTCCAAAAATAGCTGAATGAATTGTACGGCATTCTGCGACGTCGATATATCCAGGTTTGATTTTTTTTTTTGATCTTAGACCATGTCATTTGCCTGTCGAAGTCGATAGTTTTCCAAACTCCCGATCCCGATGACATATTTCATTATCGGATCCGAGTTCTAATTTCTCACTTTCTCCTCGAGATGACACTCGATGGTCAGGCGAGTTGGTTGAATATCCCGCACCAACCGCTCATTTCAGTCAGAGGCTTTCTCCTTCGACGACATCAGCCCCTCGGACATACACACGTTACCTTTGGGATCGACCTCGTGCGGAACTAAACCTTAAAGCGTTATGGTTCCTATCATGCTCATCGTAGATAGAATCGCCGATACCGTTCACGCTATGTAGCCAAATTCTGACAAAAACACTTCATATATCTGAATCAAGATTACAGCGCTTCGTCCTGGGCTTCGGAAGCATCAATGAAAATAAAGATTTATCTCCGTAATTTATTTATCAAGGACCACTCGGAATATGCACACGAAAAGCTTAGAAGTGTAGCATTGGGATACATAGAGCATAGCAGCGTGTAATTAATAAACGCTCATCTTCTATCAGCACCAACAACTGCATCATTATTCATATAATTTGTAAGAACCGTCGACAGCTAATATAAACTGGGTCAATTCGGAATTCAGAATATGACAACGCCCTTGTCAAATCTCTTCTAGTATACCATGCAGCTGCGGCCTTCGCAACTCGCGTTAAGCGCATCACACTTAAAAAATAGATCAGGAACATAATGAGACAGTCCAACAGCCTCCCGACCTCATGGCCACGCTCTCGGCAGTATTTTAGAGCAATCCCTAGGGTATGATGGCATAGATGAGACAGCCGCAACGATCGCCTGAGGAACCTAGGACAAGTGAAATGACTGAAGTCAAAGAACGCATGTTGAATGTAGTGTTGACGACGAGAAGCCTGGAACCGCGCTCTCATGACCTCTTCGGAGGACCCATAAACAGGCTTATACATCTGTTTTGTTTGAGCTATGTATTTGCGGACCAAGGGCGAAGGACGCTACGGAACACGCGGATATGAATTTAGATACACTGGGACTATACATGGGATAACGAAGTCTTACAGTACCTTAAACCCGTGCACAGCAGAAGACGGAAGCAATCAATCAGAAGCATCCGAGTCAACATCGCGATCTTCATCCAATCCTTCAATCTGAACCTCTGCCGCCCTGTCATTGTCGGCTTCGTCCTTCTCCTCTTTGTCATTCCTCTTTTTGTTGACCTTCTCGATGATCTTATCCGCTCTATTAAAGATTCCCCCAGTCGGAGCCCCACAGGCGAGGCACTTTGGAGTCTTTGCGAACCTCTTGATGGCGCAGGTGGAACAGAAATAGTGACCGCAGCGAGTTACGACCGGATCTGTGTAGTGCTTTCGGCATATGAGGCAGGCGAAGGGTACGTCCTCATCGTCTGAATCTGAATCTGAGTCGTCTTCAACTTGTTTCTTGGGATTCTCTGCCAATTTATCTAACTGCCAGCCAGCAAGGTCTATCAAAGGGGTGTCAGCAAATATCTAGGTATAGATCCAGAATAAATTACTTACACGTTCCACGGTCATGAAGGAATTTACAGGTATCTCCAAAGCCACAATATCCGGTTTCTAGAAGATCAACGTAAGCTTCTGGTAAAGCGTATAAAAAACAATAATAACGCACCCTTATAGTCCTTACAAACATCCGGTTGGTAATCCACAATCGTCACAGTTCGAATGGTACTCGTGTTTCGTTGTGGTCCGACTCTCATGGCCTTCGGCACCTCAGTACTCTTCTTTATGTGGCTCTTGTACGCCTTCTGGCCGCGATACTGACCATCATCCGGGATCTCCTCGTCCTCCTCTCCAGCATCCTCTCTCTCCTTCCTTCGTCTCTTTGCCAGAAGCTCGTCTGCTTCATCGCCCGCCAGGATTTCCAGAGCGGCATTTACGTGCGAGCCAGCTGCTGTCCATTTAACATCTGGACCGTCTTTCTCTGGAGCGTCAAGGTCGTCTTGTTCTCTTTGGGTCATTGTGCGCTTAGAGCCTGCGCTCAGCAGGTTCGTGGCTGCTTTCTTGGATGGTAAGATGACTTCAGATTTAGATGATGAAGCAAGAGGCGTCCTGTCAGTTGCGCCTGGAGATGTTGAGCGCTTTCTAGTAGTCGTTGGTCGTGATTTTCCCTTCTTAAAGAAAGGTACTTTTACTTGCGAGTCTCCAGATTCCATGATGGCTTTACAGAGCAAGCGTTATCCGGAAACAAGTTTCAATGGTGGTATAGAGTCAAGTTGCGATTCGTCCAAAGTCGAGCATCTCCAACTCATCCTCGTTGCTGACAAAGTTTCCCACGCCCTGCTTATGAATGGCTCGCTTTGATCCGTTGGTGGGTAGGTGCGTCACTCCGCCGTTCACTTTCTTCGTAATGGCTTTCTTTCGGTCTTCAAGTTATTGCGCAACTGTTCGAAAACATTACACCTTTCATGCATCTCAGAATTTGGGGCGCTGACATAGCTCGGTGGAAATAACTGGCCTATAAGTATGTCAACAGCATCTTGGCGGCATTTTACCCTCTGCCAGCCAAAGTTCTGCCTCATTTGCATCGACATATACGGTCACGGGCGATCCATCTGTCGTATAAACATCTCTGTCACTCTTCGGGACGTCGAATACCAAAATATGTCAAGCGGAGCAGAAGGCATATTCTTCCCACCACAAGTCTACCAATAATCTTAGTTGAGTCAATGCATGCGTACTATCCTTTGAATGTTAGCTAAACTTTAACTCATTCTGTAGACACTCTACCATTTGCAGACGTAAATAGTTACTAGCACTTTCTGAGAAGGTTCACAGGTTTTGCATTACAAGTTTCGGCGTTGGTATAAGGATCTCTACCCTTTGCAGGGATTCATGCACCTGCTCGCATCCAGATCGAACTCAGCTTCATGTGGATCTGCCAACCCCCAGAACCGGAACCTGGTGCTTCTCGAGTAGGCATCAACAAACTGTCCGCGCTATCTCTACTCCCCAGACTACTTATCTCTCGAGCGCCAGAGCAAATTTCAGTCTTCTTCAAATTCACCTTCCCGTAGGCTTCTGAGCGAACGAAGACTCTATTCTTAGCCTGTATTCATTTACGAAGCAAATAGTTCTGTTGATCATTAATAGTGAGTAATTCCATTCTTCTTATAGAGATTACTGATACGTTCAATGGACCTGTCGGTCGTGTGAGTACCGTTATTCCTAATACATGCATTAGCCGGTGACATGTCTTCTCTTCAAGCGCAGTAAAGAACTATTCAAACCTTTGTTACTCGTTGATTGCTCGGTTATTCGAAGCCGCATCATTGGAAAGCCCGGTTAAGCGTAATGTAGCGGCTCCTATAGAGGTTTCTTTAACGCGCGGGCTTGCTGCCTCCGTTTGCTCTTCGGGCTTACTATCGATACTTACTCAGCGCTTTGTCTTTCTGTGGCCCTTGCTCTCGCCGTGGTTTACCGTCGGTCACTGTCACCGTTCTCACTGTCGACTGACATCGAAGAGAAACTTCGGCAAGTCCGTTGCTATCGCACGGATGGAATGCTTCTTGTCTATCCTTGCTCGTGCGCAAACCGCTACATGCGAAATCATAGTCCACGTCAACGAACGACTTGGCTTATGCAGCAAGCAGTTGATCATCTAGCTCATATACAAGGATGCTTACAGTACATTTGCTATGTGTGGGTCATCACTGCTTCGATTTAACTGAAGATAGAACGTGCTTCACTCACGGACGTCATCCGTAATCAGTGGGATGGGTCTTTCTGGCAGGGGCTCGGTTAGGACGGACGTCTTCTCATGCCATTCTCGATAGAGAGGAGACAGGTTTTCATATACAGCACAAGCAGAGACACGTTCAACATTCAAGCCATCGAAACTTTGGGCGCCATTTCATTGATTTATGTCGTCATTCAGTCAACAGGGTCTTCATCAGCTCTAAGCATGAGCTTGCACTGTGTTTATGCAGATTTTACGTTATCTTTCTCTGGGCTGTCAATATCGATGTTCCGGAAGCCAAATTTGATTCACGATGGAAGCAGTGCGCTTTTTTGTACGTGCATTCGCAGCGCTCAACCAGGATAAATCACGCATATGGATATGCTGCCCTCCACGGATGACCACTGCTGACTTTTTCTGACAAACCAAATCTCTGCCAAGCAGCAATTCTAGCACGAAACAACCTCCGCCACAACTTCCGCCACAGGACCGGGACAGCAGCGACGAGCGTCGCGGGGAGTAGTACCTTGAAATAAGATGTTTGATCAAACCTCTGTCAGCATCCGGCGGTTAGATTAGGAAGATGCATTATGGTAATGGAGTCATGGGGTATTGCGCCATCAGTCAGGTGCTGGTGGCAGTGAGTAGGGATATCTCATTATGTGCAGACGTAAATGCATAGGTAGAAAGCGCTTCGAAGAACGATATTAAAATTAATCGGATTAGCTGGAGTGCGACACACACGTAGACAATGGCGAGCTGGACAACAGGGGTACGTTTCTGAGGAAGAAAGTATAGGCGGGCATTTGAAAGGGAGGCCAGACGAGGAACAACGGTGTTAGTCAGCGCGTGGCAATTTGATTTCGAATCGGACCGGACCAGCTTGATTTGGATCAATTTGCTTTGCATGTGCATTCAAAGCCCCCGCCATTGCTCTCCACACTTTTATCCTCCCACCACAAGCCTTGCCGACTCTTCAAGACAGTCTCCTGTACACTCGTCTTCAGCGCATAGAGGCTGACTATAGGGTCATGGCACCCGCGAATTTGCAAGGCTTGAACATCATCCACCCAGCCCCACATTCAGACGCCCAGGACCTCTTATCTGGTCCCCCCTTCCCAGACTTATCCGCACAGCTGGACCTCTGGACGAATCTCACTTTCGACTCTGACGAAGGGCCTCTCTCTGGCCATCATGATAACAACAAACACGGCGCAAAGAATGTAGGAGATGAGGAAGAGGAGGAGGAACAGGCTAGGTCCCCCGTTACTGGCGAGAAGGCCATCCATGACGGCCACATTAATGTTGTTACCGGCACGAACTTGGGTACCGACCAGACTCACGGCCATCCCCCTCAGTCATTTGACCTTAATGCTTTCCTTGCCGGCTTTGGCATCGACCCATTCGCTCCTGCACCCGTTCAACACGCCCCCGCTCTGGGGATGGCGCCATCCCTCGCCCAGCTCATCGCACTCCACCAGCCTCCCAGTGCTGGATTCCCTACCCAAGACGGCTTCCAACAGCCTCAATCTTACACGCGCTCGAATGAGAGGCCGACGTCATTCGCCCGCACCACCCCCGCATCTGCGGAAGAGTACCCCCCTTCTAAACGCTCACGCACCCGTAAATCATCCATCACCTCCAGTGCCTCTCCTGAGGCCTATCGCGAAGAGACTCCCGCTCCGGGAACCAATATGTCTGCCGCTGAAGACAAGCGCCGGCGAAACACTGCCGCCAGCGCCCGTTTCAGGCTTAAGAAGAAGGAGAGGGAGGCCGCTTTGGAGGGCAAGGCGAAGGAGCTCGAGACGAGGGTCAATGAACTCGAGAGGGAATGCGAGGGTCTTCGTAGGGAAAACGGCTGGCTGAAGGGACTCGTTGTTGGTGTTACTGGCGCCGCGCAGGGACCTATTGTCCCTCAGAGCATCACCCCTCCCCCAAACGGCGCAACATTAACTACTGGGTCAAAGCGGGCTAGAGACGAGGTGGATCGTGCATAGGTATCGAAGGGCATGCGATAGCATGTGTTCGAGTATGACTCCACGATCCTTCCCACTCTTTTTATCCTACATTTACAGTTATCTCTCCCATTTTCCTAAGTGTACAGATTTACGGTGTGCTATAGTTCTCGATCGCTAACTACGCAGAAAGAGAATACAGACGTTGTGTATATCAGGTGTATTTGTACTTACATTGATAACTATGCCTACTACACATCTGTTCCTACCCACAACCTAACCTATGCTTTCCATGCTTATTACTATGCTACTTTGTACTACTACTTTAGGCGCTGGAGGTGAAGATTAGATTGTGCTTGACCGACTGTCGAGGGCCTTGGCTCAACATGGAGGATGTTCTAATTATCACGATTCACCACAGTCCGATCGCTATCGATATCGATCGTATCGGTGCCGCGGCCCCCCGCGCCGACGCACTTTTTTTGGAACAGTAATTTTTTCGATCGCTCGCTTGGTGTTTGGGCCTTCGGGACACAGTAAGCATCTTCAAGTACTAGTTGCCCCTGCTGAGCGCGGATCGAACGTGGTTCGCTCATCGCCGTCAATGATATTGACGAAGAGGTTCGCTGAATCGAGCGGGGGTTGCCCAGGCCTCGGAACAGTCACTCCGATATTAGATGTTCCTTTCCAGATTTCAGCTCCAACTACCCGACACTAGCTGGTCGTTTTGTATTGATCCCTGATCGGCCACGGGCAGGAGAAATTCTGACATATGACCTGCTGCAAATTCATGTTCATAAACTGCAGTTAAAACGCATCGCTAAAGGACAAAATGAAGATTTTTAAAAGGCTAAGTACGGCTTAACGTCGGATGTGGAACGGGGAAAAGATGTTTAAAGGGTTTATTCCACATGTCGGGCTCCAAAGAATGGAGATGACCAAGAAGCTACTTGACATCGCTTTTTGACAATAGAATTTCTGAAGCGCGTACCATAAGCATGCTCTTTAGACCTCTGAGGATGACCTGGAACAAGTATAATTTATTATCCTCTGGTTGACCCGATTGCCACGGAAAATAAAGGAGTTGTTACCCCAGTAGGTTGCACCAATGGAATGGAGTGGACCTACAAACGACCTTAGTCATATATCGCTCAGTGTACATATGTAGCGCTGCACAGACATAATCGGTCCAGTACGGACCGCAGCGCCCAAGCTTGAAAGGTGTCACGAAGATCCGTCGCACATCTAAAGTATACCAATTTGTCAAGCTGGCAGCAGATAGCTGTACCCAGTGCAAAAGCCGCTTTCTCCATCGTTTATCCCGGAGAGTGTGGGCCCTTCGGAGAAAGAATTTGAGCCTAGTAGACAGCTAGTTAGGTGGGATGTGCTCGATGCAGATGGCAGTGACTATCATTGGCATGTACAGAGACACTGCTGGCATTCTTATGTAATGAATGAAAACCCATCTAGGGAGGATTTTTCGGATGCGGTTGAATGTAACGAGCCTAGAGACCGAGGAGCTGCTGAGCGTTCTGTGGAAGGCAAGGGGTGCCTGGCTATCGGGATGAGTGTTGTAAATTCCTAGTGTCGTCACGTCAGAGCAAAATACAATGCGATAACGCTTGGAGGAGACGGCGAAGACCCAAAGTAAGAATCTCTGCCAGGAAGATGATTGTGGAAATCAGCGTGTTTCTTCACGACGAAATTCCTCCGAGAAGTCAAAATGGAGATCACCGTCGGCGACGACCTCGTGCTAAAATAAATTCAGTTACATCTTTCAAGATAAACATTATTTCAGCAGATTATATAGGCGTTTCTTGAGCGACTCGAAAACTATGATGATGGTTTGCAAACCAAAAAATTGAAAGGGAGGATTGGTCGTAGTCACCACTGTTGTTTCTTATGTTGTCGAGTTTCTCCTGCTGGCTCTTGAGTAACAACGACTGCCCATCACGTGTTGAGTGCTAGCAGCTGGGCGTGACGATGACCACCCAAGCAGCGGCGACTTTACGAGGATAATCCGAACCGGACGACGCTAGGAAAGCTGACTCTAGATGAGTGCTCTTGACGGCGTCGACGACACCCAGTTGTCTATATCCATGGGCAGCGATGATTACGACTTGGCCTTCAACCCATTCGCAGACGAAGACGATGCTGACAGGAGTCGGGCGTATTACAGCTCTGCTCTCCATCCCAAGCTTCATGACCATCTTAAACCAACTGTTAGACGGAGGAAGTCATCTGGCGGCGATGCGGGACCCAGTAACGCAGCTTCACGAAAGGGTCAACGACACACACGAAGTCATACCGAGATATATGTTGGCAAAAGCGGCAGTGGAGCTCATCCTCTGAAGAGTGCGGGAGTGAACGGTCGGCTTCATGACGTGGAAGCCACTCGTCCTCATTTATCGCGGTTGGTGAAGACTGGTACCTTGGTTGATGCGCCTCCTATGGATCACAGTGACGAGGTTGCATCACCGACCTCTTCTCTTGCAGCTGAAGAGAAGGATGTCCTTGTTCATGAGGTGGGTATATCAACCTATCTTTCCGAGGATTATTGCTCACGTTTATCTAGGTGACGGATAAAGACTCCTTGGCTGGTGTATCCCTGAAGTATGGTATACCCATGGCAGAACTACGTCGTGCCAATCATCTCTGGGCATCGGATCCTATCCACCTTCGCAAAACATTGTACATACCCATTGATAAAGCTTCCCGCGCAAAGGAATTTCTTCCAGAAACGAGCCTTATTTCTTTTACTCCCGATGCAGATAATGGAATTACCAATCCATTTGATTCAGTGAATCAGGATGGAACAGAACAACAGGATAAACCGATAAGACAAATGCCCCCCTCGAAGACTGGAACACTTCGACGAATACCTGCGTCACAACTCTCCTTTTTCCCGCCTCCATCAGCCGCAAGCAAGTACGGCTCGATGTCCAAGGGAACTTCTGTCCCTTTTGACGAATCTTCTCGTCCAGTGACCAAGTCTAACCTCGGACATGGACGTTATGCCTCGTCTCCGGCTTCAAACTCGCTCACATCCATTCTTACTGCTCTTCCTATTGCAGCCTCCACCCGTGACGATATTATTGCTCGCCTATCACTTGATAGTGTCAGCTCAAGTTATAGCGATAGCCAACGCTCTGGATCAGAACATGATGAAGGGCATGAATTGGATGATGTTACCAGGAGAAATCATCGCTCTGCTGCGCTGATTGAGGAAGAGCACGAAAGTGACACCGATAGCATCTATCTTCAGTCAATGCGTACTCCGAGGGCATCTCAATACGCACCGCGACTGGATACAGAACGAAGGCACCAGCATCCTGCGAGCTCCACGGGGACTCAGCAGCCAAGCCGCCGGCCGCTCTCATCCACTTCACCTCCATTATCATATATACCTCAGTCTCAGAACCATTCATTAGTACGGACCGTGCAACCTGAGCCTTCGCCGGTTATGCGACTTCCTTCTGCACGGAGCACCATTATTGGCCAGTCTTCGAAGCCCTCTAGCGCCAGTATTGCAAATTCGGAAGGTATTAGCAAGAGCAGGGGCAAAAGAAGTGTGATGGACGTTGACTTTGGCGTGGAAATGGGAAGGAGACATGCGGACGTCTCTAGCTAATAGTATACGGCAGAGGGACCGCCGCTGTGTTACATGCGGTTTCTTTAGTGGGAAATGTGAGTGTATATCCGTTCCTTGTTGTTATCTGATGTTCTAACGAATAGCTTTCGTTCAGGCAAGGTAAATCTACATTCATGAAAGCATATTTCCGACTTATACAGCTTCGGATCTAGGCAGGTACGCTTAACATATGTGAAAACTTTTTTTCGGCATACCTAACCTGTATTGTAGTCATTCCTCTCGGAATGGTCAAGTTAGCTTGTCTTTTGAGCTCGAAATAGCCTCATTGAACTGTTGCTCGATGTTTCTGGATTTGGTAGCGACATTATCTGCCACCCTCTTCATTTCCCTGGCCCCAGCGACGCATATTCAAGAATCTATGCTTTGGAAGCACTCGGCACCACATGGGGCAGATACGTCACCCGGAGACGTTGATGTACCCCTTAAATCGCCTCCACGAAAACTAATACACGTGAAGAACAGAATTCTTCGATGTGCAATCCATGTTTCCCATCATCCACCGGTCTATTAACAGTCGTCTAAATAAGCTTCTAGAACCGCATGTATCACAGTGTGGCGTCCACGCCCTAATTTGTTGTAACTTTGCCCATGTCAAAATGAACCCTCCTATCATGGCCTGTACTGCACACCTCACTGGCAATCTAATAATCCTCCGTATCAAGAAGCACTGTACAGCTAATTCTCGATCTGTGACCGTTATCAAAGCGAATTCAGAAAATAGTTTTTACTATTCAATCAGCGCAGCAGATGTATTAAGTATATGTAGGAGAGATTTGTGTTTGCATGCTATAATCTGTATTTTT
The DNA here is from genome assembly GCA_004379715.1 of Crucibulum laeve. Taxonomy (NCBI): domain Eukaryota; kingdom Fungi; phylum Basidiomycota; class Agaricomycetes; order Agaricales; family Nidulariaceae; genus Crucibulum; species Crucibulum laeve. Next base: position 881,064 of record ML213590.1, read on the forward strand.
CCTACTAAACTAGGATCTCAATTGTATTTAAGAGATAACAATAAACATCGACTGCATAAACTCAATCATGTAAGGTTTTAATTTACTCTATAGCCATGTATGCTTATACATGCTATATATTCCTTAAAACATATTTGTTGTACATGTACAATCCAACAGTTTATGGTTCCCAGTGATCGGCGCTTTCATTGTGTGACATTATTTGGTGGGTTTCTGTAAATGCTATACTACATCTCATGGATCCCTAACAGAGAAATGCCAGAAGTCCCGGTTAGATTCGATCAACAAATGATTAAAAGATTTTCTTTCGCCCATCTTCCAAGCTACACTTCTCGTTTGCAGCCCGCAGTGTGGGTCCACTACCAAGCACACCGATCATTGCGACAGTTGCATAAAGTTTGTGGGAAGCCACCCAAAATGTTACGAAGGCGGTTCTGCGGGGGCCACAGATATTGCCGGAAGAATCCCTCACTAAGACGTCCACACTTCCCGCCATTTCAAGGCTAGATGAGAAGAATGGCCGTGCGTGGTACACCATTCTGTAACCATTTGGTGTTTAAATACATCGATTGTAGCTAATGTTGACATACTACTTCGCCCGGTGTGAGGAAATTCAATAGGAACGAGAACCTTTACATGAAACTCTCCGAGTTATACCGCGAGAATATAACTTCTGAACTTACCAACCGGAATGTGAAAATAGTATTTGGAGTAACGAATACATCTGTAGTCCCTGTTGTGATGAGGTAAACCGAACAGCTCAAAGTACGAATTCAGAAATCCGTGTGCCAGAAACTCGTCGTCCATACTCCCTGTTGAGCGTAGTACACACGCTACAACTTAAAACCCTTTACCGTGGTTGCCCTTCTCGTAGAACGCCTCAAGTCTGGCAACAATGCTGCTCAAAGCCGCGAGCCAGTTGTTCAGCTCCTCGTTCAACTTCTCCTGCGATGCAGGGGGTCCCCCAGCTGGGTCTGCTGCTAGTTTCGTGTAGAAGTCGGCGCGATACGGGCATGCTTTCATCGCAACCTGGATGATCGGAATCAGCACACTAAGCCACTTAGCTGAGATTTGAAAGAACATACGCTGAAAATTGGTCTTACTAAGAAGCTGTGGAACTTCTTCAGTGTTACTTCGTATGATTTGTTGAAAGCGACGGAGAGCTCTTCTGATTTGTTTGCTTGGGAGTTTTGCAAGGCTTTACAGGTAAAAGAAAGTCCCCGAAGCAACCACATAAGCCCTTCAGTTGCCGTGCGCTTCTTCTCGCCCTTCTCATTCTCGACCAGCTGCTCCAAGGTTTCAGACTGAGTGGGCGCGGCATCATATCTAGCCTTAATTTTCTAAGAGCGGAAAGAGTATAATCAGTTTATGAAGTATATTGAATTCTAAAAGACATTGTACCGTGATGTTGCCTTTCAAGTCATTTTGAACAACGGAGAACGCTGCAGAGCCGAGTAGATCTGTGAATAGTTTAAGCATCTCTGTACATGAATATCATATAACATACCAAACAGCCCTACCAGCCCTTCAGCGGCTTTCAGGAAGTCGCTCGTATCCACACCAGCATCAGTTACCTCTACATCTGCAAAGGACTTCCGAAGAAATAGTTAGTGAATCAATCGAAGTGCTAGCTCAATGAAGGTGACATTACTTTGATGGTCTCCAAGTAGGGTGCCATTTTCGAGATACAACTAAGAGTAGAGTACAGTGAGGTGGGGATGTCGTGGATAGAGAATGAGCGTCTGATTAGTGATCGTACGATGCGTTCAGGGTTGCCTCCATGATCTTATCTTATCTATATGAGTTGTCCGATGGCGACATCGATGAGGCAACCTCAAAGAACTGTCAGTTTTCCTTTCCTTTTACTTTCCACACGTCCTTATCATGCCTCATGCCGATTCATCCCTCGTACCCGATAAGTTAGATCAATTCGCATAGTAATCGATGATTTGGAATGAACATCGTACAGGATCCAGACCAAGACAGAGTTTTGGGATCACGTCTATTCGCAGTTAGAAGGTCTACTCGACGGTCAACGTAGTTGGGTGATTAATTTCCCAAAACTCCACAAATCCTCCATGCCTAATGCCGCGAAATATTCAGGTCACTAATCTAGCTAATGCATCTTCACTGATTTACAATTCGTTATTGGCTTTCCCAATACACTTCGGCAATGAGAACAAGGCGGTGAACTGGTGTGGTGAGCTTTACTTCTTTCAGCTTTGAAAAACGATTTTCGTTCGATCTTTTGATGTGATGACTTTGGGCGCTGCGCTGGGACTGATGAGTTGCGCTGAATAGGATTTTACATCGACTCACACCTGTTCCCGTCTCCCCGGATATCTAAAGTCAACACGGATGCCCATGATTCTAATCGACTTCTTCTTGGGCCCTTCTGCGGAAAACCTGCATGTCAATTCATATACATAGCCCCCGGAAAGGCTCGTGGAGTCTGTGCAGATGCTTTCATCAAACGACAGACACTGGTCGTTCCTGAAGTTGATCTGTATCCAGGGCATATCGCATGCGATGGAGAAACAAAAAGTGAAATTGTATGCCCTCTGATTCTGGACGTGAAGGGGAGCGTTCAAGCGCTTGGAGTTTTGGACCTGGATTGTCTTGCATCGAATGGGTTTGATGAAGATGACAAGGTTGGTTTGGAAAAAATAGCGGCGCTGGTAGTCAAAGCATGCGATTGGTAGTATATATCCACGTAGAAATACAGATATTAGAGAGGAAGCGACTCAATTTCCTTGACTCTTCTGCCACGCCAAAAACTCGTCATGCATCTTCTGCTGAGTTACCCAATCTTTCTGCGCCTTTTTTGCCTGGTTCCTGCTAAGTTCTTTACCCTCTGCATCCGTAAGTGGTATTCCTTGTTCAGTATAAGATCCGTATGTCCCTTCAGGTACATTTGGTGGTTTGAACATATTTTGCGGCGCGGTTCGACCCTTCTCCAGCTTCTGTAGTCGCTTTTGACGCTCTGCTTCCACGGATGCAACTTTCTTAGCAGCTTTCGCGTCTGCTTGTGCCCGTTTCTCGTCTCTGGATTTGATTAGATCTGCCGGTGAAACGAGTTTGACGAGTGCCTGTCCATCTAAGAGAGAGAAAGAAAGTTATAGACAGAATCAAATCATGTTTTTATGAATCATATTTACCTTCTTGATCGTCCAAAGCGACTCCTAAGGGAACGAGATCCACATCACGTAGTTTGTCGCAAAGAGCAAGGATCTCCTTTAATGCCGTGTCACTCTTGGCCATCGCCGCTTTGCGAACATTATCTCGGAAAGACGATAAAGAACGCAGATAAGGCATCAGGACCTCTTCCCGCTTTGATTGAGTCACATAAGATCGTAGAAATGACAAATTATAGCAGATGGAACTTACGTTAACACTTCCCTCTCCTTGATCAGCTTGACCCCAACCGATTTCTGATATGTCTCCTTCACCAAGGCCAAACATGCGGAGCATTTGTCCGATCCATTTAGCAATGCTCTCCGCCAATGCTACATTTAGATTTTTACCACGCGAATTGATATACACGTTGGTCCGCGACACAAGCTCTCGCAATGTGTCAAGGGCCGCAGGGGTATTGAAAGAATCGCAGAGCGCCGTGCGGAAGGCGGACTGGGTTTGATAGAAACTGGCAGATATGGAGATCGTCAGCGGCCCATGGTGGAAAAGAATAGGTGGTTCCGTTACCTAGATTGCAATTCACGTTCTTGGGCTTCATAATGATGATACCCATCCGACGTCATACCATTTGCCTTGGATTGGCTGATCAGCGCTTTAACAGTTGTGAAGAAGTTCTACCCAGTACCCATTAACCCGAGGATTCTCAAACAAGTTATTTTCGTATGGATGACTTACGTTCATAGTGATCTCAATGTTGCGGACCTCGCCTGTCATCAGGGATTCAGAGAAATCAACTTTAGCATTCCAAAGCTGTGTCAAGAATGCAAGTCGCAATTGGCGTGCTGTGTATTTCTCCAAGATTTCCTATCTATCACATCAGCTTCTGTTCATTATGCAGATGTACAAACCTTACATCAATGGTGATAAAGTTCTTTAATGATTTGCTCATTTTCAGACCCTCGATATGCAGATGGCCAGTGTGGATAAAGTAGTTAACCCACGATCCACAATTATGGTATGCCTATCCAGGTTGCAGCACACGGAGCCATTAATTAATGAAGAAAAACTCACTTCTGACTGGGCCATTTCGTTGTCATGATGAGGGAAAGCTAAATCGATCCCACCTGAATGGATATCCATGTTGTCGCCAAAAATTGCGCTTGCCATGACCGAGCACTCAATATGCCATCCGGGACGACCTGATCCCCATGGAGAAGGCCAGGCCGGCTCACCTGGCTTGGAAGCCTTCCACAGAGCGAAATCGGATCCTGAACGACGTCCGGTTTTCGTCGATAGTGAACCTTACTTCAGGAGTTAATGATCTGACACTGGTTAAGCTCATGTAATTATACCTTCTCCCCCTTCTAACAACTCCCGATTACCTTTACTCCACGGTTCTAGCTTCGCGTAGTTGTGTCCGTCCGCTTTGTCGAAAGTAATCGTGTCGAAGTAAACGCTTCCCTCGGCCTCGTAACCGTAACCATTTTGAATAATGCGTTCTACGAACGCCACTATCTCCGGGACGTACTCTGTAACGCGCGTCACGGTATCTGGATCGCGGACTCTTAAGCGGGACATATCGCTAAAGAATTTCCCTTCCCAGTAGGCAGCTAATTTCCTAGAAATTGCAGGATCCGTCACGGTAGACTTGTACTGTACAGAATCCGTCAGACAACTACAGCAGAATGATTTTATAACAACAAACTTGTTCATCGAGTGATTGAGCAAGTACATCTTTGGAGTCATCGATGAGTTGATGGGCATTGGTTTGGTTTGTTTCGCCTTCCTGTAGCCGCCCTTTGGCCGCTTGTATTGCAGATAATGCCCGGCGCTACAATTCATTGGCTACTAGCTTAGTATCAAGAGTTAAGAACATACCGCTGCGGAAAAGTACATATCGAACTTCTCGTCCTTTTTCAAGCATTCCTGTTTCCACTCTTGGTTCTGAACCAGCTCACAAAGGCGAGGCCAGACTTTGTCTTCCTGCCCTTGCGCGGGTCTTTCGTTCTCTGGTAGGCCTTTACTGACGCGCTTCAAGATAAAAGTTCGCCACGCTTCGTAAACACGAGAGATAAGTTCATCTGTTAAGGAAGTTGTGTCGGCACGGAAGGTATCAAGTATGTGATTTTGACGGGCTCGTTCGATAATCTTGATTCAACATTAGGCAGGATAATGTGTTGCAGCACGCAGACTATACCTTGTCGTCAATATCGGTTACATTCATAACGAAATGTACATCGTAGCCAAAGTAATCCGTCATTATACGACGTAAAACATCCTGGGTAACATAGTTCCTGTGATATTGCCTCAGTGGACTATAGGTGTAAGGTCGACGTCTGCTCTTACCTTGCATGCCCCATATGCGAAGCATCATACACAGTCGGACCGCAGTTATACCATTTTATATGACGGCCATTTCTGGGAATAAATTCTGTCTAACGAAGTATGCGATGGCGTTCGATGTACTATGGAAAAATGTTAAACTAACTTTGGTTTTTGTAAATGAGTTGAATATTTTAAGCACAGGCTCTTCCATTTGTCGCGTTGGAATATTCCATGGGGGTTGCTGTACAGACATTCTGGCGATATTACTGGTTTCTTGTATCGCCGCAGTACACAGAGAGTTCCGATGGGAGGGCTTAAAAGAGAGGAATCTAAGGGAAAACCGAGCACAAGTCAGAATCATCGTGAGGTTCTTCCCAAGAGAGTCATCGTGTATCGATTGATCACATGATCCCCAAGAAGACAGGCCTGACTCGGAGTCTCGAACTGGCGCGTCTCTTCAACCATCCTGACTCGCTCGTCAATTTGAAATGCTGGCGTCTCGTCCTTCAAGTCCGGATATTTACTATTTTCTGGATACTCGCTATCAAATTCTTCGCTGCGCTTCTTAATCTTGACTGTTCGTGATCTTTGTCCGGTTTCTTAACGATATCACGGTCAGCGCCCACATGTGAACTTTTCCCAACTTCGTCGACGTCGACTTGCTATTTTAAACCTAGTCATCAAGAGATTCGCCCTCACCCATACCATAGCGGGCGCAATCACTGAATCAAGACATATAACGTATTTTTCCGAGGACCATCTCAATAACCAAAACCTCAACCGTTTACATCGCGGAATATGACCAACTCAGAGTACTTCGTTCCCAAGCCTTCTACTGCCATATTTTCGAGAATGTCGGAGAATGTCATTGATAGGGTTTCTTGCGCATCTTCTTTTCTCATGGATGTGTAGCTTTTGGTGACGTCTTCATAGAATATTGCTAGCATCTGCTTCAGTGGTTTGTTGCAGTCATTCGGATGCGATTGTCTATCCTATACTTTCAAAGGATCTTTTCTCGATCAGATCGTCCTAATGGACTGGTATGCGAGCATCTTAACATTATGATACCTGTGCATACTTTCATGAATCTGCTCCCGGATCCCAGTTATTTTAAGTCTTCTACTATAACATACCTTCTCAGGCATCACTCAACCGATATACTGGATAACAAACTTCCTCCACTTCATCTAACGTCACCCTGCAATTATCTATTCAAGAAATGGATTTCGGTGCCATAACGCGAGTCACTGTATGCGTTCTCAGTTCCTGGACTTCGCTCCGCCGATCATACATTATGCTCAAGCTTAACATCTAATTTTGAAATCCAATAACCTAAAACACAATCATCTTGTGAGTGGCGTAAATCATTCTTTAATTTCGAGCAGATAACGCAAGCATTTAAGATCATGTAACAGGTATTTCTGTATAGATGCTGGTCTTTCGGCCGTGTTTGACTTCTTTCTATTTATTACTGGAATTTGACTTCGCCAAATCCCACCAATCATATTGCGTACAGAAATAAACGCTCTACCCAGATCGGTTCCATGTGGTATTTCCATTTCATCTCCTACGCCGGATGCTTCCCAAATTCCTACATGTTGCTCCGAAATACAGGGTATACATCTCCGAATCAAGACTTTCACAGTTACGGATTTACTTCGGAGAGTGTATACTATCTAACATGCAGGCATATACACAAGTGCTTGTGATGCGGTCGTCTACTGGTAATTTCTGGCTCATCTAGACAAGGTAAGCATGAAATGTCGAACTCAGCTCGTTTACTTACCACCAATACTCATATAAGAAGCTTTTCGACTTGCGCATAATCCCGATACTCTTCTAGCTGAGAAGGCCTTCGTAAGCCTACTTAGCCGATAGATTCGGGTTCTGTAAACCTTGCCTATACGCGGATACACGGTATACACTCCTAAACAATCCCGCCGGTTCCTTGACGAAATGCCATGTCCCTAAAACTCTATCGTGGCGTTTTCAAGCGTCTAACCTTCTTCTCATATCACAGCTGAAGCACAGCAACCCCATCAAGTGTTGGTTCAGTGCGGAGAAAGTAAGTTGTGTTCCTTTACCCTTTTCGAGTAGTTGGCATTACAAATTTACAATGTTAGCTTTCGAGCATCAGATACGCGTTAAGGTTGACTCCGCCCATTGATGATCATTAGCATCGCACTCCTCGCTATATAAGAGCGCCGAGACGCAGTATCGCTTCCTCTAACGCAAAGCACTTCTTCATACTCGCTTCTGCGCGTATTCGTATCATGATGCAGCGACCTACTTGCACTCACCTTCGCGTCCGTTCTCCCTCTGACGCTCATGTAATCTTCCATGCCGTTTCTTTGAACGTCCTGCCCATCATTTCGCGCCGCCTGGACACAGACGAGCGCCGGGCTATCTCGTCTGGATGTGTGTTCGTATGGGAAGAAAGGGGCCCTAATGCAGAGGCAACAGGGGTAAGCTACTTAGTCCAGCTATCAAATTATAATGAATAGCTAGCTCATCGCATACTATGTTTCAGCTGGGAATAGAGCGATGGACGGATTCTATCCGATGGGGCCCTAGTCGTGTGAGAGACGTAAGCAAGGTTTCTACTGACAACCGTTTTATAATTCACCAAACGATCTTAGGAATTTTTATTTTACCACGAGAAAGACACAGTACCGGCTGATGCGGAGACTACCTCTGATTCGGATACAACGTAAGTTTTTCTTTTGTTTTCGACATTCAAGGGAGATTGAACGACAACCTGTCCAGAATGCCATCGCGATCGATGCCCGGTCACGGGACACTTAGGGAAAGTCTGATCAAGCAGACTTACTCTGTATTCGTGGATACGCCGAGAGGGCGTCGAAAATGGCACCTTAGTGCGATTAATTCACTCAACTCGCTGCATCATGTTCTCACTCTGTTTACAGTCGCCTATTTCACTCAAGACACTCTCGATTACCTTAGAACAATCGACGACTTCCCAGAGCTCGCGTCATTACAAGTTCCACCTGGAAAGTATAAAAGCGCTCGATCTTCGAAGAGTCGGCCGCCCCGTGATCCGCCAGAGGTTATGGATCGCTACTCGGGCACTATCCCAAATTATACCATGATCTCTAGAGTAACCAGGCCCCTTCTTATCGTCGATACTCACACTCGTCCCATGCTTTCCAATAATTCTCACAGGGTGGCAGAGATTCTTGCACCACTAACATATTTGCAAAACATTCCTCCACCACCACGACACCCAATGGACGAGAAGGCTTTAATGTCGTTTACATCTGGCCTTGTTTGAAGTACGAGCTGTATGGTTGTTCTGATTTTACTACTTACTATTGATCATCATGTATGATATCTTGGACGCAGATAGCGATTTCCATGGACTACCTCAGTGATTGTATGTACTATTAATGCTATCTGACAGGTCGAACATTTGTAAAGTAATGACAATATATTTTATTCTGGCACTTGAACTGGACGCGCTTCATGGAACATACTTTTAGATTGCAATGACTCAGTAAGTCGTATTTACATAATATCCACACACATATATATGTATGTCAGCTTATATATCATGGAATAAGCCACTATTCTATGTAGTTAGACAGACATGATCGTGTCAGCAAGCATATGGAGAACTATTATACACAGCCAAGAGTCTGCAACCAGAAAAGGGAGAGCAGACCATACCCACCACCGCGTTCTAAAACTGTAGAGACATTATTGTATTAATACATAATATATGCAACCAGATGTTTTTATTGATCCAGTGCACCCTGTGAAGGAGAAGATTTGAATCGATTTGAATGACCCGACGGTCAAAAGGTCCAGCGGCCATGAAATAGGCGACAAGGTCTTGTAATAAATTTGACAGAAAGATGGATTGAAAACTTTATCCCATATTATCATAAGAACACGAGTACGCAGATCCCCAGTACCGCAAACTTGCATTGGTAAAACCTTAAGCAGGTCAAAACACATGTAACGATAGCAAAGCAGATTCAAGATTCTCGCTATCCATTGAAGGTGTTGACGGACAATAGCTGGAGAATTTACGTCTAAGCCTTAAATGACGACTAGGGTCCCGTTCGGAAACTTGCAGAAAATCTCGTTTCTGCTGGCTGTTTGAAACGCCACCAATACGGGCTGCATCGTGGACACGGGGAATGATCGTTTTGAAGCAGGGAGAGAATTCAAAATTGGTTTTCGTAGGAAACGTGGTCGAAGACTCGAACAAGTTCCCATCTTAGGCATTAACCATTCAAAGATTTGGGGGTTCAGACCGAACACCGATTTTATCTAAGGATTTCCACCCTGGCTCCGGAGGGTTGACAGTCTCAATCGATGCAACGCGAGTTCTTCAAAAACAGTGCAAGTAACTAAATTCTGTGATTCGCTTGGTAGCTAGTTTTATTCGCTTTTGAATGAGCGGGAGCGATGGCGACGATAAGCAGGTCATGGGCACGTCGGATCTTCAGTTATAGTCGAAGTGGATGTCAATTGCAGGTCTTTACAGGAGGACCCTCAATGTAATGCTGCCTGTATCCAGGAACAGAAGAAGCCGGCCAAGAAGTAAATAGTTTTCAGAATCATGGCCACAAGAAAAAGGCTTCTGCGTATTCTGCATATAAAACATTGAACAAAAGCTAGTCAGTCAAAAGATCGCCTATTAATAATGGATATTCGCTTCTTGTAGAAAAACGGTCGCATCTCTAGGGCGCAATTGGGATCCGAGATGCCGGGTCAGTGTGGATGCTTAGGTGTTGGTATGGACAGTGGGGCAAAAGAACTTGCTGTCGCATTTCTAGGAACGCCTTTCCTCCCATTTCGTCTTCCTTTTGCATCCTGTGAGAATAGGACCTATGTCATAGCAAGTTATTCCATGTCCGCGATTGCGGCGCGATCGTTGCCGCGAAAAGTGGAAAGTGGAAAGATGCTTACTTAGAGGATTTATTCTTGTTCATCAAGGTTGCCGCATCGCAGCCGCTTAGTATGGCTTTTCTATTGGAACTTGCTCTTTTCTCACCAACTTCCGCCGAGCTATCCCAAAACAGGCGCGGTGGATGAAGTGGTAGCGCTGTGCGACAGTTACATGTAAAAGGAGGGCCTGCAGGCAGATGAGGGGTTCGTTTTGTGGATGGGCGGGAGCGTTCCAAGTGCGCGTACCGTGTGGAAGCAAATCAACAATCGAATGGATCGATATCTGATCAAACGGAAGGATTTTGAGTTGTAGAGTGATTAGAGTTCCTGGTGAAATCGAGATTATTTCGCGGTGAGCCGAACTGCTGGTCCATCTGGCTGATCCAACCGTTTCCAAGACGGAGATGTGGTGTTGGTTAAAAAACAGACTAATTAATTACAATCCAGGGACAACTTCTCTGCAGTTTCGTAGGAAAACATGTGGTAGCTGGTTCTGATCTACCCCCACACTCTTTATATTATTATCTCCTTCAGCTACTCCGAAGCTGTTCCTTCGCTCTTTGCTCTTCTCGCTGCTGCAACCACCTCCTCGCTTCCACCGTCGTCTCCTCGTTGACTGTGTCCGGCTCACTCACCATGCAACATATGCAGCAGCCGACGTGCAAGAAAGTCCGCATCCGCTCAACCCAGGATGCTCACAAAATCTTCTACGCAGTGCAGAAGGGCTTGCTTCAGATGGTAACAAGACGGCTCGACGCTGACGAACGACAAGCATTACACTCTGGCTGTATCTATGCATGGGAAGAGCGTGGGCCTCATAGCGAGATCACAGGCCTGGGCATCGAGCGTTTCACAGAAGGCCGGCGATGGTCACCTTCACGCGTTCGAGATGTGCGTCGTGTTTTGTTCGCCTTCTTGGAAACTCCAACTCAACCTTACCTGCGGTAGGAGTTTCTGTTTTATTATGAGAAGTATTCACCCCCATCGGACGGTAGCCAAGTAGGGTATGGGCTGTTGGTTCTTCAGACGATGATATATCTCACATTTTCACCGCAGGACTGGCTCGGAACGGCATCCTCCACGCGACTGGGACCCGCTCGTTAAGCAGACATATTCCGTATGGGTCGAAACAGAGAAGGGACGGAGGAAGTGGCATCTGAGTAAGAAAATCGGATATTTCCGACCCTCCCTCCGCTGACATTCGTAAACCCTTAGCTGCATACTTTACTCAGCAAACCATTGACCAGCTAGGCACCATCGATGACATCCCCCCCGTCCGCGATCTCATCGTGCCCGACGGCCATTTCAAGAGCACAAGGGTAGGCAAGAACCGTAGCAAGTCTGATGAGCAGAATACGCGATCGGGGGAGACATCAAAACCTGCATCGACGGTAACGCGAACGTATGCCCCGTTCCCGTCCTATCCCATATACCAGTCACAGACTGAGGCTCCGCCAGCATCACAACCAGTTCTGATGTATGAACCGTACCAGAATATGCACTCACATGCAGGATACCATCAAGCTAACTCCCAGTCACCTCCGTCGTCCTCTGTTCTTCCCTCACAAAGCCAAACTGTGCCACATTCTGGACCATATTATACCCAAAGCGACAACTATTCTCAGCCAATGACTTCTGCACGTCCCTATCCTGGACCTCCACGTGTTGAAACTAGCGTAACTCCCGCTTCACATCTGGATCCTCTCCAATCACCTGGGCAGTATCAAACGCCATACTATTCTTCCTATACACCTTCGATATCGCCAGGACATGATACACATCCAGATACATCCGGTTCTATGTATCACACTGGACATGGTTCTCATCATAGTTCTCCTTCTCAATGGAGCAATTCTTCTAGCCAAGAAGCCTCGGACCGAAATTTCGTCCAATCCGCACCATACACCGTTCCACATAACTATGGACATGCCGTCGTTACCATGACCAGCCCAGAACATTTATATTCATTTACACCTCCTGTTCCTCCCAATAACCAAATTTTGACCACAGGTTACCAAGCCTCTTCGTCACAAATGCAGATCCATTCCCCTTTACCCGTGGATCCAAACACTGTGTACAGTCCCCTTTCACCAGTAAGATCTCCAGCACAGCTGCAAATGCTTCCAGACGCAGATCAACCAAATCTTCCGCCATTACAGATACCCGAGGTAGTTTATTCCTACGAGATCTCCCCAACCGACTCCAATTCTGCGGGATCTGGAAGTCAGCGTGGAAGCGTCGGTCCCTGTCGTGACCTCGCGCCCTTGACATCGCTCCAACGCTCACATCCTTACAAGCGCGAACCTTCAGACGATAAAGCGCTTCGGCTACTTTGGCCGCGAGCAACGTGACTTGAACGTTTTCTACAGCTTGTAATGCCACCGAATATTTACGGCACCACTCCTCTCATACACGCTTTGGGGGCCCGTCTATCCATTTAATTCACACATCTATCTGACTTTTGCAATTCTTCCTCGTCCTGACTGCATTCATATGATATTTTGGCTACTACGCTATTTTACCCTGTATCGCTAACTTGTACCGTACAGTCACCAAGTAACACTTGAAACTAGTTGCTCTGTTATTTCTCTCATTTATTCGGTGGACTATTTGAAACGGACTACAGAGCCACCCGCGCATATACCTATTACTATTATTACCTGGATATCGAAGTGTTTTCCTCCTATCAGGTGGATGCGTTTACATGTGTATTTTAGTATCTTGCGCCCTGATGCGTACTCGGGCGTTTTATTACGATTAATAATAATCAGGCTGCATGTTCTATCTTCATTCATCTCACAAGAACCAGAGCGTTCCAGACTTCTCTTCATTTCACGGTGTCTCTAAAGAGGACGTATTTTGATAGGCGCATATACATATTTTGCCCATGTATCGTAAGGGCGGCCACCCGTGAAGCTAGAATACTTGGAGCGATATCGGCGTGAGTACGCAGGCACAACTCACAATTCGGTCAGGGCCCATATATAAAGCAGGCGTTGCATTTATGTATCTACACAAAATATATTGTACTGCATGATAGTAGTGAGAGTTTAAGGGTAAGAACAACATTTACTTTCAATCCGGAGGAAGACAAAGTCGTTCAAGGTAGACTTCTTAAAGATGGACGATACGATTGCAGATGGTGATTGCGGTGATGATCGATGAGAAGAAAGCTTCTTTAACAGCGGAATTTATATATGCCATAGGGGTTTGAGGAAGGACAGCGCGAGAATGGTCAGCATGGAGTACATTGCACTTTTACAGATTCTTTGCGGCGAAGATCACCATTCGAATTCACTGTCCCGCGGATGTAAGCATATATACTAGTAGAAGAAATAATCAACCCACCCAGTACATTTGGCGAAGAGATAATCCTTGCCATTGATGTGGATCATCCCATCTTTCAGGATGCATTTCCACTTATTCTTAACTCGCGCTACCTTTAGGAGACAAAAATATTCAGTGTAGTATCATGAAATAATCGCATGGAAAATGGTTACTTTGTCATAAGTGCAAAAGACGATATCCGTATCTCCGGATGAGCCTTCTTCTGCCTCTTCTTCATCACCGGTGTCAGAGTCATCGAGGTCGCTATTAATAGCCTCTGAATCAACCGGCTGCGTGGTCTGGGAGGAAGGAGTGGCCGAGATTGGCTGTGGCAATGAGGGATGTGATGTACGAGGTGCGAACGATTGAGATGGAGGGGGAGAAGGAGAGTCCTCATCTCCAGAAGAGTCAGAAGCGGGACCATCAGTTTGGGGTATTCGGCTCTGCTGCTGAGCCGCGGGCTGTTGAGTAGGCTGCGCGGACGTAGATTGAGCAGGAGGGGCATAAGCACGTGCTGTGGGCGCAGCTGGAGCTTGCCCCTGTGCTGGTCTAGCAAATGAAATCACACCTGTCTGACCTCCAGGATGAGGAGGAACAGGTGGAGGCAGAGTCCTAGAGCCATTAATGGTCGGTCCCGGAAGAGGCGGCAGAGCATATTGCATGCCTGGGGCGAGCATGTATCTAGTGTCCATAGGCTCAGCCTTCACCTGGGGCTGTCCTGGGACTGCGAGTGAGGCATAAGGGTTATGGGCTGTTGCTGCATAGTGCATATGCATCGCGTGCGGCGGAGGATACCCATGGTGGTGAGGCTGTTGGTGAGATGGTGGAGGCGGTGGAGGTGGTGGAGGTGTTTCGAATTCAGCGACGTGCGATGCTATAACCTTGTTTTCCCATTTCTGATACCATTGAAACTTTTGAGCGACGAAAGCAAAAACGCCAATTTAGACTTACGTGCTGTAGCTCAGCGAGAACATCTTCAGCGACGCCATATTCGTCGAATTCGGATTTTATGTTCTGAATAACATCGTCGATGACGGCGCGATATATAGTAGGCTCAAGGTCACGAAAGGATTTCGGTGTCAACACCAATATTCACTACTACAGATAGGAATCGGTGAGTAGCTCACCACTATCTTATTTGACATCGGGCGACCTGCGTCGTCGTCAACGTTGTTGAAGGTGTGTCAACGCTGTTGAAGGTGACTGCACCGCTGGGGGGACCGACGTGCGACGTGGAAGAGACAGAGAGGCGTCCCTTTTATACTTGATGCAAATCCAGGTAAACCCAGGAGAGTTCAAACTCCGACGTATGATTCACTTGGAATATTCCCACGCACATACCACTTGAGCCCGGTCGGCGTCAAGCCGGAAGCAAGCTCTGAGACGGAGTTAAAGTTAGATGCATACGATGACGTGATGAGGTATGATATACTTATTTATAGTTTTGTGGTTTCTCTTCACGAAAGCACTCATTCCGCAATATTTACATTACACGCTCGATGCTCGTGTTCATAGGCTATGTCTGGCTATACCTGGCTATCCATTACTCATAGCCTACACTGCGCTTCCTACTCGCACTCCCCACGATGATCTCATGCTAAAAGGCAACCAAGTGGAGATGCCCATGTTACAACAATCAATACAGGCCCCAATAGCCCCAAGTTCCACTCAGTACCTTAGTGACGTCTCTGCAGTTACACAGCATAAATACCGATATGGTGGGCTCTAGAAGCAAGAATCAATCAACTCCTTTGCCGCCATCCAAACGCTTCAGTCTTCACCCACTCTCGACCATTATGCCCCTGTTCAGAGCCCGCCACGAGGATACCGCCGCTGCTGACCGTAACACCAACAACGAAACCTCTCCTACCCGCAGGGGGAGTATCTTCTCCAGTCGTCGTTCGCCCCGTGCCACGAGCCCTACGAGCCCCACTACTACTGGCTCTAATAACTCGCGTGGCGGGTTCTTTACCCGCCGTCGCTCATCCTCCGTTTCGTCCAACTCCTCTTCTGGACGACGAAACGGCAGCAACACCGGCGGCTTCCTAGGAATGGGGCGCGATAGAGGCGACCCTTCAATCCTCTCAGCTCGCCAGAAAGTCAATGACGCAGAGACAGCCGAGAAGCAGGCCGATCGCGCCCTCATCCAAGCTAGACAGGCTGTTCGTGACGCGAAGGAGCATGTCAAGATCCTCGAACAAGAAGCAAAAGAAGAGTAAGAGATAATCTTTTGACTCGTGAACAACATGCTGATGCAAGCCTTTAAAGTGCGCGACGAGCTAAAGCGAAGCAAGCTGAGGCAAAGGTTGTTAGCAAGAGCGCTAGGGGCCTTGGCCGACATGGATGAATGCACACTTCACCACACCTCCCAGCCATACCATCACGAATCGCCATGAATATCCATTATACCACACTATACCACTTATATTAGCACTACCACATAACGACATGCATATGATCCTTTTCTTATCGTTTCTCTGTATGGCTGTTTGTACAATAAATACAATGATTTAATACCCATATAATCATTGGAAGTTGACTTGAGCACCGTTGAACTTTGGCGGATATAGAACAAGTTGGGTGCACTTGCGGAAAAAATACAGTTAACAATACACAATACAACTCACATAATCTAATATGTACTGGGTTAATTCAGAAATATGCTCCCGCACCAGCGTAGTTACTCGCAGGTGAACTTGCATTCGCAGCAGACGTGATATCCCCACCTGTATTATCTGAGATATTGAGTTCTGATGCCTGCCTTCTGAGGTAATCCACTGATCCAGGACCGAAGATAGGTACAGGAGGGTCGAACGGTTTTGCGGCTATGGCCAATTGTCCGACAGGTATGCGAGCTTGGAGATCCATTTGGGATGGGACAGGTTGAAAGTAAACCTGAAGAAGATTAAACTAAATACACAATTATTTCAGAATCATGCACGTACTGAATCATTCATCTTCTTGTAATGCTTCAAGAAGACGCCAACATTTATTAATTCATTCGCAATGGTCTCCTTTCTGCGATTCTTCTTAACCTTCTCTCCCTTCCCAATGGTTACGCTTCTCGCGAGTCCACCGTCCTTCATGTCTTCTAGCTCTTTCTTCGACCAAGCTACGAATGACACGGCCTCTCCCCCTTTCGACGACCCACCTCTTTCACCTGCCTCAACGCCCAACCATTTATGTGCTAGAGCAGAATGGAAAGCTGTCTCCTCAGAGAGATATTTGCGCAATTCTGCGGAAACTTCACCGCTACTTTCAGATGTAAGGGCCTTGGCAGATCCGGGGGTTTTCGCAAGTGTACGTGCAGAGCTGTAGAGTGATACACATTCGAGATGAAGTTTGGATATAAGGGCAGGAGATGGGTGTGATTTAGGAAGAGGAGGCCCAGGAGCGATGTTGCTATCATACGCGGATTTAGACAGCAGCTTTCGGATGGCAAGGGTTTGTGCATCAGCTAGTGACATCCTTCATCGCTGTCGCATGAGATCAGCCGCATGCGGCCAGTTATTACACTACTCACTTTGCTAGGGCATAAATAACTTCTCGACTAAGGTCCGGAGGCTTGTTAAAACCAGGCGGCCCACCAGCTCGATTTACCTCCCACTCAGGTAACACGGTATCGCTGATATGCGAGAATATACCGCTAGCTTTGCATATAAACCCGATGGCAACCTTCAACTGTTCATCCTTTGAATTCCTATCTGTATCTGAGATGGCACGATCATGTTCGTAAGTGCCCAAAGAAGTCACCATAGAATGGGCGAGGTTGGACAGTGCAAAGGCATAGGTCAGAAGCGTAAACGCATAGTCCGCATGTAATCCTGGGAGCGAGAGCCTGGGAGATGAATGGAATATATTAGCTGACAGCGTGGTCCGCCAGCTGAATACTAGAATAAAAGCATTGTAAGCAGAGATGCGGAGGGAAAGCGGACGAAGAGGTGACCGACATACTGGGTTCGGTCTTCAAACCGATCTCGTCGTGAGCAACGCAGTTCATAATACTGCGTAGATGGGGTAGATATTCTTCAATGAGCTATAACATCGACAAAAGGATGTCTATGAATTAGTTATACGAAGAAGTAGGACGAGAGGAACGTTACGCACCTTCACCACGCTCAGATAATCCTGCTCTCCATGGTCGGTGCGTTTGCTCTCCTTGAGCACACCACGCAGGTTAGCTCTTGCCTGAGTAGCCTCGGGGATGCGGTATGTGTACGCCTTGTTGGAGCTCTGGTCGACGCAGAAGTCAGAGAAGGATAGAGCACCGGTGGTAGGCAACTCGTAAAGATACATGGTTGTGTTCAAGATTAAAATAGCTTCTTGACGCTTGTTATCTTATAAGATGGCGATCAACGTAGGAAAAAGAAGCCAAAAAGTGAGTCGACCCAGGTTCGAACTGAGGACCTTCTGTGCACGTGAATGTTAGACAGATGCGATAACCAGCTACGCCATCGACCCCTTGTAAATGGGCATATTGTGTACATTCAGAATTCGACGCCGCTAAGTTTGGGTTTCAACTGCGCGACGACGTAACGGCGTCTACATGACGCTCATGTCCTCTTCCAAAACACCATCGCCGCCAGCGTCGACTCTCAACTTTAGTGTTGTATTATCTGCGCTGGTAGCTGCCCGAGTAGCTTTAACCCTTACAGGCCTGCCAGATGTGTTAAGGGATGATCACCAGCTTGCATCGCCCTTGACTTCCTTCTCTCAACGTACGTAGCACGTCGCCCAACCACTCTACCAATTCACAGCTTTGCGCGTAGTCCAGGAAGGAATATATCTCTTCAATCATGGTGTGGACCCATATTCTGGAGGAACATTTCGACATGTAAGTGGATAGTTTTTGCGTATGAACGACGAGCTAATGTTGGTCAACAGTCACCACTCTTCCTGACCCTCTTCGCGACCATACTACCAAACTCGCCAAGAATATGTTCTCTTCTGTGGACTCTGTGTGATGGACTGGGCGCGTGGGCATTAGTACAGATATGGCGAGCGCGTCAGAATGTGACCAGTAGCGAGAGAGATGGTTTAATCGCAGCAGTGTGAGTGTTATCCTCTGCTGGTATTCAACAAATAAACTTCTTATTTTAATAGATATTTGTTTAACCCCTACATATTTCTCCCAACGCTTGCGTTATCAACCTCCTCATTAGAAAATACTCTAATGCTGATCTTGCTCATGTTCGCCGCTCGTGGTTAGTCACCATCCTATCTCATTTCAAGCAACGCTGACGTTCCCAAAGGCAAGGCATCACCAGCTCTACTTGGCCTCGCGTTTCTCGTTCACTTCTCACTCTCATCGATCGTTCTGCTTTCCCCCATACTTCTGCTCCTCAACACAGACCAGTTCTCACACCTTGCATCTCCACGACCATTAGCAACAAGTATACGCAAAGTCGTTCCATTACTGGGGGAGTTTGTTGTCTACTTTTGCCTCTTGGCATTATCTTCCACACTAGTATCTGGTGGTTTTGCCTGGATACCACAGACGTGGGGTGCAACGCACGTATCTTCTATTCATATAACTCGTCCCAACATTAATACTTTTCTACAGCTTAATGTTGCCTGACTTGACCCCCAATCCTGGACTGTGGTGGTACTTCTTCACAGAGATTTTTGATCACTTCAGACCATTCTTCTTGATGGTCTTCACTGTATGGCCTCTTTAAAACAATCTTACATGGTAGACTCATCATTATATAGGTCCATCTACTGATATATATTGTTCCGGTTTGCATCAAATTCCAGTAAGTTCTTCTTATCATTGACTCCCATACAGCACTTATGTTGTATTACAGACATGATGCGCTATACGCGACGTTTATCCTTTTGGGAATTGTGGGTGCCTTCAAGGCTTATCCGACGCTCTCCGATCCTGGTCTATTCTTGAGCATGATTTCCTTGTTTCCTGAAATATATCCTTGTAAGCTTCCCTCATTACTTTCGTTTATAGTTTTTTGACATTCGTTTAGACCTTCGCCATCCTATCGTAACAAGCCTCCTGCACCTCCATGCCTTTCTCCTTCTACCACTATTCCATCACCTCTGGCTTAACCAAGGCACAGGAAATGCTAACTTCTTTTATGCATCTACCTTGGTGTTCGCATGTGCAAATGGAGCTGCAATAATCGACTGTTTATGGGCTGGACTACGCATAGCAATTGGGAAGCCAGTAGAAGGGTATAGCATTGTGCAAGAGTAACCTTCGATTACTCGTGAAATCAAGTTATATTTATTAATACCATCATTTTTTTCTTGTTTACGTCCTTTCTTGGTATTCAGGTATGTTTAGACAGGGCATAGATCGCGCCATAGAATCGGGATGTAGGGATTATATGCTCGACTGCTGCTTGACTCTTGGTTGACTGCAATGAGTCGGAAGTTATCGTACAGTGTTTCAAAGGGAAGCTACTGACAATCGTAAACATAGCCACCTCCTAATCAAAATCCTAACACGTTAGCTATTAGTTTGCACTCAAATATATGCCACATGGGACTCGGGATTTGCAACGGGTCGACGGTGTATGATTAGTGTACAGCCTAAGCCGGAGCCGGAGACCGCAGTAGATCCTCTATAATACTGATATCCACAGGAATCTGCGCGTTTCGGAGATACTCGTTATTCCTATAATTAAATGTAGGATGCATAAGATTCTAGGCCCTGTCCAGGACAGATGAAAGAAGGACTTGCCAGAACTACAATAAGAAAGTGGTTGCATCTTTAGGTCAGTTTCGCTTAATGCCCGTAGAAAAGCATACGTACTTTGGAATAATGGCGATTACCCGAATCACAACTAAAGTTCTGGTGGGTGGAAGCACACTCAAATGTCAGAGAGGAACACGTACAGGATAGTCACTACGGTCTTGTTTTCTGTCCATCCTAGCTTTTTAACAAGCTTCACGCAAGCGACGAGATTACATGCGCTACTCGAGCCCAAGAAAAGACCGTCGTGCTTCACCAGGTATCTAGACATGGCGACTGCTTCAGCATCAGATATCCTACAAAGTGATGAGTACGATTAATATAAAATGTAACCATAAATCACGCACCGGAAGGCATCATCCACGATCGGTAGTGCGAGTTCGATATTATTCGTCAATCTGTTGATACCACTGGAATTCCATGCAATTGTTAGTGATTTGCTCCTTTTATATATATAAAATGCCCAACTCACATGCCCTCCACGACTGTATCAACTTGATGCCGCCGCTTGGTGCCTTCGCTTTCTTTACGGTCGAACATCACGCCATGTTTTACCTGTTTCACGGTTAATGTCATATGTTGAAGCCATGAACCAGTAATAGCCTACTTTGTTGTATAATCCACTCCCATCTGGATCAGAGAGAGCCACAACAAGATCCTCGTTCACGGATTTCAGATATTGGCCTACGCCAGCAATAGTTCCTCCAGTGCCTGCGAAGTATGATTGGGATGGGTAACAGAGCCGTAGTAGAATGCATGCTCACCAGCTCCGCTCACAAATGCGTCTACTTGACCACTAGTTTGTCTCCATATTTCAGGACCAGTGCCTACAAAATGTGCATCGAAGTTACTCCTGTTCTAAATGGGTCTTAGAAGTCGATCCGCCGTGTAAAAATCTATCATACTCACCTCGAATTGATCTGCGAAGTAACCTCTAGGTTTTGTCAAAAAGTCTTCATCATCCCGGAGATCAAATGCGTCGAAGTTGACGTGGGAGGTGGTGGTAACAACGACAGAAGATGAGACGGAGGGAAGAATATTTGGCCGTTCAGCATTCAAGGAAGGGTCGCTCTCTTCAATGTTATCTAGTTTCCCAAACTTGCTTGCACGTTGTCTTGCCAGATTCTGAGTTTTGTGAGTCTTGAAATTGGTTTCCAATGTGAACCAGGTAGACTTACCACGTACTTCCAAGTAAGTTAGTGCGTGTGGATCTTATAAGTGTTTGTATGCTCGCCTGCTTTTTATCCACTATGCTTGCTGGCCGCACCCTCTCAACGCTGGCTCCAAGAGCAAGCAGAGCTTTCACTTTCTCTTCGGCGACATCGTCAGGCATGATGATAGCTGATGAATGTATCTTGTTAGTGCAAAAAATTTATGTCAGAACAAATCTGTACTAGTATCGTATCCCCTTGGTGTATCTCAGGATGAGAAATAGATATTGGAGTAAAATGTACTGCAAACGTACCTGGCACGAGCAATCGTTGCGATAGAAATGCCTGTAGATCCAACCGTTCCTTCAAAAATACGAGACCCAGTGTTAGGACGAAGAAGGCCCATCTGTTCGGCATCCTCGATCACTGGATAACAGTATTAGCTATAGACTTTTGGAGATGTACTGTGCTATGGACGTGCTTACTGCGTAACGCAACACGATCCTTCACGCTTCCTCCAGGATTTAGAAACTGTTCTGGGTGTCTAGACGTGTATTTCTTTATTCTGAAAGGCTCTTACCTCTGCTTTCCCAAGAATCTCTACTCCAAGCGCGTTACTCAAGGAGCTAATCCTTACGAGTGGTGTATTGCCTGAACGCCATATGCCATGAATATAAGCGTTGAAGCGCCATTCAAAAACATACCAATCAATCCAGTGACCCCGGAAACTACTTCATCGCTTCGCAACTCAATTGGACGCGGGGTAAACTTCTTGGATATTCGTTCTCTTTTCCGTTGCTGGTAGTATAGCGCAATCGAGGTGGATGTTAAGGATAGCGAGAATCCAATGATGACGCCGTAGATAACATGTCTGGCTGTAGATCTAGACGGCCAGTGTAGCCAGGATGGTAATTTTGAGCCTAAGGACGAAACCCAGGACATGGTTAGTTTCAAGGTGCAGACTCAGAACGCAAGCCTCGCGGACGTCATGTACGACGTGATCTACCCGAGCCTGGGAGAGCTTGGGTCTTGCGTGTCGTTCATGATCTCAGCAATTTTGCTTTCCGTCTCTTTCAACAACTAGCTTCGATTCTCTCATATTGCCGTCGCCACTGTTGTTGAAATACGCGTAGATGTCCAAAGCAGACACTTCTTGACATTGAGCAATCATACCATACACGCGAACGCGTCCTACGTGACTGATCCACACCAAATCCACGCGGAGAGGCGAATCATGAGCAATTGCGATGCTTGTTGAATGGCTTACAGAGGCGTTGTAGTAAATTGCACTGGTTGGGCTTACGGGTAACAGTGTAAGTGGTACTCTCAGGCTATTCTTTAAATAATTGCCACATATCTTTTCCTTCATCAGCACGCACGCACGAATTTCTCTCAAGACTTCTTCAGCAGCACCGAGTAAAGGCTTGCCAGCAAAGGCACTCCGAGAACGCTTATCCGGCTATCACGCAGTCCATGCAGTCTCATTGCCACGAAGTAAGATTACTTTTCCGGTGCATGACGCGATTTCTAACTACCTGACTAACCCCGCAAACAAGTCACGTCTTGGTGTTTAAGCATTGCATAAAACCACCATTTGCCAGCTACATCTGCATTAGACCTCCACCTCTCGATTCGTTCACCCATAATCTATATGGCTCCTACAATCCAAGCTATCGAGAAAGCCTTTATGGCTGCCCCATATTTTGCTGTTGTTGGCGCATCCAAGGACCAGACAAAATTCGGCACTCGGGTGAGTCTGTCTACTTTTCGAGCTGAACATATAACAGAGGCTGACATTTGTAAAGGTGCTTAATTGGTACAGAGTTCGCAGTCTCAATGTGACGCCGATCCATCCAGTACGTACTCTGCTATTGGATATGTGGACCATACTGACGTCTGAATCAGAAAGAAGCAGAGCTCGAGGGCATCGCAACTTTGAACAACATCTCTCTGCTTGCTGCGCCAAAGGAAACCGCAATTAGCATCATTACACCACCGAAGGTACTTATCTAAACATCCGAGTATGCTTAACGGGATGACCTGACATGTCCCATTATGCAAGGTGACCCTTAGCATTCTCCAGCAGGCGAAAGATCTATCTGTTCCTTCCCTCTGGCTTCAGCCAGGCGCGGAGGATGCGGCCGTTGTCGAATATGTCAAGGAGAACCTTGCAGATCGGGTGATCTATGGTGGCCCATGCATTCTTGTTGAGGGCGATTCGATCCTTCGTAGCAACCTGAGCAACCTGTAGATGAGATATTTTATAATGTAAACTATTTAGATACCCCAACACCTGTATATTTTGATGTTATATTATTAACGGCTCCTCCCACATAAATTGTCCAACCTGCAGGCCCGGGCCGCCCTTTCCGACATCCGCGCAGTACATGTACATAGCTCCACTAGGTCATCAACACGACGTCAACGCCTCTACCAGTGCTGTTGTCGACCTCGTTTGATCCTCTACCACACAAAATACCGGCCTCATGGATCTTTGCGCCTCGAAACAAGTTGAATCATCAGGCAATGAGGCTATCAATATGATATATAGTCAGATTTGAAAGTCGTACAGCTTGTATCATGCCAAACAGGTCGCTCTGGTGATTCTACAAATCTGTCACGAGCATGCACTCCTCAATGGCACCGTCACCGCCCATCGACTCCAACGCGTAACAAATACTCTCACCTCCTTCTCCACACATTCTTTTTATTCTCTCTCTTTACTGTCATGATAAACTGGCTTCTACTTCCTTTGGCCCTGCTATCTGCGACTGCTGACGCATACGATGCGTCCCCTACTCTTCGCGCGCGACAAAACGCCAATTCTAGCTCCGGTGTTGGATCTATTTCAACAACATGGTATACTGGGTGGCACGCCACCGACTTTCCTTTAACCGCCGTTAGTTGGTCGAAGTACACACATCTTACCTATGCATTTGCGTGAGTCGCATTCTTCGCTGCATGACTGCTGTACTATGGTTTGCTAATCCACTTGAATTACACATTAGCGTAACCACTCCAGATGTAAATACACTGGGATTAGAAACTTCAGACGAAGAACTATTACCCCAATTCGTCTCAAAAGCTCACCAAAATGTGCGTATTGGTCACACTCCATATTCAAAAATTTACCCAGGACTTAGAATGTGAAAGCGAGCTTGTCGATAGGTGGATGGACAGGTTCTCGTTGGTTTTCACTCAATGTAGGTTCAGCAAAGAATCGAACAGCATTCGTCAAAACTGTTACTGGCATTGTAAATAAGTATAAGTTGGATGGTGTGGACTTCGAGTAAGCTCAGCTTCTGGCTGTATCAATCGACATTATGACCAATACACTTTAGTTGGGAGTACCCCGGCCTTCAAGGAATAGGGTGCAACGTTGTGAACCAGGACGATACCTCTAATTTCCTGTCCTTCCTCCATGAACTTCGTAATACCACTACGGGAAGCGATCTTATCATCTCAGCTGCTACCTACGTAACACCCTATGTCGATGCATCAGGCCAACCGTCGGCGGACGTCTCAGCGTTCAGTCAAGTTCTAGATTATATGGCCATAATGAACTACGATATCCGATCTTCTCCAACAACAGGGGCGGGATCTAGCTCTCCATTGGACGATTCTTGTGCACCTTCTGGGGCTCAATTCGGCTCAGCTACATCCGCTGTTAAAGCATGGACAACGGCTGGAATGCCAGCTGACAAAATTTTATTGGGTGTACCTGCATATGGACATTCGTACACAATTACCTCTGGTGCAGAGCTGTTGAACGGATCAGACTCGATATTAGGTGCATATCCACAATACAACCCAAATCGTACACGTCTTGGTGATAAATGGGACAGTGATGCAGGACTTGACGTTTGCGGCGCTTTACAAGGGCCTGGTGGAACCTACACCTATTGGGGTCTTATCCAAGAGGGTCTTCTGAACGCAGATGGATCCGCAAAGGGAGGTATTTCCTATCGTTTTGATAATTGCAGTCAAACAGTTAGTCCCGCGTTCCTAGTAATTATGTGAACTTTTGCTCATCGTTTTCTACAGCCTTTCGTCTATAATCCCAGTACCCAAACATATATCTCCTTTGATAATGCCCAATCCTTCACGGCGAAAGGAAACTTCATCCACGCAGAGGGTCTGAAAGGCTTTGCAATGTGGGAGGCTGGTGGCGACTACCAAGATACCCTTGTGAACTCAATTCGTACGTAATTTGCCTATCCTCAGAACAAAATAATCAAAATTTACAATCCAGGGAGTGCTATGACGACCGGAGAAGCCTCAACTACAGCGAAAAAAACAGAACCATCTCAGTCAGCCGCAAATTCTATCCATCAACGATCTTCGCGAGACACTTCAAGTTATGCAATATTACCAGCATTGTTCGTTCTGCTTGGTCTGAGTCAAGGTTAAGCTGGATGTAACGGATTTTTGTACTTACTGGGTGAATAATGGATTGCATTTGCACATGTATTATCAGCAACGACCGCAATTTCATCGTTTCACTTATTTGATATCATGACACTTCGGTAATATGTTGCCCTCCAAAGCTAGCCGCGAAGAGTCCCATGCATATGAATAATGATGGCTATCGTGCAAGGAGCAGAGCGTCGGTAGTTATTCCAATAAAGGGTCCTTGGACCAATCTGGGATCACACCAATTGCAGAACAATTGTCGTCACGATCATTTATGTAGCTGCATGTGCGTTTGCTCACCGCAATTCTTCCTTTATCAGCTCCTGCGCTTCACTCGAACTTCTGGGACAACTGCTTTCTGCCGACTGTCTGCTAGGAACTCACACTTTCGCCAGCTTAGATTGGCCAATCTATGTATATCAGCAAGAACGGCATATCATGCGGTGCGGTGGTTCTTTTTGAATGACTGGGATAGACAGCCTCCTCCCAGTGAAAGAACTGAATATGATGTACTTATACCTTAAAGACGAAGTCCAGCGGTAAGGTAATACTTCTCTCTCGTCTGTTTTAGTGGTTGCTGATCGTCTCGAAAGGAATCGTGTCTCCGCCAATCTCCATCGCTTCTCCTCTGTGCAATGCGACTTCAGCGTGTCTACTGTAACATGTGCCGTATCGAAGGAAAAGTCGACATCAAGAACTGGGGCATGTCGCTCGAGCTTTATATGTTTTGTGAGCCTGGGCTTGATACGCAGGTGCCCTTGATATTCAAAGGGATCACAGGAGAAGAGAAACACTATCATGCGGACCGAACGCTGTACCTCAAGGCCCCGAGGTTGCTATCTTTTACCTAGCTGTCATACGGATCCTTCTCAATGGAGACTTAAGTGGCCAGTATTTGTTTCCCGGAACTTAAGGCCTCCCTTCTGGTGAACTCGAAATACGCCGACTTCGGAGAACGTGGTGTACGAATATTAGCAGAAATGCAGACTACAAGGGCTTCTGGATTCGGCATGCTTTCCACGTCTTAGGCATTTCGCTGGACTGGGAACGTATGCCCCACAAAGCTAATGCTAGACTTCTCTCTTCTAGGAGTCTCATATATGCGGACATCTCGCACTTATCCGCCATGATGGTTGCCGTCATATTGTGCTCGGGCGGGTTCGTTGTTAATTAAGCCCGATACTGCCTCCGGCTGCGTTCAAAGCTGCACTTTGCGTCCCAGGGTACAACCTTGCGTATAACATGCGTTGCCCAAACTTGCTGGTGGGATGCGTTCCCCTGTAATCATATCAACAATTTGCCGCACGTCAAGCAAAGTACACCAAGCCATCAGCACCTCGTTTGGGCCCCTCAAATGCGGTAGCCACATTGCCCGCCTTGTCTTCGTATAAAGTCGGATTCACCGTCGTTGACTGTCGCGAACCTCTCTTCCTGTCTTCACTACTAAGAGATTCATTCTCTGTTGCAACTCTGCTGCCTCATTGTCCGCTCTGACTGCACATTTTTGATCCCAATAAGGCATGTTCCGATCGCGTCAGCGAAGTTGCATTCTTTCAACCTTCCTGATATAGGACCCCCTTTGTTCTAAACACTCGCGGGTGTGAATCACTAACCCTTGGATTTGTCCGTCTGTTCGACCTCGAGTGCTGATTCAAGCATTCTCCTTCACCCCTTGACCCGGAACGTTAATTATAAAAATGAACAGGCATTGTTCCCTTCCACTGTCATCTACAAATACTGTCCGACCGTCGTACGCCCAGTTTACCTGAACAGTTTTCTATATTTCTCAAATGTATGGTTCAATTGCTACAGCGCAGATGACCTCGGATTCACCATCACCACATAGTGTCCGGGCGCGCATTTGTCCACCTAGTCCGATGCTATCTCCAGCGCAATCAATTGCCGATGCGTGGAAACGTGAATCCCTCGAAAGCCAGGAACGATGGAAAAAAGTAGAAGCGAATGTTAGGACGCGGTATTCAGCGCCTCGCA
Organism: Crucibulum laeve; assembly: GCA_004379715.1. Classification (NCBI taxonomy): domain Eukaryota; kingdom Fungi; phylum Basidiomycota; class Agaricomycetes; order Agaricales; family Nidulariaceae; genus Crucibulum; species Crucibulum laeve. Next base: position 909,036 of record ML213590.1, read on the forward strand.
GGCAAGATCCAAAGGTGAAGATGTAGTGGTGCTTGTGTATGGGTACCCAGAGGGTAAGTCTCAACTTTGGGCACCTTCTAGGAAAGTGATGCTTATAACCCTGCTAGTTTTTCCACGCCTTTCTCGCCCCATTCGATTTCTCTGCGAGAAAGTTGCCGGGGTTGTTAGATGTAAGGACGGGTGTATGAGAGAACTGTCTTTCTAGTGTTGTATTTATTAGATCAAAGCAACTGTATTTGTTATTAAAGGATGAACCTACGATTGTAAAACAGCTATTATTCTGTTGCATTGGGTGGATCGATATCTATTTCATCATAGTCATCATCATCTTGGCCGTAATCTTCCTCATCCTCTTCGAGAGCTGCTTCAGCTTCGGCTTGAGCCTGAGCCGCAGAAGCTGCACTAGCAATGGCCAGCTCGAGCATCTTAGTTTGTTCATCAGATAGACCATACATTGATAGCGAGGGCAATGAAGCAGTTCCCGACTGATCCTCGGAAGGGGAACCAGCAGTATCTCCACTGACGACACCTCCATCAGGCGATGTGGTGTGGGCAACAACGTCCATATCACTTGTCTCTTCTGCGACGGCGTCTTGCAGAAGCCCTCCCATTGGAGGCAGATTTTGTAACTGCGCACGAGCGATGACGCTCGCTAAAGTAGCCTGCCCGTTGGTAGGATCAGTGACCATGGGGGGAGGATGGCCCATGGGAGCACCAAGGGCATTGCCTACGTGTGCCTGTAGTAGGCCATGTAAATTTAAGACTGCCACTTGGATTGCAGCAATAATTCCCGGCTGTATCTCACCTTCCTCCATCGTTAGGTCATCACGGTAAACATGGGGTGGCATAAGCCTCACGTTGGCTTGAGTAATAGCTATGCCATTCCACAGCTTTGCGCGACGCTCCTCTCGGAGAGAGTCCTCTCCCTCTTCGTCATCCAGCTCCACTTCAAGAGTATCAGCGTGTAAGCATGCGTCGCTCTTCGGCCCTCGGTTTTTGATACCATTCTTATGGCGCTTAATAGCATCTCTCCGAGAAAAAACCTTTTGGCACCCTCCACACTTCCAAGCCTTCCGGTCATGAAGCTTAACATGTCGTTTTAGGTCATGATTTCTGGCGAATGATGCTGGGCAAGCATTGCACCGGTAAGGGCGGTGGGCAGAATGGCTACGCTGATGCGCTCGTAGACTGTATAGACGAGAAAAAATCCTTCTACAACCAGCTACAAGGCATGGATATACCGCAGTTCCAATGTCAGTTACAACAGGTGGTTGGGTCGGAAGCCAGGGGTACGCAGGATTCGACGGAAATGGTGGTGGTATGGACTCTGTTGTTCGACCGATCTGAATTCCACTAAGAACACCGATGACTTGAATAAGACCGCCTATCTCCTGAAGTGCATGCATTTCAGGACCTCTTCCAGCAGAAGATGTCACACAAAATAAAAAGACTTGATGTAATTGTAGTCGAATTGACGATACGAGAGAAGGATCGAGAGGTTGTGCACCAGGGGCACCGAGAGCCTGAGCTATGACCCGAGCAGCTTCGACGACTTGGCCATGCAAATCATTATCTGGAATAAATTGACGCTTATGTGCTCGAAGGTCACTAAAGTATACTCCTTCATCTGTCTCCTCTCGTTTTCGTTTTCCCTTATCCAGCTGGATTGCAGAAGCATTAGAATGACGAAGAGTACCAAAGAGTGCTTCTGATCGAGCTAAAGAGACGAGAACTTCGCTAAGGGGCATAGCGACATTTTTTGAGATGCTATTTGTATTAACGCAGCGTTGCAGCATATCCAACACATTGTTTTCCTGTAGAGCAGGCACCGCAGTGCTTGACAGGGTAGAATATGCAAGAGGATCATTCGCCACGAACGAAAGTATAGCCTTCATGGTAGTGATTACCGCCTCTGCTTTCTTCGAGAGGTTTGGTATTGGGATTGGTCCTGAAGAAATAGTACTATGTGTTGCAGCGGCTGCTGCTGCACTCGAGATCGTTGGCAATGCTTTAGGTGCAGAGGCTGCTGCTGCTGCATTAGCATTGCTGATGTCCGCCCAAAGCTGCTCTCCTAGACGCCTCGCTATCTCTTGGGCCTCCGCATCGATGTCCTCGTCCTCATCATCTTCGTCATAATCCTCTTCCTCGTCCCAATCTTCGGTTTGAGCAGGTTCAACAGAAGACATTAGGCCACCTGATTGGGTTTCCGACAGATAGACGGTATATTTAGGGTACAAGTGATTTTTCGTAAGACTCGTGAGACTGAGAAGGTAAAGGAGAGCAATTCAGCCAGAATTCAGTATGTAGAAGCCGTTAAGAAGGCGGGGGTCTAAAAACGGAGGTAACTCCTTATATGCACTGGTTTGGCAACAGCCTGCGTTATCTTATCATGAACATTTGCACAAGTTTGTTTCCTTTTTTACTGCAACATTTACAGCGATGATTCGAGTGCAGTTGAACACATACTTGGCAAGGATCGCTGCTCTTACCTCTAGCCTCTCTTCTATTGCAGAATAATGTCTAAGACTGTCAAGGACCTTACGGCGGGGACCGTTGGCGGGATAGCGCAGGTATGGTACTTTAACGCTGTTACTCAAGTCACTGATCACGCCCACATGTCAGGTTCTTGTCGGGCAACCGTTTGATATCGTCAAAGTTGTGCGTGAAATAAGTTTGGAACACGCGCTATCAAGGCAACATATATTCATTTTGTCCTTCTTAGCGTATGCAAACGGCCCCCAAAGGCACCTATACTGGAATGGTGCAATGCGCTGGCGGCATTTTGAAGAATGAGGGTCCATTGGCATTCTATAAGGTATGATATGATATTCATGGCAGAGCTTCGTGCATATCTAACATCGAACTTAGGGTACATTAACACCGCTATTGGGAATCGGTGTCTGCGTCTCCATCCAATTCGGTGCTCTCGAATGGTGTAAACGATACTTTGCAACCCAGAATGCTGCTAAAGGACTAGGTGGACCAGGCGGAACACAGCTTAGTGGGGACCAATTGTTTGTAGCTGGCGTTACGGCTGGTTTGGCAAACGGCTTGGTGTCAGGGCCTGTTGAACATATTCGTATTCGTGAGTATTCACCACACTGTTAAACGTCGTCCTGCTGAGGCTACTACCTCCAGGCCTACAAACACAGTCGAATGTAAATCCAACGTATACAGGCCCATACGATGCAATCAAGAAGATATACTCTTCTCATGGTATCGCTGGAATCTACAAAGGTCAAGGTGTCACCTTCCTTCGCGAAGCTACAGGTTATGGAGTTTACTTCCTGACGTATGAGAAGTTGGTCCAATGGGAGATGGCCAAGAAGGGCATCAAACGTGATCAGATTAGTCCCCTAAACGCTGTTCTGTATGGCGCTACTGCTGGTTATGCTGTGAGTTTTGTTATCATCAGTTTCAAGCTATCAGCTCACAATGATATGTAGCTTTGGGCTGTCATCTATCCGATAGATATGATCAAGTCCAGGATGCAAACCGATGGCTTTTCACCTTCGACTGGACAGAAGTATAAATCTGCAGTGGATTGCGTTCGCACAGTATGGCGCACAGAAGGCGTCGGTGCTTTCACCCGTGGCCTAGGACCCACTCTAATTCGGTATGCGAATCCACTATCCTCCTAATGGCATGTCCTTACTTATGCCGTCTCTAGTTCACCTTTCGCAAATGGCGCCACATTTCTTGGATTTGAGATGGCTAATCGCCTTCTTGATCGTCTATAAACCGAATACCCCACCGGAATCAATAGAGTATATATGAATGGGATTATTGTCTTTACTGGGATAAACTTACTGTGATATAGTTATTTGTGCTCGTTGCTTCCTGCTCCATAGAGTTACACGCTGCCTATTAGATGCCTCGGCAACCATACCCCACTGCAGTTGACGATTAATGATTGTCATATATATACCCGATTCCTCGAGCGAAGGCTGAAGTAATGGGAAGTAAATACAAAAGTGTAAGCAACAAGCAAAGAACAGCTCAAAATGGGGTATGCGAGAATCGTGAACAGGAGTCTACTTAGTGCTTAAATATACTTAACGAAACAATGCACTTCATTATTCTATAGTACAACATGACTAAGCCTTTATATCAAGATATTACACTAATGTTGCGGTAATAATACACCTGGGAAATAGCCAAAAGTAATGTGTCCAAATTCTCACTTCAAACAGAAATCAAAAGGGTACATGACAGTAGCTGAGTGATCTACAGACGATCGCATTTGCAAGCTTTCTTCAGCTCCATCTCTGCCTCTAATATTTCCCTTGCCAGCTGCATATCGGATGAAGCTTTATTGACGGACGTGCTCTCACTTGCCTCCGTCGCCTTGGCATCCCCTGTCACTTGTTCTGCCTCTGTATAAGCCCACAAGACACCCTCTCCATCCAAAAAGTCGATTCCCAGCTTCTCGAATCGTTCTACCCACCAGATAAACACATCCCTGATCAACCCATCGGTTTCTGCTTCCACCAGGTAGCCCACCGTCTGTACAAGTTCCAGATTGGGGTATTTATCAGGAGTGATGGCCATGAGGTGAGATTTACCGGAACTCGACTTGTCTGGATAGAGGCTGTCAGACCTCACTCCGCGCAGGCCAATGCGTCGGATAGATTGATTTATATACGGAGACAATACTGGGGAGGTTATTGGAAAGGCGAAAGCAAGAAGATTGGGACATATATCAGGCTGCAAAAAGATATCAGGGTTCACATGGGGTGCTGTGCGACGGGAATGTGAAGAGTCAGGCTCTGGTTCGGAGTCTGGGGAAGGGGAAGGCAAATCCACGGTAATCAACTTCTCCCCATGGTGTTTAAGGAAGTCGGTAAGAAGGTCGGTGGATAAGGGGTCACCAATCGACACCTTCAAAGTAAGGTTACATAAAGCTGGTAGGGAAAGGAAAGAGGCTGTTTGGAGGCAACGGGGGTGAGTTGAAAGGATGAGATCTTTAACAAGAGGAAGAGTAGGCTTCTCCAAGACTCGTGAGCAATTGGAGAGATCACAGCCTATAAAATGGCGCAAATCTAACACACGCAATGCTCGGAAAGAGCCCAGAAACTGGGGACCAGCAAGAGTGTAATGGGGACGCAGACCCAGTTCCATCGGTGATTGCTCGTTCCAGTAGAGACTCTGAAGGGATGAGCCATAGATCCTGGATATCACGTTCAAAAAGTCAACCGGCAGTGGATGTTTCCACACGCCGCTCAATATACGCAGGTTTGGACACAGCTGGAAGATGCGAAATAATGTCTGAAGATATTGTAGCTTATTCGCACCTCGAGCATGTGTGTATATTTCAATGTGTCGTGCCCATTGACCATATCCTTGTCCCCAGGCACTCTGAGCAACATAATTGAACCCCTCGACACGACAGCTTCCCCTCAGTACGACAAGGATCGCATCCGCACGCACTGGGCTTCGAATCGTCAGATGCTCGTACAACATCTGGACAGCAATACGTCTCCATGAACGAGAGACTAGAACTAATGCAAGCTTTGTCTTCAACGCGAGTGAAGGTGAATTTGCGCCCATGGCATTGTTCGACGTGCGTTTGAGAGTGAAAGGGTCGAGCGGCTTGAGGCTCGCTGAACGATGGACATACGTGGCAAACTGAAAGATTTCGAGCCATATCTCGAGTGGAAGATCTGGTAGAGGACCAGGGATCCTCTTACGCTGTACTGGTGAGCAGTTCTCAAACGAGCTATCGGTGACAACAGCGTGAGATGCGATTTAGAAAAGAAATGGCAAAATATACCAGTTGAATGGGAAGAGTAGACTGCGCAGATGATGTATGAGCTGTTGCATGACAGTTCTTAAGGTGGAAGTTGCATTGAGCAGGGCTTTAAACGTTCTTTGCGGTGTAAGAATGTACTTTGCAGAAATATAGAATGGATGGAAAAGCCCGACGGCGTGATGACTGGTCATGACAATCTCGAAGAGTAAACAACTATAAACACGATCCTCGTCATTCAACCAGACTCCTTGCTCACCCTCGCTGTAGGCATTCAACGGCAGTTACGATGCTGGCAAGACTCTCACTATACTTGCTTCTATCTGGAATCCACATCTCCTGGGCAATTGATGTATATACCTACCCGCCAACCTCCTCGCTTCATAAGACGCTTTCGCCAGAGGAAGCAACCGCAGCGCTTTCGCGTCACCTCGGCCTCGAAGCCTTTGAGCCTCTTCGCGACGCATCTAAAGCATCTTACAATGAGGAACTGTTTGTCGGAGAGGGTGCAAGTGATACATTGCTGCTAACTGTGGAAGAAGAGGATGCAAAAGGTGCCGTACTGTTCTCTGCTTTGCATCGCTCTGCCAACTAATTCGTTTCGTGTTAGCCATACTGCCACCTTCGGTAGGGCCTGCGTTCTCCGTTGAAACACCCCCGAGAGAATCTATTTCATCATTATCCTCTGTGATTTCAACATATCTCCATCGCGCACAACAAATATACTCTTCTGTATTTAGTGCTGAAGGCCCATCTGAGTCGCTACTGGCGGATGTAGACTCCTTATCATCATTCTTCAAAGAAGCAGATAGTCCTGCTTTTGCAGCTCTTGATCTTTCAAGCCTGGCTGAGGCGCGTGAGCAACATGGGGAATTTGATGAGGAATACCTCCTGGCCCTGCATGCTACACGCACCTTCTTGCAACGGGTGGTCGACGATGCGGACGTGAACGTTGCTATCCTTACATATGCTACAACCGCTTCGCATACATACGCAAAGCGTGAGCCGAGTCCTCAACAAACACCTCTCCCATCTCCCAACCGCCCACCTCCACAGGAACCTATCGGTTCCGTGTCCACATGCTTTGCGGACGTTGATGCCTGCAAGAACGGAACCAACAGCTGTTCTGAAAGGGGCCAGTGTGTAAAAGCTTCCAAGTCTGGACGTACTTGCTTTGTGTGTACCTGCGGTGTGACAACAACAGGCTCAGGCAAAAAAGTCAAGACTGAAACATGGGTTGGACAGAGCTGCGAAAGGAAAGATATCAGCGGGTAAGTTCTATAGCACTGAAATTTATTTCTCGTGTCTCATGACACACCCTTACTATAGGCCTTTCGTACTCTTCACCAGCACCGTCATTGCCTTGATTCTCGTTGCAGTTGGTTCCGTATCCCTGCTTTACAGCGTGGGTGACCAAGCGCTTCCAAGCACTTTGATGGCCACCGCTGTGAATGCAAAGAAGGACTGACGTATTTTCTGTCGTTCACTGAATTGACATGCCGAGATCTCAGTTGGAACTGGATGGTTACCGGGGGAAATCTGAGTCTGCAGATAATCAGCATTGAGGTACAGAAGCATGTGGCGGCCCTATGGACAATCTACAGCATGGAGTTACCACCCCCTCCGATTTATTACTCTATTGACCGTCACACCTATTGTCGAAACAGCTCCGCCATTTGTCATCCTCATCCATAATTATAGGTGTTTGTATACACCTGCAGTCCCCAAATCACCTATTATTTATCGTCTTGCGCCGTCTACCTAAGTTTCTCTACTGTTCTCTAGTTATTCTGCGCTGAAATTCTCTCCAATTTTTTTTTTCTTTGATATACCGAATGTTCCGTGATCAGGAGAAATATGTACTCTTCAGTTGCCCTCCGAAGTGCACAAAAATAAAACCCTTAGAGTGCCTCCGCAGACTATCACTTAGATTTATGGTTCTCTTCTTAGTTACGCAAGGTTCCGGCTCTGCGTTCGCTGGGTCATTGGTTTTTCTATTGACAGGCCTACTACTAATCCACATAATTAACAGCGGCCATCACACCGAGCGGCGCCATATGATGAATAATTTCAGCTAGCATCTAAATAGTCTTTAATAAAACCCCTCCAAGATGATCCGGCTATATAGGTTGTGTTATTTCATGCTTCACCGGCTGATTGGCGGAAATCTTACGGTACGGTACAGGTTGGCCTTGCCGTTACTACTAAAAAGAATGGACATCGTACATATGCTCGTTGATGACCTAAACGTAACGTTTTTGTTCAGATGACCAGTCGCCGGCGGCACTGATACTATCACCTGAAATATCGTTGCCTTTTGACAGACTACAAACAAGCGTACGTGAATTCTGAACACACGCTGTCTACCGAAAGAGGATCAGCGAACATCCTCTTTCTTCAGGGAAATTGTGTAATGTCTTTCTATTGATTCACATCCGGGATACCGAGCCCCTCGTCTTCCCAGTTTTGCGCTCGGTGCCGAGATGCAGTAGTCGCTGTCAAGCAAACTATTTCCCTTGATATATTCCAAGCTGAGAAGATAATATGATGTCCCAAGGTTCCATCGAATGTACCGTAGGGGGCGTGGACAGGTGTGTATCATGCGCAACTACTTCGCCACGATTGAAACTCACGTCGGCCTTCACTGCATGGGTGGGCGTGGGCTTATTGACTTGAAGTCCAGGAAATCGTGACTAGTTATCTGAACATATATATATAGTTTTCGTAAGTTGCAACTGCATGCACATGTACCTTGACATGGACAGCTGTTGATTCCTAAACCCTGATTGGCTGCTTATTTTACAAATATCATCCCGCTTGGGTGGTGGAACTCCTTAGCCTCTCGAGTATTTTTTTTCTGTGCGGAATTCAATTTTAATATAGGAAAGACGAAGTGCTTCGACCGCAGATTAGTCACAAGGACAATCGCGGATAGATATTTAGCGTCGATCCCGCCGGTCTGTTACGGCACCGTTAGGGATTCTACATCAACGAAGCCACCCAGATTCGTTCGACATCGCATCTCTGATTGACTTCTAATCATGATGTCAGAGCTAATGGTTTTTTCATCCTCCTTTATGCGGTTGTAACGCGTGAAAAGAAGAGCTGTTCAATCCATTTACGACATAAATTCGAATTTTTCATTCAAGAACCCAAAAAATTATTGGTCTGCTGGCCGGTTACACTGATACTAACGAGTAATAAATTTAATTACAATAGTCCTGAAGAAGAAAATAACATTAGGGTCTTCTCGTCCACAGGGTGACGTCGAGGCGGGGGAATAGTTTGTAAATAGGCGAGTGGCGCAAGACCGTCCGGACTGCTGTCATCTGATGAGGCAGAGCTCCCAGGGCCACGCCGTCTTTGAGGGCGTTTCTGATTTAGCTGAGAGGAATCCGTTGGAGGGGATTCTATCCATGTCAGGGGATGATGAGACGACGGTGAAAGTTTTAACGATGGTGAGCGTCTTGGTGCGTATGGAACATATTCAAGGCGGGAGAACTCGGGACTATCAGTCTCAGGATTGAAGATGTGATCGGGGCGACCTTTGGCAGACCGAGCACTTTTGTACTTCCCATGAGGAACATGCAATGATGCCAGCTGGGGAATGTCGTCGATAGATCGCAGTCGATCGATAGACTCTTCGGTAAAATAGGCAACTGTTATGGAGAGTATTAGATAGATGCTTCTGTAGGTGATATGCATACCTACTTAAATGCCACTTTCGCTGTCCTCTAGGCGTGTCCACAAAGACTGTGTATGTTTGCTTGATTAAGACCGACCTAGATGCATCATGGTGTGAAGATGACCTATATGTACATGTTAGTATATTTAAATAAGAGGGCGACAATAGTACGAACGGGCCATCAGAGTCGTAAAGACCGTCCACGTATAAGTGCTGAGAGGTTTGTTTCTCATGGTAGAAGAGGAACCCCTACACAATCTTAATAAAGCCATCCGTGAATCGCGGAGAGCCAAAGATTCGCCTTACCTCTCGTACTCTTGATGGGCCCCAACGAATTCCTGCAAGATGCATGAGGTTTACGCACGGATACCGAGTGGATCGCCCTACCGTCTGTCCAACGTTCGATGCCAACCTATCGTCAAAGCGTCAGTGCTAATGTAAAGCAAATACTTTTGAATGTACTCACTCCTGTTAATTCTGCATGAGGTCCTCTCTCTTCCCAAACATAGACAGAACCTGGTGAAATGAGACTGCGTTCTTCAGTGTCTAGGCGGCGTGTAACCATAGGCAAAACATCCAGGAGGACGGCATGGAAGATTACGCGCGCGTCAGCCGGTGATCGTATACGAATTCCAGTGCAAGTGGCGCGTTGCATGTTGGACAGTGAAGAACACAGAAAGCGTTACAGTGGTGGATTAAAGCCAGAAGAAGGGTGACAAGCGAGCGAAGTGTGGCTTCAATTTAAGTGGAAAGCCGAGTAAAGGGGACCCATACACAAGTGAAATCAAGGACTGATGCGGGTAGGCGTCCTTACGACATTATCGAAGAAGTGTTCAACTTTACAAATATTAGAGTTTTTAGGACCTGCTGAATCAGGGGTGAGAGTTCTTAGTGAGAAATGGAGCTGTGCCTGAGCTTTTTGATCAGCGTTTGGGAATCAACAAAGCCAACTTCCGTTCACGATCAACTTGACTACTTAGGCGGCGTCTCAATACATTTTCCATCTCGAAGTTTAACCCATACAATAGCATTAAAAAACATTTGCATCACAGAATAGCAGATGGTTATCCTGAAAATGATTCAAAGTTTATCGAGCAGATATTTACCCATCATCATTGAATCACCATAATATTTCGTGGATTTTCGCTAAACTATCGACGTCACTGTGACAACCCCAGTGCAGCTAGAATTAGATCGAAACTTTTGGCCTCCTCGGAACATCTCACTCTGTCATAGATAACAGGAGGTTCACATCGGTATCCACTTCTGTTCGAGCGTGGAATTGCCTGTGGATTATCCATAACTTACTTATTGTAAACGAGGAAGGCAAACAGGTTGAGTGGTCAGAAGTAAATAGTGGATGCACTCACCAGAAACAAACCTCCTCGGCCTCTCAAGTAACCACCACCTAAAGTTGGCTTATTAGTGAGATTGGAATCAGGGGTGCATTCACCATTCACCATTCACCTGAATCCTGGGTTACATTCCTGCATGCTATATAATCGGGGACAAGACAAATCACCGTTTTTCTGCCTGCCGACACAGGAAAGATCAGAGATGTGAGCAAGAGTATAATTTGAATTTGAAAAAGCGTACAACGTGTCAACGTCTGATCTGTACGGCCGTCGTAATGCCTAGTCACCGAAATTATATTAAAGACATTGATGCGCCAGTGCTCTCGAACTACTTCTAAGATGTATCATTGTGTAACTCTCGCTCTCTAGGAATTCCTGTCTGAACCTGGTCTGAACATCCTAAATAAGGCCATTTTGGAAGTCGTTTCATGATCGTGAACCATGCCATTCGTAGGTCCCCACATTGCTGTGCGGACGACATGATCGGACAGCGACAGATTTCAATTCTCGGCCACTACGGCAGCGACGAAAAGGGTGAAGGCCTGAAAAATGCAGGGATAGTCAAGGAACAGAGAAACAAGTGGCACTCGCCACTTAACGTAGTACCTAATTGAATAACTGTGCACTTAAGCACGAAGCCACCATCGTCATCGAGAGATCATCAGTGCTGACAGTGTGATTATCGATGAAGCCGCCGTTAAATCTTCGCTCTTCGCGACGGTTCAAAAACACATTAAAATCAGGTCACCTAACGCAGAACTTTTATTCTTGAACATGCCGATTATTTTGGGCCGTATCCAGCATAATAAGGAAGTCTGGGATTATTCCTGCTCTTGGAGGTTGAGCAACCGAGCTCTTAGACACCAAAAAATGGTTGCCGCTGAGTTTAAACGAAGAAACCCCGAAGACCTTAGGAATAAACACTTACATATCCATTAATTGTTTTTTTTGTTTAGACCGAACCATCAATTGGTACTATTCACGAGTCTGCGATACTTTGCAGCACACCGTTAAAATTGAAAGATGTTAATAGCCATCTAAAAGATATTGCTACACACCCCAGGGATCAGATGCGAGTTACTACGTCATGGACCATTCGCGGCAGAACCTACTTGTGTACAACTTCTGTCAATTATAGCTGGTACGTCAAACTATGGAGAACTCATGCTGTCATTAAACATAGCTTGGTAGGCAGATAGATGTCGAGAGACGTTGATATTTCCCATTTAAGCGATGCGACAAGGACTCATCGGCTCAAGGCAACCAAACGCAAGTCGGCCTCGGCATCACCTTCTGTGGTTCTAGTATCTTTATTTTTCGATCGCGAAAGACGAGCCAACGTCTCGTAAGTGAATAAGATCTGCTGACAACTTCTTTAGAGAGACTAGTGTCATAATACCACACCACACCTTATCCTGCTCTCTCTCCAAAATCTCCTATCAAGCATCATTGGATGCGTGCGCAAGGAGCGCCTCCGAAGAATCACCCCAAAAACCAATAAACGTGGTGTTCATTATCTGCATGCGGAGCTGGAAAATGGTGCGTCATTGACAAAATAGAATGGAAGACGAATTTTTCTTTCGTTGCAGTCGTAGCTTGACATAGGCATTCCGGCTATTCTGGCTATCCACATTCTTCTGGCCTGTATATTGTTCACTCAAAGGAACCATCTCGGTCAATAACAACTTATTTATTCTTTTCGTTTTTCTCCCATTCTGAATGAATCTATAACGGTGCTGTATTAACACAGCTCGGGTGGGAGATACGCGGCTATGTTCCATATTGCTGCACGTAAAGTTTACAGTCTATTTGACAATACAACTAGTATATAACATGCATACAAAACGCTAGAAGAGTCTGAGGTAAGAATGTTAACGCCATCCACGTGTATGTGTATAAAAGAAGGGAAAGATAAGATGGAATAAGGTTGTATACGTGGTTTGATGGAAGCAAAGGGAGGATCGCGTACGATATACGTACGTCGATCCAGTCTATAGGCGGAATGAAAAGGTTAGAATGAACAGTCTGCAGTCGAAAACAATAGATAAGATTATTGATAAATTGGATAACATGGGAAGCGGTGAGTATGTTTGAAGGGCGTAATAAGCTTCTCGTAGGTAAAGACTGTATGTGTAAAAGGCACGTTGAGATTAGGAGGTATGGGCATAAATTCGTACAAGGTCCAAGTGTCGTCCGCGTCATAAACTTGAGTGGAGGCTCAAGCACAGGACAATTATCTCCTATGCTTCTTCCTCTTGGCACCATTAATGACAGCGCCCGACGCCGATATCAGCTTCTTGAGCTCTCCGGTCTTGTGCAACTCGCGGATCTCCTCTATCGAGCCGACGGGCCTGCCGCCGATGATGAGTACGGGGAGTTCAGGAGTGGATGTGAGCCGTGCAACGATGGGTTTAAGGACGTCGGCATCATCCCGGATGTCGACATCAATAACCGTTGCAAAGGGTCGCAGCCGGAGATGTGATAGTATGGCTTTTACTTCTCTCGAGTCTGCCGAATAGAGCTGGTATACTGGTAAGCTAGGTTAAAGCGGTATGTGTATTATAAGAGACGTACCTTGGAATACAAGAACACGGGATTCCGTAGCCACACATCTTCAACCATTGCCTGCACTTCTTCGGTTGCACGTGGACTCCGTGTATCGAAGTCGAGGATGAGTTGGGGATCGATAGGATGAGATGGATCCACTGAAGATGGTATCACATTCTGGGGCAAGCTCGCGAGGAAGCTGGAGACGGCCGCGAGTTCCTGTGCTGCGTCGAGCTGCACTTGTGTGCGCTGTGTCCTTGAAGCATCGAGGTTATCCTTCAGGCGAGAGTTCTGTATTGACTCTAGAGCAAGGGTGAGCTGGTCGACAGCGGGATTGTCTACACGACGAAGGGCAAGTGCAGCAGGATTCTGAAAGACGAATATGCACGTGGAGATGAGGGTGAGGAAAGCGAGTGCAAGGAAGGTGGTTCTATGTTTCGGCTTCCTAGGCTGAAGTGCACCTAGCAGCTGGGCGACATGCGGCATGAAGAAAGGGGAGACGAAGTAGTTCGACTTCTTTCTGTATGATGGTAGGAGGGCGGGGTCCTGCAGAGATGTGCGGCTGGTAATGCGCGGCAGCGACATGGCGAACTTTCAGCTGATATTAAAAGCTGGACTTAAGTTGGCTGATAAAAGAGCCAGCACGAAAATTGGGACGGAAGGAGAAAGAAAGAGCCAGAGGTTGGAGATAAAAATTTGTAACGAACGTGGGGGTAATAAAGCAACAAATCAATATCCATGAGCCCCAGCTCAGCCGTGTTTTGTCCTTTTCTCGTCACAAACACCCCGCCCCAAACACGTCAAAGCAGTCACGGCACCCCTTTCCGATCAAATCTCGGCGGTCTCATTTCCCCTTCCCAATTGTTTACTCCCCCCCTCCTTGGTCCCTTCCGTGCACCAGTGGCCTTGCTGCTGTGGCCTTCTAATACTCCTGTCATGTGGCTGCCCTATCCATTTCATATCCAATCTTTCTACGGTCCTCTCGGGCAATGCGTCGAACGATACAATTTGGCCGATGATAAGCCGCGTCGATCGTTTCCCACATGCGATAAGCCGCAAACGACATAACCCTTCATATTTGCTTCTGTGCTACCTGTCCATCACCGTGTCTACATGCGTAGACTTTTCCTGTCAATCACTACCCAATCATATAAGATGGCACACTGTTGTACTCATGCTTTGAGTTAACAAAAACATATTAACCGAACATTTTAGAGTTTATGTTAAACTAATAATCAAGATGTAATTCTTTCAGTATGACGACTCAACACCATAAGGCGCAGTCGTTATCGTTGATCATAACCAGGGTGCGCTTGGAGTGCGCTCGAACCTCAGCAGGCCTTGATGCGAGGGCGTGGAGCGTCGAGTACAAGGGATTCTCACGCTGCCATCTGTGGCGATACCAGGTTTACGAAACTCAAACGAAACTACAAGTTTTCGCGCGCCAAAACAACTGAGAACGGCATATATATATATGGGTGGAAGCTGTAAAAGACGTGACTCCAAAAGCAAGAATCTCGTTGGCAATAAGCAAGGAAGCTAGTAAATTAAGTATATTACGCACACTTTGAAGGCTCTTGAAACGTCTGAACATCAGGAACTATCCAGGGCTGTTGATGACAGCATGTATGGGCTTCAGAAAATGAAAAAGCGAACTAGATAACATATTTAAATCCCAGTAAATGATTGCATGAACCCATCATCGAGCATAAGCAACCATCCTCGTGGGTCCGTCGTTCCAAACTTCCACTCGTCTCTTGCTCACCAGACTAAAGGTGGAGGGAGACGTGCCGACAAAGCCTGCCGCCAAACTTTGTGCTACAACATCCACGATAATTGGATACCATTGTCCATATCGTTCATTTGTTCTTGCTTCCGTGTGATTTATATTCCTCCATCCGAGTTTTTTAATATCACTCCAATACTCCGGACTCCTTTCGTCTGGCCCTCATTAATACTTATAAAACAAAACAAGTCACAAAACCTTACCTGACGCAACAAACACTTTGTCGACATTCACGCCATGCTTTAGTAAAATTTCTTCTCGGACCTCTTGAACTGCCTTAACATAAGTTGCCAAATGTTGGTAGCAGTCTTCACCAGAACAAAGATCTTTCAGGTCTCCCCGCCGAATATGGATAGCGATAAACTGTAAAAGCAAGTATCAGAATAGTTGGATAATGATACGTGACAATAAATACCTGTGGTAACTCCTGGCCTGGAGACACGTTGAATAGATTTCGCAAATAAAGCGTTGCAATCTGTAGTATCGGATCTGTGAATTTCAGATGCTGCCCCACAAAGTTCCATGCCGGAGACCACGCGTATTCCCATTCGAAATCTTGATGTGCAACAGAAGTTGTGTAATATAACGTGTCGAAACACGCTAAATGCCTGTCGGGTGATAATGTCGATCCTTCAGGAGACATGGCCGCCAGTGGGAGCGACTCTGGCTCTACACTCGGGCCTGTTGGATACACCAGGGCAGCCAACGGAGCAAAGAGAACATGAGTGTCGCCAATCCTGTCGGGTAGCCTACGGGTGTTGCGAAGGACGTAGGTAAATGACACATCAAGGCCCAAGTGGTGCACGTAGGAAAGGACGATCTCCGGAGGGTGCCCCAGCTCAGCACTCGCAGCCCAACACCCAATTGGTTCGACCGTATACGGCGAATAAGGATCTCCACGCTCAGAAGAAAGCTCTTTCACGTCCCGCCACTCCAGAATAGGCCATTGGATAACAGATCGAAGATGGCGAAGGTCAAAAATATCACCAAATGGGATGACACCAGCTTCGTATGCTGTTGGAAGTTGATTAGCATCAGAGGGAATAAGTTGGCCAATGAAGAGAAGCCCACGTAAATGGTGATGAGGCGCAAAGGGGGGAAGAATTGGTATGCGATTCGAAAGCATGGAGAGATATAGCATATTGACCTTCGAATTGTGATCAGCAGGTACTTTCTATATCGACAACTCCACGCGCTTACAATTCCCATAAATTCGTTGGCTATGATTCAACATTATAAGGTTATTACAGGGGGGTAATATATATATAGATTGAGGTAGCTCACTGAAACCAGCGTTCGCTAGCGTTGTAATATAGTACTCATCCTTGCGTAAGTTGTCTAGAATGAGGAACGACCAGTGAGAACTGTTACATGTTAAATACGTGATCCAATATACCTCGAAAACGCTTCGTTGGAGGTCCGTTCAGAAATTTTGAGGGGGTCCATGCGTCCGTCGAATTCGGTTGGAGATAGTGCGCACATTTGTGCACTGGCGGTCCTCGGAGCTGTGAATTCCACACAAATACGGGGTGGTTGTAATGATACTGAAGAAGTAAAGGCACGCTGATGAGTGAAAGCCCAAATATTGCTAGCGTCACCGCTGGGAGAAGCGGCCGTTTCCAGCGCAAATAGCTCATGCTCATGCAACAAGGGATCCAGGGGGTTGTAAAACGGCGGTCTCATCATTCAGACAAGCAGAGTTATATGCGATCCACTACGATCGACGCTTTGCTTCCAGTCGATTCTCCAACCGCTCCATTCAGTTTTGGATGAAAGCATAGGAAGTAGTGGCAGTGCCAATACAAAGGGGTGTGAATCTCCAGGCTCTGGCCCGATATCTGAGAAGAATGAGTGATGCGCCATCGTTGTTCGCGTTTCAATGTCTCAACATAAACTCTCCGTTTCAGCATATTCCTTTCCTTTCGACCCTCTTAAACTCCTCCATACCATCAACCACCTATCTCCGTACTGGAGCTCTTTACTGTCGTTCAATGCGTGTTCAATGTCTTGCTTTCATTAATAGGTTCTGTTTGGCTTCAAGGATCTGCAACGCGAATAATATTCACAGCACAAATATTTGGATCAGCGGGCCCAATGGAAAAAATTCGCGATTCAACGAGAAGTCATACTCTCTAGGGACTGGGTTCTTCGGTGTACCTGCCACACAGAAATGATCGCTATTCTCTTGGCGTACATATCTATCAAAAGTCTGTGACCTTTGCAGAGACTCGAAAAATCCGAGACAACGAATGTCTATGTCACGCGGATATTCTGGACCGTCCGTTGTAATTAAATAAGATATAACCATCGTGGTTCAACTGCGGTCCGGTCAAGTTAAAAAAAAACATGGTCTTCAAAGTACTTTGCACCGTAATTCATCTACATGCACTATAAAGCTTCGAACACGATGAAAATTCACGGGTCCGCCACTCCAAGCCTCGGTAGCTATATTCTGGCCAGCCGCTCACTGCTCCTCCACTTAACGGAATCTCCTGGAAAGTTCCCTATATCCAACCCCCTTCCCATCGTCTACTTACCATTACCCAATCCCTTTATTATCAGCCGATATAACAACGCACCAGTTGCCATTCAACATACAAACGAATGATGAACCGGCTAAACGGAGCATGCTCGCCACATGCTTGGTGGGTTCCAAGCCCTCTTTACATGTCAGTCGACGGGCGTTCGGAGGCCTTTTAAACGTATGGTGGTTAAATTTGATTTTTAACGCGGGACTCGTTCTATCAAATCGACATCGACCCTCGATTCGGATTAAACTCTGCTGAACGGTCTGGTATACCGTCTTCCGCAGCTCGAGTGTTTAGAGGCTCAAAAACACAGAAAGGGCTCGCCAGTCTCCTGTTTTCTGCTTGTAAGTGTAATCTCATACCTATTTCCTTGTTCCGCTTTACAAGTAACCAGATTGACGAGGTCTATGGAGAACTTTATTTTATCTTTACTTTAAACTTGCCTCTGATATTATTCTTGGCTTCTCATCTGTACTTGGCATCGCATTGAACTTCCTAATTCCTCGTCGCGGTACATTTATAAGCCTTGTCTTATGACTTTCAAGCTCTTTTCTATGCTTCGGACACACCTAAAAACGGAGACTGGGAGACCGCTAGGTCTGGAGATTCCTTTCACGTGCAGATCGGTCGTCGTCAACTCCACGCCGGCCAGAAGGTTGTCGGTTCAGTTATGAGCACCGTAGACATATGACACTTTTCACCGCTTCAAATATTGGTTCTAATACGGGAAATCATCGGTATACCAAATAAATATGCTCGCCGGAAATGTGTCGGGGCCCTGACGTATTCAAGTCTATTTTTTTTTTTTTGATTTCTTTGCCTACAACTGGAAAAGCATTTAAGGTCGTCAAGCCTCTCCAAAGAAATCAAGTCCTCAAAACACCCTCAAATGCTCTTGGATTTAGTGAAATTCCTCCTTGTCGCCATCCTCGCAGCTGTGGGTGCCAATGCAGCTGCAGGATCTCTCCAGCAGGTCACTAACTTTGGTTCCAACCCGACCAATGTTCGCATGTACCTCTACCGACCTTCTGGCGTTGCCGCGAATCCCGCTCTCATCGTCGCGATGCATTACTGCACGGGATCTGCGCAGGCCTATTTCTCTGGAACTCAATACGCCAATCTTGCCGACCAGTATAAGTCGTTCATTGTGATTTACCCCAGTGCACCGGACAGCGGAGGATGCTGGGATGTCCACACCGACGCGACGCTCACCCACAACGCAGGTGGTGACTCGCTCGGTATCGCATCCATGGTTCGCTATGCTATTGCTAACTACGGTGTGGATTCAGGCCGTGTCTTCATGACTGGCACTTCTTCTGGAGCTATGATGACCAACGTCCTCGCCGGTGCGTATCCTGACCTGTTCAAGGCTGGTGCTGCGTTCGCTGGTGTTCCCTACGCTTGCTTTGCTGGCTCCAACATGTGGAACAGCCAGTGCGCCCAGGGAACCCTCACCATGACTGCTCAGCAATGGGTAAATTTAACTTCTTTTTATAATTTCACGGCACTCATTCTATGTATAAACAGGGTGATCTCGTTCGTAACGGATACCCCGGATATACTGGTGCTCGGCCTAAGTTGCAGATATGGCACGGAGCTGCATAAGAAGCCATTCGCCAAATGTTTATTTGTCAAATTCTAACTTGTTGCGACTTATTTATAGCGATACCACGCTTAGCTACAACAACTTCGGTGAAGCCATCAAGCAGTGGACCAATGTCTTCGGTTATAGCACCACGCCCGTCACTACCCAGTCGAACTCCCCTCTGTCTGGGTGGACACGCTCAACATACGGCCCCAACTTCCAGGCTATAAGCGCTGCCAACGTCCCCCACGACATCCCTGTTCAGGCTACCGATGTTCTCGCTTGGTTCGGCTTGACTGGAACCACTACTACTTCAACTCCAACCAGCACCTCGACCCCTCCTCCTTCCACTACGCCTACTTCCACCCCGCCTGCCCCTACTACTACTGCCGGTGGTGCGACCCAAGTCCAATGGGGGCAGTGTGGCGGGTAAGTCTCTTCGCCGTCGGCATACATATTTTCTATACTAACAGACTCATCTGTTACAGCAATGGTTGGACTGGCCCAACCATTTGTGCCTCTCCATATACTTGCAAGGTTTTGAACGCTTGGTACTCACAGGTTAGTTGACCAAAAAAAATTTGATGGAGTAAGAAACTTATTCGTTTCCTCTAGTGCCTGTAAGAGACCTGGCCGAGTCACGGAAAGGGCGTATCCATACAGGGTTCGCTAGAGTTATAATAGTAATCATTATTCATATGCGGATGTTTAAATACGAATAATTTGATACTCCTGTCCCAGAACCAAAATGAATCTAAATCCAATTGGTAGCAAGGCAACCAACTGGATGATACGTTTCACGAATGCCAAACGTACATATTACAGTCTGTTAGTCGCTAGATCTACTGAATTTCGAAGAGACACCAGCCGCGTCCAATAACTGTACCAATGAATAACTGGCATGCAGTTCCTGGAGGTTATCTGAACCTCCAAGAGATTTGCCCCGAATAACGATGTTTGGGAATGTGGAGTGACCAGTTAGACGCGTAAGAAGCGATTTCAATACGTTTCCATCATCTGTTTTTGGCATCAAAAGGGGCATGCGAGAATATATGTAGGTTTCGTACCTCTAAGGTCAACTTCCACAATCTTGGGAGGTGGCTGGAGATCGTATGTCTCCAGAAGCTGCTTCGCTCGCATAGAATAGGGACAGTATGACTATCCCAGTGCCATAATACAGTAGTTAGACAGATAAGTACTCCTTAACAGGATTATGTACGTACCTTGCTAAAAACGATCACTGGATGCTTCTCATTCAACTCGGCAACCCTTTTGTTCCAATCTAGCTTCTCCCGTCCAGCAGCATAAACACTCATAGGAATCGGCTCTCTCGGATCCAGATCTACCACATTGCTGAGAACATGCTGATGTTCATCATCTTCTGTAACCAAGTGCAGTAGACCGTATATCTCATCCACAGTCTTCGTTTTGTTTGCTGACTTGACGATTTGAACGACGTTAGCACGAGAAAGACTCGAAATGCCTGCATCCTTCAAGGAAGAGGGAAGCTCCCAACGTACTCCGAAAATGAATATAAGTCCTAGAAGGACTACTCCCAATACGACGAAGCGTCGCTTGCGCATGGGAGCACAGGATGGCGATGCTGATGCTGAAGACATGGTATTGTTGAATTTGGGTACTTCTTCAGTTTTATATTCCAGATAGTAAGTTTTGTAGGTGGTATAGATCTGTAAGACGAGCAATCCGACGTGGAAAGGAGTGACAAGGATGGGTGTTTGGTCAGAAATGTGGGTAATAGCAGTGACCAGTGGGAGCTTTTCCGGCATCCAACCGCTTACTGGTGACTAAAAATAATTTGCCGAATTTGAGTCCGGCAATTGAATATTCTTTCCTTTCGACCACGATTCCGCTGCCTCCAATCTCTCTGCCCATCCTTCAAGATGGTTATGATATCCAGGACTCCCGTGGAATACGTTCTCTTTGACATGGACGGTACTGATTTATCGTGTATTCCTCTGATGTCTATTAACCAAGTGATCTAGGACTCATGATTGATTCCGAGAAAATATACACCGATGTGACCAGTCAGTAGCGAATTCATGTTCGTCGTGGCCACTTTCGCAAGTAGCATATCTAAATGGAAGTATAGATGAGATCCTCGCGAGATATGGTAAAGAGATGACCTGGGATATCAAAGCAGGATGTATGGGCAAACGTTCGTACGCCCTCATCTCTTTCTCTGAAATCGAGGTTAACTGTTATCTAGCGGAGCGCGAAGCCGCTATATACCTCCTATCCTTCTTTCCTGACATCTCACTCAGCCTCGAGACCTACCTTACGGAACGTAACATCCTGCAGGACCTCAAATGGCCCACCGTCCCCTTGCTTCCAGGCGTTCGCAAGCTCGTGCACCACCTCAAAGTGCACAATATCCCTATCGCAGTAGCCACTGGCTCACGCCGAAGGAACTACGAGATGAAGACAGGGCATCTGCAGGGTGTGTTCGGATGTTTTGAGGGGAAGGTGGTTTGTGGAGATGATATGGAGTACAAGATGAAGGGCAAACCTGAGCCTGATATTTTCCTCACAGCTGCAAGGGTGATGCTTGGAAAGGATGTTGGACATCCGGGTGAGGAGCCTACGGAGAGACATATGTTGGAGAGGAGCAAAGGGTTAGTATTTGAGGATGGTTTGCCTGGTATGCAGGCTGGGAAGCGAGCTGGAATGTCAGGTTAGTACCGTGAAATCTTCCACTCTCTTATACAGGACTAAATTAATCTATTCTAGTCGTTTGGGTCCCCGACGCCAATCTTCTCGACGTGGGCTACTCTGGTGAAGAACAGGCGGATCTGATGATCAAGTCAATAGAGGATTTCGCCCCAGAGGAGTGGGGTTTGCCTCCGTATGTATCTTGAATGATTGGCTGAATGTATAACTCCAATATGAACTTGAAAATGTAATATACCTGTATCTCTCATGAATACATGATATCCTAGCTACACAATTCACGTCTAATATGCTCGATATACAGCACCAAAATGCTGGATTTCATAATACTCAGTCTACATTACACTACTTTACTACTGTGACAGGTATAAACGAACTGTAATCGACGCTTAACACTACTACTACTATTATTGATACTATTCTTCTTGGGGAGAGTCTATGTGGGTGATAATATGTAAATGCAAGATACAAGTGTTACGATACAGAAAAGAGTCGGATGCGGGTTGGATGCGGGGGGAATACATTGACGTGAGGTACAGGTGCGTGTTGAGGAAACGAGGAATGGTGTATGCTGTATCACGGAAGTCCAAATTGCAAGGAGCCGGACATGGAGATGTCATGGGGTATGAATATGTACAAGTCAATCATCGAAGTTGACGTCCAAGATGAATCTACAGAAGAAGAGTCACCAAAAATGAAAGAAAGGAAGGAAGAAAAGGTGCGTCCAATCACGCTCTAAATCTCGAAATCGACCCAGGCGACCCTCCACAAGAGCTCTTCATTCTCCCCTGCCTCAGCGGCGTCGCAAGTCCCCCATCTGTGCCCGCATTCGTAAAGCCCAGGCTATTCATCATTGGGACATGGCTGCTCCCCGTCGATGACCGGAACTGCTTGCCAATCGGAGACCCATTAGGCGTCGCAGATCGCGAGCAGACGCGAGGGTTGTTGGTGGCGCTGGCAGCGGCCAATAAGGACGTAGCTGACAGAGATGCAGGGCGGGGACTGGCACTGGTACTTGGGTGGCTGCTTTTTACAGGGATTTTGGAAGGAGAGGGGACAGAGGCAGTGTGATGGGAGGTTATGCGTGGTTCGCGAGGAGGGGGACGAGGGCTCGGACAGGACGTCACTTGAGATTCCTCCTCCTCCTTCAGATCAAAGCGTCCTTCGTGCTCTACTCTCGCAGGTAACAACCGGTCCGTACTCTCAGAAGACGCCAGATACTTCTTCATAGATGCGCGACCACCAAATCGGCGGGGGTCAGCCTTCTGCGTTTCGCGGGGACCTGCAGTACCCGAGCTGAAGAAGGACGCAGAGGGGTTGGATGAATGGCGCGAACCTGGGACAGGAATCTTGGGTGCTGCCTGAGGGGAGGAATCGGCGAATTTGAAGGTCTGTCGACGGAGTCGGCCGAGGAATGGATCGGGGGAAATGCGTTCTGGGAAGGTACTGCTAGATAGAGGCTGGAGTTGAGTAGGACGGGAAATGGTGCATTTCTCGGAGACCTGGGTGTCAGGTGTTAGGCAAGGAATCAAAGAGAGAGATTATGCATACTACAAGCGGCAGGGTCGTGTTCTCCTTCAACATCAAACCCTTCCTCTTGATTCGAGATTCGGAGCGCTTCTCCTTTGTGTGTGGCTTAAGCTCCTTATACAGCGGCTTCGTAGCAGGAGCGTTGGGGTCACCACCGACATTGAAGAAGGCAGGCCGAGAGATTCCGTTCATATGGGACGGCTGGGCTATCACAGGTTTAGGCTCGTCAAATTCGATCAATGGTGTATGCTCGCCAACTGCATTCTCGGGATCGCGGGGAATGGAGAAAGGGGTGATACCAGAAGAGCATTCGATTGAAGTGAGCGAGGCTGAGTCAGGTATAGAGGGCATAGAAGCGAGGGAAGTGATTTCTGGCTCTTGAAATTCCATGGCCTTGATAGGGGTTTCGTCCTCTAAGCGGGCCAGCAGGCTATCCAATGCATTGGTGCCTTCGCTTCCATCTTCGCTCTGTTCTTCTTCGATATCCGAAAGCGCTGCGAATCTCTTCTTCTGCGCTTTTTTACCCTTCGAGCTGTTTAAATCTGGAGTCGGCGAGGGAGACCTGCTTGCTACCGACACGATCCTTGACCACGGGGATCCGGGGGATGAACCTGCTTTGACGATCGAATCCACCAACGCCTGCTCCACATCTTCGCCGTCCCGAATATTGTCAGCCGCATCGCGCAGCACAGGGATATGCAGCTGGAGCGCGATCATCGCCTCGATAAACCTATCGGCCTGCCTCAGCCGTTCATCGAGGATGAGAAGCTGGGCCTTGGCTGCTTTGGCTTCTCGTTTCCACGCGTCTTTCTGTATGCGTTCGATATTCAGCCTTGATTCGAGGAGGGGCAGATCGGAGTGGAGAGCGTCGACTTCAGATTGGAGAGCAGCGGAGGATTGGGTGAGGGTGTCAATTTCGGATTCAAGCTGCTGGATGCGGGCTTTGGAGGACGCGAGTTTAGGGGTGCTGAGTGCGGTAGGGGCGATGGGGCTTGGAGTGATGTTCTTGGTAGAGCGAATAGTGAGGCCGTGGAGAAATGATTCTGCGAATGCGGACTTGCGAGAGACAACACCTAAATCTTCAGGGCTGGGATTGGATAAATTAGGAGGGGTATTTGTCAGGGTAGAAGAGAATGTTTCTGCGAATAAAGAGGAATCGTTTTCAAAGAACTGGCTAAGCAAATCGGGGGAAGATAACGAGGCTGATGCTTGGGCAACAGCGGTGATGATAGGAGAGTCTGAGAACTGTTCGCTGGTAATGACAGGCAAAGTGGGTGGGGGAGAGGGTTCGCGGGGTATATTTGCTTCAGCGCGGTCGCGGAGGGATGATTTTGACTTTTGGCGGTGGAGCTTGCTGGTGGAGAGGGAGATTTTCTTCGTGAAATTAGAGAGCTTTGTGTTCATGGAAGTAGGCGGGGACGCCATGTCAGCGGAGAAAAGAGGGGAGGAGACGCAGGGGAGATAGAGGAGGAGGATAGCAAGAGCAAACCAGCTGCGAGCCGCGGAAGTTGAACTAGCGCGCACGGATGTAGATCATCATCGCGGGAACATAAGCCAGGGGTGGCGGTGCAGATTATTTCTGTCATGCTGAGTCAGCACTCTTAGGCCGAGAGCCTTCTGGAAGACATTGCCAAGCAATTGTTCTTGACAGCCATCCACTCTCGCTCTCATCGTTCTCTTCCATCGTCCTCGTTATCGTTTGCAACCATGAGCCAGTATACCGTCCCCCCGCCGGCCTATGGTCCCGGTTCCTCGTCCCCAAAGTCAAACTACCGCTCCACAGACAACGAATCCAGAGAACCACTCCTTGGAAGCCCGCGCGCCAGTGGTTCTGGGGCAATCTACGACCAGCCCGCCCACGACGACTTGCCCGATGATTTCAAGGTGCGTTGGTGTATTCTGTCGCTCATTCACGACTAATAACGCGCCTTGCAGTACGGTGTCTCCGTCTCTGAGAGCTCGCCCGAGATCCGCAATGCATTCGTTCGTAAAGTCTACACCATCCTTCGTAAGTAGTCCTTTAGGCGCTTTACTCCTCCGCAGCTAACTACTCTCCTATCACAGTATTCCAGATTGTAAGCTTCTCTATAAACTAATCTAAGGCTCTACTGACCTCCGAAATAGCTCGCAACATGTATCGTCGGCGGAGGCATCTCCCAGTCCTCGTCTGCCATCTTCTGGGTTCAAACGCAGTACGTCTCTCTTCCACCCCCATCCCTACTTGCATTCACCCTCGACAGCGTCTGGGCATTCTACATCCCCCTCTTTGGCACCATCATCAACCTCGGCCTGCTCTACTGGAAACGCCACACTCACCCATGGAACTTTGTGCTCCTCTCAACGTTCACCCTTATGGAAGCCTTCACCCTCGGTGTCGTTGTCGCGTTCTATGATAATGTCATCGTCCTCCAGGCTCTGTAAGCACTCTTCATGTGTATATTCAATCACAGTCTAATATTATATAGATTAATTACCCTTGGTGTATTCATCGGCCTCACTCTCTTCACCTTCCAGTCCAAGTACGACTTCTCTGGAATGGGCCCCTTCCTCTTCGGTGCTCTCATTGCCTTGGGCACGTCCTTTCATCCCTCTTCCTCCCTCCCCTAGTTACTAATACCCAACCCTTCCAGTGATGACCGGCTTCGTCGGCATCTTCATTCCCTTCGGCCGCACCATGGACCTCATTTTCGCTGTCGGCGGCTGCCTCATATTTAGCGGCTACATCGTCTATGACACCTACATCATCAACAAGAGACTCTCTCCTGACGAGTTCATCATGGGTGCCATCAGTCTTTACCTCGAGTGCGTATATGTTCTGTTCCGTGGCAACACCCATTTACTGATTGCTCCTTTTCTACGAACAGCTTCATTAATCTATGTATGTTCTCCTTCCCACCTTCTTTCATCATGCATTACTGACTAACTTCGCACAGTCATCAACATCCTCCGTCTCCTCAACAATCTCCAGGAGCGTTAAATACACGTTCCTAGCGATCCCAGTTTGACTCGAGCAAATAAGCTCAGATTCTAAATCTGTATACATATCGTATTTTCATATCTTGGTATTTTTTGACCTACCTGTTATGACATGGACTTGTTTTTCTTGCATCACACTTCAGTGTTTATAGTCTACATATAACGATAACCGCTACTCAAATAAACCAATGCATTGTGTGCTATGTGACCTTGGGTGTAATCAATGTCTATGAATACAAGCGTGTTTGCGTAGTCCAGAAGTCACAAATTTAAGTTCAAGTTCAAGTCCATTCACCGATTATATGTAAGAAATACCAACTCAAACATTAGACACTATCGGCAGAATCCCATACCCCATCCCCTGGCTCAACGAGTTCAAATATACCTCTCTGAGCTGTGCAGAAACCGGATCCACCATGTTCCTCAGCGCAGAGAGCACACCGCTCGTGGTCATCTGTAGACCCCATAAGCTGACCGTCTTGATCCGCTGTCGGTTCATGGTGGCTTGGGAGACGTGGTATGCGAGGGCTTCGTATGTCTTTAATGATATCTCGTCCATTAGACCAGCTGGGAAAGAAAGGTTAGTAAATACTAGCGGGGGTGTGGTAGATGCTTCTTACTTTCCCACATCTGCAAAGGTAATTGTAAGTAGAGGTATGGGATAAATAAATAAAACGACGTACAGTCCAAGCCCCATCAAATTCGCTCAAATCCTTCACCACCCTACAATGAATAGGCACCAACGTCCGATGCGCACTAGAAATCATCAGTTTCAACACTATACATAGATGATTGTAAACCCAACTCACTTCATAAACGCCACAATCGGCCTAATAAACGCATTATTCACATATGAAAGGTCATTCGTAAAAATCGGCACAGCAGCCTTCAAATCCCTAAACCTCAAATCAATATCAATCACCACCTTCAACTTATCCTCCGCTGCGCTGTTCTTCTCGCCTTCACCCCTTGGTGCACTCAAAGGCGGCTTAGCGAGTACACGCTGCCCAGGGATATGTTTGAGCTCGGGGTGCTGCGGGCTGGAGAGCGAGGTGCTAATGGCGTCTGCGATTTCGCCGAGGATGGCATTGAAGGAGGGATCGTCGTGGGGGTCGCGAGGGAATTTGATGTCAAGCACAGCGTCGACTTTGCCGGAAGTTATCCAGGAGATGGGGCCTTCAGTTGTGGTCGAACCTTGGAGATGGTCGATATTCACGCCGTCGATGCGGATGCGGGACTGTAACAGACCGTTTTGAGTAAATGTGTGGTAAAGATTTAAGTATATATACCATCCGAGCCCATTCCCCGTCCTTTAGATCCTTCTCCGTCGTCCTTCCAATACTCTGTGGCTTATGCAAACTAAACAGGCAATTATCAAACTGTCCCACCACATTCTCAGCACATAAGAAATCATAGAATAGCCATTGTTTGCGGAACGTGCGGATATCGGCGCGGAATATAGACGCGGTGTATGGCCTAAAGCCACCGGGTTGGTAGACCGTGATGAGCACGTCTTCTAGTTGGAGAGATTCGAGCTCGAAGTCGCCTGGGTGGGATTTATGTCGGAATAAGGTGGGATCGAGTGGGTTTTCTGGGTCCCAGAAGACGTTTCGTCGGTCTGTATGATAGTTTGGTCATAGTTCAAAGGAATGACTTGGATGCGCTCACCTAGGACACCACGGACGCCTCTAACAACAGCATCTTCTACAAGACCCTTCCCATCCAGCCACCTCCATAGCGACAGTGTAACATCCACGGAGTCAATATTCAAATCAAACAACGAATAGTTTGTATCCTCCTCCGCCAAATCCGCCGGTGCATGGTCCTTATCGTCATCGTCCTCTCCAATACGATGATATGCCGGGTGATTGCTGACATCGTATCCAACAGCAGCCATATGCGCACTGCGCCCACCGGCCTTTGTAGACGCAGTCGAATCGGCAGGGCGGCGCGAGACGTAGACATTCTTGAATGAGAGACGCGAATCTTTCCATTTTGGTACGATGGCGGATTCGAAGATGATGGTCACTCCGGTTTCGGAGGTCAGATAGTCGCTGATGGCGCGTGCCATATAGTCTGCGATGACGCGTTAGCGGGGAAATAAGTAGCTGAAGATGCGACTCACGTTGTAGTTGTAAACTGTTTGCTATAGCGAATATAACAGAGAAGAATGTCGTTCTATATAAATGTCAGTATTGGAAGTCATAAAGTTGGAACGCGTTGTAACTCACGTCCCAACCAAAATCCACAACGTCTGGCTCATGAGAAACCAGGTAACAAAAGCAGAGATATCATCTGCATTGAACTTTCGGAAGGACTTGATAGTGAACCACTTGAACCGGATCCTCAACCGCTGCCAAAACCCTGTCGCAACATTCAGGAAATCATCTCGCGTCGGTCGATGTGGATGTGGTAGTGACAAAGCCAAACGGCGAAAAAAGCGCGAGTATTCATCCAGATTGCGCAGGGGGAGATGTGTGGGCGGCGGCTTGATGGGAGGGGTACCCCCATCCTGTGGTGGATGCTTGTTTTCATTCTCTGCTGAATTTTTATGTTCGTTTTCGTGTCGCGAGTCATGAGGTGGTTGTGCGAATCTTATGAGCATGGTTGTGTGGAATGCACGCGTGTTGTATTGTAAACTAGTCCGTCGTGAGTGAAGTAAATACGTTCCATATGGTTTTGTGGATATAAAATGGCGAGCCCTGGGCAATCCAGCATGGGTTGAAGTAACTGAAGACTGCTGCCTGAAAAAGTCTCGAATAGCGCTATATCGGTCGAATGCAGCGACGTTTGGTATTCTTCTAGATGATCGAGCAACAGCGAGCATGATTTTTCTCGAGGAAGAGCTAACTGTAAGTCTCGAGAGGGACATTACAGCGGATTGGAGGCGGGAGAGAAACCCACAGAGGGCGTGGAGGAGGGCACACGAGAAATTTCGAGTGACCCGCCGAGCCTGAACGTCATCGTGTAAACTTTGCCCGAAATAGGACTAAAGCCCTCACGTGATGTCGTTTGGAGCGCGACTTGGAGACGCGTCCCTTAACGCTTGGAGTCGTAGACCGCCTTTGAACGTCATAGCGATGTTGTCTTTGCATTAGAGCAGCTCTTTAGCGAGTTGAAAATAAGGGGAACACGGAATAGATTATGAGTAATACAAGTACATGTATTCATATTGTTTGTTACTATCGTAGGTGCATTTGGATGAAACAGTTTTGCAAGATGATTTAATTAAAGCCAAGTATGGTAGTGAGGGATCATGAGGAAGCAATACCCATTTTCTGACATCTCGTTTCAACGAGGGTGCAGAAGCTATGCATCATATTAGTGCCTGCTTTTCAACGACACGAGGAAGAGGAAGTACCGATCAGCTAATTTGAGCAAGCAACATCGTTGGCATTCCGGCCGGCCTCCCTTGGTGCATGGACAGTTTTTGTATACCTCTGCATATGGTGGAGCAGGCAGTGGGGTTTCGACAGGAGATGATACGCTAGACGATGAGGTAGCCGGTGAAGTGGGTGATGCTGAAGAATCCATACTCAATGATGACGAGCTCGATTCAAAGGAGTAGGAGGAGTCTGGTGGGATAACCTGAGGGTGTACACTTCTTTTCAAAACCTGCTGGGAAACAGAGGGCGACTGTTCCAATCCTTTCCAACTCCTGCGGCCCTTTGCTGATGACTTTACAATGCGTCCCGAGACAATTCTGATGTGAGGTTTCTTGGTTGATTTGCCCCTCTTACGAGAGAAGACAAATGTGTCGGAAGTGATCTGCTTCGAATTCGATGAGGACAATGTAGAGGATGATGAAAAGAAACGCGACGTCGAAGGAGAAGAGGAGGAAGAAGTAGAAATGGAGGGATTGGTATTTGTGAGTGGTGTAGTTGCTGCGTCTTCGTCAATGTGGTCTTGATCTAGTGAAAGGAAACAAGATAGAGTGCGGCGAGCACTCTGCTCTTTTAGCTTTGTCGCGAACTTCTTGCAGCGAGGTTGGATGACAATTTTATCTCGAGCTCTACAACTGGTGATCAGAATAAGATGGGAGCGTACATAGAAAGAACGCACTTGAGGTCCAAGTTAATTAAACCCGACTTTTCCATCAGACTGCCCACCGACATCTCCAGGACATCTTCATTCGTCGAGAGCACTTGTCCGAGTTTCAAATTGGCAACCATTATGCAATAAATAATCCACTGTGGTCAGAGGAGTCGACAAATAGGGACGGTTAAGAGAGGGAAGATGGGGGTGTAGAAACACAGAATGTATGTCGATGGTGTTTTATAGCCGGTAGAGTGGTGGTGATGTACTGAGACCGTTCTTCCTGGTCCAGCCAAGAGATCCTGGAGATTTATTGTGTACCGGAAGAAGAAACGAGGATAAAAGGGAAGGTCAAAGCTAGGGCGAGGCTTCTATCTTAGGAAAAGAAGTCGTTAAGCGGTCACGA
Source organism: Crucibulum laeve (assembly GCA_004379715.1). Classification (NCBI taxonomy): domain Eukaryota; kingdom Fungi; phylum Basidiomycota; class Agaricomycetes; order Agaricales; family Nidulariaceae; genus Crucibulum; species Crucibulum laeve. The sequence goes on from ML213590.1 coordinate 939,906, forward strand.
GGCCTGTGACATAACGCGCCTCGCCGCAAGAAAAGGTCACAGAGTCCGCTACTCTTCCAGACGACGATCCTGATCTTGACACCTCCCCGCGTCCTGAGTGCGCACAAAGCACACTATCATCTAATCAATATTAATTATCCTCATGTCAGGCGCTATAAGCTCCAGATTATCGTCCAACCTCATTGCTATGGACAATGGTGAGTAACAATACTCCATGCTATTTCTCTAAAACGCTAAACAAGTTTAATACTCAGTCGTTTGCACAGAAATGACTAGACGGAACTTGTGAAGTTACCTCAAAGCGAGTCCAGCATCGAGGCTGAATTCGGGGTTATTTCTTCGCCGTGGAGTTTCCTTACGGTAGTGAATGCAGGTTGCTGTTTATACTTTCACATCTTCTTTCTGGTCGTTCTAAATAGTGCTGGAACGGCTCGGCTCGGCTTCAATACCCCGGCTTAGGCCCGGCTTTGCACGGCTTAGGCTTCATAAAATCTGAAGCCCGAGCCTTGAGCCGTCATCACGGCCGGCCTGGGGTAGGATTAGGCCTGGGCCGCGGCTTGTTACTAAATATACTAAATTTGAAAGTAAAGCTATAAAATCAAATTTCATACTCAATCTCAATATAAATCCATGTATCTATGGTTCTATAGTTGACACGCGTGCAGGGTTACTTCTTGATAAGTCATCTTATCTTTGAATTGCATTTACAGCACAACCAGTTCTCTCAGTCACATCGGAAAGTACATATTTTTAGGTCCGGTGAAACTTTGATGGCGAGTAACTGAAACTATAAAATCATAGTTTAAGTCACTTGCCCTCAAAATTTCAGGTCACCTGAAAATCTGTACTTTCCGATGTGATTAAGCAGTCACTAGCTTACCAACAATCAGTATCAAGAGCCGGCGGCTCAGGCCGAGGCTTACGGCCTCAAGAATTGGAAGCCCGAGCCGTAGGCCGTAGAAGCCCTAATGCACGGCTTCATACGGCTTAGGCTACCCCGGCTCGGCTCGGCTTGGCTCGGCTTACGGCCTGAGGCCGAGCCTTTCACAGCACTAGTTCTAAAGTTCTTGGGACCAAACCAACCCCATCTCTTGCACAAATCGCTCTTGGGCAGCTTCCTTCTGAATTTCTCTCACACTCTCTAACGATAATTCGAGTATCTGGTTCACTCTCCGTCATCGAGCGCATTCCGAACACGTACCCGTCTAAGCCTTAGTATGTAGGAATATCTTTTCCATCCTCATCGCCTTCTTCAGAACCCTTGACCTTCATTTATCCTACTATAATCACAAAATACCTTCGGCTACTCCGCCAGTGTGCTTAAAGCATATTCTTCGCACATGTACCCACTTACCTTGCTAACAAAACAGATGTGAACATGCTCGCCAACGCGAAGAAGCTCGTTCTCCAACTCAGCCCTGACAATGCCTGTCCATCTCGCCCGGCGAAGTGTAAGAACTGTTAACAACCACACTCATCCTGGGGATATCGTCTCAAGCCGTCGACTGGCACATTCATTTGCAAGCCCTGGTCACGACAAAGAAGGCTACTCCCGCCTGCAGCGCGTGTAGGGTCGACGACGAAGCAATCGGGTATGTGTTTTAGTAGGATGATGACCTATTGAAGGCTGCCGTAGTGTCAAGTGTTTCGAATGCGTCGAAGGAGGACTCCAACCCCACCGGATCGAAGAGGATGAATACTTTTGTAGTCAATGAAGATGCCAACGCAGAGACAGATGAATCAGCTAAGAAACGCGCTATCTACGATGGGAAGAACCAGCCAATCTCGGCTATCTATTTCAACCGTGTACCGCCTTTAATGGGTCTCCGCATACGTTTCTTGCATGCCGGGGTCGATTGGTCTAACAGACTGTTACAGCACGTTGGGAGACACCTGCAGTCGGGGTCCCAAGGTATCCTGCGAGTCTGGCAAACATCCTGGGTGAACTAGAGAAGAAGAGCAAAAGATCGACAGGTACGACGGCGGCTATAACCATGTTTAACTTACTAGACAGCACAAAGGACATGGAATAGCAGACACGTTTGATTACACAATAATTTGCATTGACTCTCCATGACAGTTGTATCATATTACAATTTGACACTGGACTTCCTACGTCGCTATAACTGGCCTTTAATAATGAATAACATCGGTATTGCGTGTACAAATTAAACATTTCCATAGATATCAACTACCTCCTTTTGCCTGACGGTTGTTTACGAACAAGACCTCGCCACAGCAATGTCCAGATCGCGGAGAAGATGCCAACTGGTGGTATCAGCCAACTCACTTTCCAAAACCAACCAGCCTCCTTTTCCAATCTACGCACGAGAGCGTCTACCTGTCCTTCCAGATCCTGTCGTGAACCCGAGTTGTCGAGGACTTGATCGGCGTATGGGACTTTCTCTGTGATAGGAATTTGTGAATTAAGTCGTGAGACAGCTTCATCGCGCCCAGAGTTATCGCGCTGTATGAGACGTTGGAGCTGGAGTTCGGAAGAGCTATGACAGGCAAGTCAGTTACGAGAACATACGGGAATAAGCTGAAGACGAACCAGTATACCACCACCACTTTCCCCACCCATTTCCACAGCCCGCCCTCAATCAACAAGGGTACGTCAACGACGCAGTACTTGTTTCCTCTCACCCAATGACTCACAACCTCCCAGAGCATGGCTTTGCGAACAGCAGGATGCACGATAGAGTTTAGCTTCTTCCGTTTGGACTCATCATTAAAGATAATAGTTCCGAGTCTCTTCCTATCTAGTGACCCGTTTGGAAGCAGCACCTCCGAGCCAAAACTCTTCACTATTTGTGCAAGCGCAGGTGTACCTGGCTCGACGACTTTGCGCGCTATGACATCTGCGTCGACGATAGGGACGCTTTTGGACTTCAGGAGATTGGATACGGTGGACTTTCCTGTCGCTATGCCACCAGTTAGGCCGACAACTAGGGTCCATAATAAGTGCTATTAGATTGTTTACAGGTAGTCGACATGTTTGATGAAAGACGTACCCAGCATTAGCGTTGCGTGTTCAAGTTCCCCCAGTACATGTAATTAAGTAAACTACTTACAGGAGCAATGTAAATAATGTAAAATAAATAATTACGATTTTTGTCCAAGCACGTGATAAGTGGCTCGAGAGTCCAGAGAGCGCATTCGTGTACATGCACATCTACGCACCTATTAAGTAGTATGAAGACACGAAACCGCATTTGGACCATAATCAATGAACTGCAACATGACACACACACGACCGCACTTTACACCCATGCAGCAAGCCCGAAGTCATCTTGTCTCTACCCTTCACACAACCTGAGCCGAGTGCATGGCAATTGGTAAAAGAAACCCAACTGTGCTTCACAATCTTATCTCAACAAGATAACGAATTCCCAGTCGACCCTTATGTCATTGGTGCGTCGTTGTATAAGCGGAAACGCATACGACGTGACGCAAGACGCGTCCATTCCGAGACCATTTCCTGATCATTTATTTATAGCCTATTCTCGAGACCCGCTTCGATTAGATCCGGTAGACGGTGAAGTTTTCCCTACGTCCTGAGCCTGCAACTTCGCATACCATCCACTAGGCATACGACTACCAGCTCGCAATTTCGGAGAGCACATTAGACAACCGAATGTGTGTTTAAAATATATCAACTGGATGGTATTGTCCAGCGCTCATCAAATAGATCCGTTATAGCTCGCAGTAAACGAATCATCAAAATTTCAATCGATATCTAAACACAATGGTCCCCCCAGGTGAGTACATGCGTAATCTTTGCCACTTTCCGACTCTAAAAACCATACCAAGCGCCAAGCAGAATATGGGCGGCGCAAGAAGTTCCTACGCACCTAAATACTCGCTCAGTACAAGCGAATCCGTGCCCAGTTTGTGTAGGATGTAACAGCTCGATGTACGGAACACACTCCCGACCATCAATCTATGTGAACTGGCACTTGGACTGTTATGAAGAACGACACTGCTCCGAAGAAGATACTATTGAAGGGAACAAGCGGCTAAGAAAGTGAGAGATCGCTGGTTGGGACTCAGGAGTTCTATTTTCTTATTTTATCTGGGGGTACATATCAATATTTGATAATGATATCTATTTTTTCATGGTTACTGTAAGCAACTTGATGACCCCATCTTGAGCGATTCCTAGTCAAAGATGCAACTTCAGAGAATGGTAAAAGTTTCGATGTTAGGAAACGTACGATGGTTGACCCCTCTGTTCCCCGATGGCAACATCCCTGTGATGTTCTGCAGAGTCGTTTCATATGTTTTGTCGTAATACGCCTTTGTACCCACAGCCCTTTGAACAAATCGATCCCTAATACAAGTTGAACCTCGTCATATTTTTTGCAATGAAATATCAGACTCACCGTCCGATATCGTACCCATTTGGGATGATCATATGGTGGGAGGAGAGATCCTAACAGGAATGTGTAAGTAGAGGTTACGAATGCTTAATTAAGGGCCTATTACCATTTCTTGCGATACGCTAATATAGAGTTATAATCAACCATGAAACAACAACTATAAGTGAACAACTCACGCAAGAAATAGAGCTCCGCTATTTGCTTTCGGACCATCTTGACGGAATACTCTACATTTCGTTTAGGATTAGACTATAGGGTGAAAAGACTTTAAATCTGACCTGAGATGGTTACCACCAACCATAGTCTCCAGGCATGTTCCAAAGAACGGCAAAAAAAAGTGCTCCCGGAGGACTTCCTAAGGATTGAATGCACATCAGCTCACCTACGTTTCAGTTTCAACTTAATAAACACGCACTCTTTCTTCTACCCATCCATTACCATCTCCGAGGTTTGCCAGCTGTTTGGTTCCGTGATGCAATCCAAGGCATTCTTCCGACCTATACATACGGAATCAATGGATTGCATAGAAGTAAGGGATTGTCAAATACATACATTCCAACGGCGCGTGCATAATCAAGAAATCCTGCGGGTGTAAGAACTTCGGGAGTACTTTTCCCAGATATAATGACCTAACAATAAGGTTAGGTTCCATGAGGTTCATATTAGGTACCCATAAACGAGATTCGTACATTCAAAGGCTCCCCGCCACTACCGGACCTGTTGAGTAGAGAACCGGACAGCGTTCGAGGATCATAGTAATCTACTGCATCACGCCGGGAGATGGGAGCAGAGGCAGCGAATAGCGCTACTCCAAGAACAACAAATGACCAGCACTTTGAGCGGAGCATAGGACTCGGTCTACGAGCGATATACGGGATGCCAGCACCACGAAGGTATCTAATCAACGTCCCCAACTATTTAAGTGTTTCAGGAAGCCTCGATCTTCATTTCGGGCGCCGGTGATGGACACAGGCCATCAGAAAAGTCAGGCAAGAAAAAAGGCATGTAATAGCGCTAACACAGGTTTGGATTGAAACTTGACAGATAAGGGGGGGGGGGGTGAGGAAAGCGGTAAGTTGATAGTCGACCAATAGGTTTTATAGCCATCAAATGTGTTGAGTTCACATCGCCAGCACAAAAATAGCGCCATACAAATGTTAGGAAGTCCGCTGGCTTTATACGCCTTTCGTGGGCCTGCGGCAGGTGAGCATCATTGGTTAAGGCAGGAGGAGGGGGAGGAGGTCGGTGGTTGAAATATCGGAGAAAGGCCCAGGCATCCGATTTACGCGTGTACCATGACCAATCTGCAGAAGATAAAAATATGCCAAAATAAAGTGATCCTCTTTTCTTTCCCTTTCATGTCCTCGAATTACTTGGACCTTTGAATACTATCGTTTTCTGAACCATATTGCTACGCAGTCTATCTGCAGGTCATATAAATCAACAACGCCGAACGGAACACTTTCACCGCGAGGCAGACACAGCATTGCACAGCACCGCCAATTGTTCGCCATGTCTTACCTTACCTCTCATGTCGTCTAACCACCATTTACAGCTTCAATATATGTCCCAACTCAGGACCTTGGGCTTTGGCCAACCTCAGGATGGTCACTTACCCCCTAGTAATCGTACTAGTCCTTCACAGCCGTCTATAGGTCTACCAACAGGAACCTCTACCGTACCCAGCATCTCAGACTTCAAATTTACTATCATTGGTCAACAGCCCTCATTGCTCGGGCGCTTGGCTACACCGGATCCAGAGACATATCACGATAACAGGGGTCGTTCTCCTACTTCATCCCCAGACCTTGAGGATCAGCTCTTACCCTACGAAGTCGCACCTGCAGATACAGAGGTGCCCCATCCCATGTCACTACTCGACCGGCTGACGGGGTCGTTGAGAAACACCTCTCCGCACTCTTCTGATGTAATCATGGCAGACTCTACACTGCAGCCATCCCGCATGCCCAGTCGTACTTTTCCAGCGTCTACATCTGACATTCCCTCTACATCGAACCGTGAACAACTTGCCCCGGATTCGTTTACTGAGGCTCATATGAATCCCTCCCAAGTAAGGGAGATAAGCATGTCAGTTACCCATAATGAGTCGCGCACTACAGTAAATGGGACAACTGAAGCTCCGAGAACGATTACATCTAACCTATCTCAGGGCGTTGATGGCCAGAATGTAAACACCTTGGTGCCTAAATCTATATCCGCATCCTCGCTTGTCCCTCAAGCAGCTACCTTAACGACTAATCGTGTATTATCGACCACAGCTTCCCTAGAGCAATTGGGAGAAGTTGCGGATCATATAATGTTTCGTGCTTTTCAAGCACGACTTCTTTCTTCTCTCTCCACCATTGATCCTCCCAATACAACGAGAGCTCGTCTCCTCGTACACTCTGCCAACGCCCAAGTTGCTTCTGCTCTCAATTCTGCTCGTCACTGTTATTCAGTTGTCCAACAATCCTTCTTATCTGCACAGGAGTCGATGAAAGCTGCAGAGCAATGTCTCCGGACAGCGGAGCAGGCAAAATTACGTGCTGATGAAGCCGTAGCTGCTGTAGAGCAAGTTGGCAGGTCAGAAAGCGAAGGTCAAAGCAGGCTTCTCGACATTAAAGCTGACCTTCAAGCTTTTGGTAAATGGGTCAATCAACGTGAGGCCCAAGAGGCTGCTGAGATCGAACGGCGCGAGAAGCAATTCATTGATGGAACGGCAATTCCACAGCAACCTCGAAGCGAGCTTTCACTTCGTCAGTCGATGTGCAATAGCATGCCTGAAGGGAACGATACATATATCAACTCTTCGAATCAACTCGATCCAGCCCAGCTTGAAGATGAAGAGCAGAGATGTCTTGCGCAGTTGGAAAGGCTAAGGTCTCGACGGCTGCAAATCGAAGAGGAAAAACGAAAAAGGCGCGAAGAAGAACTCAAAAAAGAACAAGAGGAACTCAGGATACAACAGAAGCGAAAGGATGTTGAACAAAAGCGTATCAGGGAGCTCGAGGGAAAGCAACGATCAGAGCTAGCCGAGCAGGCAAGAAAGGAGAGTGAGCGAAAGGAACAGCGAGAGCGAGAGGAACGTACCAAGCAAGAGCAGGAGGTCAGGCAGAGGAAAGCCGAAGAAGAAACCAGAGAAGCAATTTTGCGACGTGAGCAAGCCGAAAGACGAGAGAAAGTCCAGGAAGATAAGCGACGAAGTCACGGTGAAACTGCTGCTGTCATACGCGAGAAAAGGTTACAGGAAGAAAGGTTACTTACCCAAACCGTCCAAGCTTCTCAAACGTCGACCGCATCTTCTGAACCGCCCACATCATCAGCTGCAACCTTCCAGTTTCAATCAGCACCCACTCCGAACTCTCATACCCCGGAGTTCGGGAATCTTACTTCGAAAAGGATTCTGACTAGTGCGAGTCCTGAGAATAACAAAGGAAAGGCAGTACCGAGAGGAGCTAAGCTTGACGGATCAGAACCACGACCAGCTCCTGTATCAACGTCTTCTCCTGGTACAGGACCCTCCAGCCAGTCTACTCCCCCAGCTTTACAAGGGCCTCCGTTGCCCAAGCGTTCGGCTCATCGAGCAGCTGGTACTGCGCCTAACGTCCAGACAAGCGGGGACATATCTCTTGGAATCAATAGCACCCAAGCCACGAGCAATGGGCCTTCTACGAATGTTACCATGACCAAGGTAGAGTCGAATAGTCGACAACATCCAGTACGGACTCAAAACACCACGGTCACTCTACGTGATGACGCAGGTCCATCAGGTACGAACGCATCACGACTTACCAGCCTTCCACCTGTGACACACCTGGAGAACTCTATCGAAATACCCTCGCCAACAACGCCTATTAATTATCGTCAAGGTATATCTGTTCATCGGCGTGGACCAGATTCAGGAAATATTCCTTTCATCCCGTCGGACCAACTACCTGTTGTTTCACCTGAAGCACAATCCACGAATCTGCGTTTTGTGATGGAGGCAAATGGTGTCCATGGTTCTAGCTCGAAAAGTATTCAAATAAAATCTGAACCAGGTCCTATAGAAGCGCTGTTCTTAAGCTCTCCAGAACTGTCAACTACGAAGGAAAGTAATATCCCACCCAGAGTGCAGCGCGCGTTCGGTACGAATGGTGTAAAGATGGAATCTCCTCCCGCTCCTCCTCTCATGATACTTACTTCAGATAACTCTACCGTGACTTCTAGCTCATCTGCTGCTCGAGTCACGGCCCAGGCCCCAAAACGGAAATCCCCTCATGATTTTGATAACAACAATGCTACTGCGTCTACGTCGCTCAATTCCACCAATCAGGATGATAGGAACGGATCGAAGAAACAAAAGAAGGATCATCCATTTGATCCTAGACTAGCGGTAAAGCCAGTCGCATGGCCATCTACTTCTACTAAACAATCACCTTCGACTCCGATGAGCGAGACATACTCGGTTGTAGGTGCAATGAACAGTGCATTTTCCACCAACGAACAAATACGCCACCGGCTGACCCCTCCGCGAATGGGACCCGACCTCATTCATGATGATGGAGGTTGGAATGCATCATCGAGACCGGTGTCCGAAGTTGATGCTGTTGAGAGAGAAGTACGACAGAGATCACAGTCAAGGACATCCAAACGTGGCGGTCGTGCCGGGGGACAAGGGAGGCGACAGGCTCTCGGAGACCATTATTCTCCGTCTTTATCTCCTCCGCCTCGACATCGCACCTATCACCCTGCTTCTCCTACTCGTCATAGCCCCTATGGAACCACTCCTCCGAGAGAAGATATTGGCAGATCTAGGACGCCGAATCCTCTCATGGACTATCCGACGCACTATGAGCCTGGGCATGGTTATGGAACATACGACGATAACTTCAGACAGCGGTATCACGACGACAATTCATCATCTACTGTTCCTCCTGCTGTCCGTGCATGGTCAAACCAAAAGGCTTGGGGAGAACAACAGATTGATAATCAGCGAGAACAGGAACGTCAGCGTGTTGTGTCATCCAGACGTACACCTGAAATGTATATGCATTCGCGTTCTCCTGTAACACAACCCCACAATCCCTTGGCTTCACGCATTGCTTCACAACCCTTTTCCAATGGGAGGGGTAACAACTATTCTTTAGGCTCTGCCGATACTTACCCAAATGATGATTGGCGAAGACCCACGAAACGCCCGAGTCCTCCATCTCCAAGACAGTACCAGCATCGACCACAAGGAAAAAACCAACAGGATGGCTCCAACGCCGGTCCTCCTGGCTTGTTGGGACGTTTGTCTGATCCATCTGGACTTGCAAAGGCCAATAACCGTTATTCCCGGGGAGGCAAGTCACGTGGTGGGCGTAGTGGGGGCCAAGGCCAACATCCATCCTCCCAATCCAGAGGCCAGCCGACATTAGCTGACCGCCTCAACACAGGCCCCAATTAGCTACTATCCGGTAGGCACTGTTCACGTCTTCCAATTTACGGTGAACTAACTTAAAATTACAGACCAAATAATTTGATCATCTCTTTGTCGGTTCGTCTTCCCTTTCCTACTGTTGGTCTATCTTCATGTGTAGTACATTTCGATATTTTCAATGCAACCATCTCATCCTATTTCCTTATTCTGTCGTTCATAATCAGATGCCGGTGAGCTTATTTCTCTCCTTTGTGATGTCTATGGTACATGGTAGATTATGGGTTGTAGTACGTCTAATTACCTCCACAAATCGATAGCTCTCTCATTTCTTGAAGCACTTCCTCCACCTATGTAAACAGAACAGCATGAGAGAGATGCAGCTAATCATACGGAAGAGTCAGACCTGTGCATCAAGCTGACCGGCAGCGTAATCATCGCGGACATTATCAGCGAAGTATCTAAGGTCCAGGTCAGTGAGAAATATCATTGCAGATGTATTCTAACACGCACCGTTGTACACCACTGAGTTTCTCATAGCCTTCTTCCGCGAATTTCGACTGCATGCGGATCATAGCCTCGAAGCTTGGATCAAAATAAGGCACTCGTAGGTCCAATAACTGCGGTAGCTCTGCAATTAGTTGCTGGTTAAGCATGTCGAAAATTTCCTTCGCTTCATCATGTTCTTGTTGAGCCTGATGGATGTCAGACTATGCTGAGGAGGAGGATCCTTAGAGTGCTTACTCGTGGTAATTTTGTAGGATCTTCACTTGGTTTGTCAATGAGTTTGTTCATCTTACTTCTCGCGGAATCATAGTCCAAAAGCTGTGACAAAGATTATTGGAGATAGCGCATCATTCGACTTGGGATATGTACCTTCTTATTCCGTTTCGTGATGTGCTCATTCACCACAGGGAAGTACGCACACATCTTGCCCAAAGGTTCAGAGATTGTTGTGCGGAAAGGACCATCCTGCATGAGATTAGGACGCCATGGTATCATGAAACGGACTTGCGCTTACGAGCTCTCTGGTAAACGAGGAATCAAGTTCGTCTACTGAACGCTTGTATGCATGCCCAGCCATAGCACCTTCTGATGCTCGATCCGCAGCGCCATAAAATATCTCCAGAGTTTCCGCGATTCTGGTCTGCGCCGATGACATAGCTAAGAGCTAAGGTTAAACAGAGAAAGAGTTGGTAGTTCAGACCAGAGAGTGCTAACCACGCATCGCATCCCAGTATGCCTTACTATCTTTCTGCAGGGCCTGGCATTCCTTCTCGAACCTATCGCGTAACCATCATCAACATTGCACACACATGCCTAGTGGGGAAGCATACGTTCGGTATTTAGCTTCCTCCTCAGTGAACTCTCTATCGACGGTCCTCTCGACCTGTCCAGTCTTTTGTAGGAGCTATAGCAAACGATAGGTTGAGCCTACGACACGAGATAATCTAGGGTCCAACGGCGTACAGTGGTGCCTGCTCTATTGACTGATTTCTTGAATCTGAGTAGGATTTGGATTAGTAGTTGTTAGTATCCAAAAGAAACGCACAAACCCTGCCCAACTCATTGTTAATGACAGCTAGCACTTGTGGTAGTTGACAATGACAGTAATTAACGCTGGTAAAGCAGGATGCGGTGCCCTCGCTTAGTCAGCAAATGTCCTTCTCTCCCTTCATCAACTTCACATCGATGAACATTCAATGAACGTGGACTCGGAATTGGACGCCCTCAGCTATGACCTCGGAATCCTGAAAACCCTTGAGGATGTATCAGAACCTGTAAATGATGTACGTCTATATAAACAGAAGACGGCCTATATATTGAGGGATTGCGATCTCAGGAGTCTTCGGTTGTCAAGGACCAGGCTCAGGAGAGTTCGGTTTCCTTGCCTGACGATCTCCGGCGCGTCAAACGCGAGAACAAACGACTCAAGTCAGAGAACGAGGACCTCCACGAGGAAGTGTTGCAGTTACGGGTGCGTAGAACACCTTTCGTCGACCAACTCGCGCGACTACAAAGCATCACGCCTATTGATGCCGCACTGCTGGATAGGATGCTCTTCGACGCCACAGAGAGACTTCAGACCAAATTGCTGTCCTCCGCAAACCTTTCATTCAACCCCCACCAGAAATACTATACATGATATTTCAACGCGTAGTTCCACCATCGTTCCTGCTTGATTCTTCCACTTCCCCTGGTCCGCAGTCTTCGTGGTGCAAGACGTTGCGACAAAAGAAGGCCATTGTTCGCGTTTGTAAGCTATGGTACAAGACTGGTATATCGTTTCTCTACGAAGATGTGTGCATACGACGCGTTGGGCACGCATCGATATTCCTTCGTACCCTGGAGAACACGAATATCAATCTAGGGGACTTCGTGAAAAAGCTGACCATCTTTTGCCTTATCCCAAAGAGCTATTGCGGGACATTTAGTCTACAATTGCAGCACATATTTGAGCTATCTCCGAGGATCTCTCACTTCTCTTATACGTCGCCTTGCCGACTGCCCATCCCCGACGTTCTGCCTGCCATGGTCGGGACGATCAGGCACTTGACATTGAGCAATGCCATCCAGTTTCCAACGCTAATCTCATTATTATCCCAACTCTCGACGGAACTGATATCGCTCTCGTTCCACGTGCCCGTAATCGACCACGGCCTTTGGACCACCCCTCACCTTACATTTCCAAAGCTAGAGACGTTGGTATGTGGAGTAACGCCTTATGGCAGAAGATATCTTGGATTTATCGCGACAAACTGGGTGATACCAAGCCTACAACGACTAACACTTAAACTAAATGGTAATCCCATTAACTGGGAACCCTGCATATTGATGGGTGATTTCAGCTCGTTTTGCGCGATTCATGGGCGTCAGCTTAAATTTCTCCATATTCATCCTGAATATTGGTGGTCAATGGCCAAATATTCGATAAACGTGCAGATGCTACTGGATGCGTGCCCAATGTTGGAGCATCTTGTTCTTCACCCCAACACAGCGCCGCCCCCAACGCACCCCGGAGTCAAATGGGTTGATGTTTGGGCGCCACACGTGCGGAGCGATTGTGCGGTCGATTGGAGAAAGTTGTATCTAAACCTCACACTGCAGCATTTCCCAGCACTAAAAGGTGTTCGAGTCTTATTCGCGGCTCTTGCCTCATTGCCAGACCTCCCAACGAACATACCTCCAGGTTTAGTCCTCTCTGATAACGACTCATTCGAGTTCAGATTTTTGGATCTGTGCATCCGGCATGACCGCGGGAAGGTTTACACTATCGAACCGGAGTGGGCTGAAGATGAGGAAGACGCGGGATCAGATGGTTCGGACCTCTACGTGTATAGTTCAGACGATGGCTGCTCCACCTCCACGTCTGACAGTGCCTCAGGTTCTGACAGTGAGGATGACTCACAGGAGGATTGTTATATTGAAAGAGACTGGGACGCAGATCCGGATATTCTTTCAGATATATATTATCCAGAATCGTCTGAAATTTCTAACTGATTTTGACGTATACCAGGATATAATTATTACTATCCCTTATCATACGATATTAGTACATACTACGGAATGACTGTTGGATCGTAACAGTTCCAATTTTGGTTCCGAGGGAGTGTCAATGAACACTCCGTGATCCGTGCCTTGTTGTGAATTGGTTATTCCAAAAACATTACGATTCGTGGCCAAGATCGAAAGAACAACCGAACAACGCTTCGTTCACTCCACTGTGTACTCGGTTAAATGAAGATGGGGAATAAACTGACGTTGCCTACGTCTTATGCTCCGCATTCATTCCATCTCCATCACTTACCTTCGTACTCTTTGTTTCAACCGGCCAATTAGCTACCTCAGCATGGACTCCAGTCTGGAATTAAAAGCCAAGGTCACCCAAATCAAGCTTCCAACGCGTCGAAGTCTTCGCCTCGCTACAGAACCGACACCTATTGGACCTTCTGCTTCTGTCAAGGAAGGAAAATCATTGGAATTTATCGAAGCTTCTCCTAAAAGAAAAACGAAGCTGACACAGATCCTGGAAGACACTACCGACAAAAATCAGGATGTACCAGCACCATCATCTTCTAAGTCCAAGAAACGAAAATATGAAGCGGCGATAATCCCAGTTGAAGAGTCACAGAAATCATCTACTCCGTCACCCAAAAAGCGACAAAAAACGAAAGTAGAGCCAGTGTATATTATTCCTGAAGTTGAGAAGAAAAAGAGTACCTTCAAAGGCCGCTTAGGTATTAACTCTTGCGATCAACTGGCTCAGGAAACGTACTTATATAACAGCTGATTTCTAGGTTATGCTTGTCTGAACACCGTTCTGCGAAACAAGAAATCAGCAAGTGAATCGGTATTTTGTTCGCGTACATGCCGGTAAGTGTTGTCCACATCACTTGGTTGACTCGCTAAACTAGTTCGCTGTATTCCATAGAATTGACAGTGTCAAAAAGAATGGCATTGAATTCGTGAAGGATCTCGGACGCAAAAATGTCGAAGATTTGCTTACAATCATTCAATGGAACGAAGATAATGTACGATTCTCCTCCAAGCGGTTCTGTGTTTTGAAACTGAATTGATCCTATATTCGTCTTGCACAGAACATTCGTTTCATGCGTATGTCGTCTGAAATGTTTCCTTACGCTTCCCACGGGATTTATGGGTATTCTCTTTCATACTGCGCCCCTCTTCTTGCCCAAGTCGGGGAGCTCGCCAAGAAATATGGACACCGCCTTACAACCCATCCAGGCCAGTTCACTCAACTCGGAAGTCCCAAGGCAGAGGTTGTTAAAGCTTCTGTGCGTGAACTCACTTACCATTGCGAAATGATGGACTTGATGGATTTGGATGCTGATAGCGTCATGATCATCCATGTAAGAGTTGCGTCATTCGTGTTTATTCGTTTCTTAACGGCTTGTAGGGTGGTGGAATGTACGGAGATAAACCTGCTGCTTTGGAACGCATCAAAAGGACAATCCAACAGGTCCTTCCGCAGAACGTTCGCGATAGGCTTGTGCTAGAGAATGATGAGGTAGGTTTGGTATTATTTTGTCTGAACAACTTCCTTAAACGCAATTCTCAGATGTGTTACAACGCCGAAGACCTTCTACCGATTTGTGAAGAGCTTGACATACCACTAGTTTTTGGTATGGAATTTTATTATGCCTATCTGGTTGTGGCTTAAACAGTATGCTTTCTTTTTTGAAATAGATTATCATCATGACATACTGTTTCCATCATCGATTTCTCCATCTAAAATTATTGAACGGGCGAATGTGATTTGGGCTCGTCGTGGCATTCGTCCTAAACAGCATTTGAGCGAACCGCGTCCTGGCGCTATAACACTCATGGAAAGAAGAGCACATGCAGATCGGTGTGAGAGTCTTCCAGAAGACTTGCCTGATGATATGGGTTAGTATCAAACTGTTCAACTTTACGATCTATCCTGACATACCCCTATTCTTAGACTTGATGATCGAGGTATTACCGCTGCTAACTATTGTCCATTCAACTGCTGATACTGATGAAACATAGGCAAAGGACAAAGAACAAGCGGTTTTGCAACTCTATAGGATGTATGGACTACAGCCCGTCAACTACGGTAAGTTTCTATTTCGTCATTTATGTCAGTGTTAAGTGTATTACCACAGCATCTCTACGCCCACCTGACGAAAACCAGACAAAGGAAACTAAGGGACGTAAGTCGATGAAACGTGCACAAACAAAGGCGGCAAAGACCAAACTGGACCTGCCGGAAGAAGAATCAGAACTCTCTTCCTGTGATGAAGATGAACGAGAAATGGTTGAATAGGGTTCTCGATTATCACATCATGTTGAAATATTTGACTTGTACTGTTCAAAGTTGAGTATACTCGCCTTGTCCCGAGGACTGGTTGTTACATATTTACAATGTCCATAAGCATAGTTATATTTGGGTTCTAAATTTAGCATGTACAGTATTGAAGGATGGGATAATGTAATAATTTGACAAGAATTGCGAAGGGAAGCAGATTGAGGATGATACAAGGGCAGATATAATGAAAAATAATGCTACCTAATGGATATAGAGATCAATGACCCAAGGAGAGATGAGTTAAGAGATATACATGCGAAGGGGCGGGCGACAGTGAACAGATCAGCAAATAACACGACGAAACGAAGAACAAAGTCACAAAAACTATGGGTCAGAAACAGCGAAGCTGGTGAGAGCAATACCACCCAACCACGCCATCTCAAGAACAGCACGGCCAATCGGTGTAGGTAGAATCTCGGGCTCCTGGGTATCAACACCTTCCTCCTCCATTCCAAGGATCCCAGGATCCCCAGCAATATCAGCTTCCGGAATGTTTGCACTTGCAGCAGGTATGACATTGCACAAACCAAGACGCCTGAGCCCTTGCGACTCAAAGCCGATCCCAGACTCGCGTGAGGTGCACGTAGCAATGACTACATCCCATGCCATCGTATCAAACTGGGGCATGTTCTTGTAGGCTTCTTCCAGAGGACCGAGGACGGCAAGACCATGATCGGGGATGCGTACGCCAGAGCCCTGAAGCTGTTGGTAAGAAACTAAACGTGCACTGATGTGGAAAGCATGCAAGAGAACACGGCGTTCGTTTGTTGCTGATTCACGGGAAGAGGTCGGTGAACCACGAGAACGCTTCTTGCCCTCGGACTTTTGCTTAGAATCGCCTGGTTTCTTAATAGGAGGATCTTCTTTATAGTAAACGAGAAGATAGAGACGTTTCTCGAGAGGAATCTCCGGAACGCTAAAGGGGTATTTTGAGCTCGCCGCCAGATCAGTTTCACCAGGCCAGAGTGGGAGAAGCATGTAGAGGGTATCAGCAGGCAACTCGTCGAAGATATCCATGCGACGATGGCTTGGGTTCTTGGTCCTATTAGAACGTCTCGTCGCATGTCGGTGCTCACGATCACGGTGCCTATGGGAAGAGCTGTCTCGAGAGAGCTCCCTCATATCCGAAGAGGCTGGTAGAAGACCAACATCCTGGAACGAATTGTTTAAGTCTGACACGATGTTGTTACGCTGGTCTGCGTGTTGCCTAGGAAGGTTGGACGCCCACGGAGGAACAAATGACGAGGCTAAAAGATCATGCGGGGAGCGGGCAGGACCCTGACGAGACTTTGTGAGGCGGGAAATAGCACCTCCACGATTCTCATGTTGAGACATGCTGGCCTCGAAAACTTCTGGAGGAATAGTACTGTATGTCTCGACATGAGGCGTACGGCTCGGAGTAGGTCGACCAATCAGGTCCTCGTCCTCATCCTCGTCATCCACGTCATATCCATCGGAGTCCAGACGATTGCGACGCATGCGGCGGGACAAATAGGGCGTAGCATACGAGATGGTGCGATCAGAGGACCCAGTTTCCTTGCTCGAAGTGGTATAATCGGTCTGGCCGCTCGAGCTTCCAGGACGAGTACCAGGACCAGATCGGCTAGGAGGAGATTCACTGACGATGGTTGTGCTCACGACGCTGCCAGTACTGCTCCCTGGACTGCCATCTTTTTTACTAGACATGCCGGACGTAGCTGAAGAGGTAGCTGAGGAGGTCGCGGAAGACGTATGCTGGGACTTAGACTTGCCCTTGTGCGCATGATCGTGCTTCTTCTTGTCTTTGTCTTTCTCCTCAAGCATATGTTCACGCCTCATACGCTCGCTATCCCTGGGGCTTATACGACCACTATCGCTCAACAGTCCATGCGACTCGAGCTTGCGCGTGGTTGTTGTGCTGGTATAAGCTACCTGAACGTTCCGAGTAGCGAGGAGGATCATGGTTCCACCCTTTTTTGCGGTTCTCTCTTTCACCCGGTAATTCCGACTGATAGAGAATGCAGTGGCTTTGGAGTGTTTATGGATAGTGACGAAAGGTCCATCTGCGAGATCGCGCTGTCCATATGGACCTCGATTGTGTCGAACAGTAATACGCTGTTGGGGTGGTTTACCGGGGTCGGTCGCTTGAAGAAAGTTAGTAAAATGAACAATGACGCGCAAGAATCAACTTACCTTCGCCGTTCTTCCTTATAAGATGGTACCGACCCGTCAACGGAGCCCACCACCACTCATCAGTGTTAACTGCCATTCCTCTCCAGGTACTGTGATCCCGTCCTTCACTATCGTGCGAAGAGTCGCGATCACCACCACCGCGGCTGCCCCACGTCTTCGACATGCCAGCGGAGATACTCGTCCTTCCAACAATACCTTTTCTCCCTACATGTTGATCTTCACCTCTAAGCGGGTCTGCCCTTTCCCGCTGGAACTTCCATTCATCCACGGGCGAAGCCCACTGCCTGGCAAACGGATCGGTGGCGGACGAGCTGACGCTTGAGCGACGTCGCAAAGAAAGAACTTTACTCGGGCGGCGCCCATCAATCGGACCGACGATGACAGGTGGTGCCGGGGTAGTAGTTATGGTAGGGGCCACATTCCCATGCCCGAGGCGCGACGAGGAGGAAGCTTTGAATGACATAGTGAGTCCAGTGGCAGTGGCGTGCGTCGTTGTTAACGGCGTGACCACCTCGCTATCGCGCTCCTGTTGCATGGAACGCTTGCGCATGTCGCGCCACTCGCCCTCGGTGTCGGGCATAGAGACGGGTGCAGGGGGTAGAGGACGTTCGCGCAGTTCGCAAGGAGAGACTTTGGGATTGGCTTCGTGCGAGGAAGTTCCACCGTAAGGGCGAATTTCCTCCAGGCTTCGACTCATCCTCCTTAACGTCGCTATACTGTCTTCTCGGGCTCTAGCTTCGGAATAGAAGCTATCAGGAGGAGCCCCGGGGATTGGAACGGCGAGACTACCTCTTCGCTCGCTAGGTGCAGTGACGCGTCGCATGCTGCTAATACTTCGGTGGTCAAAGGTGCCCTTGTCGCTACCCTCGTTGACGACGGATCCTATTTCTATTTCTGGATCTTGGTAGAAATCAGAATCGTCCTCAAAGTCCTCCTCAGAGAGGTATATGGGTGCGTCTGTGTCTCCGTTGGAGTGTGGAGGGACAGGGTGTATGTGTTCACCGTCTTCAGATGCAAGTTCGCTGTGAGAGGCGGTCCTGTGAGCACTTGTCCGTGAGACGGAGCGCGAGCCATTGGCACTCGTGCTTGCCAGAGACGACCTGGAGGTTGAGCCAAAGGTGTGGTAGGATGACGCATCGAACTCGCGTTCGCGCGGACGACGATCTCCCGGGCCAAGTCCTGGAGAAGACATGTGCCGGGAGGATGCGAGGGGTGGCTTTGTCCAGTCTATTGGAGGACCCGCCGCTTGCGATGGATGTTGCGATTGAGGGGTCGCCAGGGAAGGTCGGGGAGTGGTATCTGCGCGGAATGGATAATCGTCTGAATCCACTTCGTGAGGAGCAAGCGGGTCGACAGAACGAGGCGCGGGTATGGATGTGGGACCGAACGAAAAAGAATTAAGAGCGTTGTAAGTGTATAAATCTGTATAACTTGGTTGTTTTAAGGAATGGGGAGACGAGTTTGACGCGCTACCATTTGCACGAGGAGGTACTGATGATCTGTGGATATTCGTGAGATAAACGGGTAAGAATTGCAACGATGGTCATACTGTGACGAATTTGACCAGCGATCGTCGAGTTCCTCCTGGTTTATGATTTTACGGCCGAGATTGCGTTTGGATAAAAAGTCAGAGTTGCTATTTACAGAGGAAGCAGAAGAGCCAGAGGGCTTTGCATCGTCAACCATGCCATTGACAAGAGACGAGTGCTGTACGAGCGGCTGGCGGGGACTTGGGGGTAGAGGGGTCTGGTTTGGGAGTGGTGGGCGGGGCGAAGGCGGCAACGACGACGACGAGGGGTTCTTCTGCTCGTCTGGACGATTGGATGGCCTACGCTTGAAGGGGAAGAAGGGCATTGTAGTAGTGTTTTGGATGTGGTAGGGGGGTGAGTGGTATATGGAACGACGAGGAGGATGGGGGTCGAACGTAGAAGAGAGGGCGACGTGTGTGGTGAGGAGGGGGAGACGGTGTCCAGGCTCGTCGTGAGTTGGGAAGAGAGCAATTCAATTCAATTCAGTGCAGCGACGACCCGCGAGTCAGCCGAGCCAGGTGACGAGCCGAGTTGAGAACAAGGGCCTCACCGCCACTACTCAGAAATTGAGCGCCCTGATTGGCTCACAGCTAGCAACCGCACGTGGCAACTCTCCCATCCACGTGGAACACGGCAATCATCTCCGCAAATCATCTTCAGAACGCGTCTCTCTCTCAAACCTCAATTCTCGGCTGCGCGTCCACGCCTCCTGCTCATTCCTGACATCCACGACATATCCTGCACAAACCCTCTATTCACTCGACACAACATGTCACCCCACGCGGAGAGCCCTGCCAGCTACCCATCGGAATCCCGCGCCGACTGACTAATTTGTTCACCCGCGATCCATTATCTGCCCCCGCCCGTCAACGTGGCTGCGTGAAATAGCCATTTCTCGGCCTCTCGGAACTCACTCAGGCATGCATCAATTTGGATCGGCAATGGCTTCTTCAAGTACACCAGCCGCTTGGACTGTAATTTTACTCCTTGTGAAAATAATACTGTCTAGGCCTGAGCCTATTACACGACTGCACCCTCCCATCGGATGCGATTAGGCTATCCCAACGCGGTGGGAGCCAGCGCAATTGAATGAACAGAATTTTCAACAAAGGGCATTTATCGGCAACAATCCCATCCCGAAGGCAAGATCATATCGGGTTTCATCCAAATTTCAATTCTCAATAACACGCCCTCACCCCAAAACGTCTTTTACCTCACGGATACCAACTCCTGGAAGAAGCATACTGCTCTCACGTACACTTTTTTCTATCTAATCCCCGACTTGTAAAGGTAATTGAATTGTAACTAATGGCGCAGAGGCACTGATCCCAGCTTTCAATCATTAAGTACGCGGCGGCATTCCTCCGGCCCACGCGATCATCAACCACGATTCAAGATGAAAAAGCCTCGGAATAGTGTCCGTCCGCATCACCTCAAACTTTGACGGGATAATTCACGAAATCCATCGTCGCCCTGCGACCCACGACGAATCAAATCGCAATTTACACATTTACCTTCCCAACTCAGGTCCCTTTCGCTGGCCCCTTTAGATCTTACATAGCTTGATCGAAAGATACATTCACCCCCAAAAAAAGCTCCATTCATCCACCGCCATGACGAGAATTCCAATTCAGGAAAGGAGGATGCTCTTTCCAGAATGCCTCTTCGACGAAATTGGTTATCAACCCCTTTCAATGTGTTTTTTTTTTCTTTCGGTATCGCGTTCGGCGGATATCCCAACATCCCAACTCAAACGCGGCTTCTTCTTTTAAAATATCTATAGAGCTCTGGACTTTCTCGCATCGAATACATCTGTGGGCAATTAGCCAGTCGCTCAATATTCGGACTGCAGAAACCATCGCCCGCGCTTCAGCGTCGCGTCAACCAATACCCATGCTCGTATCCGATTCCTCGCAGTTCGCCATCTATTTTTGTCAATAAACAACGCATAAGTAGGCTTTGAAATTCGTCATCTCGCGTGTTGGTTCCCGACTCCCGACTTCTGACACTCGGCCCCTGGTGCCCGTCGGTGCCTCTTACTTTATTTACAGCTTATCCCGAAGTAATACGATTCCGGTTATTGCCTCCGTGCAGATCGAAAGGCTCGGGATTATATGATGCCACTTACGATCAAAGATGATGCTAACAATGAACATACTTATCAACTTCGAATTGTTAGGGTGGATGATAAGCTGTTCAACGACTGCATGACTGCTATTGGATTATTGAAAGGTTGTTAATTTACTGAGAGGTACGGAGTGTCGTATTGATATTTCTGGTTCTAGTGATAAGCTCGCTGACTCTGCTATCAGATAATTCGCTTGTTATATCCTAGAAAAAATCTCATATCAATGCATGGCTCACACATTCAAAGAAACTCAGCAACCACGACGGCTTGCAAATATCCTGTCTTCAAACTCTACACCCGAATCTCACGCTCGTGGTAAATAAACTATGAATCGCTCTCAATTAGCAAAGATCAAATCAAACTAAACAGTATCCACCCACCAAATGGCGTCTCATCATAAGCTTTCGGTACAATTAATCATTTATTCATTGAATAGGATTTTAAAAAGCTCACGAATGGCTCTATTCTCTCACAGCTGTGTAACTTAATGACCTACTTGAATACTAACTGCAGTCTGCGATAGATA
Source organism: Crucibulum laeve (assembly GCA_004379715.1). Lineage (NCBI taxonomy): Eukaryota > Fungi > Basidiomycota > Agaricomycetes > Agaricales > Nidulariaceae > Crucibulum > Crucibulum laeve. The sequence goes on from ML213590.1 coordinate 961,895, forward strand.
GCCTAAACCAATTCTCCGCCGTCGCGATGCTGATTCTTCTCTCCTCAATCACAAGCTACTCGCCAGTGCCACGAACTCTCAACTCAATTGCCGGACTCTCTTAAATGTCGCCTATCAGTGGTGTTTATATTAAGACTGCGAACGTGTACCGCTACAAAGTTGCGACCACACAAATACGAATTCAGTGCCGCCGGCTTGAAGAAAGGAGATTATATTTCGCAAAGAACTCAACTGGCGTGTATAAAGTTCGTATTATGTTGCGTTAACTGTTCAGACGACTACACTCAGGTGACGAGATGTGAATTTCATCGTAAAAGAAGGGAAATAATTTAGCTTGTCACCGTCAACCACCCTCAATTTCAGCTCTCTTTTTCTTGAAGGTTTTTAAATCCTTCCAGACTCTTCTACATATAATTCGGCGGTCTTCACAGCTAATAAATGACCGACACTCTGAAGCTGCGTCCTGTGTTTTACTAGGTCTCTAAATGGCTTCATTTCAAATAAAATAAATACGTTCACTCAAACACGTTCTCAGAAACTCAAAAATCATGATCACGCGCACAAGCACCAGAGAATATTGACCTCGTGTACACCAAAAAAATACATCCTCTCTATAGATATGATTCACCTGGCACGGCAGAGTCTCTAATAGGATACTCAGGTTCTTAACCTATGCAAGGCAATGTCATGCTACAATGGTTATGGATGATACCCGCTGTTATCGAATCTTGCCATACTTCTGGTATTCTTGAAACACTATCGCAGCCCAATCACCGACGCTTCCACACTATCCAGCGTTTGAATCTCCTGTTCCTTCTCTCGGTTCTGAAGAAATAAAAATGAATGCCACGCTCTCCTTCCTCTGCTTCTTACGAAGTCCTCTTCGGCCCATGACTTCATCACAAGTGCGACTACCACATTCTTTCGGCTGTCTACATTCTTCTTACATCCCCGGGTGATCTTTAACAATCCTGGCCTGGCTTCTGACTTGTAAAGGCAAGTCTTCCCTTCCCTTCACTCTCTCAAGTACAATGTACTAAGCTGCTTTGAGAATAAAGGTCAACTCGGACGTTAACTCTCCACACGTTTTAGGGCGTCAAGATGCACGCTCCCGGAACTTGCACTGCTCGAAATATATCTTTAGTTTGTATGTAAGTATATCTAGATCATACGGGGTTCAGAGAATATAATACCCAAATCACCGCTTTGCTGCCACTGCCACCTACCAACACCAACACCACCGCCACCGGAGGTTATGATCAGCTTTACAAATTACGATCATGACGCATTCTGTCCAACTGCTGCCTTCTTGCCATCTGGTTGGCTTCTGACCCGGGGTGCTTCGTCTTCTTGAAACTTGCCTATGACACGTGGACTGTTCTGTCTTCTTATGTTACGCTTGTGTGTTTCACCTGGGATAAAGCGCGACATGGTGTTTGTGTTTGAACACCGGAGACTAAAAATATCAACCCGGCGTACTGGTTTCAACGCGTATGGAAACACCTTGAGCACACTAGAACGTGTAGAAGGGCATTCCGGTAAGGAGTTCAATCGACAGTACGAGCCAATTCCAAAAATTGAACTGAGCCAGAAGAACGTTGCAGCTCGAATTTCACTTAGTAGCCCTTTCTATGCCCTAGGACTTCCTCATCAAGAATCTTATGGTCGAATATCAAGAAATTATCTCTCAGGAGAAATCGATGTCGATGAACTTCAAGTTGGGGTGATAAAGACTTGTTAGGTGCTTCTGTGATTTATTTGTCAATACGGAGGATTTTGTTTGGATCACTCGCAATTATGGCTGATGGAAAAGAAAAGGACATTGCCAGTAAACCTCGCCATTTTTGCTCATTTCCTAAAGTACAACACATTTGTCCCTGGTATGTAAATTTAATGTCTGTAGTTTTTTCGGGTAATGCTAACATTTTTGATAAGATGGTAATAGTACAGTTGCGGACAAGCAAACACACCAATTCGGATATCTCGGCAACCAGATTTTTTAGAGACAAACCGACTTCAGATTCGAACTCGGACTGTGCTAAATAGTCCAAAAAACACCTTTTCATATTATTCCCACGCATTTTTAGCTGCGCCAATATTTTTGGGCAAATAATTTGAACAAAAAAGGCGGTAAGCGCCCAGGTTTCCAAGATTGGCGGCGGCGCTGCCCACCACTGGCATCGACTATCCTACGCCAGATTAAGCATGGACTCTATTGTCCATTTCTCACTCAGAAACATGCTGACGTTGTCTCTGCTTGCGAATAGCCCATGCTGCTACCTTTCCTGTCAAGCCATGTTAGTAATAGTATGCACTCGTAAATCTCCAAGACCTATTGATGAATTGGCGGATCACTTCAGTTGGGCACTCCTTGAGGTATTTATTGACTGCATCCTTTGCCATTTGGAAGGTTTTTTTCTCTTCTTCACAGTAGCGGTACTTGCACCATCCCCAGTACTATGGCTACAGTGTTATTTAGCCTTTAGGTAAGTAAATAGTAATATGAATAAAATTTTTGCTCGCTATTTCAATAGGGTTAAGCAGCTTAAGCTCACAGTAAAACTTTGGGAGAAAAATACACTCATGTCCACAGCTCCGAATAAAAGTCCCCAGCATTGAAACCTGATTCTTGAAATAGTACCATATTAAAAGGAGGACTTTTGTTATGAGTTTTTCGAAGCTTTTTATGAGGCCGACCCCTGGGCATCCCCAATATGGTTGATTTTTTTAAAAGAAAAGTATATTTTTTATCTATGAACTAATTATACAGTCAGATAGCACCTCACTAGATCTGTTCAAAAATGAATTTTCCGAGAATTTAGCGATTTTTTCTGACAAAACGACAAATTTTCGGGCCTTTTTTTAGTCAAATCTTCGATTTCAGGCAAGCAGGTGTTACAATAACATTCATTAGTCTAAATCATGTCTATTCCAATGGTTTTTGGAGTCTTAATAGGTCAGGGGTAAGCGTTAAAAATCAGGCAAGAAATTTGATGTGTTTGCTTGTCCGCAACTGTAAACTCTCTCCGCCGACACCTATATGCTTGGCTCATCAGAAATATAATTTACAATATGGAACAGTGTCAAAAATTGGGATTTGAATAGAACATCAGAATCATTCACGATCTCAAAGTCTAAACTAACGGAATTTTCTTAATTATGTTCGGCGGAGTACTCTTTTAGTTGTTTGTGCGAATGATTCAGTGGTAACGGCGGAAGCGTCAGAGAAGGCTTTGCCAGCAGCTACCTGGATGTCAAACAAATATGAATCGTTCGATGTTGACAGGATATGTTTGTGTAGTTAAGGGTCTATTAATCTCCACCACATGTCAACCTACTGCAGCTTAATAACTCGTGAGTGGATTTTCCTTTTGCGTGTCGAACCTGCACAGAGTTCACAGATGTAAGGAACTTAGGACAGGGAAGGAGCAACAGGAAAACTACAATACTTCTGCCTATCGGATATATTTCTTCCCTACTATTTATGGTTTAAAAATACACATGCTAGCATTACAGCTTCGGCTTCGACTGCCCTGTAACCTTCTCAATGTCTCTATACTTATAATAAAGTTGCAGGGATTCCGGGTTCGCGACAGTCCCGCTTGGCTGTAGATTTGATCCTGAAATAATTTGTTTGACAGCAATTTCGATTTTCTTTCCATTCACAGTGTACTACCAGGTTGCGTTAGTCAGCTGTTAAGATATATAAAATGACGACTACATACTGGTATGTCTGTAGTCTCGAATATATACGCCGGTACATGCCTGGCGCTGAGAGCTTTCTTAATGGATTCTCGAATTTGCGATTCCAGCGTTGGCGTTAATGTCTTCCCTGACCTCATCTTCAGGAAAAGAAGAACCCGCTCATCCTTGTCCTGCGGGCGCCGCTGACCGACACAGAGAGAGTCATCTAAGCTTTCAGAATATTGTTCTAGGACCGAGTAAATTTCAGCAGAGCCGAAACGAACGCCGCTGGGATTGAGCACTCCATCACTAATAATAATAAAAACCCAATGAGAAAGGATACATGAATTATGAAGAAGTCGCCTGACCTACGACCCAAGATCATGATACCTTTAGTGGCTGGGTTCACGATCATGAAGTCGCCTTGCCTCCAGATACCAGGGTATATACTGAAATAGGCGTCATGGAATTTCTGGCCATTCTCGTCACCCCAAAAACAGACGGGTAACGAGGGATGTGGCCTTGTACAAACCAGTTCACCCGGTTGACAAATGTGTTCGATGTTGTTGCCCACCGGGTCGAAGACTTCAACTTTCATCCCAAGAGACTTTGCTTGGATCTCTAGAATAAAAATCCGTTAGGGCGTGTAAGGAACTATTATCGTTATTAAGATGAACCTCCCGTATACACCGGTAGACTAGGTGCCCCGGTGACGACTGACATAGAAAGTGGTCAGCAGATTGGATTAGACCTGAATTGACCTGAACGCACAAGATGTACAAATATCAGTGCCCCCGCTCGTCGAGACCAGATGGATCTTGTCGCCAAATGTTTGTTGCGTCCATTCGAACATGGGAGGCGTTAGGACAGCACCGGTTGATGCAATAGTGCGCAGAGCATCGAACGGAGCCAGTTCCACTGCATTCGTCATTTGGTTTGATCACCCATACTGAAAGAAAACGCGTACGTGGTTTTATTCCTCGACCTTGGATTTCAGCCAGAAATCGAGGGCTTGTTCCTAAAATAGACACCCTGAAAATAATATACATAAGAAGTAGGACCCATGATAACATCAGGACCACTTACCCTTGGTCGTTAATAAATTTGAGATAAGTCTTCAAATCAGGATGGAAAGGCGACCCGTCATACAGTATGATGCGAGTTCCAAGTGCGAGACTAGTTAGCATGAAGGCCCACATCATCCAGCCAGTCTTTAAGTCTGGGAATGAGCATATGAGTAATATATATATATTGCAGCTTACAGTGGTATATTGAAAGTATGTATCATCCGGAGTCGCATTGAAGCTGAGCTTGATATCCTTCTTTGTCTGAAGGAGGACACCCTGAACAGAGTAAATTTAGAATTAGACGAATGTAATTGAAGTGTCAGAACAAACTTACTCCCGCTGAGTGCACTATACATTTCGGTTTTCCAGAAGTGCCGGAGCTGTAGAGAATGAATAGAGGTTGACTAAAAGGAAGCTGTTCGAACAGCAGCTCTCGATTGTCCCCAGTTTGCAGGAATGCAGAGAGTGTAGTCCTAAAATTGATATCAGGGCAGAAATCTTTCACCTGTGTTGCGGTACTTACGTTTTGGACACTCCTTTGAGAGCAATTTGTTTTCCTGATACGCAACTCGGAAGGAGTATTGCTTGCTGAAGACCCTGGTTCATCAAATCCTGGACGACGTCGGTGACTTTAGGTAATAGATCGATAACTTTGCCGGCATAGAGGACTTCAGTCTCTGCAAAGATGAACTTTGGCTGGATTTGGCGGTATCTATCGAGAATTCCCTGCGGTTCGAGGTTATCGTGAGCCAGAGAAGATGTATATTGGCTTTTGATTAACGCACTTGAGTTCCCATGTCCGTTGCAGTGCTGGAGAAAATGCCGCCGATGCTCGCCACAGCGAGTGCAATGACAATAGCATCAATGGAATTTGTTACAATACCTAAAACCGCGTGTTCAGTCATGCATGAGTCCAGACACGAACTAGCAACGAAAGCAATTCACCTGCAACTCGGTCACCTATTTTCAGTCCATTCAATCTCAGAGCTGTAGCCATTAACCTCACACGCTCGTTCAGTTCACGATATGTATAGTGGGTAACCAATCCTAATTCTCCAGATGCAGTACATGCAATACCATCATCCTTGCGAAACAGCAGATTCTCTGCATAGTTGAGGCGCGCGTCCGGAAACCAGATGGGAACCTCGTCCAATGCTCCTTTTACCAGTATATTGTCCTGTAACTAAAGTGTTAGATAATAGGCACGTATATAATCGGTTATCTACCTTTCGAGGTGGAACCGATGATATGATAGCGAGGTGTTCCCAAAGATCCAACCAAAATGTGTAGTCCTCGACCGAATATTTATGAAGGTCGTGGTAGTTTGCTAACTCATAACCGTAAGCTTTGAGACAAGTGCAAATGCAGAACATACCCAGTTTCAACCCATGTTTTCTGTTGACAAGGCGTCGCAGATTCTCAGACGATGCATCACTTGGACGGTGAGGTTTCCAAAGAAGTTTAGATTGAGAGAAGTAAGGATCCATGGGGTTTACAGTCGATATCAAGATTTGCGTAGACGATATATAAAGAGAAATACCCCTGTAAATAAGCTCGAGCCCTTCGTGTAGCAATACGACTATTTCAAGTTGTGGCTATCGTTCAGAAGACTCGGAATTCCGGTATGAGAAGAATCGGCAAAGAATCGGGGACCCGAGTGGTCATGTGGAGAAACGTGGGAACCTATATGGGAGCTTATTGGCGCTCACTGCTCAACGCTTCTTACAAGGTGACTGACTGCACTGCAGCTTGAGGTAAGAATGCGATTGTCTATAGATAGGAGAGCACCTACAACGTACATCACACTTTGAAACGCAAATATTCATATTTACATACCTTCTCTATGCGTGAGCTCTCATGAAAAGTAGAAAGTTTAATATAGGTACTGTAGATAATACAACCTACTTGGGTAGCAAGCTTCTCAATAGCAAGCACATCGCGATTTCTTACTATTCCATCCATCTACACCGGAAGTGTAAATGTTATATTCCTCAAATATGGACTTGTAGGGACGACTGCTATATGGTCAACCACTTCTGATTCCACGTCGAGAAAGTAATTTGAATTTCTCCAAATTTACACAGAATTGGCGATCTCAGCTTGGCAGCAAACTTCTGTGATGATTTCAATGTTGGAAGGCCAGGAAAATGGTCCAGTAGAAAGATTAGCAACGTATGTAGCCATTCATTTTGGGGTCATTTAAGGATCTGGTAGGCGTTGTCATGGACGCGAAGTGAGAACTGTATAGACAGTACTTCTCCTGATAGTAAGTTTCTATAATCGTCCATCTTGACGAGATTTTATTCAGTCAAAATATAGGTGATTCTCATGTGTTCTAATAGAATAAGTTGTCTTGCTAGCAACCACAGCACAACGCGACATACATTATCCAGGCTTCCCTGAAAATATATCAAAATATAGTAAGTACTAGTAAAATAGAAAGGAAAGTCAGTTTGACTGACCCAATGTTACCATTGTGTGTTAGTACGCGCATCTTGGTTGGGGTTGGTGGTATATTAGCTTCTGAGGATAAGCCTAATGAGGTTCTCTAGCTTGCGTGATCGAGTAGTATTAATGTCGTACTCTTTAAGTACATTTGAAGCTTTACTCACCTCACAAACAGCATAGATAGCGATATAAGCTTCCAAGTCAATCATGGAGATGGTATGCCATGCCTGAAGCATACAGTTTACTACACATGTAGTAGTCGTCCTAGCGTAAGTTGAGGTTGTGGCATGTCGTTGCTCAATATCAGAAGCAACGAGATTCGCGTTTCTAGACACTACAAGACGGCAAGGATTTCCGTAGTTCATTTCCTTTTATTGTCGAGTAGTACCAACTCGAAGTCTTTGCTCTATGATCGAAAGTCATTGAATGGTATTAAGACTCTTCGATCAACTAAAGCACAAAGCACGCATCTTTAGCGCGTCGAATAACATGGAGCCATAGTTACGATGAATTATTACAGCAAGGACGCACAGGCAGCCCGGTTGGCGCGCATGGGGTTGGTGGTGGCAGTGGCAGGAGGCAAGGAGTCCGTGAAACGATGCGCGAACAAGCACGTGGCAAAGTCCAGTACTGGTCGTCGCCCTGTCACGTCCATTCTAGGTTTGCTCCTTGGTCGCTCCAACCACCTTCAAACTCTTTATATTCCCTTCCGTCCCCTTCTTTCTACGTTATATTCACGACCTACGACCCTTCACTATTTCCCCAATGGCTTCGACCGCCTCTACCATCACCAAGCCACTGGCTAACGGTGTTGCCAACGTGCTGTCATCGAATGGCCACCACACTAATGGTATTTCAACTGCCTCATCTAGTGCAAGCACAGAAAGGATTCAGATCATTGACGACGAGAAGAAATTCACGTATGTGTGCTACAGAAGCTCGCTGTTGACCAGTTGCTAATGGACCTCCTTTCTACAGGCCTGAACTTAGCGGTCAGATTGATCGGTGGGGCCTGCAGGATGCTGGGTTTGGTTACAATATTGTAGCCGTCTTTGGCTCGCAATCGACTGGTAAAAGTGCGTAATAGACTGTGTATTCTGCTCTTCATGGCGGACTAAGCTGCTGGCAATCAGGTACACTACTTAACAGATTATTTGGGACCACATTCGACGTCATGGACGAGTCGAGACGACAGCAAACTACGAAGGGTATGTAAATTGTCTCTAAGCACAGTCATTAGGTTTAAATTTTCTATGCAGGCATTTGGATGTGCCGTGGAAAGGGTATGAACGTCATGGTTATGGATGTCGAGGGTACGGACGGTCGTGAGCGCGGTGAGGACCAGGTACGCGTCTGCTGCATAAAGTCTGATGACATTACTCAACATCACATAGGATTTCGAACGCAAATCTGCTCTGTTCTCGCTCGCATCGTCAGAAGTCCTCATTGTCAATCTATGGGAGCACCAGGTTGGTCTGTATCAGGGTGCCAACATGGGACTCCTTAAGACTGTATTCGAAGTAAACTTAGGCTTGTTCGGAAAGAAGGCTGATGACGGGTGCGTTATATGACATATCCCAGCTAGCTTCCTCTAATATAATCATTATTCCTCCAGTACCAACGGCGGTCGCACACTGCTCCTCTTCGTCATCCGTGACCATATCGGCACCACTCCCCTCGCTAACCTCCAAGGTACTCTTACCACCGACCTCAACCGTATCTGGGAAAGTCTCTCGAAGCCCGCCGAACTACAGGATCGTAAACTCTCCGACTACTTCGACCTTGCATTCACTGCACTCCCGCATAAGATCCTCGCTGCCGACAAGTTTGAGGCAGAGGTTCAGAACTTACGCAAACGGTTTGTAGACAAGGAAGATCCAGGATACCTTTTCAAGCCTGCATACCACAAGCGTATTCCGGCTGATGGTGTCGCATTTTACATGGAGGGTATCTGGGTCAGCGTTCCTAGCTATATTTCCTGTTCATGTACTTACATCGCGAATTCTTCTAGGAACAAGTTCAGACGAACAAGGACCTTGACCTACCTACTCAACAGGAGCTACTTGCACAGTTCCGCTGTGACGAGATTTCTGCTATTGCATTGGCCGAGTTCAATGAGCAGGCAAAGTCACAAAAGCGACCTGTGGAGAGTGGGCGCGTGGTGGAAGGTTTGGGCGCTATGATGAGGAACTGGAGGAAAGATACTCTGAGTATGTATCACTCATAGTACATTAAACGCCAGGCATATCTAATCATCTTTATAGCCCGCTACGACCGCGACGCTTCCCGGTACCATAAAGGCGTCTACGCGCGCAAACGCGCCGATCTCCTTGCCACTATTGATTCCACTCTGTCCCCCCTCTTCCTCGGCCAACTCAAGAACCTGCACAAAACCTGCCTCGTCACCTTCAAGAAGGAGATCCAAGATGGGCTGCGTGGAAATGACTACAACTTTGCAGACGTCGTGGCGGAGGCTCGAGCTAAGTGCGAGTCTACGTTCACGGAGGGTGCGAAGGAGGCGTGGATAGATGAAACTGATTGGGTATGGGAAGATGAACTGGATGCATTGATGGAGGAGGTCGAGTCTGTTGGTGATCAATGTAGGAAGGATGAGACGAAGAAGATGATTAACCAGATTGAGGTGAGTGGCGGTGATTGATGCATTGACGAACAGACGCTGATTATAATGGTGTTAAGCGTAATTTCAAGAAAGCGATTGCAGAACCTGTAGAGTTGGCGCTCAGCAAAGCTGCACCTAACATGTGGGATGAAGTCCTGAAGACATTCAAGGAGCTTTTAGATAAAGCTGAGGCAACATATCTCACGAAGGCTAAGAGTATGTTGTAATCTATCTGATTTCTCGTACATTACTTACATGTGTCATGACTAGGCTTCAACTGCACGGAGGCAGAGAACATTTCCTCTCTCGTCGTCCTTCGCCAACGATCCTGGCAAGCGCTCCGCGCCAAAATCGACGAACAAACCGCCGATCCTGTCATCCTCGGCAAGTTACGAGGGCATTTCGAAGAACGCTTCCGCTACGATGAGCAGGGTGTTCCGCGTGTGTGGAAACCCGATGATGATATCGATGGTACTTTTAAGAAGGCAAAGGACCAGACTCTCGAGCTCGTTCCCCTCTACTCCAAAATCGCTCCCCTCGATCCGACATTGGAATTCACACTTCCCTCTGAGAGCGAGGACCCACTATCTAACGAAGAGTTTGATTTCTCATCATCTTTGATCATCTTTACCGAGACGAAGGCGATTGATTTGACGAATAAGTTCAGGAAGGAGGCGGATGCATATTATGTTGAGGCAAAGCGCAGCACTGTTTCGAGTATTGCGCAGATCCCTGTGTGGATGTATGGTGTGCTTGTAGTACTTGGATGGAACGAGGCAATGGCGGTGCTGTTCAATCCGCTATATTTTACGTTCTTGCTTATTGGGCTGGCTTCCGCGTGAGTTCTCTTTTCGCTACGATCAGCGTCAACCATTCTGATGAATTCGGGACTAGATATGCAATCATCCAGCTTGGTCTTGTTGGACCTTTGATGCAGGTAACAAAGACGGTTGGAGGCGAGGTATGTTGCGATTCTCTTCTACTGATAGTTCATCGCTCATCCACATTTGCAGGTCCAACGCCAAGCGGCCAACAAGCTACGAGAACACTTCTCGCAGCCAGTAATGGCTCAAGCCGTCGAAGCACGGCGTATGCACGATGAGGATGAGCAGCACAGGCGCGAAGAGCTCCGGAGACGCGAATCATAAGCTTCATGTCGACTAGGTGATGCAAGGGAAAAAATACTACTGCATATTTTATTTAGCCACGATCTTTTTTTCGACTTCTTTCACTTATACATCTCGCGGATTCTTAATTATGCATTGATTCTTTATTATTTCATGACTGCAATATAGGCTGATTGGTATGATGCCCATCACTATTCTACCCTAAGGATTAAGGTGTGCACGCTGTGGACGATACCTTGGCGAGAATGGAGAGGAGCAAGACCGGATCATGCTCCACGCTTAATGTTATTGTGAAGACTAGAGGACAGACACCTCAACTGAAGCTCCATCCAGTCTTGTTATTGTTTCGAAAGAACATACCGGAGCGGAAATGAACACGAGTATGTGAATGCTGTCAAACGCGGGCGTCGTTGCAGGGTAGTGAGCCTGCGTGGCTTGGAGGGCGGTACTTCCTCGGGCACCGACATAACAACGACGCTACAGTACGATGTCTATTTTCTGTGTAAATGAAGAAACAAAGGAAAGTACGTTTGAGGGCCCGGACCGGGGAAGCACATCCAAGAAAATACAATGAATGTGGAATGGAGAGCTTTACGACGGTGATGAGGCGGTGTTTGAGGTAGATTTAATAGATTATTGCGTGGCGCACTCGACTGAGCAGCACATAGATGCACAGAGGATCCTCCATCGAACTTGAGTGATCAGTGAACGAGCGATGACTGCCAGTAAGCTGCAAGAGAGGGACGATAAAGCAAGTTCCGGAAATAGAATTGATGTGACGAAAGCGTGACATATGTCACAATAGGAAAATGACATTGTCCGAAAGCGGACGACAAAGAGCACAATGGACTCGACGGCTCTCGCGACAATGCAATTCACCATTAATCCCTCAAAAGGCTCACAATGGCCGCCTCTGCTCGCTTTTTCTTCTTTCCTGACCTACTGTCTTCTTTTCACGTCTTATATCTTCTCTCATCGACGTCGCAGGTCGACTATCTCTGGCAATGTCTGCCTGGAACGCCCCTCCCCCTACATACGACGCTCCCTCTACGTCCTACATGACCACCACGCTCACCCCCTATCTCCAGCTACCCCATCTACTCTCGCTGACATGGCTCGCATACCCCATTCTCTCCCTCATGTTCGTCGCGTTCCGCCTCCAGCTCTCCCTCGCCGCCTCCCAGGATGCAGTCGCTACTGCCAAGGATAACCTCCTCACTAGCTGCAAGGCTGCAGAGCGCGCTGCCACAGCCGCTGCTAGTATGCCACGCTATATGGCAATTGCTTCCAACGAGCAATTCGCCGATGCAGTCAATGCTTCACTCCAAGGCGCACGCGCCGCACTAGTCCTCTCCCTCACGATTATGGAAGTTGTTATCAACTTCATTATCGATCTCTACCGCTCGACCTTGCTTTGTTTCCTAGAACTTGTTGTTCGTGGTGGATTGGCTATTCTTATTTCTGCGGTGCAAGAGGTGTGTTGTATCCTCCATTTCCTCATTTCGACCCTCTGACAATCCGCAGGTCAACCAAGTTATCCAAAGCGCGACTAGTGCCCTCCGCACTAGCATCCAGAACGACATTTCCTCTGCCAACAATGTTATCAAGTCCGCCATTGATGGTATCAACAAAGTCAATCCCTTCGGCGATATCACCGCTCCCCAGATTAACGTTCCAAGTCTTGATGCCCTCAACAACGTAACCCTTCCTCCCTCCTTCGAGCAGGCCTTGACCAACCTCAATGCTTCACTCCCAACTGTCGCTGATATCAAGGACAAAGTTGAGGATGTGTAAGTTTCCACCGCCTTCTCAGTTGATTATTTATTCACCTCTATGTGTAGCATCAACACACCCTTCGAACTCCTCAAGAAGGATATCAACGACACCTTCAGCGGCCTTTCCTTCAACTCTTCCGTGCTCCCTATCCCAGAGCAGAACCGCCTCGCTTTTTGCAACGACCTCGACATGTCTATTGTGGACGACGTCGGTCGCGACCTCATCAAAACTGCCAAGATCGGCGTCGTCATCCTTATCTTACTCGCTCTCCTCCTCATCGGCCTCAACTGTCTCTTGACATGGTACAAATGGCGCTGCATGAAGAGCCACCTCGAGTATACCCGCGAGGCATGGATGACGGATCCGACGATGCAGCATTCCAAGGGCGTCACTGCGCCCCAGGTGTCATTGACAGACCATAATTTGATGATGCTCCAAGCCAACTCGGAACATCCGCTTATTACGCGTATTGTCAATCAGCTTTCTGTGCGCCTGAGGCTCAGCCCGTCTCAGCATACGCATATGCAGTGGTTCTTGAATTATATCTTCCATGCTCCCGCTTTTGCAGTTTTCCTCATTGGGTTCTTTGGTCTTCTGTGTATCCAGATACAGCTCTGGGCTATGAACCCTCTTCTTGCAAAGTACCAGGACCGTGCTAGCGCTGCTACGTCAGATTTTTCGAACACGATCGCGACGAGCATCAATGCGAGCATGTACAACCAGTCTGCTGCCTACGCTAACGATGTCAACGGGCGTGTTGACGCTATCCAAACGACAATCAACCAAGGCGTCTTTGGATGGGTGAACGGCACCACCGTCACGCTCAACACCACTATCGTCAACTTCTACTCTGAAGTCGAGAACGCCGTAGCCACCGTGTTCAATGGTACAATCCTCGAGTCCCCTGCCAACGAATTTCTCAAGTGCCTTCTTGGCACCAAAGTCGATGCCATTGAGAACGCACTCACCTTTTTGCACGACAACCTCAAAATCGACATGCCTCGGGTCAACCAAACCGCACTCATCCTCTCCCCCGAGTCTGTCAACGAAGCCACCACGCCCATCGCCGAAGCAGCGATCGGAGGCGGGAACGGCGACCAAGGCGGACTTATCGTGCGGCTCATCAATTCATACGCAGACAGCCTGAAGAAGGAGCGTATTATGTTCGGGATCTTCCTCGGTTTATGGGGCCTTGTCGTGCTCATGGGTATCGCCGTGCTGTTGTGGCACTCGTACGGCCGTGCATGGGTAGAGAAGAGGAAGAGGAGAAAATGGGAGACAGAGCAGCGCTCGGGAATTGATGGGATTGTCGTTCCATTCCGCCTGGGTGGTAATCCAGGGGATGAGAAAGGTGTTGAGATCAGTGGGAACCTCGGCGCGGGTGGGTCCTCCGCTGATCTGAGGTCGTTCACACCCATGCCTTCACCCAAAGCTGGGGGATTCAAACCGTTCAATTTCGCTTGGTCTGGCAATGGATCAAGTAACGGTGAACAAGCTCGCTCCACTGATAATCTCAACCCACCACAGGAGAAGACTTGGGATAGCTTCTTTGGACAGAAACCTGAAGGACAGGATGCTGTGGCTCCTGTTAGCAAGTCGACGAAGCTCATGGCTATTGGACGCAAAGCCCTTGGGAAGGAGCGATTCAAGGGTGATAAGGAACCGCAGCTAGTCTCGGAACCGTCGATGATGGCTCAACAGGACTCTTATTCTGCTTTTGAGCCCCAGGTCAATAACCGCAACACCGCTTGGTACGGTCGTGTCGCGACTATGTTTGGTGGGAAGAAGGATAACGACAGCGACTCTGTCGATTTCAATTCCAACAACGCAGGACGTGGCCGCCCTAGCCTACGCATCGAGGTTGACCGTCCTTCAGACGAGTTCACTCACTCTGATGATCCTTACGCCTACGATACCCGTCCAAACCAGTCAAGATGGTCTTCTTCCCCCGAAGCTACACAAACGACGGTGCCATGGATGAACAGGCTCAGCGGTAGTCCCAAGAAGACTTCTGCTTCTCCTCCACGTCCACCTACTGGCTTACCCATCCGCCTGAAGCAGCATAAACCTGCTGTTCCTTCGGATGTGGGGTCAACGTTTGATGATTCAATAGATGCTCTCCCTTTGCCATTGCACCATGGCTTTGAGAATACAATATCATCTTCGCGGTCAAATGATGCTCATACCTCCCCTCCACCGCGCATGAAATCGCCGCTTATGTACCCCCAGCTCTCCCTCGCCCCTCCTCCCAGACGATCACCGCCTAAGCCCCAAGGACTCGCTCCGCCTAAGGACAGACACCGCCGTTCCTCCTCAGTGCCCTCGCCCACATGGAGCACCAGCGACTCTACTACCTCGCTGACCCCCGTGACACGGTTGTTGACAACCACGCACGCGCGTCAGTCGTCCTCTGCACTCAACCCCTTCGTGACGCCTTTCGACGACGAGCACCGAGTGCAGATCGATCATCCACCAGCACATGCTGCGAGGAAGAGCATCCCGACTAACCCGTTCATCGCTCTCTGATTGACGAACACCGAATGAAAATGCCGACGCCCATGCCATGACCCTTGCGACCACAGTGTTGCCTCCTTTCTTTTTGTATTCTCGCTTCAGCGACGATCTACTTTATCAGCCGATTAATCCTGCTTTTGCGTTTCATTCACTTACTCAACTATCATAGCATACTAAACACAACAACTGCACACGAGATGTATTTTTATCCCCTTCATCCGGACATGGAGTCGATCTGTAGCACCCTTTACCTCCCACTTCATATCAATACAAGATGTTCCCAATGTATAGACCGTGTATAGACCCGGATAATCAGAGTTCTTACTTCATTCATGTTACTAAGTCGAGGTTCTAGCGTTTGTGTAGTTGACAGATAGCACTTACGGCATTAAGTGAGCTCCACGCTTCACTCATCTAATTACTATATAAGAGA
Organism: Crucibulum laeve; assembly: GCA_004379715.1. Lineage (NCBI taxonomy): Eukaryota > Fungi > Basidiomycota > Agaricomycetes > Agaricales > Nidulariaceae > Crucibulum > Crucibulum laeve. Next base: position 977,564 of record ML213590.1, read on the forward strand.
ACTTAAGAACTGCTGAAATAAGATGCAGCGCGAAGCTGTCGTAAATCGTTTTTAATAAGTACAAAAAGATACAAATGAGTGATGGGTGCTAACGACGAGCAAATGAACTAATACAGTGAAGGACAGACAAATTAAACATCGAAGTATGCTGTTAAGAGTATCGTACACAATCAATACAGACCGAGTTCATCTTTGAAGATTATGCCGGATACGCATTGCGTCGGCCTCTCTTCGAGACCAATGCGTAACGGGACCGCCAATGGGAGATGGTTCGTTCCCAGCGGTCTCATCACTCCGTGTCCGAGCTTCCCCGTGAACTACAACAGCATCCGCGTTCTCGTCAATCTCCGGCGAATGATGACGAAGGTGAAGATGTGATGTATGTGCAACATGATGATGTTGTCTCCTCGCACGCGCTGCCTGCCTCCTGCACTGCGCTGCAACACCCCTTTGTCTACGCAATGGATGAATGGCAATGGCACGGAGGCTCTGCTGCTGGGCGATCATTCTTCGTTTATGTGCTTCCTCGCGTTGCTTTGGAGTCCGGTTTTTGTAGTGAGAGCCAGAAGTGCCCTGTATTGGGGTGGGGCTTTCAAGTGGTATCATAGCTGATGCGACTCCTGGTTGTGAATTACGAGGCAGATGTGTGGTGTTCGACTCTGAGTCTGATTCTGAGTCGATAATGTGCAGCTCGTCTGGTGAGTACGGGCATATTTCGTGACTTTCGCTGACACAGAAAGGAAAAGAACGTCGGTTGAAATGAGTGGGTGTTGAATGAGAGTCTGCAGTTGTTGCGGTCGTGGATATGGACGCCGCGCTCGTCTCGAGCAGCAAAGAGACGAAGAAAGCAGCGAAGGTAAAGACCAGCATGATGAATAGTACGACCAATAATCTCGACTCGCGAACTCCAAGTACCAGGAAGCCTTCAAGGCGAGTTGAAAGAAGTTTGAGCCGAATTTGTTGAAGGTCTATTGTTATAACTTGTGGGAGCCAACGAAGCGCCTTTTGGATTGCTTTGTCCTCATAGCGCCTATGTATCTCCGCATGTCATACACGCTGCCACAGTGGTATAAGCAAGACGAAGAGAAAAGAACTGAAGAATATATTCTTTCTGAGCCTACTTATACGGTGCCTTTGGAAGCTGTCCAGTGGTGTGAAGGTGCCTGACGTTAACAAGTGAAAGGTACAAATTCTGCGATCATCTCACTGATGTCTTGATGACCTGTCTTAAGAGAAGAAAATTCAAGAAATGTTATCCACGTACAATATAAATAGAATGACAAGAAAGGTGTTCTGGAATCTGCAAGGCCCAAGATTGCTGAGGTTCTAGACATCGGGGAGCAGTTAATGAATGATTTACAATGCTAACGTTAATGAGAAACCTTGATGGAAGCCGCGCTGCGGGGTTTCGGCCGGGTGGCTATGCATTTATTTCCTTCCACCTTTCAGACTAAACATACCCTGAGGAACATTATTACTTTCTTCAAATCGATTCCTGAGCTTGTCTACGAACCTAAATCATGTAATGAAAGCCAATTATCGAGCTTCGACGCGATATGACTTCAAAGCGAAATGATCACTCAAATACGCTGCATCAATTGAAGTTTACGTTCAAAGTCGCGAGGACTGTCTTTAGGTCCCTGCAGCGAGGCCCGTTGGACTCGCCATCCGTTTACGTCTTCCTCTGTTAGTACTTAGAAGGCGTTGGATAAATGTCGTCCTGGCTATTAGACTATTTAGTTATGCATGAGCTATTTATTTCACAAGAAAATATTTACGTTACAGAACGGCTGCTCACAACTGCATGATGGAAAATAAAAACCGACTTTACGTGTATCAATCATCTGGAGCAATAGTTGTGCCGACAGGCATGAGGCAAGATGATGGACGGGCGGAGGTGCAGCGGAAGAGGATCGTGTGGTGGAGGGGAAACGCTTCGATTATTTGTTGATGTTTTCGTGCTTGGGATGCCACGGGGGCTGGCAGAGGATTGATCCAGTGTGATTGGCTTATCTTCTTGCGAGGGCGAGGCACTTCAAGTTAAACATCGAACACCCAATGCAATCCGGTCTCTGATCCCTCCCTCCCCCCACATTTCTTCCCCTCCTTTTGGGCTTTTATCCAAGTTTTTCTCGCTCTTTTACGCAGGTCAGGCCTGGGTCATGTCGTCCGAATCGGGTGCCGCCTCTTTTTCTTCTTTCGTCTTCTCCCCCGGCCACAGTCACTTGCAGTCGACTACACACGGATGGCATTCTCCGACCTCTTCAACCTCCTCGACTAGCTCATATCCTCCCCCGGAACCTCCAGTCATTCTGCCTCCTGATACCTCGAATAGCGGGCGACCTTCGAGTCCCCATCATTCATTCCTGAGTGCTGGCCCTACTGTCGAAAGCGTCATCGAAGTCGAAACACTGCAGTGCGAATATAAGCTTCATGTGCCTCTACCTGGGTTCAAACGCGACGGCATAACATTGGCGTCAAAGCGCAGACGGGTGCTACATGTCGTCGCCGACCGCTGGGACAACGGAGGAGGTAAGCGTCTATTTTAGCTCTTCAGTTAACCTTTCCCCGCTCGATCAGGGGCTAGGCCTTCGCAACATCTCTATATTCCAATTTCTGTTCTGCCACCTATACGCCGCTCGTACCCAGAGGAATATGTATCGGTTACGATCCCTCTTATCAGGCAGTACACATGGAATGGCCCGCTTCTAGAAAGAGCCGCGGAGTGATGTCACATTCAACATCATCTTACTTTCCAAATCTTCTCTTTTTTAAATCGCTAGTGCTAATTTTATTTATTCATTTGTCTCATAGGCCATTTCGAGCGACGCGTTGCCTTTGGATACGACGCCGATTTGGGGCAAGTCAAGGCAGAGTTCGATGGCGAGGTCTTACATGTAATAGTTCCCCGCCGAATCTCACCCGCCAACTGGTGTCCCCAAACCAGACCTGCGCCTATCGGCAGGTCCTCATGAGGATATCCATACATTAATCGATGCACCCTTCTTCGTCCACCCTGGCGCTGTCGAATATAGCGTGATCGAGCATGTCGTGTCGTTCTTTCAAGCATGTTCTCAAATTGACATGGTTTCGGTATGAGATTGTGGCTATAGTGATCACTTCTCTGGGTGCCCTGCCAAGCTCTCGCGTCGGGGTTTCCGAAAAGTGTTCTTCTGCAGAGGGACCAGGGTGCCTGCAGGGCATTCCGGACCACCAACTTTGTACATCTTCCCCGCACAACTCGCATTCGGTATACCAATTCTTTCAGCCGGCCCAACGATCGTCTTTCATCGTCATGACCATCTTGGATAGTCAGTGTTTTCATTCTCGCACGCCATCTGCATAACCCCCAAAAGCAGCCTCCCCTTCATACCCTTGCGATTCCTCGTCATATGGGCTATCCCCTCCTCCCCCCTCTCGCTCATCACTGCTGCCGTTGCTTTGCATTCTCTCATTTATCGTTCATTCTACATCAGCACGTATCTTAGCATCCTTGAAATTGTTCCAAACGTCCATATTTTCAATTATTACCCATCGTACATATTCCTCGCACTTATCTCCATAGAAAATCTCTCCATTTATATCATGATTATTCTTATGTTGTTTCATTATCTGCTCATGAGAACGGAAATCCTACACACGCAGTGATTATCATTTAGGCTCGTTAAATATTGTGATCGTTTGACTGAGCTCGTTACCTCCGAGTTAATTTGAGTTCAAGCGCTTGTCGTTGACCTCCATCCGATCAATCGCTAGAACAGTCATGACTGTGTCATTCACGACCACTCTTCGATTGTATATCGTTTGAAGTGTTATACACTCTGCATCATATCTCTTCATCTAAAGTCCTTGCCACTATCACGTTCCTTGACTCGGGTTTCGCGAACATGTTTACTAGCCATTTCAGAGCGATCACTTTACCCATCGGATAGTTCTTCAAATGACGTGAAATCTCGCTCTTCCTGGCCACAATACAACTCTATTACTATACTATGCAATCGGCTATGGACCCGCAGTTGTGATGGGACTCCTGCGAATAGACAGACGAGAAACTATTCTTCAACAAGCAGATTGCTAGTACATGTGGACCTCCTGGAGAAATACCGAGCGCTGGTCGCTATTGGACGGATACAATATGACGAAGAGCAAGTCAGGATAATCATGCAGGTGCGTAGCCCTTTGATTACGCGTTGAATTCGTTTCTCAGTACTGAGCAGCTTAGAAGATTGCAGAGGGAGCTGATAGATTATGCTCCTCCTGCGCTCCCGTCGCGGCTCTTAAGGTCTCATAATACATCTGTAGATCCTTCGCAGTCTGGGGAAGATCCTGCACCATGGTGGCTATTTTCAGAACGAGAAGCTCAACTTCTGGAAAGTGATAACAAGGCGCTAACCACGATCAAAGGACATGCGGAAGAGCTTGCAGCTTTAGACACCCTAAAGGTATGTTTCTGCAGGATTATCACATTCAGTCTTAGAGCTTATAAATTTATGTCAGGGAATCCTTCTGACTGGACCTCCAGGTACCGGGAAAAGCTTCATTGTCGATCTATGGTACGCTTCGATCCCAACACCATATAAAGCGCGCAAACACTACAACCAGCTTGTATTGGAGATATACCGTGGCGTTTGGGAGGAAACTCAAAGGCGCATGGCTGCTGTGCATACCCCTAAAGCCACGCAAGAAGAGAGGGCCCCCTGGAATACCGTAGTCCGTCAACACTGGCGGAAACTGGTTGAAGCAGGCGTAGCGCCAATTGAATGGACTCGTCCATCGTTTAGGATGCAATCTGCCTCGCCAGACCCTACTATTGCCTTCATAGTGGCGAAGCGCCTTGTCCTTCATCACTGGTTACTGGTGTTTGATGAAATCCAACTTCTGGACGTGTCAAGTGCCAGTCTTCTCGCCGATGTCCTTTCCTGGTATTGGCGAATGGGTGGTGTTATTATTGGCACGTCTAACAAGGTTCCCGATGATCTATACAAGAATGGTGTTCAACGAGACAGACTTGAGCCCTTCGTCGAGGCTCTGAAAGCTCGATGCCCAATTGTGACTCTAGACAATGGAGATGACTACTGGCAGGAAATGAGTGGAGACGCGTTCAGCCGTACTTGGTACACATACGATAGGACCGACATGTTTCATCAAGCATTGGAACGATTTACTATCCCCTCTGGTTAGTTCATTGTACTTTACGGTACTTCCTTTAAAATTAAAAGTTCCTATCAGCTATAGGATCACAAGAGCTGACTGTATTTGGTCGCAAGCTGGTAGTGCCTTGGGTATCAGGAGCAGCTTGCAAATTTTCCTTCTCTGAGCTGTGTGACGAGGTACGCGGGTTTCGAAATTCTCTTTCCCTTAAGCTTACACTCACAATACTATATCAGTCCATAGGTCTAGCAGATTATATGACACTTGCTTCCACGTTTCCCGTTATTGCCATCACCGGCATCCCCGTTCTCCCGATTTCTGCCAAGAATCAAGCACGTCGATTCATATCTCTTATTGATGCTCTTTATGAAGCTCGGTGTAAGATTATCTGCCAGGCAGAAGCTGATCCAGAAGGGTTATTCTTCCCGGATGCTTTATCTAAGGTTGATCACGAACATCTGGACGTTATGATGGCAGAAGCTGTCGCGGAAACGCAGGATGTGTATCGTCCGAATGTTTCATCTTATGATTCTCCCAATATGAGAGAAGCCCCGGCTGCCCCTGTTGCGCTTCTGCCTCTGGATAAGCTATCTATATTCTCTGGTTAGTAATATACCATATTTGTTTTAAGACATCTGGCAGTTTTTAATCTATAATTACAGGCGAAGATGAACAGTTCGCATTCAAGAGAGCTCTGTCGCGTCTCCTAGAAATGACTGGACCTAACTACAATATGACTGAAGGTTGGTCACCCATCCCATCATCTTCTCGAAAATGGGAAGGTAGTGCGGGCGTCGTAACACCTAGCGAAGCAACTCGCGTCTCTTCCAAGTATTCCGAAAATCCCGAAACTTTTTTAACTAAACGACCAGAAGCCCCCGCAATTCAATGCTGAGCATGTTTGGGGTGTGCGAGATGACTGGGGTGCCAAAGCTAAGGATTGGGGGAAGGGTACTGGGGCTTACGATGTACCTCCTTCACGAAGATGAGTCATCTGCATAACGTTAACGCTGTTATTTCACGATCCTTGTGAATATTCGGTGTTAGCGATTGCAGCTACTGTTATTCTCAGTCGCCGCAATTTTAGGTTAGTTGCTCACGACACCCAAGAAATATCACCATTCATAGGATGAAGAAATCGTTGCTCATACTGGATCAGATGACCAGTCAAACCAACGATCTGCATACTTCAAATGGAAAGTGAGAGCACGGTGTTGTCTCATGTGGGAGACTGCACTACGTATCATTGTCGATGAGGTCGATCCACGGTGTATTCCTATGGCAAGCGCGTCACAATATGCCGATAGTACCGTTCTGCTCGGGTTTAAACACAGTCTCCCGAGCAACTGTTCACCGGTATATGTCCTCTGCAGTGGGAGTTGTCAAAGCCAAGCCAGTAAATGATAGGCGATCTACGCTGATCACCTCAATTTAGCAGGATCTACGCGCCTTTATGGAGATTTACCAACACACACACTTCTGTACGCACTACGCGTAGCCTTCACTTCTATTGATCGTGGAAGTCCGCCAGCACCTTAGCGTTCAGCGTTGATCACAGCATCATAGTATTGCGTCACATCCAAGCCTTTGAAGCTATAAGAGAGGGGCTTCAATTATTACGGACTAAATCATCCAACAGCATATGGGCTCCCACAAGAGTCACTTATCCTGAACGCTACTTACCAGCGCTACCTCATCCATTGATATGGCTGTGCATGTATACGCCTCGGTCTCGGTCTGTTCACCATCCTTCCATGTTTGTGCTCTGGAGAGCACGCATTCGAATTTATTGGCATGAAGGAGTCCATTACCATGGGAATGGATGGGTGCAGACCGCGAGAAGTGTAGATCTGTGCAATATAGCTTATTTCAAACGCAGCTCTTCGTTTTTTTCTTCTCGTGTTGAAACAGCAGCTCTCGGTTTATTCTGGTATTCGAACTTCCGTAATATGATATATCGCTATATACAAATGTCCATGGAGAAGTCAAAAAGGCTAAGGGTTCTTTCAGTTTGTATACAGCAAGTGTAAAAGTCGATAAATATTTGTTATCGATGTAATATAAGTATCGTAAGGTATATGTCGTAGTATGTATACTGGCAAGACGAGGTATGTGAGTGAGCAGATAATTACATCCAATTGAGCAGCTAATAGTAGATAACGGGCCGTAGAGATAAAGAAAGCGATAGTAGAAAAAGAATAAGAGAGAAATAGTCAACAGCGAGAGGTTTGTGTATGTATGCGTATGCGATATGCGATATGCGATATGCGATATGCGATATGGCAAATAAAAAGATAAAAGACGAGGAAGCATCGGCAGAAGCCTACAAACAAGCAACCTTTTTTGCGTTGTGAGGATAATGGTATACAAAGTGTCAATATCAATGATGCTGATGGTGCTTCTGCAGTTTGAAGGAGGCTGTTGACGATGATTGGATTGCGATGCTGGGAGATGGTTATTGATACACGAATCGTGCATGAGGGTGATGCGATAGATGTTTGCAAAATAGACAGAGATGGATGATTCATGCTGCTTGTATAGTGGTATAAGTAGTAGAGTTGGTCAATGCTGGGACGGATGGTAGTGTTTTAAGAAGGGTGGATTCGAAGGGTTGGAGAATGTTGGCGAAACGAGTACAGAGGTTCTTGTGGGCGGCTATAACGGGCTATTTTGAGCTGTTCAGCGCAGTCCAGGCCTTCAATCATCGTCAATCAGAACGACTTTGAAAGAAGGCATAGACAATGGATCGCCTCGTGGAACACAGCGGCACGCTGTGGAAGAGACGCCCTGCTGTGCACTTGGAGCAGCAGCCTGTTATACTCTTCCTAGCGGTGCCGTCCTAACAGGCGAGCTGAAAGAGTACACAGCAGGTTGACGGCGCGGGATCGTTACTCTCAACATCACCCCGTCGAACTCTGCGCGCACTTGCGTCAAGTCTGCGTCGTATCCAAATGAAATGCGACGCTCGAAATGGCCTGTCAAAAATACGATCAGTGGGCGTGTTCAAGACTGGTCGAGAGCCAAAAAAAAATGAGGGCGTGAATGGCATCAAGGACATGTTAAAGCAGGTAAACACCATTTCACTTCACGCCAAGAACGACTTAGAAGGTTCTTCGCCCTCTCTCGTTTCCTTCTCGTGCAGAAAATCCAAATATAGCACTGGCAGGCCAAAAGAAAGGGGAAAACGTAAGATGAAAGAAACTCACCACCTCCATTATCCCAACTATCAGCAACGACATGCAATATCCTTCTTCTCTTCGTAGCAAGGGTGATGCCCTCCCGCTGGAAGCCAGGTAAGCGCACATGAAGTCTATACTCTGGCAGTGTCGTCTCCACCTCGATCCAGCTATCAGCAGGCGGCGGTGCATGGCTCAAAAATGGCTGATATGGTGCCTGCATTCTAATCCGCGACTCTGCGCTCGTGATATCGCTGGATGCATCATTAGGGAGGATTATCGGTGGTTCTGGGGGCGGGTATACTGGACTGGGGGACATGAACCGCCCCATGGCGGTGGCTTGCGCAACTTGAGGGAGGACAGGTGAGCGAGTGGGGGGTTGTGGCGCGCGGAAGGGGGATATGGGGCGCTGGGGTGCGCGGAAGGGAGACACGGGGCGCTGTTGTTGAGCGGGTGGTGGTGGTTGTGGCGCGCGGAAAGGTGATACAGGGCGTTGTGGAACAGGAGCACGGAATGGTGATGTAGGCCTCGCTGAGGGTGCAGAACCGAGAATCGACTGTGTCGTATTCTGTATGGATGAGGGTTTTGAGCCAGAGGTTGATATTGAAGTAGCATCAGAGGACGGGCTTGGTAATGCAGGTCTACCGTCACTGTCGGAACCTGAGCCACTCACTGAAGGTAGCGACCCAGAACTGCTGTACGACGACGAACTCCCGGACGAGGACGATCCCGAGGACGATCCAGTCGACGTCTCTGTGAGTGTAGGCCTTCGGAAGGCGGACCGCGTGGGTGATCCGGCTGTGCCTGTACCTGGTTGGTCTCCTGACGATGACAGACATGCGCACACAGATGACGAGGCTGTAGTCACATTGTCGCGACGCCTCATGTCGTCCTCGCCCACCATGGGCCGCTCTAGAGCATAGAACGGTATTTGATTCGGCAGCGGTAAGCTCGCGGAAGAACACCGGTCGGCCCAGGTCGTAGAACGGAGCGTTGCTGCCAGGGCAGACGAGGGATCTGGCTGGGGCAGGAGGGACATTACTGCGCCATGGTACGAATGTGAGTGAGCGTCAGGCAGCGAGAACGGGCGTGAGGAAGTGTACACGGGAGTAGCTCCTGATCCGGAGGCAGGTGAGTACTTTGACTGCGGCGAACTCTGGCTGGGAGAGTGGGCAACGGAACCATTTCCGTTATGCTTCTGTGTCGCAAGCTCCGAGGTAGAGTAAACGGAGGCGGGAGATGCCGTATTCACGCCGAAGGACGACATGTGCTGGTGATGCTGTTGCATCTGTCGCCAAGAAGAGCGTAGCGCATCGCCGTTCTGAGTCATTCCCCACGGTGAGGGGGGCGTATGCGCTCTTGATGTGCTCTTGGAGCCGCTGACTGCAGAGTCTGAAGCATCCTCGTCAAAGACGTCAGAATGTCTATATGACTGGGAATGAGAATGGGAGTGGTTGCCACCGGTGGCTCTTGTCGGCGACGACGGTTGTGATGGGGGCGAAGCATAGGAGTGGGAGCCGGGAACCTCCTGCGCTTTCGACGAGGAGCCTACTTGTGCGTGTGAAGCCGTCGTTGGAGATGCAAAGAAGCCAGAGGACTCGGACTGCCTAATAGATGGGGATGGGAGTGGCACTTCCCTGGGCGAGTCGAAGGAGGCGTGTCTTTTTGAGTAGGACGTCGTACGGGGAGGGGCTTGCGGGCGAGATATTCTCTGGCCCTGAGATTGTGTATGAGATAAACCTGAAGGAAGGGAAGGGAAGAGCTAATTAGCTATCCGTGATGGGAGGATGATACTTTGCAAAGGTGGAACAGTGGGAAAAACAGATTTAAAAACAATTTCCAAAATCGACGATCAGCAGGGACAAGAGTGGAGCGAGCAAAGGTCGCTCAAGCAGGAGAAGACGAGTGAAAGGGGCAGGCGTGCAGATGCTAACTGGGCGACCGCTGGCGTAAATAGCGCGGAAGTGGCAGTTGATGACAGTAGCAGTTCAATGGGCCGAACATGAAGGGAGAAGAAAGGCGCAGACGTTAAGCAAGGGCAAGAGCGAAAGGGAGGGGAAAGGCCTGAAAGCAAGAGAGAAAGATGCTCACCGTTTATTGATTGCCCATTCATGCCCTGCTGCTGCTGCCTCTGCATACGAAGTGTGTGGTGGATGGATAGATGGATGGTTTCGCGAAAGGTGAGTGGTGGTAGTGGACGGTGCTAGTCGTAGTGGACGAGGACGAGGAGGAATGAGATTTGCGTCGATGATTGGAAGAGGAAAGGGCGGTTTGGTGTAGTTCAAGTACGAGTCAAGTATAATACTGGGTGAAGATGAGAGTGGGAGAATGTGGAGAGCGGGCTGAGCGGAAAAGGCGCGTTTGGAGTGAGGTTGGAGCGGTTCGTGGCGTCCTAGATTTAGGGGCAAATGGGGCTCAATTTTGGCGATGGCTTGTCTCGAGTCGCCTTGTCACATTGTCACACCGATTACAATGACGTAGTCTATGTTCCGTCCCCGCCATCCATCTATCCCGCCCCCATCGATACTGCATTCCCTGTCAAACTAACTCACTCATTGTTGCTTACTCTGACTCTGATTCTGCTGTGCTTTCATTCCAACCATTAGCTCACCTCGCTGTACTCGTAAGCCCCCAAACCAGTTTTATCCGCAATCGTTTGCCGCTGCTCCACAATCCTCTCCACACTCATCAACTCCATCTCTTCGCGGCTTCGGCAAATCTCCTCGGCACCAAATCACACCCTCTTGTCCCCGCCGCCATGCTACACGCTCGTCCTTTGCCACCCCACGTACACACAATCACCCCGCTCCTGAGATAACGCGAACAATTTACTCGTCTACCGCGCTCGCAAGCCTCGAGCTGTTGCAGGGATGCAACTTTGTAAGGGACGCAACCTGCTTCTAATCACATACGTCACCGACGGATGTGGGCGTCCGAGTGCTTGCTTCCTGAAACGGACTTTGGGCCGGTATTAGCCTTTTTCCTTTCTTCCTCTGCCCCGGTCAGTAATACTGCGACAGCGCTCGTCCCTTGCATTTGCTCTTTCTCATACTCCGACTCCAACGAGCAACACCTGCTGTATATCTGTTCCAAGAATTCTAATTGATGCTCCTCCCTTTCCATTCCCCTCGTTGCTTGATAATTCATCGGACGGGGCAACACCATCGACAGCACTTTTATGTTTTCCCACCGGCGGTCTAATAGGATCTAGACCCCGCATATTGTCCCCGGCCTCGACACCTGTATGACGGAATCTCCTTCGCTACTGTCAATGCTTACTGCTGTTCAGCAAGGTCATTAAAGACGTATAGACTGACTAGCAAGTTACACTGTTGTCATATTTGATCTCATAGCTATCTTTCAATCCTACATCTGGTTCCTACATACCAATTGCATCTCGGAAAATATCAAAACGTGCATCCACATAACTTTCAAGGCATCTCATCGAAAGAGGATACCACCATGCCATTTCGACAGTTGCATGGCGACCACCCAACCGCCGGACAACGAACAGGACCATCAAGTCAGGATAATTTGAGAGACCGACATCTGCCACTCCATCTGATTCGATTCGTGCAGTCCCTCTGGAGTAGAAGGCGAATCGCTATTTATAGTCCTGCCTATCCATGATCGCGCCCAACCGTACTGTAAAGCCAAAATAAAAGCAACTACGTCCCCACCCAATATGCTTCCCGCCAAGTTACTTTTGACATCGCCGACTTGCGACAGCATACTCCACTTTCCCATTACATCTGCGTAGACTTACACTCAAAAGGAGCTTAGAAACAGCATGCGAGAGGGCTGTATACCGGGCGTTCTGAAACGATCATGGAGCATAGCGTATGTGTAGAAATCGATATGTTCTTTCATATAATACTTCCGAGGATCAGCTATTCATTCGTTCACTGCAATCTTCACTGCGCTTACTCTCACCTGAAATGCTCGCCATGAACAGTCCAAAGCCAGAGCAAGCTGGTTAACGATCAAAAATTACTCACAGTACTCGTACATTGTGTAACTGCGCAGATCCTCGCAGATCCCCACCTGCGCAACTCTCCAGAACTCCGGATACTCGTTTACTCACCCCAGAGGCGCAGGCGTGGGAGTAAATTGCACTGGAGGGAGTCGTCAAATTAGGCAAAACAAAATGATCTGCATCATACCTCTCCGCGCGCATCGTCCGAATTCGGCTGCGCCGGTCCCGCGTTCTGTAACTAAAGTGCAAATCAAGCAGCTACACAACCACTGAACCGGTCAATGGGTATGAGTTCAAATTCGATTCTACAGCATGAAGCGCCCCACTTTTGTGGAGACGTTTGGGATACGTGAAGTTTCTGATGTGGTTTCTATAATTTTACTCATACCCATCTGCTCACCCCAGCCCTCGTCCCCACTGGAAATTGCTACTTACTCCTCCGAGTATGCTTACAGTTTCAAAGACTACCCTTCTTCTCGAGGTCATAGGCCTACTACATGCACCTACCATTCTCCCGCATCGGGCTTGAATAAATAATTATTGATATCAAGATTCTAATGCTGTAACCTGATGTATTCCTTTGTGCTCGAGTAAATTTATATCAAGCGCTATTTGGTGTAATGATTTTGTGGAGCCTTTGGAGTTTTTTTTGCACCCTCGTTTCCATTATCCAAAGCCTTGGCACTCCTTCGCCCAGCTCAGTAGCGAAAATCACCGTCAATATGTTTTAGACCTCCACGCATTAGCTTCTTAGTTCACTTCTTGCGAGTCGCTGTGAAATAAATATACCTGAGATCGTGGGGCGCCCGCTTTTTTTTTACATACAAAATGAACCCATCCGCTTGCTGTTTGCCGTTCTTCCTCCAAGTTGCATGCAAGGACCCACTGATTGGCATATGTGGGCAAGCATTGCAACGACATCAGCCTTCGTGAATCCTGCATCGAATTAATTATTCGTGGTTTGCCATTTCCCGGCCAACGCCCTTCATCTGTGTGGACATGCTGAACCCTGCATATCCCGCGTCGGGTAGCGTGCAGATTATTGCACCCACCGGCCGACTGCGAAATGTCTTCTGCTCAGTAGCTCCCCGAGGAGCCACCTACCCTAGACCAGCCCAATTCGTGGGGCGGGTCATCCATCAGTCCCGACGAGTCCAGTGGGGGTGGGGGGCTTGAACTCCTCTATACTTAGTTTCACTCTGATACCTGCCATACGACACTCCGTGCTTCAGCTTCAGGCTCCAGGCCCAGGTCTTTCAAAAATTGCGTAGCTCCTTGCCGTAGGCATCGCATAGTTCACAGAGCCATTTGGTATGAAAAGGCGCCCGCTTGCAAAGGTGGAGCAGAATCTTCGTTTTCGAATGCCCGGTTGTTTCGTCTGGCTTGTCCTGTCATTGTATTTAGCTCTTGTTGGTCTTTACTGTTCTATCTGTTCCAAACATGCCCAGAATGCTCGAACAACCACCTCCTTCGGCCATGATCGACGACACAGAAGTCAAATGCTGGTAGATCTTCAGAGACGTTTGCATTCTGCGACAGACAAAAAGATCCCCCTGTACAACTTGAAGATACCATCAGTCTTGAGCCCATCTTCATTCTATGTTTCACCTGTCCCACGATGCCCATCTTTTGTTATTCTCCGAGGTGGTGTTAGCTCACAAAAAGAACGTTAAAAATGCAGATGCTCCATGGCTTCTGAAGTTCTGCCACTGCCAGCTGTATTTTAACGTAGGCTCCCGAGTTGTTGGTATCAGTATCAGTGGGTGTAACGCCGCATGCATTGATAATAAAATCTTTTTAGTCTTCTAGAATGGCTTAGGAGCTTCGCGGTTCGTTTTCAAAGTCGCTATCGGCTCAAGCTGGTGTCAATTTGATGGTAAGCTTCTGGTTCGATGGAGATAAACGGTCCGACATCACATTGTGCGTAGCCCGTGCGTATGTTAGCCGCATCGTTCTGTACGTCCTGCAAGCAGTTAAATTAAATTGCTATACTATTAGACCATTTTAAAGGATTGCATTGCAGTAATCTCTCAGAACCATGGCTTGGATCGTCCTGAATGCCCTTGCGAAAATGACGACATTCAAATCTATTTATGGCGGGTGAAGTCGAATTTCAACTCTATCCACCACTACCATGGCCCCGCTCAAGAAAATCGACAACAACGCTCCTTACCGCTTCCAATCTCATCTTACCGTTTCAAAGTTCTCTCTTCCGTACAAGGGTCCTTCTCCAGTCCACAAGATCCACAAACTCCTCTCCAAAGTCGGACTACGCGAGGCTGACATCGACGCTGATGAGCGGGACTGGATTCTGCCCGCCTCTGGAGGTCCCTTTTGTCTCTCCAGAAGTCCCAATATGCGCCCCGTCTCCTTTGCTGACTTCCAGCCCCCACAGTCAAGCTCTCCCAAGAAGGTCATCGCCGGGTCGCTGCTCTATCTTTCCCAGTCAACACTACAATCCCTGGCTGATACTCCTTCCACCGGAGGCTGGACTACTTGTCACGCAGAACTGATCGACAGGAAGCTCATCTTGAAGTGGAGTTCCCCCGAGCTGCTTTGGTGCGAGCGCAAGATTGATCTTAACGACTGTTCGAATATCCGCTCGTTTGGAATCACTCAGCTTCGGGGAGAAGAGGCTAATGCTTTACTCATGAAGAGACCCGAAGGGCAGGCGTATCTGTTTGAGGTTGTATTGTCTAAGGAAATCGAGAAGTTCGCCGCGACGTCGTTCCAAGAGCAGGGCGTATGGATCAGTGCTATTTGGTGCGTGTATCTTCCCTCACATGTCATTTGGCACCTGATGATCATTCTTTTTCTTCTGTAGGGAGACGATTCTTCCAACTGGGGATGGTTTGAATCGCAATTGGGATGGGACCGTAGAAAGCGAGTATGAAAGCGACGTATTCCTAGATGCACCGACATCTAAGTCCCGCAAAGTCAATCCAAGAAAACGCCCACCAACTCCCTATAGACATACCGCAAACAAGAGCAATACATTGCGATCTCTAGCATCATGGCCTCCCGCGTCACCACAGTCCTCTCCACCGTCTGTTCTTGAACCTAGAGGCACATCTTCTAACCTTTTGCCTGAAGCTGGCTCAAGCGCACGTCCCCGAGCTTCTGAATACAAAATTCTCCCAGCATCCAAGTCCGTACCAGCCTTTGTTGCGTCCGCTCCTTCCAGAAACCGAGACATCACTTCTAAAGATCTCGTTCGCTGTACCATCAGTAAGAAGCAGGCAGAAAATGTCAAGCCCAAACCTTCGATCGATGATGCTAGATTAGCAGACTCTTTCTCTTCCTCCCCTCCTTACGTCAAGCTTGCTTCCGCAAGACCTAAAATCAAGAAAATCGCATACATACCGCCTGTGCCACAAGTTGCGCGTCCACCAAGCAACGATCTCGAATTCCGCGCAGAGGATCCATTGGGAAGGCTTATGGAGTGTTCACCCAGTGACCGTACCGGTGCTGCAGACCGAACAGATCAACCGTCCCAGTACTCAAGCAACGCAGACAACCCCACACTCTTTGAAGTCTACTCAAACACAGTGCATCTTGAGGATCAGATTGGCCAGCTTGAAAATCACTTGATGCGTATTGAGGAGATGTTACTCCGCATAGAACATAAACTTGGAACCTCTCCCAAATCAGACTTTTCCTTCGGTTTCATGACTCGCACAAATACTCAGGAAGATAAGCAGATCATCAACCAGTGCAACGAATCCAACGAGGTCCTTCCCAATTCCTCTGCTCCCTTCTCCGACGGCAGTGAACTTTCAAATGCGGACTTGTGCAATGTTCTCGATGAATTAGATGCTAGCTTCAACATTCAAAATAACAAGAAGTTCTGATTTGCGGTCAACGATCTCTCACTTGCGTATTATCGATATTATATACACCATTTAGGACACCAATTAGCTATTAATATGACCAAAAATGAATTGTTTATATACGGTTGGCACTGATGAATCTTGCTGTTGCCGCAATACGGAAGTTGGTAGGAATGACAGTATGCCTACAAATAATCATTTCGTGAGTAATACGAAACGTTGTGAATTTAGACACAACCTACTCATAGAATTCCTGTACTCCAGCTCCATCCATTACCAAAATATCTCCCTGTACCAATATGGATTAGCTCGACCGTAGATATACTCTCTTACACGACATACGTGTCTTAAGACAAAAGTGATGGCAACTCCTTTATGTCGTTGGTGAGGGTCATGCTTGGGGTTCAGCCGGAAATGCATCAGCGCGGGCGAACCAAGTGATAGACCCGCCACAAGAGGACCTAATCCAATCTCGTCATCGCTGTGAAACTACAGGAAGATTTGGGTTATACTGGGTAGGATTGTCAACCATTGGAGACTTACGGCCATTTTTTGACGTTCCATATAAGCAGCACTGAAGATAGATCAAATCCAGTTATCTCAGTAATGGATATGTTATAGACAAGTATTGTTTACCTGAGTACTTCATTGAACTCTGCAACCTTGCCTAAGGCTGCAGATATGCGGTCTTCTATCAAATTGCGAGCTTTGACAACAGCGCCGGGTGCTTTGTCGAAAGGAACTGTGTTCGCTGTACCCCCTACATACTGTAAACCGTTAAGACCGGCTATCGAAGAAAATGAAATCCAAGCATACTTGGTATGGTTCACCGGCTGAACGAATTACGAGGTAATATCAGACGAAAGGAAAAGAAAATGCATAGATTGCCGAAACGTACAGTTTTGGGAGAAGTAGTTACTGAGAAGAGTGCCTCGACCTAGACAAAGTTACTGTTAGCTTTGCCATATGTTACGGGTCCTCAACAAGCACCAACATTTATGCTGAAAAAACGTAATCAGTAAACTATAAAAATAAAAATAAAAACAAGCCGAACGACCCACAGCCCTAAGCGGCCAGCGCCTGAAAATCAAACTCCCAGAGGCAGCTTGCTCTTGATATTCCTGGAATATATTGTCTGCTTCAATCTTCCCGGCTGGCGTCCCAGCTTGAATATGATGAATGAACCCTCTACTTCATGTTTAACCCCTCGAAGACAGCCAGGTCTGAGAGCTGCGACATACCGGTTACGTGGAAGAACGAAGGTTTGAGCTTGACCTCTTCGTCCGTTCCCAAATGAGTACGCAACTATTGGAAGTTGCTCTATTTCTGTTGAAGTTTAAGACATGCACAAATGGCATTTGCGGTAGCTTACTTGATGATGGTACGATGAAATGGTCGTGGAAAGTAACGGGTACAGTTTGGAACCAGAATTCTTTCGGTATGCGAATACGCCCAGATACCGCATAAACGGCCTGCAATACGTCAGAATATTACATGAGAGAATGGCCGCTGAACTGTATACCTCGCAATTCATACATTCCCAATACTGCCATTTATATCTATCCAGTGGCAGAATGCATTAGTATGCTACAGTTTGAATGCATCAATTTGAACGTACCTGCAAGAAAGCCTACCGCATCTCGTGCAATGCCAGCCTCTGGTAAAAGCGTAGTCTGTTGTTATTCCATCGCTATTTTCAGGCATTGGCGGAGGAGGTAAAAGACTACCGTATCCAGGGGGTAACGAATGGGGTGTAGATATCTTTAGAAACTCTAGTTCATATTCGAGGTCTTCCGGTAACATCTGACCATCCACGGTCATCCAAAATCTGTTGCATATAGGATTCAAACAACTCCACCCCACTTGGTAGACTTTTGGTGATTTAGTCCCGCAATCGGAGCACGGTTGGCATTTACGGTCTGATGGAGAGTGCCTTCGAGAGTACATTAGAACGTCTAACGACGCCTCATAAGTTGAATATGACCAACCTCAGTTCAGAGAGACTAAATTCGTCGATCTTGACTACATGAGCGGTGAAACATCAGCACCAGCGCAGAAGAGAGTAAAATCGCATACCTGGTGGCATCCCCTTCTGGGCTGGTATAAGGTTGTTTTGTATAGGAGGAGAAACGAAGCATAGGAGTGTGTTGTGTGACTCCTCTTGCATTTCTGTATGTATCAGTACTACGATGATATAAAAAGTAAACAAGGCATACGGTTGTTGGCAGTCTGAATCCACCACGGAGCACCCTTTCGGAAAAGAAAACGAGTAAACAGCCGCATGCCAGGTCATTATATAAGTAACATACTTGACCCTCACACCATTGGAAGGCAAATTTATATCTCACGACCCGGCCTCTTTCATTATTTGCAGGATGATATTCAGCTACAGGTGCAGGTTCAGCCCCAGGACGGAAGAGCCGAATTTGTGCGAACGTACCCCATGCATGTATTATCATATAGTACCCTAGGACAGCATATGTAACACCTTGGCCCGCCAGGTCATACGGGAATAAAATATACTTGTCATCTATGAGTAGAACCACAGGCCGACGCTCTCTGTAGTTCCTGAGTAATGCACGGACGGATTTATCTTGGGCAAGTTGATCGTCCGCCTGTTGTGCCGATGCATGCCCTTTAGCCTTGTGGGAGCTTTCAGCTTTGCCACCTCTGAATAAAGTGTTGAAGTCAGGTTTGGGACTGTTTGGAGAGGAACGAATACCAAACCCGTGTGAAATAATCAACCTTCCGTTGTGCTCAAATCTATCACGCCTGAATAACAAAAGTCTATAGGTAAAACTTTACGGGAGGGAAAAATAACATTATTGTCTCACCTAGAGGCAAAAGCGCTTAAGAGGTAGCCTTTTACAACGTCATGCGAAAAATAAACGCCGCCTTGATAACTTCTAAACCAGTCGAACGTTTCGCATACCTCTTGACGAGACTAAGAATGGAAGTCAACTTCACCATAAGATTTGGGAAATGAGCAACTACCTTTGCCCATATAGGTGGAAGCTTTCGTAGTTGATCTCTGTCCAGCGGGAAAGCTAGCTCAGGCACTGCACCAGTGTCATCCGATTTATCTATTAGAGTTAAGGGCATTTCCTCTTCCTTTAGTTCTGTGTAATCTTTTTGAGCTGAACCTCGAACAGCAGCTTTGGATACCCAATCTCCATTTACATATTGATCTGTTTCTTCCTCTTCCTGTCCTTCTTCGTCGTCTTCGTCATCCTCCAAAAGCACGCCGCCTGTAGTCATATCGTCTTCTGTATCCATCGCTGTTTCTTCAAATACTGCTCGGACTGGTGACGCCAGCGCACAATTGCCATTTACAAACAATGGACCTGTGTCTTCGGTTCGCTGTCTAGTCTGGGAATGTGCTATGCATGCAAAAGATAGACAATTGTGCTTCAGGTCTAGAAGTGGCTCCAAAAAAAGCACCTCCGTTTTGACCAACGGATCATTTTGTCCATTAGATAGATTCTCACAATCTGTTTCAACAGGTTGAGATATGTGTAGGTCCCTTTCCTTATCTATTGATATTATAGCTGCCGATGCTGTAACGGGTTGGACATCATTGTTTACGATAGAAACAGGACGCGACGCGTCTATAGAAGAGTTTGCAACAGCATATGGAATGGCAGACCTAAAATGCTTCACCTTACGACGCGACGTGAAAAAAGTGTTATCCACAGATGTCTTCATATGTAGCTGCACAGAGGTATGGGTTGCCGTAGGAAATCCATGCGGAGGTTCTGGTGAAGCTTTTGTAACCGGGGCATGCGTTTTCTTCCCTCGCCTATGGTGATTCTTCTTAGGCAGATGTGACTCTTTACTATCGACAGCTTCACTAAGCGAAGAAGTTTTCTCGCTAAGTTTCTGCTGAGAGCCTACCCGTTTGCGTTTCCGGCCTGATGACAACATGAGTTCAGTAGACTCATATTGGGGAAGGGAAACGCCCTCGCAAGGATGAGTGTCGTCTAGGATATTCGGTGAAGTGGAATCATAGCCTTCCTCCATTTTAACCGGAGCTTGGAGTTCCTCTGCTGGCTCGCACTTTGATGATCGTTCAGAACATACGACATGACTTTTCTGTGTAATTTTGTTGAAAAGGTTGGAATGCGGATGTATCGTAGAAATATTCTCCGGTTTGGCATTTAGCAAAGACGGTGCATGAGGCAGCGATCGTTTATTGGCCTTCGCTCTACCACATTTAGGCTTTGATGGGATGGAGGTAATATCTGTAATAAGCTTTGGCTTAGTATTATAAGGACAGTAGCCATAACCTCGTTTTTTTCGCTCGGCTTCCAGATATAATAGTGCATTCGCCTCGTCGCTTCGTAGATGCCAGTAAAATTGGACAAATGCTCGGATGTCACTGTCAGCAAGTTTGGATTTTGGCTTTGGATCCTGTGAGTCAGTTGCTATGAATGCTAGCTCGAACCAGGCTTGAGCAGCCTCAAGCTTGACGGGAAGAGTTATCAAAACTGTCTGGAATAACAGCGTGTTGTTAGATGGGACTCACCCCTCCAGGAGCATCCTTCACTGCCTTCGCAAGCATAATATTATGCTTCTCAGCTTCATTCCTCCGAGTACTCGCGAGCGAAAGAGCCATAAAATGTGATCGAAACGGCTCATCCTGAAGTAGACTTCTGTCATTCCAGCTCTGAGGAGCTTGCATTGAGGGCGAACGTTAAAATGGAAAGAAGCTGACGTTTCTCGGGTTGAGATTGAAAGCGGTCGTAGACTCAGTTGAGCTCTGAAAGTACGTATCCACGGGGGAGTGAGAAGATGATGAACGTAATAAACATGAAGAACGCCGTCTTAAAGTTAACTAGTTTTTCATAGAATGTATGCGCGTCTATTTATGTAACGAATGCCAGTCACGTGACGATTAAAGGGGCAAACTCACTCAGTTCT
Source organism: Crucibulum laeve (assembly GCA_004379715.1). Classification (NCBI taxonomy): domain Eukaryota; kingdom Fungi; phylum Basidiomycota; class Agaricomycetes; order Agaricales; family Nidulariaceae; genus Crucibulum; species Crucibulum laeve. The sequence continues at coordinate 998,617 of ML213590.1, forward strand.
GCTGGCTGTAGACACTGGATCTGTAGCAGGTCAGAAATTTGCAATGACCAACTAATAAGTCGAGACTCGAGAAATATTCAATAATGCTAGCAGGGGATGGAGGAAATAGATGGATAATTAACGTCTATATCTACACTCAGCGATTATTTCGCCAGAGCACTCTGGAGAGACTCATACACATCCGCCTCGATGCGAGCTTCCGTCTTCTCAGCTTCAGATCCGTTTCCAGCAGCAACCTTCAGAGCCTCCTGGAGGTTAGAGCGGACAGCCTTTATACATGAGGGTTAAATGTCACGTATAAACGCGAGGATTGATTACACGAACCTCAAGTGAGAAATCCTCCAGAGGTGCTGCCTCTACAACGTTGATCGTAAGTTTGTTGTTGGGATGCACGGTGGCAAATCCACCAGAAACTAAAGAGAATATGAGCACCAGTAGGCGAGAGAACACGTCAAAATGCACACCAAAGTACTTCTGGGGACCGCCGCTTTCGATGATCTCGACAACACCGGGACGGAGAGGTTCAATAGAGGGAACGTGATTTGCGAGGACACCCATATCACCCGACTCGGCGGGGATGTTCACCTGAACGACCTCTGTCGAGTTGAAGATTGCCTACAAACGCAGTGAGCGAACTGTTGCCAGCAAACTACTCCGATATCACACACCTTATGGGGGAGAACGAGAGAGAGCTTGAGCTTGTCATTGACCTCGGCATAACCACGCCTTGCCTGAGTGAAGGTGGTTGCCCGACGCGCTGTAGAGGTGAGGAGTCGTAGAGAGGACATTTTGTGGTCGGCGATGGTGAGCGTTCCGTGTGTTTACGATTCTCCTCGGCAACTCCCGGAGGATTTTGCTCGGCGGACCCCGATCATCCTCACGCTCACGTGCGTCGCCGCGTTCCTCGCGTTACCCTCAAAAGCCATCTAACAACGCTCACTCGTGCCATAAGTCGAATAGAATATGTGGGCTCGTAGCATAGTACACATAGCACGCTAGGAGGATATAATACACCGAGTGTTTTATCTGCGATAATTGATATCAATAATTACTTCTAAGTATATAATGCAGTCCGTCATAATCCAATAGAACCCTGCTCCTTATTTCCTCCTTTGTAATCTTCAGGAAGGAGATTTGGTGCGTGCCGCACACCTCTCTCACTGACGTTAATAGTTAGGATAGATTTGGTTTGAAAATTAGGCAGGCTTACATCTCGTCTACAGCAAGCAATAGGTCATAGTTAATTTCTTGAGATACGACAGAATCGTGTTTGTATGCCGGGTGGGATCGTACGAAGTTTCGGATCCACGTTGCAGAGGTAGACAAGCTCCCTATTTTAAATGTCAACAGGGAGCGTAAAGGGAGAGAAAAGTAATATTCATACCGTTGGATCTAAGTCGTACAAGATCGAGATATTTTTCGATCTTGGCTAGGTCATCAGGCTCAATCTCGAGGGTATCGAGATAATCATACACGAGGCGCAAGAGGCCAGGGAAACTATCGCCCTAGGAGGAGTATTAAGATTTCACTTATTCAACAACTCTGCATGCGCACTCACTTTACCATTCATAATCTCATTCATCGACATTTCTTCGTACTCCTCCTCCACAGGCCGATAATGCCTGAATCCGTTCTCTGGAAGAGGGGGCGGCGGGAAACAGTTCCGCATCTTCTTGTCTTTCTTGAGAGGGGTTCCATTGATAGGCGAAGTGGAGCCGGAAGATGAGGTAACACTGGATGCTGCACTGCGGCCTGCGGGATATATGTCTTTTCGGAAATAGAACCTGCCCGACCGAGATGCGTCTCGTTGTTGAGCTCTTGCCATGTTTTCGTCAACCTATATCTTATTAGTATACGAAATGGTATATCTTTCATTACAATTTACCTTGGATATTGGGATATAGAGGTTGAGATTGAAGTTAAGAATGGCACGAGAAAGTAGTACAACGAACACGGCAAATGCGGCGTTCTCGAAGTCAGTTAGTTGCACTTCCATGCTTCGGAACTCAACTCGCCAGCCAATGGTAGAGTTAGGCGGTGGAGGTTTGAATCGCAAGGTTTGCCAGTTCGTGGATTGAATGTTCTAAACGGAGATGTTATTCTCCAAGAAAACGATATCAGTAATGAGTGTCACTCACCTCGAAATGGTCACTGCTCTCCGCATCGTCCTGGTCGATTGTTTCGGAGAATATGACCAGGGGATCTCTAATGAAAAGGTGGGAGATATGCTTCGACAGTAAATCGTCAATCCCTACGGCTAATATATTAAACGAGTCGATTTAGGACCTATTCAGATATGCACCAACCGTGATCCCGTAGTCGTTGGTAAATGCTCTCGTCATATGGCAAGTAGTTGTCATTGTATTCGGGCCTATTAATCCAGTCCGTTGATAAATATAGATCCACGCTATCATAGCGTGACTTCGGAATTCTAAAGCTGTCGCTTTTTAATGGCTGGAAGATAACATTAACGCCCGGTCCCATGCCTTCTAAATCAATGCAACATACCTTGAGCCCACGTTCCTCTTCCGTCCGATCATCCACACTTCCTGCGATTACATTCCATCGACAATCGACATCAGCGAGGTAACCGCGCCATATTGGACTTGCCGCCGTTAGAGCGAGCTAAACTGCGGCATAAGCACGATGAACACGCATGAAGAAACATTCAAAACGTACCAGAATGGGACCAATGGGTATCAAACCATCGTACATCCTTCTCGCATCCGTGACGTTGCAAGCCTGGAAGGTCAGTTGTAGGCAACAACAGCCCATGCCAAAACCCATGGCATCCAAATAGATATGATCCGGGAGTGCAGCACCATTTTTAGCCTCTAACGCATGGACGTTAGCACGAGGTCATGGGTAGAGAGAATACGACAACATACCTTGATCCTCAGGATAGAGAGATCGGCCCCACGGAATTGTAGGGTCTATGAAGGGACGAGGAGTCTTCTCGTCCACGAAGATAGGTAAATTAATCGCGACTTTAGACCCTCGTCTCGTTCTAATGTTCGCTGTAAGGGTGCTAAAGAGCTCTAGTGTTAGATATGGCAGAGGGTACGAGCAATTTCATGAGGCGTACGGGAAACGAGCGTGAGGATTCGTGACTTCTTCAGGTAAAAAAAGACTGTGGCTTGAGATCGCATCAGATGGAGAGAAGTAGGGCTCTGTGAACTGGCCCGGAACGCCGAGACGAGGGAAAGATGTGAATGTTAAAGGGACTTCATTAGGCTTGAGGTGTTTGCGGGCAAGATTACGTCTCCCGTAAAAGTTAGTCGATCGACAGAAATTTTACGAATGTTGAACAAGCCCACCTGTATCGCATGTTATTCTCAACTGACAACAGATCTGGTATAGATCCAGTGTAAGGAGCGCCGGGTGTGGACTCGAGCATGTACCGCCCGTATTCAGGATGGAATTTTGGGACGGAGACACTGCAGCAGTTGAGTAATGGCTATGGCACCTACAGATGGGCAGCATACTTCTCTGGACAATCGGCACAGATATCATTGACAATGGCATTGAGTTTGGCCAATATCTCGGTTTGTCTCAAGGACAATTTAGCATTCTTCTCCTCGTTGTCGAAGGAGACCACCATGTATTCGATCTAGTAAAGCGTCAAGATGTCCTCGAGGCGTTGAAGCCTGCTATGACGCACCTCGTCGCCCCAAAGCAACTCATCTCCGGTTCTATCTTTCAGTCGATCCCAGATGTGTAAAAATTGCGTTATTCCATGGTATCGCACATGGTCAGCATACTTTTTTGCTTCCTCCCAAGCGAGAGGTGTCCCAAGGTACAAAAGGCCCATTGCTTTCCAGGATGAATTGAACAACCAGTGTGGGGATGGATGAGCAAGCCCTATACTTGAATGGTTGATTGACGCCTTGATATACAGCTGCTTCTTGCTAGTTAAGCAGAGCTGAGTCGATAGGACCGGTGTTTGTCAGATCTTGAAAAGAGATTGCTAATGCACGACAGTCGCGCTCACGCGGAACTGCCTTCCGGCCCGAGTGATCTTCTCCCGAACGGGTGCGATAGGTGGTTACGGGATAAATGACCCTTTAACTGGGATTTCAAGTGTAACCTTCAGAACCTACGCAACATTGGAGACATGTAGATGAGCGGGAGAGCATTTCGGAGGATGTCAAGAAGTAGAGCAATCCAAGCTAAAAATCACGTCACCGACACCCCCAGGTCCGCCGGCAACCATCAGTCACTTTGGCATTAATATTCTCATCTAATCTAAGATCGATTGGAAACACGCAGCCTCGAGGACGTGGACGCGTATCGAAAATGTACCTCGAGCTAGGTGATTGCATGGGTTGTGCAGGTATTTATAAATAGCATAACCGTCTACGAAGGGTATACATTAAAATCGGAAACTAATATAGATGCATGAATATTGTGCGCTATCCCTCGGATTAGGTCGTTGACCATTTCAAGCAGACCTTGAGCGCAAGGAGCACGTGCCGCAGAGATCGAGTCCAGGCCTCTTCCTGGTTAAATTGCAGTTTCACAGAGACATCGCCTATTTTGTCTTTGGATATCCTACGGAGCGGTCAGCATTGATTCTTCTAATAAGCGAAACAGGCGTACTGATGGTGGAACTCGACACTCGGGTCATGGGATTGAATGTGGTCTATAAGGTGTTTTAGACAATCCAGAAAAGAAACCATGGCTATGTCGAAACGTCGATTGTGCAAGAGACGGCCGAAATGGAGGTCACCGGAGCCATAAAGTTCATAACTTGCCTTATCCCCGGTGGTTTTCTCAATTCGCGAAAATGAACCCATAGGTACCAACCGATAGCTAGGAACTATCAATGCCAACTTGAATTTGAATTAAAAACGGAACATACTGTTCAAATGTATAGTCTAGTTTCCTTGCGATCGTGTACAACAGAAGAAGGGCTTGACCCCAGGCAGCGTTGATTTCCGCCCATTCAACCTAAGGTCCCCATTGAGCTTAGTCACCTGTTACACCATAAGGGGAACTCACGGGAACTCCAGGCACTCGACCCAATCGAAGACCGTTGATTGTGCCAAAGACGCCATCGTGACCAATACAGAAGGCGTCGTTATAGACATTGGTTCGTTCCAGTTTCTCAAGTGTCGCCGAGTCTGCAGCATACGCAGCTCTTAGAGTAGCCAGCTGAGAAGCTTGTTGTTCGGCAGCGAGAAGATGATCATTATGCGACCGCCAGAACCTGAGAAAACGAAATGAGGACATATCATACTATACATTATAAAAAGTACTGACTCTGCTTCCTCAGCCTCGAGAGCTTTCTCATCTTTCTCCAGAGCGCGAAGTTCCTCGTCCAGATGTTCGCGTTCCCGTTCGGCTTCCCTTAGCTGTTCAATGGTGGCGTGTTCCTCTGCTTTCAGCTTCTCTATCCTCTTCTCTGCATCTTCTTTTGACATGTTTTGGATCACTCTGTCACGCTCCTTTCTAACCTCTTTCTCAAACGCGATATAACCATCTCGCTCTTTCTTTGTTTCCTCGAGCTGGCCTTGAAGATTAGCAAGCAAAGTCTGGGTACATTCTGAACAAAGGGGATGGTCGATTTCCGTTCGAGTAGACAAGAAATTAAACAACCGCGTGGTCGAGCGTAGATGATGAGAGAGAGGAGAAGGGTTTGTTTGATCGGGTTCAAATTGCGTTTGAGATTGGGGAGTAGTTGGTTTAACAGGGGTATTCCGAGATTTAATAGATCCTTTCTTTGACCGTGCCGGCGGCGATGTAGGAGGAGGCATATCGCGAATGACACTGTCCTGTAGGAGCACGAAAGATTCATTTGGAAGTAGAGATCGCTGAGGTTGCTTTCCTTGAGCACGCGATGATAACGCAGGTGGCTGGTCGATAAATCCACCGTTGCTCTGAGCACGCTCCCATGTAGACTTAACGGATGCAGGGGCAGGTAGATGGGCAAGCTTCTTCGAGTCAGGTATAGATTTACCAACATGGGATGACGATGGCGGCAAGGTGCCCACTATCATGTCGTACGCTGACGGTGCCAAGTCAATGAGGGAGGCATCTAGCTAAATAAGAACTCGTTTAGAGTTTCTATATATGTGGAGAATATGGTTGTAATTACCTGAAGAGGTTCTTTACATTGTTGGCAAACGAGGCCTAAACTCATGGTGACGGTCTGTAGGAGAAGGTTGTTAGTCATTGTTATTCCTCCAGGTCGCTGACAAGCCATGTCATACGAATTTCTCGGACTATTCCTGGTCTTTAACCATAACGTTTCCTTCGGAATCGTTGCAACTTGCATGCTTCCGGACTACGATGAAACTGAAGATATCTGCACTGCCTACTCCTGAAAGTCGGAACGTTTTCCGCACTCGAAATATTTAAATAGTCCTTCTACCTCCGTCGCGTCCCCATTGTCTCAAATGCTCTTGTGATTTCCCAAAAGCCTATATCGATCTTTCAAGCTTCAGTCTCATAGCACTGCGGTGCACTGCTATAATTGTGTTTCGGACGCTGATATGTCATCTAAATTCCCGATCAAGCTGTTTGACTGACTTGACTTGCATATGCAATGTCTCTTCATTAATGATAAAGCGCCGTTACTCGTAACACGTTCCTTTTCGCATGCCCGCCACGCAGTATTCAGAAGAGACACTTAATACTACGCTGAAAAAATCGACTCAGTCCTTTGTCTTCATCCTCCATCAACAGTATCGACCTACGCGTAACGGTAAATCTGCTCTATACAAATCCCAGTGTTTCTCCTGGACTAATCTTATTCCCAGATGGCTACGCGTGTCTTCGCTCTCATCATTGGCATCGACAGCTACAAGGCCGGTGCAATATGGAACTTGAATTCATGCGTTGACGATGCGCAAAATATGCGACGCTGGTTAACGGAAGATCTCAGCGTACCCAGGGATCAAATTCGTCTGCTCTTGGACAGTGATGCATCGAAACAACGCATTGAAGATACATTCATGGACCACTTGGTCAACAATCCCGCAATTGAACGTGGCGACGCTATCATCATATACTTCGCTGGCCATGGCAGTACCCTTCCGGCTCCTAATGATTGGTACCAAGGAGAATCACCTCCAACCACAGTACCCGTCTTATGCACATACGACCATGACACAGAACGACCTGGTCAAGGCATCATTGCAGGCATTTCCGATAGGTCTATGCATGCCATGATCAATGACCTTTCAAAACTAAAAGGCGATAACATTACCTTCATATTGGACTGCTGTTTTAACCCCCTTGCATATCATTCATCTATTCGTCACCGAAGCCATACTAGGTGGACACCAACGACGGAGGCCACATCCGCACAACTCTATCATGGCCTTTGGTCAAGTGCTCGAGGTCGCCCACAGACCTCTCATACAGGTTTCTATCCACTTCGTCCTTCCACGCACACCCTACTTGCCGCGTGTGGACCTGCCGGCAAGGCTGGAGAAGGGAAGGAGGGAGGTCGATTTACAAGCGCGCTTCTCCACATCACATCGGAGATGCCCATTCATCGCACGACCTATGTGCAATTCATTGAACACGTTGCTCAGCAATTGTCATCCCAGCAAGCCATTTGTCTCGGGAAAAATAAAAATCGGGTGCTATTCAATGGTGTACCCTTCATTCCCGATGCTAGATTCTTGCCTGTTGCTGTAGATAAGGAGCGTCGTCTTCGTGTTGAAGTCGGTGCGATCCAGGGAATCACTACGGGCAGCGAAATGACAATCCACATGCATAACTACCGGTGCTCCCGTAACACATCCATTGCTAGCGTCGTGGTATCTGAGGTGCATCCAACATGGTCTTTCGTCAGATCTAGATCCCAGGAATCTGAGATTCCAGCATCATGTTGGGCACAGGTCACCAAGTGGAACAACCGCAGACCATTTCGCGTGAAGCTGAAATCGACTTTCACATCATTCCTTAGAATGTGGAAACTGCGGAGGTTTATACCTAAAAAAGCTGATGAAGGGCATATGAAGACGTGCTTGAATGTCCTACGTGTTACTCGTTCACAAGAGGCCGACATTTCAGTTACTGTAGGGCGTAGTGGCGTTGTTGTGAAGCGGTACGACGACGCTCTTGATTCTCATCAGGTCGTCACTATCGAGAAGAAAACTGGCCTTGAAGTCGTTGACGATGCAGCGCGATTTCATTTGCATCTTCATCGCAGGAACCCCGAGTACCCCTTACGGAATCTTATTCACATGGAGCTCTTCTATCTAAACCGACAGTCCTGGATCAAAAGCAGGAGAAACTTACTGGAAGATGGGAAAGCTACCATCCACTATGACCAGCATGCAGTATATTCCATGATGATTCACAATCAGTCTGATCTAGATTTATGGCCGTACTTGGCATACATGGATCCCAATAGCTATGCAATCACGATCCTCTACCACCCAGAACCATCTCTCGGAAAAGCACCTCTCCCAAAAGGGGGACAGCTAGAAATTGGTTCAGGAAAAACTGGGTCAGAGGCTTTATCATTCACACTTCGTGACGATGATTATTTTGATACACGTTTCCTGAAATTATTCCTGTCTACTTCTCCAGTTAAAATGGACATGATTGAGCAAGGTCCATCAGTCAAGCGGGAGGGTCATAGTTATCCTATATCATTGCCACTCGATACAAAAGATCAGATTTGGGATACTGAGATGGCCTGCATCACATTTATCAGACGTCGTTCTACGCTATGACACGCCCCATTCAATTATAGCTCTTTTATTTAGCATTTACTCGTGACCGATGCACTCTAAGAGATCTGCCAGTGGACTATATTCGTTATTACCTACTTATCAGCTAATATATCAACTACATTATTAATTTATGTTTGCTGTTTTATTGATACGTAATATCGATATATTAAAATACATGCGAGTGCTTCTGTAAGTTAAGGTGAATGAGCAACTGCCAATCGCAACGCAATGATGCTGCAGGCGTGACATAGTCAACCGCGATGTAACATCACATGTTGAGGCTTCACATCTTCAAATAAGTGCGCGTGACGACACACGAACTTGGTCCTCAACGTTGTAGTCATTTGTTCATTCGTCCTAGCTCTTTGCGACAGCTTGAACTATAGCGGCTTTTACTAAATTGACGATACATTATCTATGCAATTGAAAATAAATGCAGCCATCTCAAGAAAGTGCTAGCCTTGTCAAACGTCTGGCGGGACCTTCGTCAGGCAAAGCTGGGTTAGTGGCTGAACATCCTCTATTAACTGAATGTGCATAGTCATATAGCTTTTTTCTTCAAATGTGCCCCAAATTTTCTTAGGCTTGCTAAAGATCAAAGTGAAATCAATCGCATCATTGCAGAAGTTTCGAAGGGTTCGAAATTCTACGAAGTATGCGCTTTCGAACTCGTCGCCATTAGGAACTACTGCTCAAGAATCACGCATAGAACGAGAAGAAGAAAGACAAAGAGTTAACACAGCGCATCAATAAGATCCTTAAAGAAAGAGATGACGCTTTACAAGGAGTGGACCTTCGTGCGTACATCTTCTACCTCGCCAAACTTTGGAATTAAACTGCGCGCATTTCTATAGGTAAGGTTGAATTGGTTGCCGACCAGTTGGTATGGCTCTCTTCACCTTGATATATTCCCTTCTTGATACCTTCAGCTCCAAGAACTGGAATCTCAACGAGATTTGACTCAAATGATTGTTCACGTTGATATGGATGCCTTTTATGCTGTAAGTTGGGTTATTTTTCTCTATCTTCGGTTTTGTCTGATCGTCTTTCCACAGAGCGTGGAACTTCTTCACAATCCAGATCTCGCTGATAAGCCTTTTGCTGTAAGTCATGCCTTGAAAGCACAGGGTTAAATCTAACTCTTCTATACAGGTCGGCTTGGGTGTTCTGACAACTGCATCTTACAATGCCAGACAATATGGAGTAAGATCTGGAATGGCTAGTGCCTTCGACAACAATATCATCTTTGTGCATCGCTGAGCAATCCTTTACGCACCTAGCTTTCGTGGCCAAGAAGCTCTGTCCTGAGCTCATCGTCATCCCGAACACTTTCTCCCGATATTCTGATATGTCAGATAAGGTCATGGACATATTTCATCGATACGACCCCACCATGCAGCCAGCCGGTTGTGATGAAGGATATCTGAAGTGAGTAGTATGCTCGTCATCCGGTCGAATATTTCTTAACCTGTGTTAGTATCACACCTTATTGCGAGGAACATTGCATGACAGCGGAGGAGTGCGTACAACAAATGCGACAGGCTGTGTTCGAAGAAACGAAATTGACAGTCAGCGCCGGTATAGCTCCAAACAAGGTCGGCAGATATTTTTATATTCTAAGGGCACTGATTTGGATGAGGGGTAGATGCTAGCAAAGGTTTGTCCTGGCAAACATTCAGAGGGATGATCACTCATAAAAATATAGATATGTTCAGATAAGGTGGGGCATGCTGTAACTGCCAATAGTTGGCGAGTATTCTGATCTTTTCACAGAATAAACCAAATGGACAGTTCATGCTTCCTTTCCAACGACAAACTATTGTTGAATTCATGCACGACCTATCCATTCGCAAGATACCTGGGATTGGACGTGTTAACGAGCGTTTACTCGAGTCTATTGGAGTGAAGGTCATTCTTCTTCTTTTCGCGTGTACTTCTTGTATCCAACTCGTTATGTTCTGTCCAGACGTGTGGTGATATATTCACACACAGAGCAACTATCTCACTCATGGATAAACGGTTTGGCCTAAGATTCCTTCTCAGAACATATCTTGGAATTGCATCGAATAATGTCCAACCACATGAACGAGAAGAACGGAAGAGCATTGGAGCTGAACGGTGAGTGTTACTCTTTTCATTTCAAAATTTCAACTAATATATGTCCTCACAGTACTTTCAGTCCACTCGGTGACAAAGAAAAGATCTTAAAGAAACTCCATGAAGTTTCCGTGGAACTCGAAAGCGATATGAAAAGCAATAGTTGGACAGGTCGGACTATCACACTTAAATACAAGCTTGATACATATCAAGGTGAGTGATCGCACTCTTCAAGTGAGTTGATCGTTTATACAAAATCAGTCTTCACTCGTGCCAAATCTTTCACTCGATGGATTTACACCCAGGAGGACCTATATGCGGTATGGCACTGGTTCTTAACATTTGCAGATTTCTCAGCCTGTCGCATATTTAGATTGGCAAAGAGCTACTTCTTTCCGAACTTCCATTAAAGCTTCGGCTAATAGGCCTTAGAGTAACTAAGCTACGGGATTTACGAGCACCATCACCGTCAGCTGGTGGGATCAAACGGGTAAGCTTACGTGGATAGTTGGAACAAAATTACAATCACTGACTATTCTGTTAGTTCTTTGAATCGGTCAAGGCTGAATCGCCACGAAAAAAGGCGAAGTTCTCCCATGGGTCTCATGAGCTTGAGGATGATCTTGAGGATCAGGAAGTTAACGATGAAGCCATGCCTGGCTTCCATGAACACGATGAATCAGAGCCGTTTCCTTCGCAAGACATGGATCTCGAACCCGAAATAGAAGAGATAGACGATCCTTACGATAATGGCAGTGAGCAACTACCAGTAGCGTCTTCGAGCACTGTGAAGCCACAGTCTGCACGCGCTGCTACGAACAAACCGAAAGAAGAAATCAGACGCCGACCACGAAGTAATACTGAAACCGGACCTTCAGTTACAGCTGTTACCAAAGCTCTGCCCACTTCAGTAACAGAATCACATGATTGCCCTATATGTGAAAAGACGCTGCAAACCGATAACCAGGGACTAAATGCACACATTGATTTCTGCCTCAGTAAAGGGGCTATTCGAGACGCTCAAATCGAAGCAAGCAGTCCTGCTCGTAATAAATTCTCAAAAGGATGGGACTGGATGAAGCCCACAACAACTCAAGATACCAAGAAAACGAAACAGCCTCTAGTAAAGCTGAAGGGAAACACCAAAGGCGGGAAATAGCGCGTAAATTATCCGCATTCTAGGGAACATGTACCGTTAAGTAGCTACTTATTCCATCCATCATCCTAGATCTTACACGTTCTGTATTTTTACGCGCAATTACCATTATCTTATTACTCCTCTAGTAGTCCATTACTTTCCTCTGTGTAGTTTGAACGAGGCTTGCACGCCCTTTCCAGCTTTAATATCTTCCATGCACAACGCGTCAACCTGCCGTCCCTTCGTTGCCAATTCCACAACCTTAGACTCTAGCGCAGAAGGTACGCAGACTACACCATCCTCGTCCGCGACCATCCAATCGCCTGGTTCCACCCTCACTGCAGGAAATTCTGCACCAGGGCCCTGGGGAGCGATGAGAAGTGGGACGTTCACCGCCGACGGACGCGTAAAAGGCGACTGGCCTAGGGTTGAATGTCCGCGAGCAAAGACAGGGAATCCCAGACTGCGGTGTTCACCTAGATCTCGACAGCGGCCGGAGATGATCACCCCTGTTGCATAACGAGCCTGCGCACCGGCGGTCATAAGGCCACCCCAAACTGCGCTTTTGGCCTCTTAACGATGGATAAGTGGAAGATATTAGCGTAAGTATATCGAGTGCAGATAGGCGTCGAAGAATGTCAGCGGGAATAAAACGGCGGTGAGAGAAAGGCGTCGAACCAGGAGGAGCATCTATGACAATGACCGAATCTGCGGTTGCGGTATCCACAAAATGCGACGAGAGCTTTGGTGTAGACGTGTCGGATGCGAGCATCATCTGGACGGTGTAAGCTCTACTGCATAGCCGGACGTTTGACGCAGTGGTCGATGGGGAGAGCATGTGAATGTCAGGGAGGTGGCCTCCATGGGGGCTGCCTAGCTTGATAAGCGCGTCCGAGATTTCGCAGGTCGAGAATTCTGCGAGAGGAGGCTTGGTAGCGGAGGTAGACATAGCTCGTAATAGTGGTTGCAATCTAGAAAGTGTGCGGTTCATGGTCAAGAGGTGTGGGGGAGATACAGGGAGGGGCATCTTATCTAAACAGGCTTCGCGATAAGATAAGATCTGCATGTAGTTTGCTATGCTTCCGTTCGTTCTCTAATTGGCATTACTGTAACGAGGATACAACAGAATGCAAGGGCATCAAATATTATGACCATATACAAGCAATAACTATATACTTTTTGAATAATGGCGAGTGTTCCTATAATGAGTTTAGGACGTTTGTGAGGATTAGTTATTTGACATTTATGTACAGCTTGAGAGTTGCTGGGTGTGGTTGTATGAGCTCTGACTATATCCCGTCCCGGGGACTTCATACAGTTGCTACAGCGAGGCGCGATGCGGTGGGTGAAGGTAAGGAAGGGAAAATAAAATACAAGTAGGGGGGCCTGCCACGTGCACCGAGTAGATGGCCGCTGCAAATAGATTGGCGCCGTCTGATACAGTCTACTGCGTTTTGCTGCTATCCACTCTCAGAGCACAGCGACGGAGCCTCTGCTCTTCTCATCATGACCGCACGCTCGCCACCAGCACGCCCACATATCGGCATCAACCCAACCAGCTTCCGCGGCTCTGCAGACTGGGGCGAAGATGATGCTTGGGACAGCGGATCCGACTCAGAATCACCCCGTCACTCGACAATATCAAGCTCATGGAGTCGCCCATCTGCATCTTCCTCGACATCTTCAATGACAACAACAGCACCTAGACCAGTTCCCAGACGTTCAAGCAACTCCTCCACTCTCGCCTTTTCCTATACCCATGTCAGTCCACCAGGCTCGTACCGTCCTAAAGCGGACGAGGTACTCTCGCAAGCTCCGAAGAACGGATGGACTATCGTGCGCAAGTCTCACGATACAAGGCGGAGCTTGAGTTTAGACAAGAGAACGACCAGTCAGGGTGAAGAGTTGGGGTTACAGGATGAGGAGGGAACAGGCGATATCGACGTTGAAGGCGACATGATTCTAGGAGATCTCGACAGCGAACCCAACCCCCAAGATCAGCCTGTCGATGCGTCAGTTGCACATGTAAAAGCGAAACAGAATCAAGGATCTATACGAGAGGATATAGAGGATATTGTTACCGGTATTTATTCTTCTTTCCCATGTATTCACTACACTTTACCTCATAGTGCAGTCTCTTACGTTCACAGATCCTCTACGTGGTATTAAACGTATCAAGCGAACCGATACTTCACCCCATCGATCCAAGGATCTTACAGATGAAAAATCCGAAAAACTCCTACGCGAGCGATCTATTCGCACCAATCGACGCCATAAGTTCATCGACTGCTTGTCAAGTCAGGACGTTAGCATTGGTGCGTGCAAATCCTTCATATCTCCTATTGATTCTTAAGTATCATTTGATAGCTGAGCTTCGAAAATTGGCATGGGCCGGAATACCCAACGACATGCGGCCCATGGCATGGCCCCTTCTTCTTGTATGTACAGGTTATCATAACAGGTTTTGAAGAATTAGCTGACTCTATATACCAGGGATACCTACCTCTTCCTACTCCTTTGCGCTCTTCAACCCTCGCTCGAAAACGAGGCGAGTATCTCTCCATGGTGGAACTTGCCTTTGCCCGCGGCCGCGAAGGGTTGGATCAGCAGATATGGCACCAGATAGAGATTGACGTGCCGAGAACAAGGCCAGGTGTTGCATTATGGATGCACGGGGCGACGCAACGAGTGAGATGCAGTTGTGGGCCGTGTATGAACGTTCGTTGACCAAGTATACAGAGTCTGGAACGGATATTATACGTCTGGGCCATCAGACACCCAGCGAGCGGATATGTGCAGGGTATTAATGACCTTGTCACACCATTCTTCCAAGTTTTCCTCTCTGCATACATCAGTCAGTGTTCCCTGCTTTTAATCTATTTATACTAATAACGCCTCAAAGACTCCGACCCAGAATTATTTGATCCTTCTCTATTACCCAAACACGCGCTGGATGCAGTTGAGGCCGATTCCTTTTGGTGTCTATCTAGGCTTTTGGATGGCATTCAAGATAACTATATCTTTGCCCAACCTGGTATCCAAAGAAGTGTGCGAAGGATGGCAGAGCTTGTAGCTCGTATAGATCGTGCGTCATTTTCTAGTCATCTCGACGGGTTCCTAACTAACTATGTAACATCATAGCACTTCTCTCGGCGCATCTCGAGTCACAAAATGTGGAATTCATGCAATTCGCATTCCGCTGGATGAACTGTCTACTAATGAGAGAGATAAGTGTTCAAAATACGATCAGAATGTGGGACACGTATCTCGTACGTGTTGAATTTAGGCATTTACTATTGTTGTATATTGACTTTCTATGCAGGCAGAAGGCCCTGACGCATTTTCTCAATTTCATCTCTACGTTTGCTCCGCGTTTCTTGTGCGTTGGAGCGAGAAACTACGACAGATGGACTTCCAGGTATGTTTCCACATAACTTCTCACTGCTTAATGCTAAATTTTCATAGGGTATAATCATGTTCCTTCAGTCACTTCCAACACAAAATTGGGGTGATCATGAAATTGAAATGCTTCTTAGTGAAGCATTTGTGCTCAATTCAGTATGGCACAATGCCCAAAGCCACTTCAATTAACACAGATTGGCCTAGCACAAAGTATTTATTTCTCTGGTGTATTCTGCAATGTAATCGAGGACAAAATCGACAATGTACGACTTTCGGAGTGCAGTGGAAACCAATGTATTAGGTCATTCGGGCAATGAACATGTACAATAAATATATGCATGTCAATAGTGTGAGTCCTAATCCGCGCTCTTCGCCTTCACGAACGCGATCTCTCGCGCGAGCACTTCCTTGAGCTCCATTGCCTTCTCTTCCGATCCCACGGCTATCCTGTAAGTTTTCGGTACTTTATCCTCAAAACCAATGAATATCAATCCCTTGCCCGATACTGAAAGTGAAAGGGAAGGATAGAGTGCAAAGTTCTGTAAAGGGCTGGCTAAGTAATAGGAAAGCAGAACAAAAATAGAACAGTACTAACAACCAAGATCCTGCCTGTGCTACTATTTCGCAGAAGCATGCGTCGCGCAGACTGTGTCTTATGTTTTTTCAGCCGTAAGATACCTGAAACAAACGAATTTCCGTTAGTATGACTTGAACCCCTTGATATCCTGCATGTTACGCACCAACACCAAGATCTAGCCATCCTGCACCCCCTTTCTCATCCGCAGTCCTAAGACGATATGCCTTTGCCTTGATAGCGTGTACAGTGTCTTCGTCCTCCTCGCCTTTCCCCTCTAGTTCATGGGGATTTACCACGTTCAGGCCACCTGGGGCCGGTTGCTCATCCGTTCCTGCCGCCTGTTCGCCCTCCGTACTGGTTGGTTGTTCACTTGCAGCTTGGTTCGTACCAGCAGTGACACCTTCAGTTCGGATCCTCTCTGAAGAGGAGAAAGCGGATACGCCAGCAGTTCCAGGAGTATGAATGGTTTCGACGGAATCGTCACTCTTCTCTTTGGGTTTACTCGGTGAATTGAAGGGAAATCCGCTACCCGAGGAAGAACCCACATCCGGGGTTGATGGTGGGCTAGCGAACGCAAATCCTACCGGATTACCGATTGTCCCGCTTGCTGGTTTCTTTCCAAAAGCACCGCCCCCGAAGCCCATTCCTAAGCCCACTGCTGGTGCAGTTGAAGTTGACACTCCGAAAGGATTGCCAGGTGTGGACTTTTCTGGACTTTCAGAAACAGGCGCAAAGGCGTTGAAAGTTGATGTTGTTTTGTTCTCTGAAGTTGATGTCGAGGTGAACGAACTTGTACCAAAGAAATTCGACGATGTCCCAGTTTTAGGAGGAGAGGATGAACCGCCGAAATTGAATGGCTTGGCAGAGGACGAACTAGACCCAAACGCGAACACATTCGTCTTGGATGATGGATTTTCGTCCAATGAAGGAGCTGAGTCTTTCGTTGACGTAGGGAACGAGAAACCCGTCGAAGTAGAAGAAGACGACGGGAATGAAAAACCTGTTTTAGGAAGAGCAGTAGCCGTGGACAGGGTACCAGTAGTAGGCCCATCGCTTTGGCCAAAGGAAGCGGGAGGCGTTGGCATACTAAACGACTTGATCGCTGTTGGAGGCTTCGGTTTATCCTCAGACTCTTGTTTAATACCATTGCGTAATTGTTTGTATTGATCCAGTATGCCTCCCAAATCAACGAAAGGATCTTGGTCGACAGCCTTAGTTAATGCTGCCAGTAGCGAGTGGTTCAGACCACGTAACGAGGAGTAATATTTAATAGCTGGATTCTCTGAGCTGGAGTTGTCTGTAGGCTGTGCTGCAAGAATTGGTGTAGGTGTACTAAGCGGAGATGGGGCTGGGTTAGACGACTCGCTGAGGAATGCAGCAAATGTCTTCGTAGTATTGGACGCTGAAGAAGCCACTGGTGGCGTGGATGACGAGAAAACTGATCCAGAGAAAGGGGAAGGCGCAGAAGGGTCACTCGAAGGCGAAAATGAAAAAGGCGCAGACGTCCCAGAGCTAAAGCCTGTGAATGTAGGCGTACTCTGTCGGATTGCATGAATAAAGACTTGAAATCGGGAAATTTTGAACTGCTCACAATCGCAGGCGGTGCTCCATTCGAAGAAGAAATTGACATCGAAGAGGTCGAAGGGGGGGCTGATGGGGCTCCGAGACCAGCTAGAGAACGTTTTGGTAAGCTTCGCATACTGTTGCAAGGTAAGCCTAGTGAAGACACGAGAAGAAAGCCAAGTAGCGTACGGTCTGGAGGCTAGGACAGATTCATCTGCCTTTTTTAAACCGCTACCCGATTCTTCCTATAGGATGATTGAGAAACGAACGCGTCTGTGAAGAACGGATTAACACACACCTGGTTCTCATCATCTGAGCCTGCATCGTCCTTCGAGAGCTGCTTTTCCGCGCCACGCTTCATTGTTCCAGAGCCGTTGTTTGGAAGGGCTTATGAGATGAGTAGGGCAAGAGTATAGTGTATGCAGACGCGCTTGCAAAGGGTTGACCAGGCGTTGAAGGCTAACTTCGACCCTCGCAATTGTTCAACACAAGTCCAACACACCCAAGTTAGACAAGGCGTCGGCTTCTGTTACAAATATGGATACACACATAGTCTTACTCATAACCGATGTCAGAAGTTCACAAGATTCGTCAATGAGTCGTTGTAATTTTGTAAATTCGGTTGCGATTCATTGCCATAAAACGTACACGACAAAAGGATAAGTACAGTCTACATTACATATCCGTTCATAAATACATTATTGAGGAATTTGTATGAATGATCATATCATAAGAAGCATCCTGAGAAACGAAAGAGGGTTTCAAGAGATAGTAAGGTAGCAATAACACGAAGTAGATGTGGAAGAAAACTAAGGAAGCCATAAGTATACAAGTCTAAAGAAAGTTCAAAGAATCAATTGGCAATAGCATTTCTCATCGGAATAATTGTTTTCACAGCCTGGAAGACGAACTTGACTCCATTGTGGAAAGCCCACAACATAGAAACTGAACAAGGTCCAATTAGTAGATGAAAAAAAGGTACAAGCATCAGACTCACGGAAAAGGATGGGTAACCAGAAGAGTAGAAGCATTCGGTCATCTGAGAATAGGCTGTAAGTCTCGATAAGCAAGGTAAAAAGACGGATACATACGTTTCTTCTGTAGCTTCTTTGTTTGTTTAGCAGGTGGTTGATACACATATGCATCAACCTCCTGTTCTGGCACAAGCGAGCCATATCCGACTGGACGGATATCCGTAGCGACATGGGGGCGAGTGGTACTCGGGCCCGCCTCCGGTTTTTCACGTTGAATGTTTTCCTTCACGTCCGAAGATGCTTGAGTTGCTCCATCTTCACCAACTCGAGGGGTATACATAGGTGGGGGTATGTCTTCTATCTGCTGACCAGCTGTTGTGGCAACAGCTAAAGCAACCCATTTCTCCCAGGTTGCTCGCCATTCTTGAGCCGCTTTAACAGCTTGAGCACCCACTCCACGAGCAGCTTCATCCCCTACTTTATCTCCAGTAGCAGCCTGGTGCTCACCGCCGAAAAGGGACGGCCAACCTGGCATCATGGGCACAAATACGGGGAAGACCATAGGAAGTTGTGGAAGGGCTCCCCATGGCACAGCAGGAAGATCGGGAAGATTTGGTAGGTGCTTGGGTAATTGAGGAAGTTGAGGTAAGGGTAATTGGGGAGGAGCAGGGAACTGAGCAAGGGTACGTTGGATCATTTCCAGGAACGAGGCGGCTTGTTTGGCATCAACTGTACTAGGTGCTATTACTTTCTTGTCATCACTTGCTTTCTCAGGCAGTGCTGGAGGAGGCGTAGCTGCTCGAGAGATGTCTACAGAGCGACGAGGGGTGCCTCTCCCAGAAGCTGCCAACCCTCGACGAAGTGCCCGATATGAAGCGCGCCTGGATGCAATTCGCTGGACATCATCGTCAGCATCCTCTTCAGCATCACCCCATTCTGCCTCTTCATCTTCCGAGCGCTCAAGGTCGCTGTCAACCTCATCTAACCTTGGTAGGATCCCACGGAAGAACTCCTTCGGAGCAATCTCTTCAGCAGTCTTTCCAAGAACGTTGACTATCTCCCTATCCGCTCCGCCCTCAAGAAGAATCTGAGCGCAAGCGATCGACTTTGAGAGGGTAGCAAAATGCAAGGGTGTGTATCCGTTCCTGTCACGAGCATCGAGGTCGGCGCCATGTTGAACGAGGAACTTGACTAGCGAAGCGAACCCAAGGAAGGCACCGAGGTGAAGTAAAGTCTGCCCGCTAGAAGATGCGTGTGAAATAGCATCGACCGTCGATATTTCGTTGGGAGCATTACCATCGAGAGGAGTGTCGAGAAGAGCAAGGAAGTTCACGATGATATCCTCAAAGTTCTCACCCTCAACAGTTCTGCGTAGAAGCAGCGGACGAATGTCCCGAGTAGCAAGAGATGATGCTAATTGCATCATGCCAGTTTGGTTCCCTCCTTGTGACTGAGAATCGTCACCACCAGCAGAGCCTACAATCCTCATCGCAACATTTTTCGCATCCTCGATCTTGCCGGTCATCTTCAAGCCCACCACCTGCAGTGCGAGTTCCATCCTACATTTTCGTATAAGTAAGGTATAAGCAAATGAAAAAGTAAGACTTACAAAGCCCTATCTGATTCATCCATATACGTGAACAGCGAAGGCGGGGAGTTGATCTGGTCATCCATCTTCGGGAAGCCATCAAACCACACCGCAACGACACCAGCGGTTGCCCTAGGCGGTAGTACACATACAAGCGTGTTATCACTCCAACGCTGCGTTGAGCTTGCGGCAACATCACCAAATATGCAATTCAGTTGTAACGACGAATGGAAATTGGCGCCTAATACAGTAACTTCGATGCCTCCATGAGTGGGTCCCATGTTCGGGATCAGCCTGTGGATCCTCGGTATTTGGATTGCGATGGTCTGCGGTGCTCCAGATTGATCGAAGAACATAAATGGCATAGTCGGCGGGTGAGTGGGGATCACCATCGTAGGTGGGTTCATTGATGCAGATAGAGCCATTTGTTGCTGATGTTGGGGTATAGCATCTGGCATTGGAATATCAGGACTTTGGTCTAGGGGAGTAGGAAGAGAATCAGGTGAGGAAGTTTCCGATCCATGGAAAGGATGTTGCGGAAGTAGGGGAGGTGGGGGGTGTTGGGGAGGTGCAATTTGTTCAGATGAAAGAAATTGCTGTAGAAGGGAAGGAGTAGGTGATCGCGTCATGGGCGGTGAGGAATAGGATGTTGAGGGTGACGGAATACTGGATACACTGCCTTCTCGAGAGGCACGCATTGGCTTAGATGATGAATCGTAAGGTTTTGGACGCTTCTTGCAAACAATATTAGAAAGTACGTCCTTCTTCCTTTTCGACGGTGCACGAGAGTCGGGTGCAGACACCTCATGAATCGTTCCGCCCATTTGTGACCAGTCAGACTCCACAGGAGTGAAGCCGTTGATTGGAGGAAGCTCAGTTTGCCGCTGTGTATTGGTAGCCGTCTTGTGGTCGTCCGTAATCATGATTGGTTGTGAGGTTCCAGCCCCAACGACACGTCCCGTATGATCAGCCATGGTAAAGTGCACATTGAAGCCAATCTTCTCTCGATGATGTCGACAATAACACGTTATCCTCAGAGGCAAGACTACGGAACCCGTCGAAAAGTCGAGAACTTCCGCACAATTGAACTGGATGATACTCGTGGTGTCTTCGTGTTGTTTCCCCATCAGCTTGTTGTTGGGGTCTCCTTCCCCAGAGTCTGAGTCTGAGCGCGCAGGACGGACACGTGCAGCCAGTTTCTTAGCTACGCGCTTGGCCTAAAAACAGGTTATTTATAGCGCAAAGAGCGATCAAAACGCTGTGCTCACCTCACGGGCCTGACAACTTGAACAGCTCAAAACGCGATTGTGGGGAGGGGAAGCGCAAGTAATGTATGCTGAAAGGTGAAGAACATCCTGGGGTTCAGGATCTGCTCAAGAGTTAATGATATATTCAAACAGAGAAAGAATATTACACACCGATTTTACCCTGCTTGCGCGTCCGTTTCTTTGTAGCAGTCCCTGGAGGCAGCTTCAACCATTTCCATGATCCAACTCGGTCATACTTGTAGGGGTCTGACGATGATCCGGCATCAGCGAGGTCGACAGTGACTCGAACTTGTGTCTCTACGCGTGACTTCGTGCCCCCTTCTGGTATACTCGGGAATATAATAGGGAGACTGCAAAGAAAATAAATTTTCTCTCCTAAAAGCGAAAGATGTTATGCGCACTTAAAACATAGCTCCTTCGGGGGATAAACGACACTCTGGTTGATAGTCGAAGGATCTTGCTTGCGCGGTAGAGATGCGGGAGGGGGTATAGGCTTTGTCAATGTTACGGAGCCGTTGTGTGACGGAACGAGAAGATTGCTGGGTCTGAAGTTGGCCATTGAGGTATCAGCGTGCTTCTGTACAGGGCTAGTACGATGAGACGTCGGCGAGGGGTATTCTGGAGAGACATTTGAGTCTGGTGAAGGAGAGCTGGAAGAAAGAAAGAAAAAGAAAAAAGTAAGGCGACCTATTCGGGGATTGAGAGGTAAAAGATGCGTACTCATCATAGGCATGTTGTTCCAGCAATTCGTCCAAACGAAGCATCTGGTCGTCCTCGGACTTGTGAGAGGGCATATAAAGAGACTGGTCGATCCATTGAGCGTGCGGTCCTTTGGCAGGGTTCATTGAATACCAGGAAGAGATGTCGTCGTCGCACTGAATGGCGACAGGATCAAGCGAGTCAGAGGCTTCTGGGGTGAGGGGCGACGGAGAACGCGATCCGGTCGCTGTGGTTGAGGACGAGGACATACGATAACTTGGAGGACAGGGATAGGCAGCGAGCTTGAGGGACTTGTAGCCGACGTGAGCGCTCTGAGCCTGGGCGACGTGAGGTGCGTTCCGTATTTTGTGTCGTTTGTGTGGGGAGCTTTGTTTGCAGAGGCGTGTCCACGCCTGGACCCCGTGCGTACCCCCGAGGACCCCGCTTTCCTTTCTCGGCACTCGGCTCTTGAAGTGCGAACCCCAGCTTTGCCAGTGGGCGTTGCTCACCGCGTCGTGCTCCTGGACGTACATTCTGCCAGCAATGAAGAGCCATCCTGTTCAAATCTCCCTTATATACAAAGCACACCGCACCCATCCCGAAACCGGTGCGGAGATCCATCCTCTCTGATACCATCCACCCCCTCCGCCTCCGACCCTACCCCACCCCTCCTCCGTTACCGAATCTGAAGCACCCCTTGGATATATTTAATCTATATCACCCTCTCGCTGACCCCCTCCTTCCACAAATGCACAACCTAACGTGGAAATGGTGCGTTGCTCAATAGCTACTTTCCACTAACTTGCGCTGGGCGTGGCTTGTCCTACATACACAATACTCTGGTCTCGATGATCCTCCCGTCCACCTCTGATTAGATCTTGTGCTCTGTGCGACTATTCCGGCTCCGCGATGGTATTCGCACCTATTATTCCCTCTAGTGGTGTACGGCGCTGTTACGCCATCAATATCGACGAATATTGACACATACTGGGCAAGTCCTCCACCGGCAAGTCCTGACGCTCGAAGAGGAATACTGCTGTAAAGCCTCCACTATCATGACCCTCGGCTTGCTGTCTATATCGACAGCTATATAATGTGTACACCAGAACACTCGCATTGATACCATCCATTATGCTCTATTACCCTCTCGCAGAATTCAAGCTTCTTAGGAGCAACATATCATTGGGTTGTGTACTACTGGATAGTACTCCTGGTGTGGTTCCTTACTTTTCACGCATTTCTCAACATATCTCTCTACTTTGTGTTCTTTCTTCGAGACTGATAACAGACGCGTCGGTTTTGCTACTAGTATTGGCTGTTCCGCGCCGATCCCGATCCCTCACCTTTCTCATGCATGATATCTAACAAAAACGCTTCCTCGTCATATAACTCTTATTTTACGAGTTCACCAACATTATTCATGGACGATAAACCCGAATTCCCGCGCATGTGACACTGGTACATACTCGTATCATCACGAAGAAGGATCAGCGTACGAAAAAGCTCATCGAGCGCGGTCTTAGCAAGAAGCCTGGATGACATCTCCTCTTACATATCTTCAGTTAGCGAATTATAATTATACACCGCCCCGGTCTGCTTATCACGTACGCAAGCAAATCTCCTTTGGACATACTAGAACTCCTGCCGGAAAGATGTTTCGAGCGACTTCTCTTTATAGTATATACCCTTGATTATGTGTTATCTTTCCTGCCGACAACAATATAAACTGTGCTCCTCCCTCTCAGGTACGCTTGGAAATCAGAGAAGGTATGAGTACATGAAAGTGCAACTGGTCGTAGCGTTTATATAAATCATTATATCATTACTAGCCTTCGTAAAAAATTGTCAGTGCCTCGTAGAAGGGCTTATATATTGATAAGTGAGCACTCATTAGACATTACAGTGTACGGCAAGTGCAAGACCTTACAGCCCCAGACGCGTTACGCGACAGACATCACGTGAGCGGGAAATCAGACCGTACCGTGCCGCCCCGCCGGCGTCACCTTGACAGAAAGGACCGACGGCGCGAGCCCGACACCACTATCCTTCCGACTAACACGCTCTGTGGCGGCAGAGCACCTCAGCTCAATGTCATCATGCACTGGCAACACACTCACTCGGAACGCTGTCGCGAGAGCGTCGCGTCGGGCGCCTCTCATTCCACCGTCGCAAATGTCATTTTCTCCTCGCCATAGCCATTGGAAGATTTCTAAAAACTCCCGCACGTTGTCAACTGAAAACGGACGAAAGACCACGACGAACTACGCAGAATTTCCGTCAAACCGTCAGGAGGCCCTTACATTGTTGCATAAGACTACCACATTACTGCCTCGAGCACTTCCGTCTTCCGGTTCTTCGCGAGACGTGGAATCTCTAGAGTTTTGGAATACCATTCTTTCGCAAGCATACGAGGATTTGACTCAAACTTCAGAGAGGGAAGCTCGAATTGTCGGTATGTCTGTCAATTATACACCGAAGTACAGGACAGTTCATATATATAAACAGTATACGGCGTGGATGAATGGGCAGGAGCAAAGGATTTAGTTACTGCGCTCCTGGAAGAGCCTCTGAGTTCCGATCAGGCTCGCTCCGATTTGTTGAAGAATCGATGGAAGGATTCCCGGTCGAAACTTACTATTTCGTAAGATATTTAGTTTCGTGCATTATTATGCCAAATGAACATTTCTTATAGTCCCTCTAGCACAGAAACAACGGACACTGCTACTATCCATCTTCCCTCATCCTACTTAACTCAGTTCGCCGTTCCAATACAACTAACAGAACTACCACCCCACTCTTCGACCCTTGCTTCTTCCCCACTCGAGGGATCCAGTGTTGCTACTCTATTTGATGCCGACATCCCCATCCTCGTCGTCAATCCGCTGACCACACCTCTGTCGTCGCTTCGAACAACGACGCTCCCCAACAATACCATCATCGTATTGACCTCCGCTCCTTCACAGCTAGTACCAAAAGGTCTCAGCTCAATACTGTCTCATTCCTCAACATCTTCCAGCTTGAAAGATGTTAAAATCCTCTGCGTGGACCCTGCGCGTGCAGTTGCAGCAGTGCACTCCTTCCAAACGGATTCTAGTTCATCTACTGGTATTCGCCGATACCAAGACGACTTTGTTGGCTCCGGACTTCCTACTGTCACTGCTGCACTTCGGGATATCCTCGCTCTACCTAGTAGCTCCAAGGGATCTCCGTCGGCCATTTTCCGGACTCGGGCCGCAGTATCGCAGATTGAAGATGCTCTACTCGCATGCGAAACCTCTGTTCAGCGAGTAAGAGAAGATCTTGACAGTGTATGCGGAGATGTAAGCCATTTGAATGGACGGATGGAAGAGGTATGCGTCAAAGCAGAAAGGGAGATCCTCGGTATTCCGAATACCTCCTCTGCAGCGTCCGACGGCGACGAAGTGGCTGGGGCTCTCCGGGTTGCCGAAAAGGAAATGAAAGCTGTTATGGACCGACTAACGTGGTGGAGGATGGCTTGGAGAGTAGATGAAATTAGCGATATAGTGACTGCTGGTGTTGCTAGATCATGGTGTCCGGAATTAGAACGAAAGGTGAGTCTTGAACCTCAGTGAACATTGTAGCTTCATAACTGAGGTATTAAATAGTTGATTCTGCACACTGGCCGTCTGTCTGCACTACAACGTGAATTCACCAAGTCAGCGTTCTCCGTCCTCTCGTCACATGACAAACCACCTTTTAACTCTGCACTACTTCGAAATACACTTCTACAGCTGAAGTCCTCCCAGCCATACCAACTCAGCTCACAAGCACTTACTCATCCGCTATATACTCGTCAAAACCAGCTAATATATCCCACGACACGGCTGCACGTTGCAGGACAACGGACGGTGTTAGGCATGTCTGGAGGAGTTGCTGCTGGTGCAGGTGTGAGCTGGGCCGGTTGGCTAGGCTGGCTAGTTGGAAGTGGAGAGGGACTACTTGGTTTTGTGGGGTTGGAACCGGGAACAGCTATTGGAGTTGGTCTCTTGAGTGCTGTGGCTAGTGTTAGATGGGCGGTTGGAAAGTGGGAAAAGTCGAAGAAGAAGTGGTGGAAGGATTGGCACAGGGTGGGCGAGGGTCTCGATAGAGACCTAAGGGTGAGTTCCGTTATCAGTGCCTTGCATTTTATTTGCTAACATTTCGTTCATTCAGACCACAATAGTCGATGTCATCAAGGAGAAGGTCGTTGTTGTCGCTGATAGTGCCGCATCTGGTCTTACTGCAATAGTCGAGACGCGGAAGCAGGAGATAGAGGTTGTACACGAAGAGCTTGAGAAGCTGCAACATGAACTTGGCATTATAAAGCAGCGGACTAATGCAAAACCTTGATATATCAATGTAAAATAAGGTATTATCCGAATTTAGAATGTATTGATGACTGTCCCTTCGGCATATAACCTCGCTAGTATCCATGAGTATAATCCTCTAACCTACTAATTATACAAGTTGTCTCCACACGGAATTCCATCATAAGTGTGCTGTGGAAGTTTTGGAACCAGTTGGTGGTGGACGAGAGACATCTTCGTCGTCACTTTCATCCCCAACCCCAAACAACTCTTCTCGTTCATCCCACACGTCTGCAAGATGGATGCCTTTGTTTTTGGATCCTTTATGAGCTGGTGCTTCATTATAATGTGTGGGTAAGAGTTGCGTATCATTGAAGTCATCGTCGTCTTCAGGGTCAGAGACGTAATCGGTGTTCAGAGGGCGGTATAGCCGAGCAATCTAAGCGTAGGTTAATCGATTGTAGACATTGTGAAGAGTATCGGGGGCACCTCTCGTCGGTGTCGATAATATCTCTCAGTATAATATGCTACGAATAACCCAAGTGCTGAACCGAGTAGATTGGCCTATGCAGAACGTTAGCATGGTACATAGTAACAGGGCATAAATGGGCATACCACGATATCTCCAAACTGGAATTCCTTGTACTGAAACAGAGTCAGTATTTGCGCAGCAAGAACAATAAACTAAACTCAACTGGAAGCATCGATTGTACCACTTCACTCATTATTCCTCCACAAAAAAAGCAGATGAACCCGGTAAATATCAATGCAGAATGTCTCCAAAACCATATTCTTCGAGCGCTCCTGAAGCAATAACATCAGGCATCAGTGTTCAAAAATTAAATATAACCTACTCTTCTACGTCGATAATAAAGTAGAATACACCGGTCGCCACGGCAAAGCATATAAAGTGTAATATCTTGTCATTGAGTAGAAGCGCTCTGGAGAAGTTTGTGAATCCTAGAAACGCAAGTACTAGCATAATAATGCATGTGAATAGGAAGAACCACTGATATGAGGGTGAGCATGGCATAAAGGAGAGACTGTAGGTGAAGTGGCATACTGACTGGACGTAATCGTATGGGCGTGTCGTATTTCGGTATTCGGAATTTGTGAGATTTCATGACGGCCTTTGCGGCTTTCTGGGTGAGTTTACGTGCATTTTGGGGTAACATAGAGGACGGGAAAGCCATGGACGAAGCAGAGTGAGCTGTAAGCGTGGGCGCTGGCCCGTGCAGACGATGACTGTTGGCACGGTGCTAAGTAATGATATATAATAAACAGCTCCGAGTCCAGTCACGTCGTAGCCAAATAAGTAATGCACATTTAGCGTCGACTCTTTGTCGCCGTAGGTCATTCTTGAAGACGACTATGTCACACTCCACAACAGCAACCTCGACCTATGTTATTGCCAAATATTCAAGATTTTATCCTAATAATCCAGGTCTGCAGACTTCTGAGCAGGCGGGCGCCGATCGGACCTCGGCAGAGTGGCAACACTTCACCAATCCCGTCATTCGTCTCGTTCTCGACGTAAAGAAGGCAAGAAACGGTGAACTCGAGTCAATGCGCCTTCGTATTCTGTGGCAGATGGGCTGTGGCTTAGACGATCACGCCAAGCAGGCGGAGGTTGTTTTTGCAAGTTCTTTTTCAATTCTACCTCGGATTTTGTAATTCATCGGCGAGCATTACGAACAGGAAGACCTGGAACTAATGTCGTTCTCTGATCTATCTACTCGCATTCCCCAGAAGCATCAGTCTCAAGGACTTCCGCTCAAAGCTGTTTATCGCGACACCGTCGTTGGAATCAGATATTTGCTATCTCGGGACGTTGTTACTATGCCTGTATGCTGACCAACACCTTGCTCACCAGATAACATACTCACTTTTTCAATATTTTCAGGTGTATCGGCGGTTTCAAATATCCTTCCTAAACGCTAGTGCTGCAACAGAATTTATACATGCTATCCGCACTGTCTGTCCATGCAAAGCCAACCCTGCGAATCCTATGAATGACAACGCGAGTGTCTTGAACGCTTCAATGCTACCTCCTGCAGCGGCTGTTTGTCCTAACGTGAATGCGGCTGTCACTGTCAGTAACTCTATTTTACCCGACCGCGGTCCTGCCTTCCCGTATACTCCATCTCCTAAATTGCCTACAGCTACCTCTATGACGCCTTCACACTTGCCTGCTAGCTTGATCCAAACAGCAACGCATATGTCTCAATATTCTTCTCCTAGTTTTACTCTGCCCTCCTCTCGAACGGATAAAACTTCCAGACCATTGTCATCCCCCCCTCTCAACCCAGACACAAGTAGCTCTCGTTCAACTTGGTCCGGTCTTCCATCTTCTCATTTGAACGAATATCCTCGGCAGTCCTTACCGCATCAACCTTCCAATTCTACTGCTGATCTCTTTAGCGTTGAAATCTCTCGGATGCATCATCAAACCCACTTTCCCTCAGGACAGTCCTTTCTTCCAGATTCTTCTCCATCCATGCCATCAACTGCCACGGGCGGTGCTCCGAAATCCTCAAATACTCATCAAACTGATTCAGTAACTCAACAAATCTACGATCTCGTACCTGCCATGCAAGAAACTTCGAAAATCTATGATCTGCCTGTCGAAACCCTGGAGTGCATCATTGGAGACGTTATCCGTGAAGATGGGTTTGTGAATTTGGTATGCCTTGTGCTTCTCTGCTGCTTTATGGATCATAAAATAATATATCCAGCTGGAGAAGCTTGGAACATTGTGGCGAGTCAAGACACTCATTGGACAATAGTAGGGATAAATACAACACAGCTAGATTCGCATTTAGGTCGGAAGCAAGATTAGAATATACAATAAGTACATATGTACTACAGCCAAATTCTGAGCCCTTCAATTTCTTCACACGTGTTTTAAGAAGTCTTCTTCTGTCCACCCATAGTGATTCTTCAGATCCCTCGCAAATTGTTTTAACTTGACATGCTTGATAGTCGAATCCGGATGCGCTAAAATGAATAATCGATATAAAAACATGATTTAAGGTTAATAATCCTCACGTTTATGGAAAGTAATAGACTTTAAAAGTAGTATTTGAGTATTTGGAACAAAAAATCACTGCTTGAAGGTTTTGCTCACCTTATCACGCTTGTCAGGAGGATCGAACCGAACACGAGATCCAGCAGTACTAGAATCATGTTGGAAGCCCATCTCATGCATAAGCTACAAAACGAATCTCAAACAACGTTACTCAACATAATACATGGCTTACCTTCAAAAAATCTTCCCATTTCATCTCAGAACGACCTCCCGTTTTTTCCTCTGCAGTGTTCAATAACTGATGCATGAGATCCTTGGGCTTTTTCCTGAGGCGTGAGAACCAGCTATGCTTGGCAGGCGCATCCTTATCCTTACGGCTCATACCAAACTTCGACAGCAAACCCTTTTTCTCCTTCTCTTTGTCGGTGTTGGAGAAGATAGAAGCATGATCCGCACGCGTCTTGACCTTGGTCTTCTGACTGGAGAGGTTCTCCGATTGCAGATACGAACGAGCGGATTGGGCTATGGTCGGCTCTATGGGCAGCGAAAGCGAAGCAGTCGACATGTTCGGAGCTACTGGCTTCGTCGCAGCGGGACAAGGAGAGGTCGGTGACTGCTTCTTTGTTGCATCGAGCTTTGCGGCCGATGGAGCAGGAGCAGGCTTAGCGACAGATGGAGGCATAACTGTCTCTTCCGCGGGTGCGAGAGTCTGCATACCCTCGTCAGGTTTAACCGAAAGCTTCTTCTTTTTGGGCTTCTTTTTCTTCTTCTTAGCAGCACGAGTAGCATCACCTTCATCCTCAACTTCATCTGCGGCTGCCTTTTGAGTCATGGGAGGCGTTACTATTGATTAAAGTCAGCGATCAGTAGTCAACTTAAGAATACCTACTCACGTTTCCCTGCAGCTGGGGGAGGCCTGGGCCTCGGCGGCGTTTTCAAGGCATCAGTTCGAGGCGCCGTCCTCAACTTTGGGTTTGAAGAGAACATGCGACCTGGTTAACGAAAGGCTGTTAAGAGAATCTTTTTAAGCTTGATATAAGCATACCTCTGAGTGAACCCAGTAGCTTCAAGAATGGGTTTCCTTTGTGATCCTCTTGCAAGAAAGGATCAATCCCGGGAGGAGCATTAGCAGAGTCGATCCAGGCGGTATTGTGGGCGGTATCCATCGCCTCTCTCAACATTTCGCGTATTTCTTCCTCCTGTTCTGTATCGTATCCACTCTCGTCGCTTTCATCTTCGGATTCTTCATCAGAATTTTCATCCTCGTCGCTCTCGTCATCCGAAGAATTAGAGACAGACTGAAGACCTGGCATCGACTCATAACTATCATCTGCAGCCCCGTTCGTAACTGTCAGACGCTTCTTCTGAGCTTTGCCTTTGCCTTTGACTAGAGCCAGTGCAGGCAGCCCATCAGAGTCATCATCCGAATCTTTAATGCTGGGCATGTAGTAGGAGCTCCATTGGGGCGTGGAATCAAGAGCACCGTCGAGGCCCCAAAGACTATCAATAGTTTGGCCAGCAGTAGATTGATAATTCTATGTAGATTGGTTAGATCGTGTACATCTGCTCTATACCATTACTCATACCAGATTAATAAACTTCCACATGTTGTCGAGGACGGCCTTATTCTTGGTCTTCTCCAGAGGGAAGAT
This sequence comes from Crucibulum laeve, assembly GCA_004379715.1. Classification (NCBI taxonomy): domain Eukaryota; kingdom Fungi; phylum Basidiomycota; class Agaricomycetes; order Agaricales; family Nidulariaceae; genus Crucibulum; species Crucibulum laeve. The sequence goes on from ML213590.1 coordinate 1,029,603, forward strand.
AATATCTTTGAAGTTACCGATTTCACTAGATGCCTTCTCCGAGAACAGTTGAGCATCGACCCATCGTTCAAATTCTTCGGGCATCGTGCGTGGGAGTGTTTTCATTTCCTCACCTTCAGGCCCTAACAAGGCAGCTTCGAGTATTTGTTGGAGTTCCACTGAAACCTAATCACAGTGACTATTAGTGAATTTATTGCAATGTATGGATTAGGTTACGAACTGAGAGATCACCAACGGCGTCCCACAAAGCTTGAGGGAAACGCTTAGCGTCTGTCGGAGATTCGTCGACTGCATCGTGAAGTAACTGGTACAGAATGGCCTTGGGATACGTCTCATGCGGGAAACACAGCTCAATAATAATAGAATCAAGAAACGATAGAGTGGCTTGACGTAATTTGTTACCCCAATCAAAGACTATTTCTGGCTCGCTCGGATCGGTGCCTTCGGTCTGCTTGAAGTAGCTGGCATAATGAGCTGCCAAGAGGTATGTAAAGATAACTGTCGCACATAAAGGGTAAAACTTACGAGCAGTGGTGGCAAGGACAGAGAATCTAGCCTGACTCATATTCACGAGGACGTTCACTATATCATACAGTACCAAATAACGGTCTCTCAAAGCGGGATCATTCTTCAGCTTCAATTTCACGTTTTTATCCGAGATTCCTTGCTTTTGCAAATCATGCAAAGTATCCTTGATAATCTTCCATGCGGATGCAAGCATGTACGTATTGTGTATTCTAGAAGGTGGTTACAAATGACAAATAGGTGCGTTTTAACGCACAGATACTTTTAATTCGCAAGTTTAAAACACACCTAGTTCCGACCATTGAAGCAACATACGAAGGATTGCGGGAAGGATCAGACTTTTTGGGATCCATGGTAGTACGCGCCTCCAATTCAGCTTCGATAAGATGCCTAAAAAGGTCAGGCTCTCGTAGATTGGCAATATCGTCTATGAATGCTACAAATAACCGAAATAACCAGCTAATCAAGAAGATGACAGAGACTTTTAGACGAACCATCGCATTGAGATTCAGCGATCTTTAGGCACTGCTCTATTCTGAATGGGACGCTGATGGCTTTCTTAGATTTGTTGACAAGGTCCTCTGAGTACCTCATCAGTGGGCTGCATGGATTGAAGGTAAAAAGCATATATACCGGCGAGAAGATCGAGTTTTTCTCTACCACATATTTTGCTAATGAGCATGACTTCTCCAGTACCACGAGCACCATGTTTTCCATTTCGTAAAACGAGAGCACGGGCGGTGGTAGGCTTTTCACGGCGTTCATCTTGCTTGCTATTCTTTCCTACTTGAGCAGAAGAGACATGCCGGGGACCAGTAGGCACAAGAACTCGAGATGCTGAGGGTAAGACAGGTGGCTTATTAGGCTTTGGCTTGGGAGGCATACGCACGGTGGGGAGGACGATGTTCGCGGTCAACTTAACCACCTACTATTTATCGATGTTCTTGCTAGCCAGATCGGGATTCGGGACACATACTGTACGAGTATTTACCTGTGACGGAAGCGTGAGGTGAGTCACGGTTCGGCCACACGAGAGGGGGAAGAAGCTCAGGTCGAACGGGATAGACTGGCGTAGGTAATATCCAATTCCCAGAACTTGGGGGCTCGTAGTCGAATACGAGGCCCTTATATACTGTAGGTAGAATCTAGTTAATAGGCTGAGTCCGAAAGTAAGTACTTAAGATAATCTAAGATAAGATGAAGGAGTGTGGTAATGTTTTGTCTAGGTATCCGTCACATTACCTCTGTTTGCCTACAGGCCATACTTGCACAGAACCCCTTTCCTCGTACGAAAGCCACTTACTCAACAGACCGCCAACATAGCGAATAATGGCGACTAGGTGCACTGACAAAGGTTGTGTGGCCCTCAAACTCCGCCGCTCATTTAAAAGGTATTGACCGAATGGGTTTCACTTTCTTATCTTCTTTTCATATCTATACATCGAGTGCCGAACCAAGATACCTTTGCCAGGTATTTCCCCCAGTGCCTCTTGCCACTCGCGGTCCGAAGTGCTGATAAGGAAGGATGATGACTGGATTGATACTTTTGACTGGTTTAGTGAAGACTTGAACCTTATACCGTAATCCACTTATTACTCGTCTTGTTCAATTCCGACGCATCACTTCCGAACTTCCAGTAACATTTAACTCGACGCTGAGAGCGTTTCTGCCATATGAGTTCTCTATCTCGGACCGGATCTATTCGAATCACTTTGAATCATTATCGGAAGTCAGAACTACTACCACGTCAACCATCCTTATGGTTATTTCTGGCACTGTCTAGTTACAAGTACTTGATCTCTGATCCCAACGCGCGCTCATGAAGCGCTAGTTATCATCCTCTCACGAAGGAATGGCAGTAGTCACTTTTGACCATGTCGACGCTGCCCGCATCACGTCTACTTAACTGTCGACTGCCCATCACTGCCATTATCAATGCATAGCATCAAGAGCTGCATCATGTCACGTCAGGAGGGCTAAGTGGTCGCCTTGTGCTGTCTTCAGTTGCGTGACGCCTTGCTCACAAGCACTCTTTGTTCGTGTCTGTCAAGTCGACTCGACGTTGGCCACAGCTTGAGGCTGTTTTTCGTTTTATTCTCTCATTCTTCACCTTTCACCTTCGTTCTTTACTGTTATCTCTTTAATATTTTGCCTCGATGGCTTCATTTAGCATTTCCGGTTGGTTTGTTCATCTCCCAACCAGAGAATCAGATTGATCTTCATTGTTTATAGTTGAGGATAGTTCCCCCATAATTGCATACGCTCCGGCTGGTGCCTGGACAGATACTCCGATTGCTAATGACCCGCTCGTTGCAGTAAGATTCTTACACCTTATCCACCATAAAGGCTCTCTAAAATTACTACTCTACAGTCTTACTCTGGTAAGACCTTTCATACAACGTCTACCCAAGGCGCAACAGCTACTCTAAACTTCAATGGTACGCCTTATTCGCACAATACTACATAATGACCTATTACCTATCTTATTCTCTCTCTAGGCACCGGAGTAACAATAATTGGAGCCCAAAGACCGAATTATGGTACTCCAACTTTATTGGTTGACGGGAAGGAAGTCTCGAAATGTATCTCAAGTGGTCCAACAGCTGTGGCCCAACAAACGCTCTGCTCTGCCACCGGACTACCATATGGACCTCACACGGCTGTCTTGCAAAACACAGACGGATCCCCTATGGATATTGATAGAATAGATTTACAGACTCAAGTTGGTTCGGCTGGGTATGTAAATAATTATAAAGCTGCAGGCATCGCTCATTGTTACACCATACATAGATCGAAGATGTCAGTAACGACCTATGATGACAGTGACCCAAGAGTTTCTTATTTGCCGTCCGCATCAGATTGGAGCACTAACGCGGGTGCTCAGTTTATGGGAGGTACCCTTCAGTAAGTCTCCCGCAGTTCTTGTATAATGTATGCTAAATCTGTGTATATAGTTATACCCAAATCCCTGGCGCATCCGCTTCTCTTCAATTTTCTGGAGATGCTATAGCAGTGTATGGGACAGTATCGCCTGATCACTTAAATATTCGTGTGACTGTGGATGGTCAATCGACGACATCCACATCAGGCTCTGGCGGTTTCGCTTCAGGCCTTCATACTCAGGTATTTCAATTCAGTCATAAATTAATAAAGCAGTATTCATACTTATGACCAGGTGCTAATTGTAAGCTATTAAAGTCATGGCTAGGAGATCATTTTCTGATTATATGACAGTACTTTGGAACAGATCTGGGTCCTGGACAACACACACTGACTATAGCTGGTGACCCTCAACCAGGAAATGGTCCTTTCCTTGACTTTGACTATGTATCCGTTTATTCCGCTGATGCCACTGTCGGCGCAACCAGTTCGTCCGCAAGTGCTACACCTACCACCAATGCTCAAGCTGCAGAGTCGACCGTCAAGTTGGTTATCATATGTGTTTCTTCTCACGAGCAATAGTATTAACAACTATGATTAGAGCCAGCCCGCTGCCCACTGAAGCAGCTCGTCATTCCAGCTCGAAAGCCGCTATTATCGGTGGATCTATTGGCGGATTTTTCGGTCTCCTCTTACTTCTATCTGCTTTCCTTTTCGTCTGGCGCATGCGAAGACGTCGCCCCCAAAGCAAACGTCCAAGGATAACCAAGTCGCGCATATTCGCCCCAAGAACTCCTGAACTACCTATGCAAGGGGATCCCAATATGATGGAGGCTGGTTTCTCGAGAGTGCGCTTCGAGAATCCGGTATTCCCCTTCCCCCCTCCTCCGGTTCCATCGCTTCCTCCTGTCGCCCGACGCCCGTCTACGAGGCATTCAATAGCTCCTAGTTACTACGGTGATCCCGCCTTTGCCGAAAGTCCTAAACATTCTCGAGATCCAAGCACACAATCATCAGAATCGACAGCTCCTTTGATTCGGGTTATACCCGTGTTGGGCATGCCCACACCACCGGCACTTGCACGGAAACCACCTCCCAGGTTTTCGGGTATAGCAACGGTAAGCGCTTTGCCTAAAAATACCGGAATGCGGAACTAATTGGAACTCAAAAATATCAAGCCGTCTCCGGCGAGGCCGAGCCAGAGACCTCCAACCATGGATTTTACTGGAATGAACTCCCCAGTCTCCCCTCAGTAAATTCTACCTCAGCTGCTGAATTTGATCTTCGCAACGCTTGCATTAGATGGTAGTTTTTATTATTATTCCTACCGTCGTATGATTACTGGAATATACGCCTTTGTGAGGTCGGACAGCCCCGCAGTGACAGTTGTGTTCCCATAAGATGATCAGACGTGATACAACACTTTGAATGCTTTCAGTGTCGTAGTCGGAAGCGTCACTTCGTTGACGACGAGGAATCAGGATCACTTACGAATTGAAACTCCGCTATCTGGCAGCAACAGCGGGTATGATAGATAGACTTGCCATTGTATCCTTTGTGCGTTCTTGAGCTTTCTCTTCACTCTCTTTCAGTGTCTTTCTCTAAGCCTGAGCTGTGCTCATTACTGCTCATTCTCTCATTACTGTTTTCCTTCCTATTCTTCGAAGCCAGCCTTCCTTCTTCTACCTCTGTGCCCCCCTCTCACCTGAGCAGCGCTCCCATTTCCTGTCAACACCTACTTACAGCAAATCATTTCTGAAGCACTACCTGTATAATGGGAAATCTTATTTGGCACGAATATGCTCGTCTGGTTTCTATCACTGCCAGCGTCTGTGAGTGGAAGATGGCTTCTGCTGTCGAAGTATTGTGCTCATGTTATAATAGACGCTGTGTGGTCTGCGTTCTTTGGCCTTTTCTATCGCAAATTCTTCTGGGACTTTGTAGGTGGAACTTTGCGTGATCCTGGAGGAATTGAGTGCGTCGAGTTGCTCTGATTCTTCTGCGAATTATTGGACTTATTAGTTAATTAATATTTCAGGCCTTCCCCAAATGCCGCCGTTTTCATCACTCTCATTGTTAAGGTCCCGGTCATCCAAATGTTGAGCATGGCCTTGGGAATGTTTATGATTGCGATGGAGTTTCCAATACCTCCTTTGAAGAAATTAGCTATCCACCGCAGCTTAGTTGTCAGGATCGTGCTGTTATTGTTTCAGACGTTCTTAACCATCCTCTACTATCAAGTACGTTTATTGTGCCTTTACATTCGCACTCATCTGACTCAGAGCTTAGGGTACAAACGCCGCAATCTGGTCACTAATAGCGGCCGTATCGTATGGTCGAGCCGAAATGCTTAAAGAGAAAATGGCCGTAGCGAAGGAGAATAAAGGGAGGGGTGGACGCGCTTAAGCACAGAGGTCCCCACCATTTACGTCTCCACTTCATGGATTTCTTTCTTTGACACGAACACAGGAGGAGAGAATGAGCATTTTCAGAGGACTGTGTCCAACTTACATTCCCTCTTTCTGGTTTATCAACTATTTACCCCCGACTTTCAGCAGCTCTCGTCTGTATCCATGCTTGCTTTTTACCATCTAGTCGTAAATGTTGTCTATTACCAATTTTGTTCTTGTATTTTACTTATAGGCTTTAGACATTGAATGACGATGAGCTCATCCGATACGTACCTGAGAGACAGTGAGAGCACTGTTGCCTGTTACGATTCCGTAGTCCGCTACGACGATAACCGGCTAAGGATGGTGAGAGAAGTTGGTCTATGGTTAGCTTTCTACATGCATGACACCGTCATACGCGCCTTGGCGATTGGAGGACGCATCGTCTGTTATCGTAATTACACAGCGTCGTCCCTTTCATACCCCAGGTGATTTGTGGAAGGATCCGGATTGCGTATTTTGTTTCAAAAATGGACAAAAAACCCATCTCACTTTCCTTTCAACTCCACTTCAGCTGATCGCTTGCAATCCTTTTAACGGCCCATCGTGCTCTTTGACTGCATCTTTCTTCTGAAGCTTCCAACGGAGTGGCACTCTTCTATAAAACCGTAGTACAGGGCCCGGCGGTTCCTTTCAATTGAATCCGTCTGCTTGCAAGCATGTCTCCGAGTGATATCGTCTCCAAAGTACCCCAATGCTTCGCGAAGGCTCTCGAGAGTGGAGATCTCCTCTTCTTTCCATCCACCATCCATAAACACGAAGATTCCGAGGTAGAGGTACGTTGTCGCGTCAAATTCTGAGACATTTTGTCTATATCGATGGAACTAGGCTCATTCACACTTCACCTTTGTGTAGTTCGAATTGAGGTTATGCCCTGCTCTTCAAAACAAGCCCCATCTCCCAACACCTCACTTTGAAGGCAACCCTGCCGCTGATGCAGGTCTCGCGGTGCAAGGCGATAAAGGAAAAGCCTTTGATCCCTTTGCGCCTCCCCATAACCCTAATCTACATGTTGGCGACTTGCGGGATGATTATAATGACGAAGAATACGTCGTCTTGGTACGTCCCATTCATACTCATATTGGATGGGTTTTCGATTGCTAACCTTTGACAGCTTAACAAATATGCCGTTGTGCCACAGCACTTCTTGCTAGTGACTAAAGGCTAGTTCCTTTCTCCCCCCGCCCCTAGACGCGTACTGACGCGTTGAATACATCTAGAGTTCAAATCGCAGGCATCACCTTTGATGCCTTCTGAGCTCCTACAGTCATATCTGATAATCGACGCAGCTCGAAAAGCTGGGAAGCCTGTCTTCGCTTTCTATAACTGTTCGTTCATGTTAAAATGACTATGATTATACGCTAATATGACTTTTGAAATGTCACAGGTGGAGATAACAGCGGTGCAAGTCAACCACATAAACATATTCAGTTCATACCTTTGGACTCCGAGGATGGTCCTCCGATCGAACGTGTTGCAAGGACAGTGAATGTAGAGACACCTAGTGCGTAGTTTTATTTTGCCAGGGTCATTGGTTACTGATAAGTCCCCGCCGTGTAGCAAAACCTTTCGCACTCAGGAAACTTCCCTACGCCAACCATGCCTTCCGCCTGCCCCCACATCTGTACACATTCCCAATTGAAAAGCTCGAAGATGCCCTTTCTCATGCATTCCTTTCGCTGCTCGATCTTGGCGTGTCCACTATACGCCATGATCCTGAGTATCCTCCCGGAAAGCCGTCTTATAATGTGATCATAACGCTTGAGCACATGTATTTGATTCCCCGGCGCCAGGAAAACCATATTCTCGAGGAAACGGGTGATAAATTAAGCGTGAATGCTCTTGGTTTTGCCGGTATGCTCTTGGTAAAGAGCGAAAGAGAAATGGAAGCCGTAAAGAAGGAGACACCTGGAAAGATCCTGCGTGGGGTGGGTTTGGAGAGCGTTGAAGATATACTCATTGCAGGCACTTCACAGGAGGATGCATCCCTTGCTTGAACTGTCTTTTGGGGGCATGTGACATTAGTATATCGTGCGTGTTATCTTAATAAGTATCAGTGTAGAGTGTTAGAAAGTTGTATCCCATACTAGATTGGACTATTACATATAACGCATGATGTAAAAACAGACAAAGTAGAACATTATAATATACCTCATACTCACATACAGATGGAGAGTCTGATCAATTGTTTAGCCTTATATGATATGAAGTAGAGGGGATACACTTGTGTGGCGGGGAGGGAGGCGGGATGAAGCTATTTTTGGTAATGGGGCGCTATATCCCACGTGCAAATCCAATCTTGCAATGACATGGCTGTTCCTGACTGCAAACGGCGTTGTGTGGCACCTGTGTGGCTCCAGTCAATGTCAGCATCTGTTTTCCATCTCCTCTGACCATCTAGGTCGACTCAACTCTTATACTTCTTTACTGCATAGCTGAAGAGATGCCGCGGTTACCAGGAATTGGTGAGCACTTCAACAAATCACAAATTTCTTAGAAACACTGGTACCTAATGGTTGGCTGTACAAAGGCTTTCAATCATTCAAACCTACGGCGGTTCACCACGCCCGTGCAGAGACTTCTTCAGAGGCGGTGTCTCTGAAAGGGTACGTCCAGCACATTCAACTGCTCCAGCGACTAGCTCTCATGACATGTTGTAGCAAGAAGGCGTTAACGCCCATCATAGCTGGAAGCGTGTGTGGAGGATTGATGGGATTGGCCTGGATAATTGGTTTCTCGGTATACTTCTGGAAGAGGTACAAGCGCAAGCAGAGGAATCGTCTCATTGCCATTGGCAAGGCTGCTCCTCGAGAGAAGGACCTCAAACCCCCTGAAGAAAAGATCGTCATTCCTCCTGATCCTGCTGTCCTTCTTGGTCAACGAAAGCCAGGAGAAGACGCCTTCCCAGATGGACGTCCGAAGCACATTCACCGTTCCACGACGAAATCATACATCCACCAAAACTCCCGCACGCAGTCTCGAACAAATTCTATGGCACCTTCAGAGAAAGCCAGCGAATCGTCCAAGCACGTTAATCACCCTGTCCGAAATGGAAATAATAACCATGCAACGGACATTCAATCAATGGCCCTGGACACATAATTATTTTCGTTTATCACTCTCCAGTGTAAGTAGTTCGTCTTCACACCGGAACATAAACTTAACATGGACGCACAACCCATAGACTTGTATATATATATATATACATTCTCTGCACACTATGGATGGATCCACCTTCAGATACATATGCGACACTTTCTCTGTTCCTTCACGCTAATACCCGTTACATTCCTGTATCAGTCGCAGTATGCACCCAGACTTGCAGGCTATCACGAAGACATGTTTAATGCACGATACTGTTAATGCAAAGAAATTGGCGTACTGCAACATCCCGAGCGTATCGCAGAAGTATGCCCCGCTTGATATTGAGCTTACTCTTGTCAGAAACGTCCCATGCACCTTTTCGCCTTTTCTGTTCCTCTTCATCCACTAACCAATTGATCGTTCGCGTCTCAGAGTCAATAATAATTTTGTCACCATCCTGGACAAGAGCAATTGGACCTCCAACACGCGCCTCTGGAACAACGTGTCCAATTATGAAACCACGACTAGCACCAGAGAAGCGACCGTCCGTGATTAACGCGGTTGAACCTGCCAGACCTGCGCCCGCAATAGCTCCAGTGGGACCTGTTTATGACAATATGGTAATACTGCAAAGAAATAAGAACTCTTCATTTACCTAGCATCTCCGGCATACCTGGGGCTCCCTTCGGTCCTTGATATCTGAAAATGAGCACGGTGCCCGGCTTTATTTCCCCCGCTTCTAAAGCGGGATAGAAACCGTCAAGGCTACCGAAATGTAAGTGATAAATAACATCGAAATGAATGCATACTAACCTATCGAAGCACCTTGCGACACCCTTTTGCAGAATGAGTTTAGCTCGCTGGTAGAGGTCGAGTAAAAATAAGACGTACTTCAAAGCGTAGCCCCTCTTTACCTGTCAGTTTGGCTACCGCAGTTTCCGGCGCCAGATTGCCTCGCAATATCGTCAAGTGACCAGTTTTCTTAATGGGATTGTCCAGTCTTCGTACGACGTCTTGGTTGCCGAATTCAAGTTCGTCCACATCGGCCAGATTCTCAGCTAGGGTTCTTCCAGTAACAGTCAGTTGGCTCCCGTCAATCAAGTTCGTGTGATTGAGTAGGTATTTCAAAATTGCCGGAATTCCGCCAATCTTATGGATGTCTTCCATGTAGTACCTCCCAGATGGCCTGTTCGAAGTGTGAATACGTTCGACATCGTGCGCTTGTCAACTTACATGAGATCAGCGAGGAAAGGTGTCTTGTCCGCTATCATCTGGAAATCATCAATGGTGAGTTCGACGTCGGCAGCTCGAGCCATCGCGAGAAGATGTAAGACCTATTCAGTATGATTTTCGTCAAGACAAGGATAAATCAACGTCTGATTCTCTTACAGCATTTGTCGAACCTCCCAGAACTGTTATGATAACTATGGCATTCAGGAAGGAGTTGCGAGTCAAGATGTCTCTATAGATCTAGTCAACACAGCAAGCACATAGCGCGGAACAGACAAACCTTGGTTTAAGATCTAATTCCAATAATCGCTTCAGGTACTTTGCAGCCTTGATACACTCTTGTGCCTTCTCTGTGGCATTTCGTGAGTTCTCTCATCCCATGTTAGTTCTTGAGAGAGGAACTAACGCGGATAAAGTGCAGGTGTGCTAGAGGAATAAGGCAACGACATCCCGAGGACCTGTTCGCTTTGTCGGTCGTTATGCGAGGCGCGGAGGTAAACAACTAACTTCCAATGCTGAACTCATGGTATTTGCAGTATACATGCCTCCACATGCGCCGGCTCCTGGACATGCGTGACGAACTACGTCGAAACGCTCTTCGTCTGTGATCTTTCCGACAGCGAATGCTCCTACAGTGATACATGAGCATGTATCCATCATTCAAATGGTACGTGTATACTAACCATATGATTCAAAGGCGTCTGAAATATTAACTGATCCACCTTTTTCCTTGCCCATAGAAGGACAGTCTAAAAAATGAATACGAAGTTATGAGAGAAGAGTGAAATCCTCTAACCTACGTGCCGGACACCTGGTTGAATGGTGCCACCGTAAACGATGATGGTTGGACGATTGTGCCTAGCAGCAGCAATAAAACAACCTGGCATATTCTTATCGCATCCTGGTATGGAAATGTTTCCATCGTAATGTTGTGCCTTTCTAACCTTTAGCCGGCTACCGTAGAAATCAAAGATGTTGTAATTACCATCACCACCTATGGTGACACATAGTCAATTCATGAAGATAGAACGAAACGGTGAAAAACCCTACCGACTCGATAGAATCTGCGATTATATCACGACTGGGAAGACTAAAGAACTGGAGGTGAGGATCGCAATTTCAACCACTGCAGATTCGTTGCTTACGAGTATCGCATTCCTTTGATAAAAAGATCAGCAATGAAACTAGACTCTATTAGAATCTGTCATACCGTCAGTGCCCATTGTAATCGCGTCGCTATGAAAACATCAAATCACAACTGTTATTCGTATCGGGAGACAACTCTACCTGACACCTATGGTGTTGAAGATCAGACCAACGAGATCTTCATCTTTGCATCCATCCTTAACATGTTTGGCAAGCTCAAGCTAATCGCTGTCTGTGAGTTTCTTGTTTATACTTCAAAATATCTTCCTACAAGATGGGAATTGCACGGATTTCCTGAAAGAGTAGGAATGTGAATGCACGCTCCAGGTGATGATATTCGACTTTACCTTCCCACCAAATCGGAGAAATACCAATCTAACCCTTCGTTTGAGTCCAGCATCAGTACATAAGCACAGTGCACTAACCTGTGGCTTTTCCATATCAGCTTCGGTCAACCCCACTGCATAAACTGTGTACACGATTGGTATTTATCCCAGAGTAACAGCTAGATGTGAAACTCACGCATGGCCTGCGCCCCCCCACGAATCTACATTTGTTTATATGAGTTGAAAGTTACTTAAATTTAAAAAAAAGCCTACCTTATTCTCCGTTAGTTGGCATGATATTTTATTCAGCTTCGCGCTACTGGTAGGTGGACTAGAAGACGCAGCGAGCACTGGATGACTATACATGTTCGTGAGTCAAATATATGACTTGGGATCCTAGGTTGTACTGACATCTGGACATCAGCTATACCCAACATCGAAGGCAGATTAGAGAGTAGATGGAGAATTGTTGTGAGATGCAGTCATTATTAAATCCCAGGCCAACGTTCTTATACGAGCTGGACGACTCCCTCGGAGGCTAAATGCGGTCATGGGTCCTTCTGTCCGGCCCGACGTTCAGTAACTCATCCAACAGCCAATGGGGTTCCGTTGAATTGTAATAGGTATTGTCCTTGAACTATGCTACCAAGTCTAGATGTACCTAGAAATCTAATCCTTCCCTTCTGAATACATCCAAATTATTCTTCGCCTCGGGTTTGGCCAAATCTGCAAGGTCAGGACGCTCCTATGGAAAGTTATGAGTTGCTAAAGTCACGGATAGTATAGTAGGATATGTACCATCGAAAGTAATGCTCGACGAAGAGTATGCCAAAGCTGGTCACTTGTGTCACCATTGGTAGTTTCTTGCAGGCTAATAGCACTGAGGAAATGTTCTGCCGCTTCCTTATGGGCACCAATGTTCAGGCCTATCATCAGAAAGTGCGTGAGCATAGGAACCATCGATATTATCTTTTAATACTTACATGCCACACCGACATTGTAGATGGCCCGGGTATAAGTTGGACGCAATTGGAGTGCTTCTCGATAAGCACCTAGAGCCTCTTCAGGCTTGCTTCCGTTAGATAAACAAGATCCTAGCCTATTCCATAGCAGGTAATCCTGAACCATATGCTTAGACAAGGACATATAATGTCATGATTTTAGTTATCACACCTTGGGACGCGCTGCTAAAGCACTTTCGAAGCAATCCTTTGCTCTATCATACTCTCCATTGGTATAAAATAATACTCCAAGTCCAATCTGCACATCTGGGTCCATCACGCCTTGACTGTGCTGCGTGCGAGCCAGACCCAAGAATAGCTCTGTAATGCGGGAATGTGTGTCCCATGATGAATTTGTAGCCATGGTCTGGATAGTGGACTCAGGAACGGGATGGGATGGGAACCGTGCGCGAAGCCAGCGAAGAAGCATCGAATGTGATGCCCGGTCGAAGGATTCGTTCGTGAAGGAAATAGCAAGAGACTAGAGACATGTGCCGTTAACAGCCTGTAAGTTATAATAAATAAAATAAAACGTACAAGCATTCCTGCACCAGCAGCACCAGCCTGTTCTGCTTTTGCAACACCCTGTAAAAGAGCTCGCATTCCAGCTTCCTCACGCTCATCCATGTTTCGTGTTTCTCCTAATAATATCCAGGCCTCGTATCCGCCTTCTCCGAGTTCACCTTTCTGAATCGCAGCTTCCAACATCAATGCCGCCTCAGATAACGCGCCATTTTGCTCCAACAGCAACTTGGCATCATCAAGAAGCGAGCGGGAGCGGGAGTGATCCATATACTTGTTATTTTTCTCTACGTTCGTCATATAAGTACACCGATAAAGCTATAGGCCGCGGACACTCACCAAAGACATAGTCGCCCAAGATTGGAAGCCCTTCCGAATCGAACTTAAGGGGTTGAATGGTGGAGTCCGAAAAGTCACCTATACCACTCTCCCAGGCCTGCTGCATCGATGCACCGTAGTCATGTTGTTCAAGCTCATCGCGTTGTGCGTTCATAAGCTGCGAGAATTCGGCTTCCCACTTGGCGAGATCTTCTTTGGGAGGAGGTAGTTCAGACTTCTGTAGGGTGTCCCATACTCTGAAAAGAATCTTATTAACGTCCGGTCTCTCTGAACTAAGGCGTAGACGCACTTCTTGAAATCGGTGCCATACTCGGCATCAGGCTCCTCTCCAAGAGTGGTGTTTTTGAGGGCATCCTCAAGGTCTGTCACGCCATCTTCGACTTCAACAATTCGCGAAGACGATACTTGTTCCTGAGCAGGGGACAAGGATGCAGCGATCTGAGCAAAAGCAGCCTCGAAATCCGCCTCTTTGCTCTTCCCTTTACCCTTCTGATCCATGGTTTCAATTCCGCCGTTCATCCCATAGAACATCCCAGGATTGTTCATACCGTACATTCCCATCGACATTGAACTGCCGTACATAGGGGATGTCATAAATGATGGTTGTTGCTGGTCTGTGCACAAGTCTGGTTAGCCTTAACACAGTGGTATGAGAGTGAGAACCCACATTCCGGTCGCCCGCCCATATTCTGCTGCATAGATGGAATAGGGGAGGTCATTTGGGGCGGACCTCCAAACTCAGCAGCCCATCCACCGTGCGCCTTCGACTCCTCGAACGCTTGCATGTGGTTCTGCTGTTCCATAAGCCAGGCCTCACTGAGATCCGGCCGTCCTGTCATTTCGCCCATCCTCGCCATATCAGGATGAGGCATAGAGAAAGCAGGTCCCGCATGTCCTTGAGCGTTTGCTTCGAAGAACTGACGGGCAAGAGCGACATCGTGCTCGCTTGCCGCAGCAGAAGGTGTTCCAGGAAGAGCATGAAACTGAAACTTTTTGAGCTGGAGTTTTGGTTGGATTTATGGTGATCACTCACTCTAGAAGACGAAGGGCCAGCTATTCTGTCCTGTAGTAAAGAGTTAGTGATTTCCGTTGAGTTATCGACCGATGCGTGTACCTGTTGCAAACTTCGGTCACCTTCAGCATGTTTAAGAACCTGCGCCAATGGGTTTGAGCCCACAGCACATTCGGATCCAGATATAAGGCCTTGAAATGACATTTCGAAAGCGATTAGAGTTAGAAGAGGTGAGTAAAGGGAAGACCGAGCTGAGTAAAGGAGTATAATTACCAAATAATTACTACCCTCCAGGGTGTGCGGGGTTAACGATCGCCTCGGTCCGGAGGTCACCGGCACTCCGATCACACGACGACACCTGATTATCGCTCTCTCGTCTGAGCCAAGAAATTCGCGATTGCCCATGACCGCCTCTTTGTGTAAAAGTTGAATTATGTTGACTACACACAAAGTATAATTACTGCAAGCAGGCGGTGATAAATCGCTTATTATGTTTCAACCTCTTCGCCGTCCTCCCGTGCATACCAGAAGCTCACTCAGCGAGGCGGTATCCTTGAAGTTTGCTTTTGGGTAGTTTCTAAGCCTGAAGGAGATCTTTCATTGAGCGTACGCTCATTGGAGTCGTCTAATGCGGCCAAGTGACAGTCCGTACCGCCATCGGCACTCTCATCGCAGACATAAGTTGCTTGTGACAATGTTGAGCGAAGTGTAGAAATAGGAATCCTGCTCGTCAGTGATGATATTTATGCAAAGCCTTCCTAATATCGAGTTGCGTAGAATCGTATTATACTGAAGAGCGATTGTGCCGAACTTGCGATATTGAATGCGACCCGGGCCTATATAGTACTAGGCACGCAGTAAGTGAGACGCTGGGTCATCCAAGGTGTTACGCAAGGGTGGAGGACCTTTCGAGTAATTAGCAGTGTTCCCTTGTCGACTTGTCTGTGCTGACAATTCACTGAGAAACTCTAAAACAATGAGAGGTAGAAAAGAGATCGCCCACAAGTTATTGCAGGTATTAGTGAGGGCCTTCGCTCAGCTGTGGTCCGTGGTGATAATGGGAGTGGCCTGTGGCAGTGCAAACGCCCTCACGTGACAGACGCGTCGGGGTTTCCCACGAGCACTTGTTTGTTGACCACAATTTGAATCTTAACCCGAACCACTCTTCTCCCCGTCGCCCATCACAGCGTTAGGCTGCTCTTGACATCGGCAACGACTGCGAATACAGAACCATCGACGTCGTACAGCAGTGCAGACGCCTTTCTCAACTTGCACCCCAAACTCAACTTCAACCAGGCACAGCCCTGAGGCTTTGTTCAAGACATGGCGTCCCACAAATCTCCTCTGCGGGATCGCCTACTATCCAACTCCCCAGACCCCATGAAGTCCTCTATCCTTCGTGAATCAGGAATGGGCTGGAACTCTCCCCCATCGTCCACCATGACTGCTTCTAACACCGGCTCGATCACTTCACCTCTTCGAATCGCAAAGCGGGATTCACCAGCCAGGCAGCGAGCTCCCAACGTTGCAAGACGTTCCTCTTCGAGTTTTAAACATGTTCGCAACAACAATTTGGTGTCTAAATCACCATTCAAGTCCCAGATTCCCACTCCCTCGACACCTTCCCGGACTCCAATCGTATTCCCCACTCGCCGTGTATCCGGTGAGAAGCGTCCTCGACCACCCTCTCTGCATGAACAGGCAGAAAACGAGAATGAGCGACCATTCTCTCTCAAGCGTGAGCGAAAGCAGAGTAAAGGGTTCCAAGGTCTGATCGAGAAGGAGCCCGTATCGAAGAGCCCCTTCAAGGTAGGACGCATTCCCAGCGCAGAGGATGTCAACTCTTCTGTACCTCCAGTACCTTTTATATCGAGGGTGGCTGTCCCATCATATGCTGCCCCCATCGCTACTTCTTCCCATATCCCAGTACCTGCGACTGAGGTGGACAACCGGCCCTCTCCAAGCCGTTCATCACTTGTGTCGAAGCGGATGCATGGCCCTCGTCTCAGCGGTGGTGCTAGAAGGGAACGTAGGAAAACGGTTACATTTGATGAACGCTGTGACGTCCTTGAATTTGACCGGGATGACTCCATAGAAGATGTCTTCGAGAGTGCGGACGAGGACGACAACTACGGGATGCCCGAGCCCGACATTCATAACGATGATGATAATGATCCTTTCTTCCAAGCATCCGCGGCCCTGGAACACGAATATCACCACGACGACGTGATGGATGAGGATGCATCGTATGAGAGCATCCAGCTTTCAGATGTCGATGCAGACCGTGCTGTCCCATCTCTTCTTACTTTAGATCCGGATGCGAGTATTACGGGTCTTGTGGATGAGATGTTCTCATCGTCTGGGGCTGGACACTTCCTCCCAAATACCAGCATTGGATCTGCTACCAGTACCCCTCCTCGCCACTCAGATATCCCGACTGATCTCGAAGCTGAAGACGGTGTTCCATTTGGAAGAAGCCACCACGTCGAGCGCTTCTTGCAGCACCACCAACAGCCCCAACTCTCTCCCCATCAGCAGCAGCAACCTCCTCATTTCTCCCCACATCAGTCTCCCCACCAATCGCCTCAGCCCAGCGATCCTCCACAGCATGGGAGCCCTGCCAGATATCCATTCAATCTGAACCTCCCAACGGCGCCATCCCCGCTTGGACCACCCGCTACACCTCCGCGTCGGTCACCGGGTATCCAATACAGCACGCCACCGCTTGGTCGCTCTACTCACATTGAGAGGATCAAAAAGGCGCGAGAGGAAGAACGATTAGAGGATGTAGAAGAAGATGTCGCCATGCTTCCTGGAAGCCCCTCACCGGTGAAGAAATCGACATCTTCGGCGTCTTCGAGTATGATCCGAGAGGAAGGTTTGATACCTAAATTCGACATCTCTGGAGGTGATTATATTTATTAACACATCTATTATGTTACGCAAGCTGACTCATATTTTTCTAGCTTCTCGTACAGAACTTGAACAGGATGTCAGTGCGAACATTTACACAGACCCATTTGCCATTCCTCGTCTACAGGATGAACGACCTCTCAATCAGTCGGGCGAGGTGTCTATGGATCCGGCTAATCTATCCATAGGCCAGTCTGAAGTGAGCCTTACTGAAGTTCTAAAAGAAAAGAAAGAACATGAGCATGATCATCTCGATTCTTCTGTACACGAACTGCTTTCAAATGAAGACAAGCTTGACGAAGAAGATCCCTCTTCTCTTCCAGCAGACGATTACTTCTCGTCCACCCCAGCTCATGCTCAGTCTCCCAGAGCTCTTTCTCCCCGTGTTCATTCCCCTGGAGGTCTTTCACCCCGTATCGGCTCTCCTGGTGGCAGCGTACGGCCACGTATCAATCGCGATGACGTGAAGCGTCGCCTGATGAAGAGAAGAAGTTTCGGCAGCCCTAGCCCAGATCTCAACAGTTCACCGTTGCGCACACCTCCCCGGCGAAGTCCTGCCCCTAGCCCCAAAACGAATGAGATCAAGGTCCGTGTTCAGTATGACACGAAGGAAGCTGAGGAAGAGCGAGAGAGAGATGCGATGTCCGTCATGACTGGTATGACCGATATCAGCACAGAGAGCGCTATAGTTCAGAACGCGGAGAAAATCAATATCGATCTAAGTGTGGGCTCCTTAATTGAGCCAGAGAAGAAGGGTGAATTCGGTCTCCTAAATGTTAACAGTGGTCTCAAGTTCGATTTCGGAAGCAAATTCAGCCTTGGGGGCCTTGGGATGGGGAGCGCAGGCTCACGAGATAGCTTAGGCGTTATCACCAAGGACGCCGACGTCAAGATGGGAAGTGTAGGTAGTAGTGAAAGCATGAAGATGGGTGATGTGGATGTTAGCATGAACATGAAGAGTGCACTTGACAGGCTTATGGATGATGTCGCTGGTGCTGGTGCGAGCCGAGCAGACGACTCTATGACAACCGACGACGACGACTATTCGTATGATGAATCTTCAAATGCACCGATATCAACGGCTATCCAGCGCTCTGCCACTGAGCCTGCCATTCCGCTCAGAAGTGAAGGAAATGGTTTTATGAGCAGAAGCGTGAGCGGAGCATCGACGTCAGCACCACCAGTCCCTCCGAAAGACAACATCAAGAACAGGGAGCAGCTTATTCTTGAGAAACGACGCGAAATCCGCGGAATGGACGAGGAAGACGACGAGCCGAGTTTCAACACTTCTCCTAGCGGCGGGAAGCAAGCACAACGGAACCTTGGTATGGGTCGCCCTAGTAGACGCAGAAGCATGAGCACTGGGGATGCGGAAATATTGAGCGGAGCTGCGAAAAAACGAGGACATGCTCTTCTGGACGTTGCTGAGGTGGACGATGGGCCTCTCGCGGATAGTATCGCTAAGGAGCTGAATAAAATAGTAGAAGGGCCTCGCAAGACGGTAAGTTCCTTGTTTATAATTGAAGAGTAGGGGCATTGACATATAGTTTAGCAACAGAAATACTATGTAAAGGAGCGAGAACAGATGATTTATGCATCATCTTCTGAGAAGATCTCTCACATGGCTGGTCCAGGGGATGTTGATGCCGGTAAGGCATGGCGAACAGTTCGACGACCCTCTGACATGGTATGAATTCATAATTGCGTCCATTCACAGTCATATACCGACAGATATGCTTTCCTAGAACGAATATGCCAAGCAAATAAAAGAATATCGAGCCCAACAAAATCCTGGCAAAGCATATGGCAAAGTCTTTGTTAAAGGTTTGTGCCTTGTTACGAAATTATTTTCTCATTCTGACGACCGTTATTGTGCAGTTCTTGGTGTTAAAGGAATGCATCTTCCTTTGCCCCAGCAACCAACTGCAATTACGTGCACCTTGAACAACGGGATCCATTTTGTCACCACTCCCGAATGTCAGCTTGGTCAAGACTGCCGGATTGAGCAAGAATTCGAGCTGTAGGTTCTATATGCCCATTTACTTTCTGCGAAAGCTAACCATATGTTTATATAGTATTGAACATAGTAAACTCGAATTTACATTGACTATGAAGATCCGTAGAGACCCTCATATTATCGCTCAGTATAAAGCTTTGACCCCTGCTCCCGTCCCTGCTCCAGTAAAGGCTCCTGCTCCTGCCCCTGTAGCTGTACAGCCTCCATCTCGGGGGGGTATGCGAAGCTTCTTCTCCTCTTCACCCAAGAAATCGAAAGAAAAGTTAATTGTGCAGCCGCCACCACCGCCACCACCCGTTCAGCCTGTTCATCGACTCCCTGAAAATCTCGCTCGATACTTAAAGCCAGACGGCACACTGGCACGAGCATTTATATCGTTCAAAGACATCGCTTCACGTTGTGATACTCGTCTGTTTGAGACAAGTTATCCTTTGATAGGGCAACGTGTTGAATTTGGCGGCAAATTCTCCACTCTGCAGGTGGGGGAGATTGTCCTGCAGCTCTTCCGCCTACCCCCCTTACCTGGTATCGCTTCCGATCAACTGCCTCAAAGCCTAGAAGAGTGCCATCGTGGGCTACGTCATATCAATTGGCATAAAGTAACCTACTTCCAGGGAACATTGACTCAGAATGGTGGAGACTGCAGAGTAAGTGGACTCATGTTTTAGGCAAGATTCTTATACTGATCATGGTATCCACTTACCTAGACCTGGCGTCGACGCCAACTTCGCGTTATTGGTGCCAACTTGGTGGCTTTCAATGATGTTACTAAGAAAGCTACTGCGACAATCGATCTCAAGAAAGCCATTGCCGTTGAAGATGACCAAGAGACCCGTAGTGGTTCTAACATCTTAGGCCGCAGTAGTCGTGATGCTGATGAGTACGATGGACTCTACGGTGTTGAACGCTCTTTCCGGTTGATATTCCCTCAGGATGAAGAAATTATTTTCTTTGCTGATACGGACGAAGAAAAGGCTAGATGGTATGGTTTCACGTTTATCGACTATCTATCCTAACTAAAATTTACTTCGTCAGGTTGGAAGTTCTTCGCGCTCTTGTTGGTCATATTCCGCCTCATCCCCTATGGGCTGAACTTCTTTGGCAGCGACAAGAAGAGCTGGCGAAGCGCAACCAGTCTCAGCAGAGTAACTCCACGCAAGTTCTTCAGGCGAATGGTCGTCCACAGCACCGGTAATGCTTGCTCCTTGTAGCGTTTTCTCTCTCTCTCTTCGTTGATCTTACACCTCGCTATCTCGTGCCTGTTACTGTCTGTATTTGATTATACACTATCCTCTGATTATCATCATAAATCCTGTATGTGCTAGTACTTATATGAATTGTAGATATGTCGTTACAGTCCCAATCAAGCTTTCCAATGCATTTCTTCAATCCGCGTCCTGCCTGTCAGATGAATATACAGGGACATTCTTGTCCATGTAGGCTGTTAGGAGAGAGGGTATGAATTGGAATCCGTCGCGCTGGCATGATAGACGCCTGTTCCAAAACTACATTAAATGTAAGTTTACAGCCTATAATATTTACCAGTATACAACCTATTACCCTGCGTTCTACCTATATACATAAGTATACAAAAGGGAGAAATAATCATACATATCTATAAATATCTAGTTCGTGGTCTTCCGATGTGCTCGTCGATGGTCGTCATTTGATAATTATGTGTGCTAGATGACCCATGTGAAGGTGGAAGTGTGCGCTCACTCGATATGTTTGACATCTCAAACACATCTGTTGCGTTTGGCGCGTACGAGAAAATCTGCGTCGTAAATTGAATGTTCGCATCGGTAATACGAGTGCTGACGCCACCCTCCGGTAATGCCGCCATCCTTCCTAGGTTACTTATATTGAGGAGTATTCGATACCCCTTCCAAGCGCATAAGCATGTGATACACATGATACTATGTCAAATATACTCACCGAGAACGATAAGGCTGTAAGGAGCCAGCTGTTCCATGAAGTATGTATGAAGAAATGACGACAGTTGGTTATTCATCTGCAGAACTTACCAATAAAGGATCCCAGCCATAGCAGGATTCTTCAAGCCATACAAAGCCAGCTGTCCCACATAGGTAACTGTGCTAACATGTGAGTATGGGCAAGAGCATGGTACAGATTAAGCTGTACTCACAAAAAAGCAAGAAGAACGCCCATGTTCCATCGCGCATGAGGAGCATGATGAGTGGGACATCTCCCCAGCCTGATCGAGCTGCCTCGATAAATTTCCACGCTGTAAGGGCAAAAACCGCTGCCTGGAATATAATAGAACCAGCGCTATAAAATGTATATATGAGATTGTATTACGATCGTCCAGCATTCGACAATAACTAACCCATAAATAGTTAATGTTGGTGGAACACTATTAACAAGGCATATGCTGTCATAGGTAATCGCAGGCAATGCCAATGAGAGGCCTACGACAATACCGATGATTTCAGTAACAAAAAAGGCGGCTACGATCCTTCGAACGAGTTTGTTTCCATGGTACAAAGCATGCACTTCATAATGAAGAAAAGTAAATCAGCCGGATCACACATTCGGTGAGATTGATAGTATCTTACGTCGTAAGATTAAGATCGTATCCACAAGCAAAAGGATTGTACTCGCAGCAACGCCTTGGTAGACTTGCCAGATGTAACAATCATGAGGAGTAAAATGAAAATGTGGTGTTAATTCAGAGCCTATAAACAGGAGCGAACTTATATGTCACGGTAAGATAAACAGAATTTGAGATGTAATAAATGAGTGGCACTCACATCTGAACCATCACAGGTATATATCTAACAAAGAAATAAACAAATTTCGTATAATTCCAGGGCCTTCTGCTCATATTCGATATTACTAGGAGTAAATTTTGCAGTTTTAAATAGTAAGGAGCTTACGACCAAATCAATTTAACCTACGAAGAATATCATTAGTTAATCATCAGCCCAGCAGTGATGAATCCACGGACCTCGTCATCGAATGTGATAATTATGTCCCAGACGAGGAAGGATAGCGACGCGACTGAGTGTTGCGGAACTTGAATGAGCTACGCAGTACCAAGGAGATAACGAACAGCCTCGAACCTGAGCTTCGATTAACCACCTGAGCGCCGGCGGCAGATTGGGCATTTGCGTATGGAACATAATTCATGAAACCATTCATTGTCGTTAAAGAGTCAGGCAGGGCGGTAAGGAGAATGGCTAGAGTGCCGGTTGGCCTGCATTCGCTGGCCTAACCGATAGAAGATAAAGAACGCGTCTCAGAGTTTACAGTCGAGCTCTGTATGTAGGACGATGCCTTTTTGTTGTAGTTGCGCACTAGTATGCGATTTCAGAATATCAAAGTGTGCTGAGATCGTGCATTGGGGAAGGGGGCCTCCCAGTGAGAGCGCGGTTGCTCCACGAAGAGTGCGATGATAGAGGGGGAACTCGGTGATGAACTTTGGGAAAGAAATGGCAAGATCACGGATCCTCTGTCTTCTAATCTAAAAATAGACCAAAGGTAATCTTTACTGACTATTAATGCGTTGAGCCCAAATTTATTGTGAAATGGCGAGCTAACGGCGGTATATTTTGGAGAATGGTGAGCATTCGCGAGCTCTGTAGTTATTCAGGCTCATAAGTCATATGGAGGAGTGGCACTAACGACTACAGCCAGTGAGAATACAGAGTTGATGAAAGTGTTTGCCTGAGAAGTACCAACATCAGATGGTGCCGCCAGAGAACGGCTCATCGAGTTTCAGCGCTCATCCCGGATTGATTCCGAGACTAAACGATACATTCATATTTGGCCACGGCATAGGGTAATTACCTGTAGTTGGAACCATGGTGCTGGATACACTTTAAAGCGAATCATGAGGTGTAGAGCGGTGTTCTGGAGCTTAACTTTTTCATTCAAAAATAGAAAAAGATTGTAGTTCGCATCTTCGTTAATAATAGATTGGAACTTCTTCACCGGAAATAGTTGTCTTTAGCAACAGAAACACTTACCACGCAGGTGAGACTTGATATTGATCTGTGTACTAGAGTAAGATTACGCTTGAAGAGCTTGGCATCGAGAATATCCAGATACCATAGCAGAAGAGGTGCAGTACTGAAATAGTAGCATCATGCATCATGTCCGAGCAAACTGAAAGCGTTGGAAATGTGGTAGTTCGTATTCAAGCGCCAGAACCCCTCTCATCGGGAATCGTGACGCCAAACAAGACTGCATGATTTAGATGGGTTTCAGAAATAATAACTTGTTTTCGACGCCAATCCGCCAATCATTTTAGCAATAATGAATGTGACGGTTCTGAATCATGAATCATGACATCTGCTTAAATTCGTTGTTTACTCTGCGTCCACGGGGTTCCAGCTATAAGCACCTGCTTTACCCTGATCTAGCTCGTCTAGTTTCCTAACCTCCTCATCTGTCAACTCAAAGTCGTAGACTTGAGCATTAGATTGGATGCGGGAAGGAGTAGCACTCTTGGGAAGTGGTACAAAGCTGCATATAACAAATGAATGAGTACATCGCGTGCGAAAAACTAGAATGGATATAAGGCTCACCCTCGCTGAAGCGACCAACGGATAAGGATCTGAGCCCCGTCTTTGTTGTACTGAATAAAATGTTAGCATTTTGGATATTATGATTTAAAATCCAGATATAATACCTTCTTAGCTAGTTCCTTAACAATCGGAATGTCAAGCTTTCCACGGATAATGGGGCAATATGCTTGAACAATGATGTTATGCTTCTGACAGTATTCGACGATCGGCCGCTGTTGGCAGAGCGGATGAAGCTTATAGGGGCAATAGTTAGGATCTGCCATACGGAACAGCTGTGGATTGATTACCTCAATCTGGTTGACGACAGGTGTCTCGAGCCCTGCGTTCTTGATTTCTTCGAGATGTTTTACGCCACTTCATACAGCAAATCAATAGAGGACTTCCAGAGGATAGAGTGCTAGAAAGCTCACTAGTTTGAAACACCTATATTCTTTAATTTCCCGTCTTGCTTCGCTTTAATAAGAGCTTTCCATGTCTCGATGCGCTTTTCAGTTCCCGAGTATGGATCATGGATGAGGAAGAGGTCGATATAATCTATTTTAACCTTAGTATACGGCGATCAGTCATACCCAATCAATGATCATTACACACCAAATTTAAAGCGTTGAAGCGATTCGTCGATCCCCTTTAGCGTTTTTTCATACCCGTGGTTCTTTGACCCGACCTTCGAAGCTTCGTCATAGAATCTATCAATAACCCGGCGGGTGAAAATTACAAAGCGCAAATATGACTTACTAACGAACACCTCCTCCCGTTGCAACCCGGCCTCACGGAGTGCCTCGCCAACCTCCGCCTCATTTCTGTACATTTGGGCGGAGTCGACATGCCTGGCGGGGTCATCATCAGCACGATGACGCAGATTCTACCTGCTTATCGCAAGGATGGAATCGACGCGATGATTACCTGTATCCGGTTTTGAAGGCTCCAAGGCACGAGTCTTTGGTGGTGTAGTTTTGGTATACACCAAAGCCGAGGAGAGGGAGCATTTGGCCTGATAGTTTCGGTTGATTATTTGAGCATGGTAGTGTCATGGCAAGAGACTAGCGTGTCGTACCGGTTCCGGGGAGGCGTACGGTTGATTTCAGCGAGAGAGCCATGTTAAAATTGGTATATTGGTTGTTTGGGGAGAGGATAGAAGACCAGGAGAGACTATAACGCGAGAGTTTCTGCAACGCCTCCTTATACCGTGAGCACAACCCTTACTATCAACTCAGCAACTCTATCAAGACCCGAATTGACTCGATCCGCAGTGGACTTACCCCGAGTGTGGAGTGGGTATACAGTGAGGTTGGTAATCACCAAGAGAGTTAGATGTTGTGTGAGATAGGCTGAGAGTTGGTGGCGAAACTGCTCCTCTCGGCGACAAAGATAAGAGGCCAATCTAATCATTGTCTAGACAAGCATTCGCACGAGTGTTGAATCTAATCTTATCTCATTGCATAATCACGGACACTGTATAGACCCTGAGGCGGATAGATGCACTCCGCAACTTGCCCGCAACCTCCGCATACGAGCGCATACCCATATCATACTTCTACCGTACCAGCTCTTGTTGACTGTGACCACTTATTTGGGCCCCTCGTTCTTTGGGCTTCGCATTGGTGATTGTATGAGCTCGTAAGGAGAGGGAGATGTCGTTGTACAACTACGTGGACACGCCGAATAACAACTTGGTGCGGCGTCTTGCGTTGAATTACTCTGGTTTGCACGATGGCTAACGATTCACTAGGTATGCTGTATCTGTCGGTATGCAAATTCACCTCGCAGTTTTCCATACCGCTAATATCTGTGCAGAACACCATTCACAGACCCAGCTACCACCCGCACCTGCGCACACACTTTTTGCCAGGAATGTATCCTCCAAGCACTATCCCATTCCCCAATCTGCCCTGTTGACCGATCGCCATTGTCTCTGAACGATCTTGAGCCCGCGAATCCTATCGTTCGCTCAGTGCGTCTCTCTCACCTGTATATTAACGTTGAAGTTCACGTGTTGTAATAGCTGGTGGATGAACTCGTCGTTGAATGTACACATCGTCTCGAGGGATGTGAACATACCTGTCAACGACATATACTGGCATCGCATCTGAGGGAAGAGTGTTTATATAGCGAAGTGCAATGCTTAGAAGAGGAATGTGAGGAGTTTGTCAAGAGGGGGGAGATGGAGGCGCATTTGAAGGAACATGGGGAGAGTAGTGAGAGTCGGGAGCAGGAAGAAGAGCAGGACGCTGCAGAGACTAAGAAGTATCCAGAGGGTAATAAAAACAAGGTATAATTTTTAGCCTTTGTAAAGAACTTAACTAACAGTTTGTACAGGAAAGTCTACCATCCCCACAGGAGCGTCAAATAACCCTTCTAACAGAACAGAACTTACTCCTCCGACATCGAGTCGGTACACTCGAGAGCACAGTACAAACAATGCGAAAAGAAATGGTCGCAGTAAAGAGTGCACTGGGTCCATGGTATCGGCCAGAGGGATACATCTACCCCAGTACCGAGCTGCCTTCATCTATACAGCCTTACGCCGCCTCTTCCTCCTCTGCCCAGCACCCATCGTCGTATGCCTGGACAGGACAGCTCGAGTCGGCCCGTATACCAGAAAATGTAATCATTGACGGTATACCAGCATATCTCTGGCCTGAATACCCACGGAACCCAACGTCCGTGACTGCTCCAGACGGAACCCCACTTGACTATGCCTCGTTCTTTCCACCGGAGAGCGAGCTCATCGATTATCCATCTGCGCTGCGAAGACCATCGAACCCGGGACACAGGGTGCATTCGTCAGAACACATGCAGCCGAATACACAACAGGTGCCGGGGTATCGGTCGACAACGATTGCGCCGCTGAACCTAGGGACGTCATTAGAGGGGGCGTTGGGTGGACTGAGGGAGAGTGTGGTGAGTCTTGCTATGGGGATGGACTCGCTTGGAAGGAGGAGTGAGATTGCGTTGACGAATGAGACGATGCGCTTGGGAGAGGAGGTTATGTCGTTGCGTGCGGGGTTGCACGGGCTGAGGATGCAGGTACATGCGATGATGGTGGAACGGAATGCGTTAGTGACGGGGCGACCTACTGAGGGAACAGAGAGTGGTATTATGGGTTGGATGCCAGGTGGAAGATTTGCAGCGATGCAAGGCGGACAGGTCCCTCCTTCGATCACGAAATTGTAATGACGTCGAAATGTAAAATCCATTGTAAATTTAAGAGATTTTAGCGATTGTACAGTGCCAAGTACATTAACTTTAGGGTTGTGGGGGAGGCCATTCCGTCATACAAAGGATCGTGAAAAATGCTATTCGTTACATTTGATTGTCTCTCTGCGACTGTGGGAGTGTCTAGTTTGTGCGATCCTCCCAAGCACCGTCTACGCGATCGAGCATACCTTGGACCTCTCTGACAGCCTCCTTGCGCTCCCTGCGGGCGTCTTCCCAGTCGTGGTTTGTTGTAATTCCATCCAAGCGAAGGAGAGACTGGAGGAGCATTTCTCCAAGGCGGGTATGTTCCTTTTCCTGGTTGGGTGTGTTGGGGAGGGTTATGAGGAACTTTTGCACGGCCGGGGTAAGCTCTGAGCGGACATGGTTCAGCTCGGACTGGATGGTTGCGATGATTGACTGCTCCGATCTGGGCTGTGGCTGGGTCGGTGGGTGGTGGTGCTGATTTGGCATGGGAGGTAGAGGCTGGTCGTGGCCGATGAGAGCGATAGTGGAATTGGGGTGCAGATGGTAGGCGGATACTGCGCAGAGGTGAGTGGAGATGAAGAGAAGGAGAAGCGAATGTGCTAACTGGGAGCATTGTCATCCCTCATGAGGGCACCGGCATGGATGAGCTTAAATGCATCGCGCGGCAGATGGGTGTAGTCAGCAAGAGAGGCGCGGACAGCAGCGAGCTTTGTGTCTGGGGGTGGGAGGTCAAAGGTGATACTGGGTGGAGGATGAGCACGACGATGACGAGGAGAATAAAATGAAAGTCGCTCACCGTTCTCTCCCCCACTTGACGGTTACAGGCATGGTTGTGGATGAGTGGAGTCATTTCCGGATTCCGCTCCAGTGTCCGATCGATGACGTTTATGGGATGCAATCACTTTGCTCTGAGCAGGCTGCTTTCTTTTTAACAGCGACCAGTCTGCCTGCAGCAGTTCATCTCATATCTCGTCTCTACTCTCTTCCGTCTTTGCTTCCTCCTCTCCTCTCCTCCTCCTTTTCCTTCTCCTCCTTCTTCTCCAGCCATGTCCGAGTCAGACCACCGTCCCCGTCCCCCAATCCCGTCCCAACGCACCAACAAGGCCCTCACAGGTCTCCTCCCTAATCGCGGCTCCCATCCCGGTTCCACTCCCATCCCTCCCTCCCTCCAAGCAAAGATGGCTGCTGTGAGTCTTATTCTATTTCTTACCACCCGACCCCATCCAACAACCCCCGGCCCAGTTCGCAAACCGAGCACAAGCTGCAGCAGGCGCTTCCTCCCCAGGCATCGATGCTGCAACCGCGGCTCTCCAGCGCGCAACCATGGAATCCACAAAGCCCAGCCTCTTGCCATCTAATACCTACCCTCCTCCCAACATACCTTCTATGGCCGCTAGGGGTGCTCGCGGTGGAATGGCCGCACGTCGTCAAAAACCAAACTTCAGTCTCCGTGATATCGATGCCAGCATCGTTGACACTCCTCTTCCTGGAGGAGGTGCCGTTGCTGCTGGTCTCGGTGCAGGTCGCCCATCCCTCGCTGCCCTCGAAGCTCCCAGACGAGGGCCTCCAGCAGGCACTTTTGGCTCGCCATTCTCCAACTTCTCAAAGATCGTGTATGTCGTCATTCCTTCAACCTCGTGTCTATTGTCACCGCGCTTGTCGTGCCTCTTTCTTATCTGATCTGATCTCACAGCGACCCCTCCGGTGCCCTCAATTTTAGTGGAAAGGCCATCCTCCATGCAAGCGGTGTCAACTTCTCCAATGGCGCCTCCTTTGCAATCAACATGGAACAGCTTCAGCTCGACGAGGAGCTCGGGAAGGGAAATTACGGCACCGTCAAGAAGGTACTCCACAAGCCCACGAACGTCCCAATGGCGATGAAGGTGCGCTTCCCCATCAATTCTATTTTTTCCTCGGGTCTCAAGCTTTTTTTTTTTTCACAATTAGGAAATTCGCCTCGAACTCGACCAGGCAAAACTCAATGCCATCATCATGGAACTCGATGTCCTGCATCGAGCAGTCGCTCCAGAAATCGTCGAGTTTTACGGTGCCTTTTTCATCGAGTCGTGCGTTTACTACTGCATGGAGTACATGGACGCGGGATCACTAGATAAGCTCCAAGGAGCCGGTGTGCCAGAAGATGTGCTCGCACGGATTGCAGCAAACATGGTCAGGGGGCTCAAGTTCCTCAAGGATGAGCTCAACATTATTCATCGAGGTGCGCTCGGCCCGCCCATAAAAACACTCATCCAAGATTGGTCAGCTGAACCATTCACGCACAGACGTCAAGCCCACAAACGTGCTTGTGAATAAAAAGGGCAGCATCAAGCTCTGTGATTTTGGTGTTTCTGGCGAGCTCGACAAGTCACTCGCAAAGACTAACATCGGGTGCCAGTCATACATGGCTGTGAGTGCGATGTTGCCGATCCCTGTATTCTAATTAACCCCCTATCTCTCCAGCCGGAGCGCATCAAAGGTGAATCACAAAATAGCCTTGGGACGTACACTGTGTCCTCGGACGTTTGGTCCCTTGGCCTGTCGATGATCGAGATTGGCATGGGCAAGTACCCATACCCGCCCGAGGCTTACTCGAACGTGTTTTCACAGCTAACGGCAATTGTGCACGGAGATCCACCGGAGCTACCGGAGGAGATATATAGCGAAGAGGCAAGAGATTGGGTTTCGAGTTGCTTGAGGAAGGATCCTGAGAAGAGAGCAAGCTATCGCGAGCTGCTGGTGAGTCCCGATAAGAGTATTTATACTTCTATTTATTAATGACGCTGCGCAGGATCACCCATTCCTAGCAAAGGATGTGGGTAGAGACGTGGATATGGCTGGCTGGGTAGTGAAGGCATTAGAGCACAAGCAGTCAATGTCGAAGCAGTCCTCGGTGGTGCAAGTACCACTGTCGGTATAAAGACACACGCGAGGAGAACTACTGCCAGCGTTGACCCTCTTCGCACCACATAAGTCGCTTCTCGCCACTTGACCTGTACCACCGTTGCCACTCTCCTTCACAATGTTTCCCGACTGCCTCGCTCCAGGACATAGACGCAGGCCTAATCTCGGGATGCCATTCACTCGTGCCGCCTGTATTGCTTCCATCTTCCTTGTTACAAACCACAAACCACGACCAACTCCCCCCGTGCTCCTTATTCAGGAGCTGCCCCCCCGATTCACATCCACCACACTCTATATATCAAATCTCCCTCCCTTGTTGCATATACTATCCCGTCGCGTTTGGATTATACACGCATTCACAGATACCCCCAACAAATTGTACCTTAACAGTTGCTCTTATACCGCCCCTTTTGATGTGGGGTATCGGTGCTTCTGAGGTCTTGTGTGGGATGAGGAGGATGTGTGCAAGCTTGTGTGTGGTGTGCATCAATCTACGCGGTCAATGCGCAGGAAGCGGATATGTGGTATGCGCGCGCGCAATAATGGTTATGGTCAATGTTCTGCATCGGTCTACGGTCCTACCCCTTCCAACGTGCGATGGTCAAACATCGCGACGACTCCTCTGCTCTGTCTTTTCAAACCCTTGTCTTCATCTTCATCTTTTGTCTATCCATTTCCTCAACCTTCGCCCTGCAATCTCTCGCCCTGTGATACCATCTCCGTCAAGCATTCTACAACACACTCCTACAACATTTTATCCAACATTTTGCATCCCACAGGCGGGAGCGGTTGACCCGTCTCCTTCCTTACACTGTCCCTTTTCTCTATCCAATGATGTCGCCTCGTAACTGGCTTGGGAGTCGCAGACTTCGTTGGAATTTCATCACATATCCCCCTTCCCCCTCATTTCCTTCATTTGTTACATATCTTTCTCAGTATGCCAACAAGACCCTTTCATCAAGCAAGATCTCCGTTCATTATCTCAATTCGCACATAATCAAATCCGTCCCCCTCGTCAATGTCGTTTTGCACCATCCATTCACATTGCACATCTTCAACACCTGGCTTCTGAAGATCTGCCGGGGAACGGCGGGCTCCGTCGTGCAGACGAAAGCGCTGGCGCATTCGTAGGTGCTATAGGCTGGATAAGGAATGTGCATGAGTGGATGTACATGTGCACGATGTCTTTCATTGTTGTGGGGGACGCATAGAATACGACTGCGCGTTGTATATGTAAATTGTCCAGACATTACATGGCTGGAACATTAGGTTTTGGTGTTCCTGTGCCTGCTTGTGTGCATATCGTTATAGCATATGCACTTTTCGGAAATTTATCGCGATACTGTACTTGCAATAATTGTATTTTTCCAAACAAAGTGTGATTAGCAATATATTGTATCCATCTGACATATTACGGTAAGCACCCTGCTTGAGGTACGCACCCTTTGTCTGCCGGCTCCGACTCGCATAGTGCGGGATGATTATGGTGAAGGGTATGGATGTAGGGTTGTAGGCATCGTATCATTCAACCTAGCACCTTACAAATGATTACTCGAAAATGACTTGAAATTTAAAACCAGGTGCAATTTGGCAGACCCTGTATAAGTAAGATAATCCGATTCGGAATACCGTCAATGTCGTGCCTCTACTGATCCACTCGCGGTGCCGTCGTGCTAGAACATCGTAGTATTTGACATGCAAGCTTGGCTGCTGTACTTGGGAGTGTAGATGAATGACATCACCTCGGCATACAATAGAACCGCTTAAGTAGGAATTTACTCGAGTGTTCCTGGCGTCGAGTGCAGTCGCCTAAGCACAAAGACCCGTAACTAGGCCCAAGAAAGGGTTGGATCTACCTCAAATTGCGAACCTGAAGACGAATGAAGGCAAAACAGGTGTTCGGTGTCGACGTTCTTAGGAGGACTAGCTCGAAGTCTCGTGGACCTTAATCCACAACGTAAAGGTGTTCAGCAAAATCTTGATATCTGCAGTCTTTTTATAACTGGAAGACCATGGACCACTGAGCGGACCATTGATTTTTGTAGAGTATTCCGTGGAAGATGTGAGCCAGGTGAGACGTTCGTGAATAACAGCGAGGAAGGTGAATAATGAGCAGTCATTCTCAAACTCTGATTAGAGGTGAAGGTAACAAGGCCTGCAAGTGAGTTACTGGTGAAAAGGAGAAGGCAGATGCTGGAGGACTGTCGTGTTCATTAGCATAGGACCATTGTTGCCATCTGGAGGTTCCTTGATCGCGCCAGATGATAAAGGGTGTTCAACTCCGTCTATAATCCAACAATTCTGCAGAGTACAGATCAAGCGACATCACCGAATGGCAGATAGGATCTTGAATAAATGGAATAAATGATATGAAATGTAATAAAAAGCACCCGTAGGATTCCACCGTCACCAAACAGAATAAACCCCAGAAATAGCCAGCCTTCGGGAATGCCATAAAAGGTCCGTCACGAATGTAATCCCGGGATTTGGGTCTCAATCGCCCGGGTTTGGATGGCGATTCTTTGGGGAAGCTGCCATAATTGTTGGCGGAGAAACCTAGCATTAATCTTCCTAAAGTTAACTCTGTCAACATAAGAAGATAGACATATGGCAGATAAGAAGATAGGCCAACTGACACATACCTTTTCCTGTTACTTCCGGTGCAGCTCTAAGATCCGGTATGTACATCTTCTCTTCGTACCGACTCGGGTATGATAGACGCCTCCCATTGAGATCAGTCTGATAGAATTGAAGTCGTTAACGAAACATCGAAAGGGTATTCAGAAGCAAGACGGCAGAAAAGCGGTTAACGAAAGAGATTTGCAGACCAAGTAGAGTTTGATGCAGAGGGAAATATCATGATGATCTGCTTGTGACTGACGAAGTGGGGCACAACGCGTCTTTCTGAATGATGATCTTCGGGATAATCGATAAATCGTCGCAGGAATTTCAGATTGTATATTGCTTCGAAGAAGGCCGAATGGCCGCGTGAATGTACAGTGCCAGATTAAAAGACATTGCGAGGCGTAGCCGAGTTCAACGCATCTCTCTTGGCTTGGTGGGGCTGAACGTCCTCGGGTACTATCTCCTCAAATCCGAGGAGACATTTAAAATTCGAGAGCACAAGTGTTTCCAACACCACTTCGCATGGGGCATTCACTATATAATAGAGTTTTAGAGCCGTGCGTAACGCGACGAAACGTACGAAATATGATTCGTTACAACAGTGAGCAAATAGCTTAGGTGGTGTTTGAATAGAAAATAAACCCCACACTACTAATAAAGAAACTGTAACTTTGCTCAAGTAATAAGCATCTGAGAATGTCGAACTTTGAAGGGGGGAGATAATGGAGGATGTTTTGCACGCCTGTTACTCTTTGGTACATAATAAAAGTGTACCCATGTAGCAACCCAGTGAGATCTGGAGCACAAGTCTACGTGACAGCTGCTTCTCTGTACAGAGTCTGCACAGACTCTTCTACAGCATATGCAATCCACTATTATCGTCATAGGGCCATGCAATCTTCCACATCATCTTTCCATCAAGACTCGGGGTTATTTCCTGAAGCCAACTTGAAGTGTTCAAACTTTCACAAAGCTAGTGGATGGAGTAACTTTGCAGGTTGGGAAATAAGCTTTGGAGTCGAAGCACAAGATGAAAGCAAAGAACAATGAAGCTAGCGTTGTAATGGCGGAATGTGGTGTTGCTGCTTGTTGGGAGAGTCTATCGAGCGGATGCAGTGACGGTTGTGGTAGTCGTAGCCGGCTTGACGCGAGACGCGTCGCCATGACCGCGATGAAGGCGAATTACATAATCTCGATAAAGTAGATCGGCAAGATAATGATAATCATTTGGTTTCGATTCGATAACAAAGTTTGTAATGACTCGTCGAAGCGCTTACTTGACTCTACAGAAGCACTGCATACCTTCCCTTTACTGAACATAACGTGCTGATTGGAATCGGAGTCACCCATAGTCAAGGTATTCCGTTTTCTTAATGGCCTGCTTGTCTGGGAGCTCATCGATTGTTACAGACCTCCAACACAACCATGTCGTTCCCTCCTCACGACAGTGCGTAGATATATAATCGTTTCAGTTTTTTTTTTTGCTAATCTACTTGTATAGTCTCTGCCCAGTTTGATTTTCCGAAAGAAGAGGAAAAGGT
The DNA here is from genome assembly GCA_004379715.1 of Crucibulum laeve. Classification (NCBI taxonomy): domain Eukaryota; kingdom Fungi; phylum Basidiomycota; class Agaricomycetes; order Agaricales; family Nidulariaceae; genus Crucibulum; species Crucibulum laeve. The sequence continues at coordinate 1,063,848 of ML213590.1, forward strand.
CCTCGCCTTCTGGAAAGAAATCGACGCGTTCCAAACAAGTTTGAAGCTCTCTGAGGGCAAGCCTGAATTTTCATTTTACGACGGTCCCCCATTCGCCACAGGTCTACCACATTACGGACATTTGCTCGCGGGTACCATCAAAGTGCGTTTGGATGCACAACCTCTTCAACGATCGGAAAGATCTGACATATCATACCCCAGGACATCGTTACCCGCCATGCTCATGTTACCGGACACCATGTTACACGACGATTTGGTTGGGATACCCATGGCCTTCCTGTAGAGCACGAGATCGACAAGAAGCTGGGCATCACTGGGAAAGAAGACGTCATGGAAATGGGGATCGACAAATATAATCAAGAGTGCCGTGCCATTGTCATGCGATATTCCTCGGAATGGCGGAAAACAGTGGAAAGAATGGGTCGTTGGATCGATTTCGACAATGACTACAAGACACTAAACATTACATTCATGGAATCAGTATGGTGGGCCTTCAGCGAGCTATTCAAGAAGGACATGGTATACCGAGGCCTAAAGGTGATGCCATACTCGACTGGATGTACTACACCGCTGTCCAACTTCGAGGCGGGCCAAGCGTACAAAGATGTTAACGATCCTGCAGGTAGGCAAACATCATACATTTCATAACAAGGAGAAGTAAATTAAATGTGATATCAGTAACGGTCTCCTTCCCGCTGGTCGACGATCCTAAAACATCATTCCTCGCTTGGACGACTACCCCGTGGACTTTACCCTCCAATCTTGCCCTCTGCGTTCATCCAGATTATACTTACATCAAAATTCACGATGAAGAGCGGGATCAAAACTTTATTATCCATGAGAATCTTCTACGAACGCTCTACAAGGATCCCAAGAAAGCAAAATTCAAGAAGCTTGCTCAATTCCAGGGATCTGACATGAAAGGATGGCGATATGTGCCACTATTCGAATATTTTACCGATCAGGTAGATATCATTTATTATTTGAGGGCGAGATCCTGCTAATTTAATTGTTTTGAGTTTGAGGACAAGGCGTTCAGAGTCCTTGTCGATACATATGTCACAGATGCCGATGGTACAGGTATCGTTCATCAAGCGCCTGCCTTCGGTGAGGACGATCACCGCATTGCTATCTCCCATGGTGTCCTCCGTCCAGATGAAATGCCACCCTGCCCCATTGATGATGGAGGCCGCTTCACTCAAGAAGTACCCGATTTTGTCGGCCTGCATGTTAAGGTATGCGACATGCGATCAAATCAAAAGCTGTTATTCACTTTATAACAGGCTGCAGACAGCCCGATCCAGAAGGTCCTGAAGCAAAAAGGTCGTCTCATTGTGCAGTCGACCTTGAAGCATAGCTATCCTTTCTGCTGGAGATCAGGCACCCCTCTCATCTACCGTGCCATCCCAACATGGTTTGTACGGGTAACTCCCATCGTCGACGAGCTTGTCTCCAACAACGAGGGAACAAGATGGTGAGTTGATATTATCTGTATCTGAGATTACCTTTTATTAACTTACGAAAAGGGTTCCACAAAATGTCGGTGATAATAGATTCGGCAACTGGCTTGCCAATGCCCGTGACTGGAACATCTCTCGTAATCGCTATTGGGGTACACCCATCCCCCTATGGGCCAGTGAAGACATGGAAGAGGTGTGTATCCTTGTCATGTGTTTTTTTTCCATCGACGCTGAAGGTTCATTATAGATTGTCTGCGTTGGATCCGTGCAAGAATTAGAGAAATTATCTGGCGTCACAGGCATCAATGACCTCCACAGAGATAAAATTGATCACATCACCATCCCTTCAAAGCAAGGAAAGGGCGATCTTAAGCGTATCGAAGAAGTGTTTGACTGCTGGTTCGAATCTGGGAGGTTAGTTGTATAACACTCACTCTTCTGTGCTCCGCTCACTTTTCAATTTCAGCATGCCTTATGCACAGCTTCATTATCCTTTCGAGAACAAGGAGCTCTTCGAGCGCACACATCCTGCAGATTTCGTCTCCGAAGGTATCGACCAGACTCGGGGTTGGTTCTATACCCTTCTCGTTCTATCCACACACCTGTTCGGAAAGGCGCCCTGGAAAAACTTGATCGTTACAGGTCTTGTGCTTGCTGCGTGAGTTTTATGCCTTTTATGCGCGAATACAGGATTTGATTTATATTTCTGTAGCGATGGAAAGAAGATGAGCAAAAGTCTGAAGAATTATCCTGATCCCATTATCGTTATCGACAAGTATGGTGCTGATGCTACAAGGTAGGTTCTTATCTGGTGAGAAGACTAGAACCATGCTGAACATCTCTGCAGAATGTTCCTCGTCAACTCCCCCATCGTGCGCGGTGATAACCTTCGTTTCCGTGAAGAGGGTGTCCGCGAAGTCATTTCTCGCGTACTTCTCCCCTGGCTTAACTCTTTCCGCTTCTTCCTCGGCCATGTCGCACTATTGAAGAAGTCCACTGGACACGACTTCCAGTACAACGCACATGCACCAGTTCCTAATAATGTGATGGACCGATGGATCCTTGCGCGTTGCCAGTCGTTGATCAAACTTGTGCGCGAAGAGATGGCTGCATACAGGCTCTACACTGTCATCCCTCGTCTGTTGGATCTTGTAGATGAGCTCACGAACTGGTATATTCGCTTTAACCGGAAACGTCTGAAGGGTGAAGACGGAAAGGAGGACACCATCTCGGCCCTTAATACTCTCTTCGAGGCGCTCTTCACATTATGCCGTACAATGGTGAGTTGATCATCTTATGTTGACGAATATAAGCTAATAGATTGGCCCCAGTCATCTTATACCCCCTTCATGACCGAGAATCTTTACCAGTCATTACGGAAATTCATCCCCGAGGATTCTACTGCCGGTGATACTCGCTCAGTCCACTTCTTGAGCTTCCCCGAGGTGAAGGAGGAATACTTCAATGTTGATATCGAGAGGCAGATGCAGCGGATGCAGGCCGTCATTAACTTGACGAGAAACATCCGTGAAAACAATAACTTATCGCTCAAGGTGCATAAGTCTGAATCAGCAGGACTATTTTAACCTAACCATATTGTAGGTACCTTTGAAGGAGCTTTTAGTCTTCCACACAGATCCTCAATACCTCGAAGATATCAAACCACTCCAACGATATATTGAATCAGAACTCAACGTCCGGGATGTAGTCTTCAGCTCGGACGAGACACTCTCTGGTGTTAAATACAGTGCTGCTGCTGACTGGGCAGTATTAGGACGCAAGCTACGGAAGGATCTTGGCCGTGTAAAGAACGCTCTACCAAAGGTGTCTAGCGACGATGTCAAGGCGTATATCTCTACCGGAAAGATCACCGTTGACGGGATTGAACTAGTGGCAGGCGACTTGACAGTCCAACGCTATCTCGAACTTCCCCCCTCTACTAACCGCCAGTATGCGACGCACACCGATAACGACGTTGTTGTTCGCCTCGATATTCAGATCCACGCAGATCTCCAGGCTGAGTGGTTAGCTCGCGAGCTCACCAACCGAGTACAAAAGCTGAGAAAGAAAGCGGGTCTCCAAGCCACAGATGACATTGACGTCTTCTACCAATTCGAGGAGGGCTCTGGTGCAGATTTGATTGCTGCCATCCAAGAAAACACCACCATTATCCAGAAGACAGTCGGCTCTTTACCTACAGATGTGAAAGAAAAGAAGGCAGAGCGGGAAGTTCTCATCGAGGAGGAGCAGGAAGTGGCTGATGTCAAGTTTATGTTGTACCTGGTGAGGGTTTAATTGTATGATGGTATACTGGGGTAGAAGAAGAATTAAAATGCTTGTAATACATATACACGTGTGATGTTAAACTAGAATACAATCAATGCATACGCGCGTCCGGGATTATTTCTTTGAAGATCCAAATCCTCCAAAGCCCATGAGCTGAGCCATCTCGTTGTCTTGGTTTACTGTATCTTTTAGCAGCTCTAAACGTGCCTTCTCCTTCTCTGCTTTCTTCTGCGCTTTCTTCTCTTCGCGTAAAGCCAACTCCTTTGCCTTGACTTCAGCCAGCCGCTGATCGAAGTCGAAGGCCTTTGCAGACGCTGCTTCCTTAGTTCGCTCTCGGAGAAATGCTATTCGTGCTTGCACTTGAGCGAGAGTCGACCGTTCCAATTTCGTTGTTTGACCCAAAGCTCTTAGATCTACAGAGAACAATCAAGAGATGCTCATGCCGTGAAAACTAAATCGACTTACGTGCTCTGCTGTTAATATGATCGAGATATCCTACACTATCTTTGTATGTCCGGTTGCAAGTCTCACAGAAGAAACCTGGCTGGCCAGCTCCTTTACCACCAGGATTCTGTACAACCATCGTCTTGTTAAGGTTCTTGTCCAGTTCGAGGGGAGCATCTCGGGCCTTCATTAGCTCTGTGGGTTTTGGCAAGTCATCTCGCTTCCCTTTGCGAGGTCTCTTTCCTGGAGCATTAGTTAGAGGACAGAACAGAGGTGTAGGTCGGTGACATACCTTGCTTTAGACGCTCCTCGTTATCCTGCATGCGCTCGCGCTCCTCCTGGTCCTTGCGCTTCGCCCTCTCAGCATACTCTTCCTTGTCCCATTTTTTCCTGAAGTCGGTATCTGCGGCGTTACTTGCGCTGTTCTTGTCTGCCATGGCGAATGGCCGTTGGTCGTTGGTGGAGGTTTGAACGAGAGTCTAGTGACTCCAAAAGCGGCAGGACCCTGGAATGGATAAAGTCACATGTCTGTGAATCTTTTTTGGGACACAGGTTTCAAGTTTGCTGCTAACCGCTGAGCTCCAACTTACGCTGCGTGTCTGTTGTCTTCTCCTCAATGCTGCTGCCTGCGCCGGCTCTCAATACACATTTTACTCTCGCTCAATAATCTCAGTAATTCATAATGAACGGTACACACTTCAACAGCATCGAGCTCCCCATTGTCTCGTTTCCTCTCCCATATCGCGTGCTTATCCTCGCTGGCCTTGGGATCCTCGGTTGGGCTATGAATCTTCATGGCCTGGACTTTCTCAGTATAGATGTCATATCTGCAATGGAGCTGCGCACAGAGGGATATCTAGGAAGAAGTCCAATACCGACTCACCATCGTATAGGATTCGCCCACAGAGCTGAGACAGCCGCGTTATATAATGCCACCTACCGCGTCTTTGCTGCATATTCTGTCTTCTGCTTTCTGTCCTGGTCTTTCTTCGAGGTATCTACTGGTGGAGACATCTTTCTCCTAGATTCATATGGATATATACCCGCTGTTACCGCTCTCTCGCTCCTTATTGTTCTCATATGCCCATTTAATGTCCTGTTCAAGAGCGAACGCGACAAATTTCTTCAGTACGCGATTCACCTATGCATAGTTACCTTCGTTTCTGATGTTAATTCCACAGGACAATACGCAGATGTCTCTTTTCTTCCATGGATGCCCCAGTATATTTTTCTGACGTAGTTTTCGCCGATATTGGCACTTCGTTCGCAAAAGTGTTTGGAGATGTATGGCTTTCGCTAGGGATGCTACTGCCAGGAAATAGCATGTTAGTTCCTCCAACTATGCATGGGTGGATGCGTTGGGTACTACCTACGGTGATGAGGTATGTCCGTTTGAACTGGTTGTGTGTACCCTTATTCTAAGACATTTCTAGTTTTCCCTATGCAGTGCGCTTTCGCCAATGCCTTATCGAGTATAATCTTCCTTCAAACGAGAGTAGAAGGCCTCTTTACAACGCCTTGAAGTACGCGACCTCGTTTCCGGTGATATACCTATCGGCTGCGCAGCGGTTGGTTGTCATTGATCTTGTGAAGGTGAAGGGTGATGGAGTAATAGACGAGCCGTGGCATGGTGAGCATCATCTATTCAGGCTATGGTAAGTAAACATTTTTATGTCAACTTCCTTTTTACAACCCGCTCAATATCCGCATCAGGTTGCTCGCTGCTGCTGTGAACTCGATATATTCCTTTTGGTGGGATGTAACGAACGATTGGGGTTTGGAAATGTTCAAGCTTAACTCCCCAGAATTGCAGCAATCTATTCAGCGTCGCCCGTCGCCTCCCCGACGGCTTATGCTTCCACATCTGCATTCTGGTACACCGCTTATTTCTAGAGAGTCTCTCGACTCCGAGGTATCTGAGGATAATACTTCTTCTATTACGCTAAACGACCCTCCAAATCCTCGCCAACATCGCCGACCAAAATATCCCTGGGGACTTCGCCAAACCCTTCTTTACCCACTACCCGTATACCCTCTTCTGGTGTTTTTCAACTTTATTTTGCGGATGGCTTGGTCGATTAAGCTATCCAGCCATCTGTATTCGGAACGCGATGGGAGTGTTGCTTTCTTCTGGCTGGAAATCGCGGAAATGGCGCGAAGATGGTTATGGGTTTTCATCCGTGTCGAGTGGGAAGTGATTAAGAAGTCACGAGAAGGGAATCCCAAGGGACGCTTCGAAGATGAGAACGATTTACGCTATGAGATGCTTCCTACCACCCCCGACGGTTTACTTGTACAATCATGACATGTGATGAACAGTGTAGTGAGTACATCAACTTGACCGTGAGGGTCTGTGATGGTAAATACTCACCTGCTAATCACTAAGTTACTCCTAATAACGATGGATGATACGTGGCTTTGATTTGCGCTTTTGATGCTTGCTGTAAGATGGATAAGATACGGTATTCTTCCGTTGAAAGCTCCGTCTTTCGCCTAATAATTTGCAGTGTAAAGTGGTGCATGAAGGCATTTCGAAGAGAAGGAAGTGTTCATCCACTGCCAACCAAGACATTTTCTACTCGACGCCATTCGGACATTTCATATGATCTTAATTTAGAGCACACTTTCCGAGAGTCCCGTTCCTGGAGCACGATCAGTGATCACCCACACGTTCTGTCCCAGCGAATGCCGGAAGCTCAAAAGCATATCTGCCACAAGATATCCTGTTATGTGCCCGCATCCGGGATAAATTTATCCCTGCCTACTATCGGGAGGACCGGAAACGCTTTACTGGTCGCTAATCGCCCTCGGTAAGATGCCGGTCTAAAGATAGCTCAGGTCTCGTAGCTTTGCATTCTTCTGCATTTCACGGAACAAGTCGGTATGCCTGGACCATCCAACGATCTCAAGCCATAGTGCATTGGGTACATCCTTAGTCTCTTCTTCTCAGGAAAAGACCGGCGAACACACAATGGTCCTTCCTCCCGAGCATAGCACGTGACGATTAACAAATGCGGCGTCTCTTAGAGCCTCCATGGCTTTGGTGTGCGCTAAGTCTTTCCCGCAGCTGACACCAATGTATGTTCGTTTCGGGAGGATTCGACTCACTTGCGTGGTCATAGTTATCGTCAGATGACGGCCGTGTCACCTGTTCTTGCCGCTTCTCTTTCCCGTAGAGCAATGGGATATAAAAGCCCGTACACTTTGCCTGTTCATTCCAACAGATCCCACACCTCTTCCTTGGCAAAGACAACCACTTCTTACTCTCTATTAACACTATGAAGGTGTTACAGCTTCCTTCGATTTACGCCGCTCTATATGCTAATTATTTGCCTTCTAGGTCCTCGCTATTCTCTACGACGGTGGAAAGGCTGCTGAGGAAGAGCCCCGTCTTTTGGGTACGGTTGAGAATAAGGTAATACTCAACATTGACTGTGCGTATCGTACATGACGCTAATAGTTATATACTTGCAGCTCGGTATTGCAGAGTGGTTGAAGTCTGAAGGCCACGAATTTGTCGGTAAGCACGATCCATTCACTACTGCTGTAAATAGCACCATGCTGATCTTTATTTTCTCTAGTATGTCTCTTCTTCAAGAACATAATCATTCCATTGATCTCTATCACAGGTATCCAGCAGTAAGGAGGGCGCAGACAGTGACTTCCAAAAGCACATCGTCGATGTACGTACCCCCCTATTTTCAGCGCGTTAATGGGTTCTCATGTGATCCATAAATAGGCTGAGGTCCTGATTACCACCCCCTTCCATCCCGGGTAAGTCTTTGACATTGACTTTAGGCGAAAACAAGCTTCTTACGGTTCCGTCCATTAATTAGCTACCTCACCCGCGATCTCATCGAGAAGGCACCAAAACTCAAGATCTGCATCACTGCTGGTGTTGGTTCCGACCACATTGACCTCAATGCTGCCGTCGACCACAGGATCCAAGTCCTTGAAGTCTCTGGTTCCAATGTCGTCTCCGTTGCTGAGCACGTCGTCATGAGCATCCTTTTGCTCGTCCGCAACTTTGTCCCTGCTCACGAGGTACTGTTTCTATGAACTGTCTACAGTGTATGTTTACTAAACAGTGTTATAGATGATCGAGCGTGGTGACTGGGTCGTTTCTGACGTTGCTAGGAACGCCTTTGACTTGGAGGCCAAGGTTGTTGGTACCATTGGTGCTGGCAGAATCGGATACCGTGTACTTCAGCGCTTGGTACCCTTCGACTGCAAGGAGCTCCTCTATTACGACTACGCTCCTCTCCCTGCAGGTGTGTATCGTTTCCAATCCATACACATCAAATCACTAACGAGTACACGAATAGCTGCTGCTGAGGCCGTCAAGGCTCGCCGCGTCGAGGACCTAAAGGAGTTCGTCTCCCAGTGTGATGTTGTTACCGTCAACTGCCCTCTGCACGAAGGTACCAAAGGCCTTGTCAACGCCGACCTCCTCAAGCACTTCAAGAAGGGTGCATGGCTTGTCAACACCGCCCGTGGTGCCATTTGCGATAAGGACGCCGTCGCTGCGGCCCTTAAGAGCGGTCAGCTGTCTGGTTACTCCGGTGATGTGTGGAATGTCCAACCCGCACCCAAAGACCATGTCTGGCGCACGATGAAGAACCCCCTCGGTGGTGGAAACGGAATGGTACCCCATTACTCTGGAACCACCCTCGACGCTCAGGCCCGCTACGCCAACGGTGCCAAGTCCATCCTTGAGAACTACCTCAACGAGAAGCCCCAAGAGGCACAGAACATCATCGTTGGTCTTGGCAAATACGAGTCCAAGGCTTGTGAGTATTATGATATCCGTCATCATTACACTTTGTTAATGCTATTGGTACAGATGGCCAGCGCTGAGGGGTTTTCGAGTCACCTATCTATTATCAATTTCATTTGTATTATTGGATGTACTATTTACCCTGCATATATAAAAATACCAATGCAAGACCCCTCGCTCCTATAACGCTAGTGAATATAACTGTCCGCAAGTTTGCATTCACTGCATAATCCGTAATTCGCCTTTCTCATAAGTACATCAATCATCCAATAATAATATACAATAAGCTATCTACACCCTTCTCCCTACATATCCCACCCACCATTAATCATCCCTCTTAAATCGATCCTCCAACATTTCCTTAAAATACTTCTCCAACTTATTTGCACATTTTGTGTAGATGGTCGTCTCTGGATTGTATAGTCGACAGTTATCTATGATGAGCTGCACATCAGCAGCAAACGCCTCGACGGAGTCATATCTCTTCGCGCCGAGTTTGTCTTCCATTGTGCTGAAATCTGAGTATAAATAGAAGTGAGATACAAGATTTGGAAGAAGTGAGCGGGAACGAGGACGCACCCATAGGATTTTTGACGACGTCGTAGTAGTCCGGTACGTCCTCGCCGTTGACGGGCGTGAGAAATGGCCATGATTGAGAGTAGACTTTGAGATCTCGGAGAGCGCGATCCATGAAGCGGAAGTCCGCGCCTCTTGGACCTGGCCGAATTGGGCTGGAGGTAGAGACATTTAGTGAAGCAAGGTAAGAAGTAGTATCATAGACGTACTTTGCTGTCATTTCTGGTGTCCATCCACTTTCTCCTGCAGTATATATAAGGAGTGGAAAGGAAAGAGAGATAGAACGATACTGACGTAGTCCGGGCACATTTTTCGGATCCACCGTCACTCCCTCCGGTGCGCCCTCCTGAAACTGGGGTAATCCCGGATGGACAATATGCGACTTACTCATCTCCCTAATCTTCGTCATAATCGCCTCCTGCTGAGCAGCCACAATCTTCGCCTTCTCTGGATAATCCACCTTCCTCACCATCGTACATTGCATGATCGTGCCCCCCTCATAATCCTTAATATACCCCGCCCATACCGACCGATCCAGTGTAATATCCTTCGAGAATCCCTGCTTCTCAAAGTACCCTACAGCGTAGTTGTCCGCGTACGTGAGGAAATACATCATGTCTGGGTATATTTTCTTGATATGTGCTTTGAAGTAGTCCATGAGCATTCCGCCGTAGCCTTTGTCTTGGTATACCGAGTTGGTGGCGAAGAAAACAATCTCGGCGAACCCGCGGTGAGGGAAGGGGCGGTAACAAATCCCACCGACAGCTTTGTACCCCCGCTTGACGATGGCAAGTGCTTTAGAGTTGCAGTCGTAGACGAGCCGCGCGATGTATTCTCGCGGCATTTTGGGTAGTTGTTTTTGGAAGAGGGCCTTGAGACCAGTTAGGACGACAAATGAACGCGGCTGGCCATCGTTTTCGACGGCGATGACTTGGATTACGCCTTTGCGGAGTTCGGCTGGGCCAGCTTTCTCAGTTCGCGTGGGAGGCTACGAAGATATTAGTTTTAAGCTGAATAAAATGATAGAATAACGCACTCCGGCCGAAGACCTGGCTCCAGAATCAACCGTTACACCTGCAGCAAGCCGAGTAAGCTGGCCCTCGTCCATCTTGTCCTCCACCTTGACCTTGGTCTCATACCCATTCGTATTGATCTTGCCATTCATCTGTGCCTGCTTCTCACCCACTGGAGGAGCTAGTGACGTCGGTGCTGTATGTGCCTTCTTGCTCTTCTTCCCTGGTGCCTTTTTACCACTCCGTTTGCCTACTGGAGGGCGTGATTTGGAGCTCGTGCCGACGGTCATACGGGCTGCGAGCGGGCGATCTTCTTCATCATCGTCATCGCCATCATCTGCGCCGCTTAGTGAGGATGCCGATACTCGTCGCTTCTTAGAAGGGTGTATTGGGATGTCGCTGAGCACAGAGGATGCAGGCGAAGCTGGCGTGCTATGGAGTTGGGCACCTGGAGGCGTGTTAGCCAGATACGCGACAAGAGAACCATACGCGCCTGGTGAAGAGTTGGAAACAGTCATTTTCGATACATGGTGTGTCATTTGTCGACGGAGAGACGTGATATCCTCGTCGTCATAGTCAAAGTCTAGTAGTCGTCCTGAGTCCTGTTATGTGTAATTCAGCATAGATTCTTCACGGCATTCAAAAAGACGGAGCACCTGAAAGAGACAAGAGTCTTTAGGAGGTGTATTACACAGCTAGCACTTGAGACTGACCTGTAAAAGCTCGTCAAGACGAATCGCCACGCGACTTCTTCGCTCGAACTCTCCGCGGCCGAGCTCAGACTCGTCTGCATTGTGTTGTCGGGTGTCATGTCCGCATTCGCATTGCTCGAGGTACGTTGAAGGTATATCATCGTCGTCTGAGCCGTATTGTTCGAGATCGCCAAGAGAAGATTCGCCGAACTGTTCGTCGAGGACGACGTCTATGCCTGGTGGCGGATGGAGGCCGGGGCAGGTAGTGCATACTGAGCAAGGAGAGTGGCGAGCGATCTTGAGGGCGAGAAGGGAATCATTGAGCCTGCTTTGGAGGTGGGAAGCGGGATATGCGAGCCTCATGGGGACGAGGAAGAAAGGACGGAGGAGGACTAAGAGTCGGATAGTGTCATGAATGAAAGCACGGAGGAAGACCCTGAGTGATCGGTGATCGCACGTGGAATCCATTTCTGGCCATGGAGCTGCACATTAGCTGCCATCACTATTTTTGTCTTTTCATCATGCACTGGAGTCTCGCATCATCCTCAAGCTTTCTTTCTGTGCTCTCTTATTCTTATTCACGACTCCTAATGGTCTGAAATGTATCCTACCTCTATACCCATTACAGCCTCTGTACTCTTCTACCTGCTCTGTATTCTCTCTCTCCTCACGTTCCAAGCCTACGCATGGATAGACTACCCTTCAGACGGCCTCGCGACCATGACCCACTACGGCCTCCCCAAGGACTTCGTCGCAGCTTGTGGATGCACACCTACCAGCACACACTACCCCACTGCTGCTCTCTCCCAAATGGCATACGGCAGCGCACGTGCATACGGTACGTCTACGTCCTTTGGTCTCGTCGTGTATACGTATGACCTTACAATTTTAAACTTTGCAAACAGGACCAGCATGCGGAAAGTGCTTTAACCTCACTTTAGTTAACCCTGTCACCGCGACGCCGCCGTTCTTTCCGCCTGTTACAACATTTATAGTCGTCAAAGTCACGGATTTGTGTCCCTTATCTGGAAATGGGTGGTGTTCAGCGACAGAGGATAAGCCCAACGCGTGAGTCGTCATTATGGATGGTCTAACACGTAGATTAATAGTAAAATGAACAGTGCTGGCGCGTTTTTGAACTTTGACCTTGCATTTCCGTCAGACGCGATTCCAGCCGACTTCTTTCCGTCAGATGAAGCAACTTATGGCTACAAGGTACATACCTTCGCACATTATTCAGCCCTCAGTAAGGCTCACATTTACCTTCAGGACTTTGGCGTGTGGAATATAACCTACCAAACCGTCTCCTGTCTACCCAACTGGAATGGCGCAAATGATGCTTTTGCATTAGGCAGCGTTGACAGCAGCGGGGGCGATAGCGTCTGCTGTCCCGCGAACCCAACCGTATGTCCCTCTTCATATCATCCTTCTACCATCTATTATCCCTTCCATATGTCTTTGTCTACTTCTCTATCCATCCGAGTACTAACCCACCATTCCTCCCAGGGTAACACAAACGACACCTGTCCCTCTTTTTCTGATGCAAACGGCATACCGTGAGTAATCCCACCCGAGATCATCGTACCGCGTAGCAGCATACTTACCACCTCGTCGTTTCCTTGCTTCCCAGGCCCGATACCACTACCAGTCCAGCGGGAAAAGCTGCCGCACCGACTACACCCATCTGCATTCTCCAGATCATTCTCACAGCGGTTATTTTTACGCTGTGATCTCAATTCAATTGAATAGAGGCTAAGTATATTCCGGACCGTCGTTGATGCTGCTGCGCGTTGTAGCCCCTGCATACCACTTACGATATACCATAGTTATACCCCTTCGTCAATGTTGCAACAGTGGATGCGCAGCACTTGCTGTATTTTTAGTCCTTTCTTGCATGGGCACTTGGACAATGAACGAGATCGAGCTCCGGAGAAACTTCTTACTTGTCTACTCGTATTCGCACCATCTTCTTGTAACTAATCTCATTCGCGAATTTGATAATGGAAAGGTCATTTCGAAGTTCGCGTAGTAGGGGACGGAAGTATTTAAATAATATCAGAGAGTTCAGAATGGCTATTGTGAAATGATAGTTATAGGGTGTGTACGTTAAGTAGTGATAAAAATACATCTCAATAAATGAGCAACAGGCACCCCAAGTAGATCGACTCTCTGCTAGGTAGCCCTCATCTAAGAAACCGATAGCAGGTGAAGTCTTCAAGCTAAACGCCTATAAAAGAATATTGGTACAATTACCCAGCTAAATGCGATATGTCACAACATTACCGCTCGACGTCGTCCACCTTACTGTACTTCGCATTAACTGCTCCAGGGAGGAAGCGACGCACGAAGCGGAGGCCACCCAGCCACACAAACACACCACCTGCCACTCCGACGAAGACGACCCCAAAGAAGAAGTTGGAGAAGGAAAGCGGCACTGCGACCTCCGCTGCGGCAGCAGAAGCCTTCTCCTCTTCCTCCTCAGTGTGCGTAGCAGGGGTGGTAGGCGTGCTGGGGGAGCCAGTGATCACTTCATTCTGGTGATTCTCTGTCTCTTTCACGGCTGCACTTGTGCTGGTTATAGAGTCCTGTTAATAGGAGTAACAAAGAATTTATTTGTACGATGGACTTTATGTATAAAGGAGCTTAAAGCTCAGCGTGGAGAGGCACCTCTTTTCCTTCTTCGTCAACATCAGGTTCGACAGTGAGCTATGAGAGGGGCAATGCAATGAGTAGATGAAGCGATACGATAATAGGAGGGCCCTTACCTCGCCGGAATCCACGATGATAACGTCCTCCTTGGGACGGTCTGAAGCACCTTTTGCGACGTTTTCTGCAGTGAACGTAAGTTGTGTACTAAATAAATAAATCACACAGCACCCACCGATTTCACGAACGATATCCATTCCGTCCAGAACCTTTCCGAAAACGACATGCTTTCCGTCCAGCCAGCTGGTCACGATAGTGCAGATGAACTACGATGCTATTAATCGAAGATATAGACTATAGCGGCAAAATGCTTACGAATTGAGAACCGTTGGTGTCTTTTCCAGCGTTAGCCATAGAGAGAATCCCGGGGCTAGTGTGGCGGAGTTTGCTGCAGGATGTTGGAGGAAGGGGATCGTGCATTACAGATGTTACTCACAAATTCTCGTCCGCGAAACGGTCACCATAGATAGACTGCGTATCATAGTAAGCAAAAGAGGATTGTAAAACAAAATCCAAACTACCTTTCCGCCGGTACCATCACCACGGGCTATTACAGAAATAAGTATTCCGTCCTGAAGCATTCCTATTCATAAACTTACTGAAGTCACCACCCTGGATCCTAACAGAACAAAATCAGTATGGGTTTCTAGTCTACTGAACAGGAGCGAACGTACATGAAGTCCTTGATGACACGATGGAACTTGGAGCCCTTATATCCAAAGCCAAGCTCAGTGCCATCCTTTCTCTTGCCAGTCGCAAGTGCGCGGAAGTTCTCCACGGTTTTGGGGACGGTCTACAATACACACACGCTCAGTTTCCCCACGAATACCGAGGTGTTAAACCACACTCACTCCACCAAAGAGGCCCATGGTGACTACATGTGCAGTTAATAAATTAGATTCATAATTTGCAACCCTGTACACGCTACTCACTCCTTCCAAGGTCTTTGTCGCCATGCTTGATGTCGAAGTAAACCTTGTTGGTGATTTTGGGGCCCTTCGCTGCCTCTGCGGACTGCGCGCAGAAAAGAGCCGCGATAGAGACGACGATGAACGCAATAGAAAGACGACCAAACATGGTGGAGCAGAGGAAAGTGAAGGAGGTAAGGAACCGACGTGGCGAAGTTGTGTCTCCAAGGAACTTTGGAGAAGCGTGGGAATCTAGTCCCTAATAACCCTTGGGGCTAGATAGCCGTGTGTAATGTACATACGCGTCTTACTTTTGACAAACTTTTGAACAGTTCAGAAGTATAAAACACGACATGTTCCCCTCTCATCCTATACATAATCATAGACCGTTCGCTAGCTTCTCCAACGCATATCCACTCGCAATCTGGAATTCTGAAGCACCAGAGCTGACCATCACACCGCCCTTCTTCGTCAAGCGACCTTGAGCACGCACAACAGCCTGCATACGCTTCTCTGCCTCTCCTGAATGGTCGCGATCCCAGTCCTTCTTCTTTTCTTCCTTCTCCGTCGTGTGCTTCTCGACTTTTGGCTTGTGTGCCTTTTGGGATTTGCTCTTCCCGCCTGCGGCAGTGACGGATTTGGGTGCTTCTCGTAACGCGAATGCCTTCGCCAAATGACCGAGATGGAGATTGCGAATGTGGAATATGTGCTTCTCGTTGGATGGATGGGTAGCATATGCACGGATATGCGATAGATAGGCTTTGCGAGCACTTGTCACATTCTAAGAGCAGTGTCAATATTTAAAAATCAGCGGCAGATAACGTGGATCACGCACCTCCTTCTTTCGCAGCACCCATCTCTCGAAGGCCAGTTGAACCTCTGTAGCCCGTTCTTCATACTCGATGCCATTGCCACCAAACCCACTTCGAAGTACAGTCTCCGCGGCAACACCTGTCAGTGTGATGTTTTGCGTGCCATCATTAACAGTATCGCCTTGCATCTTCGTTTCAACCCATTTCACCCACTCAGATTCGCTTGGAAGTACCATGCTCCACGCCTCACCACCTTTACCAGCACGAGCGGTACGTCCGACACGATGCACGTACTCATTTGCACCTCCTTCAGTAGGCAGATCATACTGGATGACTGCACGAACGAGAGGTAAATCGAGACCGCGTGAGGCAACAGATGTACAAAGCAGAATCGAGGATGACGACGGAGGAGGGCCTTTGTTTTTCTCGGAAGGACTTCTCGAGAATCCCTTGAGAGCAGCCAGACGTGTGGCTGTCGGTAGTGAACCGTGCAGACGGTATATAGAAGTATCGGGGAGAAGAGCACACTTGGCCTCCACCTCTTCGCCCTTGAATGGCTTTTTAGGGGATTTGACTTCTTCATCGGAGTCATCTTCGCCGCTTTCCCCTTCTGAACCATCACCCTCAGCGGCAGCCTCTGTCTCGCCCGACATTGCAGATCCGCCAAGCAATTTCCAGTGGAAATCTACAGAGTCCGTACAACTGAGGAAAATAATGATTTTCGTACCCCGTCTTGCCTGTGACTGAGCTATCAAGGTGCGAAGAAGAGCCACGAGAGCCACAAGCCGAAGCTTCAGAGGAACGACGAGATATTTTTGAGAGAGTTGGGAGGGAGGCGTAAAATTCTCCGCAGGAAGTCCTATGGCAGGTGCATTTTCGTTGGTAGGCGTACTTGACCGAAGCGGTTCCTTGTCCACTTCTGTAGCTTTAATCATGACGGGATTTATTAATGCCGTTCCAGCCAGCTTTTTCACGTCCTCGCGAATGGTAGCAGAACAAAGAATAGTACGTCTCCGACGCTCCCAATCCCATCCTCCGACTTCTATGCTGTTGCCATCCTCGACAGCTTTTATCGCGAGTCTTCGACGTCCGTCGAGTCCCTTTATAATCCCATTGATGGTATCCTCGAATCCAAGCTCCATGAGTCGATCAGCTTCGTCGAGTACTAGCCAGCGACATTTGCCGATATTAAAAGAAGAGGTATTTTGGAGATGATCTAACAGCCGTCCAGGAGTGGACACAAGAATGGGCACTCCTTTCCGTAGCCGAGCCTTCTCGTGAGTGCGTGTAGCACCACCTATGAGTAAACCAGAAACTAGCCAGCGTGTCAGTCGTTTTGAATTATCACCTTCGCCGTCGGCTTCGTCTTCAGGTCGCAGACGAAGCTTAAGTAGTATTTCTAGCACGTCTGATATTTGCTTCGCAAGTTCACGAGTGGGCGTGATAATAACAGCGAGAGTGCCTATAGATCGGTCGATATATGAGAGTGAACTGAGAGGTAGAAGATCCTCAATGATAGGAAGGAGAAAGGATAGTGTTTTTCCAGAGCCAGTTTGCGACTGGATAAAAGCGTCTCGGATGTCAGCTTCACTAGCTGCAGGAGCAAGGAGAGCGGGAAGTGATGCACGCTGTATAGCTGTAGGCTTTTCGATATTCATCTTACTTGTGAGATGCGAGATAAGGAGGGGGTTCAGCCCAAGCCCTGTAAATGTGGAAGAATCCAGAGGTGCATTACTGGGAAGTGCTGCTGGTTTCACCGGTCCTGGACGAGCAACCGCTTCAACCTTGGGATTAGAAGAAAATAGCGAAGATATTATTTGGGGTGCGCGTGCATTTTGTCGTGGTTGGGTGGAAGGGGCAGTAGTGGTTTCCGTGCGGGCAGATTCTTTGCGTGCACGTTCCTTGGTGGGTTCCTCCTTTCGAGGCCGTTTGGCCGGTCGTTGTTCAACATCATCTCCGTCTGCTAAGGGATTAGGATTAGAGACAGATTTTTCGTCTGTTCTTAGTTTGCGTTTCACAACGCGTTTTGCTTTCAGCCTTGGGAGTTGAGTTAACTTCGATCAGGTGAAGAGCGATTTGTGAAAAGAAGACGCACCTATCCGTCCATCTCCCGCCTTTTCTCCCGCTTTCCTTTATTCGGAAAGTGCTATCGTTGGCCGCGATATTCAGTACCAGTCCGTCGTCCATACTGTTCGCGATGAGCAGCAGGAGGCGTTTAATAGATAAAATATAGTTTCGTGACAGATGTGTGTGACTGAAAAGTGCATCCATAAATTCGCAAAATGTACAATTTGTCAGCAAAAGGGGGTGAGTCAGTTTGCTTTGTCGCCGTCGTCGACGCCAAAGACGTCCAGCAGCGCTCTCTACGGCCATTTTCAACTCTTTCTGGTACCACCATCGGCTTGCTCGACATCGTACGTACGCATAGCTACCCTTTACTCCTACTTAGCACCGCTGACGGGACTCTAGCAGCATCGACAACACCACGACTATTCATTACCCCTCGCACTTTGAGCTCATCACCGCCCTCGACCACCTCGACTAATATCTATTACTCGTTTTAGATTCAAATGGTGTCGGCCCCACCACCAGTAACCGATGGGACACCGCCGCCCCCAGTGACCCCAGGTGGCACATACACCATCCAGGTCGGTTCACGCCTTTCCCACCAACTCCTAACCCTAATACACTACTAATGTGATTGTGACAGACAGTGCAAGTTGGCTGCAAGATCTATATTCGCCGACCAGGTGCCAATGGCGAGACCGAGGAACGTCTGGCAGAGATCCTCTCCATCCGCGACAAACCTGTCAACAAATACGCTCGCAGAAGTACAGCGGTGAAGGAGGAGGAAAGCACGAAACCAGAGGATCAATGGGAGTACTTCGTTCACTGGGAGGCGTTCAACAAACGTCTAGATGAGTGGGTTTCTGGGTCGCGTTTGGTGCTTAGCAGGGATCTCGAATGGCCACGCCCGAAGGCATCCCCAGCGAAGAAGAATTCTACTGCCAAAGCCCCAGGCAAAGCACCGCGGCCGTCGCAGAATCTACTTAGAAAGGCTACATCCAATGCTATGGGTATGTCTCCAGCCCCCGGGACGCCTACACCAGGTCCTGGTGGAGACTATTCTGCATCCCCATCCCCAGCTCCACTATCGCTAAAGCGGAAAGCACCCCATGACGAAGAAGAGGAGGAAGAGGAGGAGGACGCAGAAGGAGAGGATGATGCTGAGGGAGATATGGATGTCGACGACGGCGAGGTTCAAACCTTTGACTTAAGTATGCAAGAACCAATACAAGAGCCTCCGGCACTCTCATCATTCAGCAAGGAGCAGGAGATCGAGAAACTTCGTACATCTGGCTCCATGACCCAATCTATTTCTGAAATCGCGCGTGTCAAGAATTTGAATCGTCTACAGATAGGGAAGCACGAGGTTGATGCCTGGTACTTCAGTCCATATCCAAAGGAATACGCCCATCTCCCTGTGCTCTACATTTGCGAATTCTGTCTATCCTTCTATCCATCCCCAATGATGTTTTCGCGTCACCGGCAACGGTGTACGATGCTACACCCACCGGGTAATGAAATCTATCGCCACGAGGACATTTCCTTCTACGAAATCGATGGGAAGCGACAGTTGACATGGTGTAGGAATTTGAGTTTGCTTTCTAAATGTTTCCTTGACCAGTATGTCAACCTTTCCGGAATACTTTCCATTTCAACTAACATATTTACAGCAAGACCCTTTATTATGATGTTACACCTTTCATGTATTATGTGATGGTAAGCCTCCTTCCTTTTGACGTCGGGATCTAACGCTAACGCGTCTGCGATATAGGCGAAGCGCGATTCAAGCGGTTGTCATATCATCGGTTATTTCTCCAAGGAGAAGGAATCGGCAGAGAATTACAACGTGGCTTGTATCCTTACGCTGCCGCAGCATCAACGGCATGGTTATGGCAAGTTGCTTATCGAATTCTCCTATGAGTTAAGCAAGAAAGAGGGCAAACTTGGAAGTCCAGAGAAACCTCTCAGTGATTTGGGCTTGCTGGGATATCGTGCCTATTGGGCGGAGACCATTATCGACCTGCTCTGTAGCGGAGAGACAGAACTTAGCATCGATGAGATTGCGACGAGGACCTCCATCACGCACGCGGATGTGATGAATACGTGAGTCTCCGACAATAGAACGATTTCATTCACGCCATTAACTCTGTCATTTACAGATGTACAACATTACAGCTCTTCAAACACTACAAAGGGCAGCATATTATATGTTTGAACAATCAAGTAATGGAGAAGTATAATAAGGCGAAGACGAAGCGACGTCGGAGAATATACCCGGAGCATCTCAAGTGGAAACCTCCAGTTTTTACTCGAGATCAGCTTCGCTTTGGATTTTAACTGTTGTATCTTTTTATTTGGTATCTGTACTTGTATATTATTATAGTGACACGCTTCTCGTCTAAATTTTAGAGCATGGCCTAAGAGTTCCATTATTGTATTGTTCGTCGTCAACGGTACTCAGTTTACTTCACGGTGTGTTTTGTCCTTTGTCGAAGTTCTTCCTCCTCGATGCCACCAAATGGTGCATCGTTATGTAGATGCCGTCTGCTTATTGTTGGCGAGGCTGGCTCTGAAGCTGCCGGAGAGAACATGCCTACCCCTGATAGCTTCAAATTACTCTCCTCAGTATAGTAGACATGCGGTGGTGAAGTGACGTTTAGTGAATCATTTGATTCGTATGGTGCAGCATCGTGGAGAACACTGCGTCGGTTGTGTAAAGTGTGGTCCATTATTGTTGATTCACGCTCAGAGTCTGTGTACGTAGAGTCTGAATCCGGGGATGAAGGTCCATGGACTCGAATGGCTGGCGTATCGTTCGTGATATGGATTGTTGATTTGTCACTCGTCGAGGCTTTGACATCGTCAACAACTCCCAACGTACGCGCGATGCCATAGGAGGCAATATCCTAAATATGTATATGAGAATCGGTCCAAACGCCTCGTTATAGTCCTGAAAGGAAGACATACCAGAAGGCCCAGAATGATGAGTGGGAGAACTATGAGAAGAGCAAAAATCCTGGAGCTATAGGCGATCCTGCCTACCCATGAATTACTATCATAATACCATAGGTACTTAAGATAGTATCTCCAGAGTAGGCCAGGAATAGATGAAAGCTCGACTTCGGAGAGCTGGAAGACGTAGGTGGTTACGTTCATCGTAGCTTTCGATGGCCGGAGTAATCAGAACTTTGAAAGTTGAAGACTAAGTTTAATGCACTCGTTGGATGAAGAGCAACCCTCCAGGCGATCAGTCGACCAGAGAATGACGCGTCCGATACAGAGCGTCCTGTACCATGAGGCTATATGTAAGTATCCAATTGTGATATACTAAAATTCAGCGTACGGGTGGATGGATGCTTTGGCGGTCTTGTCTATGGAAAGCTTGAGCGTGCAGTTAGTGGTCCGGCGATGACCAGATCAGTCACATGACTCTCAGACATGTGATAATTCACCAGGTCCATGACGCCTTGGTCCTTGCAACCTCCATCATAGCCATCATCTTGAAATGCACATTATGCACCCTTTCTCATATATGCCAGCTCTCATAAAATGCTCATATACCCTTAAAATATCGTAGAATTTTCCGAATCGCTGTCACCTGACAAGGGAATAAACTCTGCATTGCATCAAAAAGTTCGCAAATGGATCTAGTGCAGGCTTTCCTTGGTATACCTATAATTATACATCTCCTTGGAGAAAATCGGCAATTACTCGATGACGATCCTAAACTGCAGGTACGGGTTCTATGTTACTGATATTGTAGGTAAATCATAATAGATGAACCTTCACCAAAAATCAAGTCGAAGCAGGAGTGGCCCAGTGCCTTGGGTTAACACATTGGAACATTATATTCCATCGAAGACAATGTATACAGTAAAGACGCTGCCAAGGTAGAATATCGCTTGTACCAATGAGAGTGTAGAACGTTATCTCCCCAGTAAATTTCATCACGTCTACAGAACTGCAGCAGTCCGTAACGCTCTTGGATGCTGTCAAATCGGCGGTGTCAAGTATAGGACTCTCCGAATGCGTACTTTTCGGTTTCTACTACGCAAGATTTACGTCGAACTCAGGTTTCGTGCGTGATTCACCAGTTAACCAAGTTAAATGTCAACTTCACATTTTACCGGAGGTGCACGATTGCCGAATACTATTCTGAGGGACTTCGACAGAAATGAAATACCTATGAATACCCGTATACGGCCCGTTGAATATCCGATAGTTTAGGTACAGGCCGTGCACACTTGTACGCATGGTCTGTCCTCCCAGTGGACGTGTTACCCATTACTCCGCTTTGCTATTTTTAATTGAGTATGTAGTACTTGTTTTAGACGTTGACTTTGGGGTATTTTTATCGGTCGAGATGTGGCGCTCAGGATATTATTATCACGTCTGTACAACCATATACAATCAACACATCATTTCTGTCAAGATCCACTGTACAGTTGCACAACTGCTTACTATCAAGCTGTCGGTTATGGAGTTAATTTGCTTGATATCAGATAATTGTCTAGTGACTGCTATCCAAAGAAACGAATACTTAATAAAATGAGCAAGAGTTCAAACAGTCTGATCAGAGACAGGTGTCATTTCGGGTATACACACAAAAGAGTCAGATATCCAACGAAAACTGTACGGGTGCGAAGATAGCGAGATATATAGAGATGGGTAGCAGATCCATGAACAGCAAACAGAATGTACGAAACACCAATGATGGGATAGAAGGCACTAGGGATACATGGTATTTGAAGGGAAGACGACACCATCCGAGCGGATGAGGATGATGGGACGACGTTTGACTACTTGCGACTCTGGTGGCAAGCATCCAAGAACTTCCGTACACCTAACCTCGACGTATGGAGAAGGCTCAGACCCAAAGAAGACGTGGACAGGATCAGTCTTCGAGAAGTTCTCGCCGTACACAGTAAGCATCTTGGAAGCATGGGGGTTCGGCTTCGACAAGACAGCACGGGATTGTGCACAGTTAGACTTCGGAGCTTCAGCCGCACGATCAGGAGGGAGGTATTTGACCACGCCTGGGAATGGTGTCACAGGTTTCGAGGGTATGGGGAAGGAGTTTGTTTGAGGAGCATGCTGGTTGTCGAAAAGCATTGGAGGCACATAGAAGTTATATCGGATTTGGTCTAGAAAATAAATACCAAGTCAGCATCCATAAAATATTACGTGAAATATGATCAAAAACGTACCAGTACCGACGATAGTCCAAACGCTGGTCTCGCCAATGTCAACTTGCCAGAGGGCACCAGAGGATGCACCTCCATCGCTTCCAGAACCGCGGCGAGAAGAGACAGAGCCTGCAGAGCTAGGCCTGCGGCGATTGCCTTTAGCAACCGGCTTGCTGATGCCACCCGTGCTGGAAGTACCGCGAGGCTTCTTCGTCCTGACCTTGCCACCGTCGTTGGACATGAAATCAGATGTCGATGGCGACGCAGGAGCACTATCCACGGATCCCTGGTTGAAATAATCAGGGCCGTTGGACGAAACTGGAGTAGACGCCACAGGTGAACCAGGAAGGTTAGGAGAGTTGGAGCCAGTGCCCTGATTATTCCACTGGCGGCCATCAATAGGGCGGTAGGTATTGACCTTCTCGCCCATGCATGACAAAAAGGCACCCGTAGCTCCAGGGGTACCGGGCTCTGGCATACCCTTCGTGCTGTCGTAAACTTCGAAAGCAATCTTGTGAAGTTGAGAGACAGGGTCACCGCAGACTTCACCAGGAGAGCAATAATGGTCTGCAACTCCCTTGGCGCCTTCCTGAAGGCCTCCGCCAACAACGGTGGTCTGGTGGTCGACCTTGCGAATGATCAACACCGGACTGACAACGCCTGACGTCAAACATTGCAAAACGACGGTCTGATTGTAATAAATCGGTATTTGAGAACCATTATTGGTGAATGGAATGGCGTTTGGAGGCGGAGATGGATAGTCGGCTTGTGGTGGTGGGGGCGGCGGTGCATCAATACCACCTCCGGATGGCTTGTTAACATCAACGATGTACATGACGAATGGATCTAAAATTAAAAATAAATAAATAAAATAAACGAAAGCATATGCGACAACTTACCCCAGCTGGCAGTCCGCGCGATGAACGAAGGTGTGGTCGATCTTGACCTCTGATCAAGGCCCATCAATGGAGCACCATCAGATCCTTTGAACGAGGACCCAGACCCCGAAACGCAGAGATACTTCGTAGAAACGGTCTGTGATCGTAAACGATGGAAAAGCGAAATAGTCGAGCCATGGTTGATACAGACTAAAAATAAATGTTGGGAATAATGTCGCATCAAGCAGATGTGATAACGTACGCTCTAGATTTTTAGCACTTTGCCTCTTTTTACTTGGCTTACTGATGACCTTGATAGGACGACTGGGGAAGACGCCAATGACCCGCTCAGGCTCATCCTCTGAAGCCGGTGCGGTGATCTTGACCAAAGCTTCAACCTTCTTTTTCTTTTCATCAACGTCGGAAATGAAAAGCTGTTTTCCGACACAGCGGCCGATGTAGGTGGTCCCTGTAGGAGGATCGCTTACATCGAAGGACTTGCCAGAAGAGCCAGTCCATTCGATGGAACCTTCCTGAGGTACGGGCTCACCCGAAATGGAGACGATGACTCGTGGTGGGCAAAGTTTAGGATCTTCGCCTCGACGAATAACGTCAGTCCACCAAGAGTTACCTATCATGATAGCGGTGGGTGGAGGACATAGGAATCTGTACATTTTAGTTAGAACAACGCGCCAAAGATGGAGAGTATTTTCAACTAACCGCTTCTCCGTACCATAAGATTTTTGCGCAACCTTGCTTGACATGACGATCACGGTTCGCTCACCGAAGGCCAACCGATTTGGGGTACGGACATATTGATCGAGGAAAGGCCTAGTAATTGAATTGAGTGATATGATTTAGAAAATAAATAAAGTTTGTTATACCGGATAAACGTCTGCAAATCGTTGGCAGCCCCCATAATGGGATGACCTTGTAATTTCATACGAGCGAGCGTCTCATCGACAGTGGGCATGCGTAATGACATATCCTGATGCGGGTTGGGCGTCATATAGTGGGGCATGTCCTCATAACCTTGATGCGTCGCGTGAGGAGCTACATGGCCCGAGGAAATATGAGAGGGAACGGAGGATGGCGGGCCAGAGTGGTTAAAGCGACCATCTTGAGGGTAGCGGCTGAGACGGTCCTGGAAGTGCTGTAAAGCAGAGGGAGGGAAGCTCAAGCTATTGTTCATGCCGCTGATAGCATAATCCTCGGGAAACTCTGACTGATAGCCGTTAAGGCCAGGAAGACGACGCTCAGCCATGTCCGAGTAAGAGTGGGGAGAGTAGTCCTTTCCGGACGAAGGGAAACCAGAAGCATGGTGCAGACCAGGAACAGAATCGTTGGGAGTGAGGGGCGAAACTTTGCCACTGCTATAAGAAGAGGGAAGACTGCTGATCATATCGTAAGGATTGCCGTTGGAACCGTTGAAGGAGGGGGAAGAGTCATTGAAGGAAGGATGTGAGTACATGGCGTCTGAGTTCATGCCGTAGTTTGGATGACCTAGAGAAGAGGAAGAAGACGCGTTTGTGCGGTACCTCTGGGAAGAGAAGGAGCTGGCTGATCCGGAGCCAGGAAAGAGGTCGTAATTGGGGTGATCGGCCGCATCTAAGGACTCGGGCTGGTTAAAGGCATTGAGGGAGGGTAAGTCTGTTGCGATACGAGGCAGAGATGGGTGCAGACTACTGACGTTCTCCGGTGGATGCATATTGAACGGCTGGTCAATGTCGGACTGGGGGTAGAGGCCGTGCTGGGGCTGGGCATTGTTTGCGGCGAAGTCAAGGGACATCTTGCGGTCGCCGCGGGAGAAGTGGGAGGCTCCCGAGGACGGGTTGAGAATCTCTGCGAGATCCCAGCGACCGAGCTCTGACGGAGGGGGGATGGGGCGGGGAGCAGCGTTTGAGGAGAGAGCAGAGGAAATGCCGGAGGAATGGGTCGAGTGCGTCGAATGTCCAGTACTGTCAACATTCATACCGAATTCTGATCGCCGTTCGGGGGATGCCGAGCTCGGAGGTAACCAAGACGCTGTTTGTGCCATTTACCTCCGTCGAAATAACAACAACCACGAAAAGCAATCCAAAAACAACGTCTCAGCTGCTGTAGTCGCTACGTCGATGCTTTTGTCTTCTCCACAAGAGAGGCCTGTTTTCAGATATTATCAGCATTTCCTCGGCAGTCTTGGCAAACCCTGGTGATTTGTAGCCGAATGTACCTCGACGATACCGCCATTTGGCCACCAGAGTTTGCCTCCGTATAGCTGCTGCTTACCTCTTGGTGGATCCTTTTGGTTGTGGAGACGCGTGCAAGATAGTGCCCACACGAGTGAGGATGCTTCTGCGCCATGCACGTTAGCTTCGAAGTGATGCTTAGACTAAGGTATGCAATACCTAGATGGGTTGCAAGTCGCGTTGTATGTCGCGCACTGGCTATGGATAGACGGGACGAATAAACGAGGCAGATAACCAGTCGAATACACGACGGAAGAGAGTTCCAGGATTTAAATCAGCAAGTGCTTTATATGAGTTTGCGCAAATGCTGGGACGCTATATTTCGACATTGGAGATCTGAGCTCTGCAAGAAGCCGCGGAATCCGATTGAACTCCACAGATCACAGATTTGCCTCCGTCAAAGTTTGTGCTGTATCGACGAGAGCACAAAACGTCTATTCAATTGATCAGTCACGACAACGGCCGGTCTCTCCATGTTTTCTCGCGCCTACAGGCTTCTTTAGCCTATCGGTTCTCGCCTGTATTTCGACACTCTCCGCTCCGAGTTGTATGTCGCTGCGCCCGATTGGTTGTTTTCTCCTCGACGCTAACTGACCTTGTGGAGGCAGGTTGCCGTGTCGGCGGAGCTAGATTCAGATCTGATCGCTCAACCTCGATCGCAATCAAAGATTCAAAAACAAACCCGGAGACTGCCGCATGTCCTTGCAAGATTCGTCCAGATCTCCATCGTCAGATGTCCTCATCTTTGCTTGCCATTTTCTGAGTTACTGTCCACTTCCACCTCTTCTCCAATGTTCAAAATACTCCGTCGTTCACCCGCATCTCTGCGCCTGTCTCAATTCTAATTCGAAACTCAGCGATCTTCTCAATCTTTGCTTCACTAATTATCATGTTGTAGCAGGCGCTGGTTACAACCCAAGGGTAGCGTTTTGGCAGCTACCCATCCTGCTTATTTACGTATTGACATACCGACACTGATGTCCAACCAAAATCTGTGACGAAATGCATTCCAAAACTAAACTAATCTGGAAATGGTCGAGCGCCCCAGCCTGTCCAGTCAGCACATATGGTATTCTTATCCACATCACTCTTTTTCCTCTTCAATCATACCCGTGCCTTATGAGGATATCTCTCTGGGCCAGTCTCTCTGGTTTGGTCTTTCTGCTTATGGCTCATTCTTGCGATTCAGCACCTCCCCCAGAAATGGGACGGCTGTCACCGAGACGAGATGACGGCATCGGCATCTTTCTGCACATGAACTGCTTTTCGGGCAGTCGGCCCCACTTTTCATGGAAACATTCCGTCCTGGGATCATTTAGCAACTTGTTACCACCGTGTTCGTCTTCGAAGTAACCACTCTCTGAGCACGCGACTTGTAGTCTTTCACTTGGACATACTATCTCCATGTCTCCGGCGGCTCCGGACAGTCTCAACCCTCGGTGGCTATTGCTATATGAAGGGCCGTTTCTGATATTAAAACAACTGACCTAAAGATGGACGCATAGACAATCCAAACACGGATATGATCTGTGCCTGTCGAAGAATGCTCAGTAATGGCCGAAACAGATATGTCGTCCCAGACGAGGATAAGCTCTCCCATTTCGAAGCAAAATGACGCTCAGAAATGACAATCAGAACTGCGCAGATACATACAGAGGTTGCCTACTCGGCCGACCACGTTTGAGAGCGCCTCCTGTTAATAATAGACTACTAACAAGTTATCAGATGAAAACCATGTGCTTTAGAACATTGACAGGCAAGATGGAGATATTAAGGAACTTTGAGTTTGTAGAAGTCCTTTCGACCACAGGGCCGAAAATAGAATTGTTAAATGCAACTTGCAGGATACGACGCTAACGGATTAAATGATGCATTCGCGGCAAGGCCTCAGAGCAACAATTCTAATTCTTGACCAGTTGTTGGAACGAAAAGGAGCCGCTCTTTTTTCCGCCGATTATTTCTAGAGCATGTGCTGTATAATTTTATTGAGTCAGATGAGCACAAAAATAGACGACACAAAATTCTATACCGTGATGAGTATTGCAATGTTCTACATGAAACGAATATCCATCAGAACTCGACATGTAATCCGTTGACTGAAGCTGCATTACGCTTTAGTATGACCCATGATAAACATAAAGATGGCCGAAAATAACCGAAGAAAAGGTCGTACGTACTCACGGCGCAGCTTATTATTCGAGGTGGTACCACGTTTCATGTAATTCCCCAGAAGAAATAAACCGTCGGGAGGAATGCTTAACCACTCCGCTGTCAATAATTGCAGCCGCCGGTGACAAGATGTGGAGAGAGCACGTCAAAGTAGAGACTGATGAATATACTCCTTCGCGGCTAGGATAAGTATAGGGTTAAATCTACGTCCTAACCGCATTTCCAAAATTAAGAATTGGAAGGGCCGTCGATATGGAGCTGATAGACTTGCCGACAGTTCGATACAGCAGACGACCTAATCTGAATGACAATTGTTTGCCAAGGGCCTCGATGTTCTAGGATCAAGGGCATCCGTCCATCGTCACAGTTGAAATAATCCGGATAATTCGGAGACTCGAGAGGTTGTTCTGATGAAGTCTCTATTAGGAGTATACGACATTGATGATTAGTATCTGGTGATGAAAATCCGAGTCGGAAAATCCAGACGGGCATAGAGTCCCTAATTTAAATGCAATTTAATGCGTAATAATGGGCAGCTTGAAGGTTCCTAAAAGACATTTTCAGCGCCGTTGACAAAAGGGCTCATTCAGTACTGTATCAGGAAACTATGTCTCCAGAGACCGAATCGGAGGAAGAAAATTCGAGCAGATAGCAATTTATGGCATGAGGCTTGTGCTGAGAGCCACATCGAGTAACCACGTTTCCTTCGTTGCCAGTGGAGTCCAATGCGAATGGAAATATTGTAGTTCTTTTTAATGAAAGAAGGCAGTTAAAGTCGTAGGCAGTTCCTGAATATTGGACATCGTAGCTTGAGCTCCATTTTCCTCGTTATCAATATCTAGGATTGGCGGAACGATTTTCGAATATTTTGAAGAAAGCCTCGAAAAAGTCGGGAAGACAGCAAAACACCAGCATACAAGACCAGACAAGAGATATGGGACCAGCCTCGCCCTACAGATTGTAACCACACATCCAGAGCGCCACGAAGAGGCCAAGGTTACCATGCAGTAAGTGGCAAGCATCATTTCATGCCACAGCAAAGGCGCTAAAATTTCTGATTTGCAGACGATGCTAAACCGCACTGCTATGAAAATATGCCATTATGGCCGTAACACGCGAAGGATGTAAAACATTGAGCGGCTAGACGACAATGGGAGGTGAGTTTAGCGTTTTATCGCAGCGCAATCGTTAAAGGTTCACGTACCCCGCGAAAGGCACGTGGGCGTGACGTGACTACCCGTGATCATGAAAGGTACAGCCCGCCAACTGGCCCTGCATTCTGGCTGCATTCACCTCTGACTGGCCACTGAATGCCCCTCGCCACTCGTTACTCTGCCATCTCCTCGTCGTCCTCAACATCCTGCCCTCTCTTCCGAATTTTATACCTGTCAGAGGAAGGTGCGAGCTTTATTTTGTTATTGCTGTATTGGCCCTGAAAACTTTTCCGTACCCTTCATAGCCGTCCGCGGGAAACGCACTCTTACCACAGACACTCCTTCGTCGTATCTTTGCGTAAATTGTCATACCTTTGTGCAATACGTTGTAGCCATCATTTCAAACGCTCTATAACATGTCTGGCTCGTCATATCGTCTTCAAGCACCCCGCAGACGGCCACCCTCGCCGTTGAACTTCGATCACTCCTCCTATAAGTCGACATCAATCCTAAGCAGTCAGCAGGACTCGCAAACTCTCCTTTATGACCTTCCTTCTACCGTATCAATGTCTCCCCCAACAAGCCCCAAGTCAGCAGGACGAATAGTCTCCCCAACTTCACCTTCATTCTCAGGACGTTCAAGAACGGCAAGGCATGGCAGACCAACACCCCCTCCGAGCGCTCGCAACCGATCCACTACACCCCTAGGTGTGGCACCAAGCGAACTGGAAAAGTTTGCCGAGTATTGTCGAAACTGGTGAGCTCAGAATACCTCAATGTCCGGGTTAATAGTTAACGAGCATCCATAGGTATTACAATCAGGACGACAACTCGGGTCGTCTCATGACACAGACATTAGCCACACTTCCTCCATCTCAGAAAGCATCTTTCTCGCGCATCCAAGCTTCTATACGATCTGCGTATCATCGTTCTGTGAACGAACGACGCCATGCAGAGTTTCAAGCGCATCTCAGCGCAACTCAGCCCGGTGCTTCGTTGATGCCCCATGCAAGAGCGGATCCTCGTGGCAAGGAATCACAGAAAGGTAAGCGTTGATTGCGCTATTTCAGACCCAACTTGGTTCTAACTGTCTCGCGAAAAGAACGGTCTGAGCGTATGGATAGATTTCTTCACAACTGGTGTACCATGGGTATGCCTGGTACAAAACCGTTCTTTGAGGCGTAAGTTATATCCGTTCCATGTTTACATGAAAACTGATCGTCTCCGCGCGTTTTTAAGACTCTGGGCTGTGATGAGACTGCAAGTCATACCCGAAAATCTAGGTGGTGCTGGAAGAAATAGAATCGAATGGGAATTTGACGACGCCGTCTTCAAAGAAGCAGCGTAAGCAATGCAATAGCACCACTTGCATGATGCTATTGAACTCAACATTGTAAATTTTGACGTAGTGGGAAAGACTTCATGCTTGAAGCGATCGATATTCTGAAAGGAGTCAGTGTTTCTCATGTCTCTCAACCGACACCTCTTTCTGACTTTAAACCAGGTGCTTGCCTTCGAAGAAGCTTCATCTTCCAAGACCCACTCCCCGGTTTATGATCACAGGAAGGTTACGAGGCTATCTACGATCCACTCACGTTCGCAGTCGCAGCCACTTCCCTCTGATCAGAAGCCATTCACGGTTGCAACAACCGTTCAACCGAAACGCGCCCGGGCACCCAGTGACCCCTTCTTAGACACACCTCCCCCGCTGTCTCATTCAGTGGCTTCCTCGTCATCGCACTCCTCCGCAAATACTGCCGCGTTGCTGGCCATTTCGGTTCCAGACGGAGAGGAGCCCTCAAGTCCCACTTCCGCTTTTGGTGACGATCCACCACCTTCTGGACGCGGTGAATTTACTTACAACGACGATGATGGAGAATACTTGCGTGTATGGACATCCCCCGACTTAACGAATCCCGAGTTCGTTGAACTTCTGCAGCTCTTCCCTTCTTTCGTGTCGAGAAGGCCTTTACCGCGTTTCCCTACGAGCACGATCCCCCGTCATCACGATATCGAAGAAGGAGACGATGACGGAATGGAAGGGAAACTCATACGTTTCGGGACTGGATCAATGTGGGTCAGCATGAAGGAGCGTAGCGATGGATGGGAGGGTGGATGGTGGACCAGATTTATTTTGTGGTGGAGAAGAATTTTTTGCTAAAGCAACACTTCCAAATTTTTTACTGTGCAACACGGACAACATCATTGTATTCTTGGGTTTTCCATGGGCATGGCCTCCAACATCTTCAGTATAGGATAGACACTTTCTGGTAACATACATCCTTACACCACATTTTCTGACTAACAATTTGTTGACTAAAGCATCTCATCAATGTATATGGACTGTCACCCTGGTCGCTGACACGTACACTTTATGTATCCTAATAGTAATTGAAGGATAGTGAAACGACGCGCAAAGGTTCAACTGGCTGAACGTATGTGGCAGGTTCCAGGGAATGGGTGCAGGTGGGTGCCGGATTTAACTTAACGATCTAGATCAGAACCTAGATCTCACTGCGGGGCAGGCACGAACGCCACCATGCTGTCGGATTGCTGGGCTTAAAAGAGATGAAATGTATTTTTAGAATAGCCATGTCGTGTACATGCAGAGCTGTTTGTGCGAACGTCCTAATGCACTAAACATGCCTCTTCCAGCGATACTTTCCCATCCCACTATTCTCGAGATCATTATTAGGCACCGGTACCAAGCAAGGTGTCCCAGAACCGAGTGATGGCTCCCAGGATGCCTAGATCCAGCACCGAGATACAAATGTGAACGAGTCCATGGATCAGACAAACCCGTCAAATATGTGCAGCGGAACCCCGTCTCACTCCGTAGGCAGCGGTTAATTTTACAGACAACTCGTTGGGGTCATTGGCCTCTTTCTAAATGAGATCCAATCGGTACAATGTGCGTTCATTCAACGTTATGCATGCTGTCGCACGCCATGCACACCAGTGGAAGAGGTTATAGATATAAATGCACCCCGGATCCGTGAGCAACCGTTTTACTTTATTTTATGAGGACAGGATATGCAACTCGACGACGCACAGCTTGCAGGCAGGTTGCTTATTTCTCGGGCCACATGGCCTACCCGCGAGCAATGGATCAGATCCAAACGGATTCGGAGTATATTTATAACGTTCAGAAGTATTGATGAAGGACCTCACAATATACAAGAGAAATCATTTATACAGTATAAAATGCTCTCATAACTCTGATACGAAGATGGAACATGAATTTCAATGCCATTTTCTAGCCATCGGAGCATACTAGTAATCATTGAAATTTGCGACTTATAAAACCACTTTGTCAGAATCTCCTAGCCATGTGCACAGAATGTGGAGTTCTCAGGTATTATTCTGATTCGGCACATGTTTCCCAAACAAGGTAGCTGGATCGTCGTTCTTGCTCTGGCAGATGACTTACCAAAATATTGAAGTAAACTCCCCATACATAATACTCGTATTCGGTAGCAAAAACCATAGTTGGCGCTGAATAACATCCGCCGCAGACTTGAACAATCAAACGAATAAGACTCCTTGTCCGCGGAGTGCATTAGCAGTACAGCAAATATAAAATGGTTGTGCAATGCATGACCATCTTCATAAGCATGTTCCTGAACTGTCGTTCAATTGAATTGAACTGTATTCACAGACAAAAAGGACCGATACTTCTTTTCGTTGAAGAAATCCGACCATCAGAGTATTCGAGTGCTGAAAATAAGCGTTGCTTCTTTGTGTCCTGGTAAAAGAAGCGTTCGTTATTTACAATTGCATGAGGCATTTCGAAATTGTCCTGAGACCCTCAAAACCGAAAGCCTCATGGTGGGGCCCTGGATTACTTTTGATCGTCGTACGCATCGCCTATCGACTTCACAGTTCAGCACAACAAGCGACATGACGCACTGTCGCGATAACACCATTTCATCTCTTTATATGGCGCTCAGGATGATATCCAAGGACGTTGGTATAGATTGATACGCCAAAGGTATGGCAGCCAACGTCCTATTTACCGTTGTCGGCAATTGTTGACCATAGGCTTTGTAATCCGGAGCAACTAAGGCCTGCAGAATCAGACCAACAGTTTTTAAATCGTGAAATTAGAATGTTAGTGTAACAGCAGTATTAATGTAGTTAATAATAAAGCACTACCGTATAGAAAATTAAACGGGACCGTACTTTGAATTTAATACGACGAGCCATTGTTCCGATTCAAAAACGACGAGACCGCAATTTTCAATCTCACATCGGACTCTCTTTGTTTAATTTTCAAACTATGGAGACCGATTGGCGAATAATAGGGTGTAGTGCAATAATAGGAACCCGCGTTTCGACCTCAAATTACAACGCATTAGTCGCTTTTTTCAGCGGCGATCTTCTGTTCAAGCTTACGCACATAGCTTGGCGCATCTTGAAGATTCTGTATCAAAGATTAAATCGGCCGACAGCTCCCCACGACTGTGAGATTCCCGCTGTAGCGGAGATTCTAGCGTCTGCTGAGACTGAGTCTGTCAAGCAGAAGTAAGATGAGCGCATGAAGCGATAGTAGCGTCATATTCAGCTAACCGGCTCTGTTTGACTTCCAGTCAAAATACTTGCTCCACCTACATATGCTCCGAACTTCTCCTTATCCCGAGTAGCAGGCGACGGAAAGAAGCCAGGAGTTAACAAGAACCTCTGGGTTGCGAGTTACCAGGAGTTGAAGTGTTCCATTCGTGGGCTTTGTCGCGTGTATTTTCCGGAGTATCACGTCGTGAAAGCTATTAGAAGAGCCGACACTCTGCGGAATACGTAGACGAGCGAGATGGTATTCCTGGCTTTCGAAAGGTGAAGCTCCGAAGATTGTATCGAAATTATTACCCGGTAAAGATTCGATATCTACTTGGGCGGAGGAAGAGGGCTGCTCGACAGGTCGAGGTTGGGACGAAGAAGAGTATCACCTTGAAAATTTTTTGAGAAGGGGCGAAGCGGTCTAACTGAAATTCCGTAGAACGTTGCCTCTTAACACATGTAGATGCTGAAGGAGGACCTTTATTAATATGGTTGTTACGCTGGGATGCACTCTGAGAGAGGGAGCGAGGGGCAGAAGAAGAAGAATTAGATTATGGATTTTTGTTCGGCATGTTCATGTATCAGCACAAACTGGTTAACTTAAGCTTAAGTAGCATGTACATCCAAGTTGGACGGAATTCACCAAAGAGGCCACGACGCTCTGGATTATCGGTTTCAAGGGCATACAAGCAGAGTTCAGTAAGAATTGGATGCATACACTTCTGAAATACTCTCACCGGTTGGATCTCTGGTGGTGTGGCTCTTCCTCAGCGAAGCTAATTTTTGGTGACGGAAACGGTGGACGAGTCCATCAGCTCCTACAGGAGAAATGGATCGAGTGACAGATATGTACTTTGGAGGCTAATACAGGATTGTTTAAAGTGGGGCTCGAATATCACGCAGATTTTAAAGCATTCAAGGAATTGCGCAGCGTATACACAGTTAGCAAGTTAGTTGAAGTTCGAAGCCCGGGCCAGAGCTTTATATACGTGTGTTTATCAGAACCTTCTGGATTAATTGTAGCACATGAATGTGTTTTTGTCTTTGCTTTCTTTTCCTCATGCTTCGCAGACGCCAGTAGCTATCCAAAAACTATCAAGAACACGCTAGGTAAAACCTTCTAAATTAGAAGATTTCAATATTTTATTAATGATGAATCATCTTAATCTCACCAGCTCTATTGGTTTGAACATAAAGCCAGATAGTCCAACTTGAATGCGAGAGTACCACTACATATCGTTATCATCATTGAATTGTAGTCGAGTCCGTACGTATTCAGTTATCTAGCAGACTATCCCATGACGGCTTCGTCAAATGCGTTTTTAGTTAGCGGGGCACCGGGCCGATGTGGTCTTGCATAGATGACGTTTATAGTGGCTTGCGCGTTTGTTCTCTTTACGCGATACCATGACATCTGAACGAGTCATATCGGTGAACACACAGCATTTGGTTTCTGCAAACCATTCCTTGCCATCGCTGGCGCTGCAGGTCACTAAACTCGTGGATTCTTACATGCTATGGATCGGAATTGCCGAGGGCTCTCCTGATGACGCCGAAACATCCGTCTTTCAGGGAAGTTTGTGCAAAGACTGGGCTTGTGCAATGCCTCCCAAGACCGTGAGCGACTCCTTATGTCAAGAAAATAGACATTTCTAGCAGAGCATTAACTGCTCGTTGTTGTCCATTCTCAGCCCGGGACTATACCACCTGCTACTTCTTTGTTTCGATCATCCAGCACAGATATTGCGCTATCGATGGCACAGCGTTTAGGTAAGAGTCCTGGGCTGATGGATACTGTCCAAATGCTCGTTTTGGACTGTCGCTAAGAGTGCTGTTTACAGCGAAGCGCTTCCAGAAACAGATCTTTTTGTCTGTAGACTTGCCGACGACGTTCTTATCAATGGGACAAGGGCTGCAATTGTTGCAAGAGGCCGAGAAGGGTATCGTGGTCACGCTGAAACGGATAGAGAACGATTCGTCGAGTTAGAAGGACCGCAGGAGCCGGTGTACGTGAATTGTTAACGTGTATTCATGGATGCAACTCGGACGACTGGCGCCGCCTGAGAAGTGACTCGTTCTACATATCACCCGATTGCCACAGCATAATCGATGATGTGTACGGCGTGTACACTGTAGTTTAGCTGTAATGGGCGTATTTTGGACGCATTTTAGACGCATTTTATCTGTCACATGAAGTCTTCGGACAGTGTAAATCAGTCGCTTTAACTTGATATCAAAAGTAGACAAAAGTAGTCCAGGTCGCCCTAAGTTAGACCGCTGTATCCGGTTTAAGACAAGTATAACACGGCCTGGAAGAGCATCGAAAGTTCAATAGATAGAAGATAATAAGGCTGTGGTTAAGAAACAGCTGAAACGGCCAAGGAGAATTCGCCGAGCCAGCTTGAATGGTCGACGTGGTGGATCTGAGTGGTACATCGATTACCAACCCTGAACCCCTTGCACCGCTCCCTCCCGTTGTCCACCATCGAGCCGTCCTGCAGTCCCCGACGACATTGACCACAACGAGCACACGAAAGCGAGAAGTGAGCAAGCCGTGCACGACATTAGACTCCTGCCTTGCGACACCGCCTGCGAGACAACAGTAAACATCATCAGCAAGTGCTGCTGTGGCGAGAAACATGTCGGAACCTGAACTATACATGCCTGACACGAACGAGTCCTTCGATCTCCCCCGCTGGCAAACCCACGTCGACCCTCTCTCGTCGTCGGCACAAGCAGCCCATGCAGCACAGGCCTCCTATCTCTATTCAGGACCACCGCCTCCGCCACCACAGTCGCTTTCAGCGGCATCACCACAGCGTCTCCAGTCACTGCATCATTCGCCAACAGGTCCTTCAAGGCAGCCCCGCATTTCACAGCTCCTAGACCAGGATCAGCAGCTCGGGATTGGCTCGCATTCTCCACAATATATATCCAGCGCACAGACCCAGTTGTCACGCAGTGCGTCGCTGGGTGGTGGCGCGGTTAACACAACCTCTGCTTCCAGGGCGCGCCGTCATCACCAACCGGACGATCTCGAAGTCGCTTTCAGTATCAATACTGATACGCAGGCCATGGCAGGCCCTCGTCAGCAGCTTTCACAGGGATCGTTCTATTCGCCTAGCATTGCGTATCAGCCAACATCACTTCCAGGATCTACTGTTAATTCAGCTGCATCGCCAACTGCCGATTCCTATCCAGATATGTATTATAATGCATCCAGTAGCCATCCTCCCAAGAGGATACAGACTACTCATGATGCAGGTTCTTCTGCTGCACGTACGGGCCGTTCTCCTTTCCGTCTTGCCAATCCTCCCAATTCAGCATCCCTCTTAGATCCCTACGGCCAACAAGCGCAATACTCACCCACGACAGCGCCCTACTCATATAATACAGCGCACCCTCCTTCCAACTTCCAGTCGCACAGCCGTAATCATTCCGCTCAGATCAAGCCTGAATCACTTACACCTCCGCTTTCCTCGCCATATACATCGCAGCCTAATCTTTCTCAAGGCGGCTACGCGTCACCTTATGCCATGGACACGACAAGTCCTCATCCTCCACAGCAAAATCAAGGTCATCTAACTGCTCAGACGACGAGCAGACACGGGTCGATATCCAATCCTCCCACGCCGTTGAACTATCCAGGTTCGCAGTATTATTCTCAAGATCAACCGATGGCTATAGACGTGCCACCACCCAAGAGACGCGCTTCTGGATTTCGCAGGGTACGTACCGCTCACGATCTACAACCTCGAGTAGATGCGCCTCCAACTGGACGACGAATGGGCGGTGATGGGCAATATTTATCGGTATGTGATACCAGCGTGTTCTTCTCACCTTTTTTGAATTATTCTCGATAGCCGTTACGCCAACTCACCACCAACATCCTGGAAACATATCATATTTGCAATCCAGCATTCCGATATGAGTCTACACTCAACCCAAGACGTGTTTTGACAAAGCCGAGCAAACCTGCACATAATGACGGATACGACAACGATGACTATGACTATATTCTGTATGTCAATGACTGGCTGGGGACTGAGGAGGGACACAAGTCCGTATTTTTACTATGGTTTGTCGAACGTTACCTGATCACGCGCCTTCTTCTGTAGGTACTTGATCCTCGACATATTGGGGCAGGGAACGTTCGGTCAAGTGGTTAAATGTCAAAATATGAAGACACACGAGATTGTGGCAGTTAAGATCGTGAAAAATAAGCCCGCGTATTTCAACCAAAGTATGATGGAGGTCACGATTTTGGAGTTGGTAAATACAATCCTTTTTCCGTGGTGCTTTCAGACTAATGGCGTCGTCTCAGCTCAACAAGACGTGCGACCCCAACGATGAACACCACATACTACGTCTTCGAGATTCCTTCATCCATCGAAGTCATCTGTGTCTTGTATTTGAACTGCTTTCATCTAATCTTTACGAGCTTATCAAGCAAAATCAGTTCCAAGGATTGAGCACACAGCTTGTCAAAGTCTTTATGGCGCAGCTTCTAGATGCTTTGACTATATTGAAGGAGGCCAGATTGATACATTGCGATTTGAAACCTGAAAATATTTTACTTAAGTCGTATGTTCATTCATATAACGCACTCTCGAAATATGCTCATTGATATATTCTCTTTTCAGGCTTCAGTCTCCGCAGATCAAAGTGATTGACTTCGGTTCAGCGTGTCATGAACGACAAACAGTGTATACCTATATCCAGTCGCGATTCTACCGCTCTCCTGAAGTTCTTTTGGGGATGTCATACACGGCTGCTATTGATATGTGGTCTTTGGGTTGTATTGCCGTGGAACTGTTTTTGGGTTTGCCTCTCTTCCCTGGAACCAGCGAATACAACCAACTTACGCGTATTATTGATATGCTTGGGTACGCTTTAGCGCATCCTGTATTAGTAGCTTGCTGACGTCTTTCACTAGATTACCTCCTTTGAGCATGCTCAACACCGGGAAGCAAACGGCTCAGTTCTTCGATTCTTATGAAGTGTTCAACCCACATTTAAACCAAAACGAAAAGAAATATCGGATAAAGAGCATGGAGCAATATTCACGGGAGCATAATACGAACGAACAACCTGGAAAACAATACTTCAAGGCTACCTCATTACCTGAGATCATCAACACTGCCCCCATGCCAACTTCGAAATCCTCAAGGCAGGCCCATGAGATTGACAAAGGTGTGAACCAAAGTTTATTACACCAACAACTGTTCTCTAACAACTATATTACGTGCAGAGGTAAACAACCGAGCAGCGTTCATTGATTTCTGTCAAGGCCTTCTGAACCTTAATCCGGTCACACGATGGACTCCACAACAAGCGAGACTCCATCCTTTTATCACCGGCGAGAAATTTACAAAGCCCTTCGTGGTACGTAGTGAAACTTGAACTATTTTAGAACTATGATTTTAATCATATTTTCTTTGAAGCCGGACGGAATAACACTGTCGCAGCATCATAATCCAACTTCTGGCGCTCCGGCTGACCCCAAACGTCCTTATGGCGGGCTGGTGCCTTCCCAGCCGAAGGGCACTCGGGCGTTTCAAGATGCAGCATCGTACAACCATCATCTGGCGCAACATCAAGCATACACCGCTCAAGCTCAGGCGCAGTCCCAGGCTGCCACTGCATATCGTAATCCGTATATTACCCCTCAAGTGCAACAGCAGCAACAGCAATCACCGGCAGCGTCAAATTTTTCGGGTGCTCCCGAGGCTCATGTCACATACCAGCAGCAACAGCAGCAGCACAGCCAGTATTCTACGCCTAGTCAGCCAACATCTGGACACCGGCTAACTCATCAGAGCTCTACTGGCCAATTGGCTACTACAGGCTCGGCTGGGCAGTACTCTGGCCATCCATCGACGGCAGCAATAGCAAACGCTCACCTAAACCCCAATGTTCCATCCAATTCATACTATCCTAATTCCCGTGCTCGAGCAAATACCATCAACCAGATGTCAGATAACGTTCCGCCTGCATTAGCTCGTTTGCAACACATGAATCAGGACGTTATTGCAGGTCGAAATGCATTGACACCAGTTCTTAACCGTGATGACGCTATGCGTGAATGGGAACGTAGACAGTCTGGAAAGCCCGCTGCAGCTCAACCTTATCCTCAGCTGGAGTATCTCCAACAGCAGGCTGAGATGGCTGCTAGTTCAGGTTTGACAAACTGGACAAATGCGAATGCACACAACCGATACCCTCCCCCGCCTTCCAAGCTTTCGCATGCATATCAGCCACAGACGATCATAGTGGACGATGACAACAGCAGACGAGATGCAGTTATGTCGAATGTACGCACTGTCGCCCGCTCGGATGGCCCTAACACCATGTATGCTAATACTGGGGTGATATCGAGCCCTCCTCAAGTGTACTCGAACAATCCGCCGGCTGGAAATAGGTACCCAGCAAGTTATACCCAACCACAGCAGCAGCAACAACAGCCACAACAGCCCCAACAACAACAGCAGTCTACTGCATCTCCGTTTGATTCACTCGATCGGCGAACGGATATTGGTAACATGTTTGTGCCAATGCAACCAGACCAATATCAATCATACCAGGCTGCACCATCGACGCCACGACATGGACCACCATCAGGACAGCCAGTTCAACAACAGTCATTCTATGGTGCCGGGATTGTTTCTTCAGGTCAACCAGGTGGTGGACAGCAGCCTCAGCGCAATCCTTTCGTGGCTGATGGCTCCCAACAACCCCTTGGTGGAGTTAAAGATGTCCGAAGAGGTAATGGCATGGATGTTTGGCCAAGATG
Organism: Crucibulum laeve; assembly: GCA_004379715.1. Lineage (NCBI taxonomy): Eukaryota > Fungi > Basidiomycota > Agaricomycetes > Agaricales > Nidulariaceae > Crucibulum > Crucibulum laeve. Next base: position 1,104,551 of record ML213590.1, read on the forward strand.
ATCGCACGACATGGTTCATTTTCTATTCATTTTGTATTTTCAAGAAAAACACACTCCATCAGCAATTTCTCGTTGCACATTTATTTTTTCTTCTATGTCATTTACATCAGATCCAACATTATGTGCTTAACATTGCTACATCTTATCGCCATTTGCAGGCTTCCTTAGGTTATTTGATGGTTCATATTATGCACACGGACCTGATGGCGATTCACTTTTTCTCGTGTACTCTTCTATATATCCATTGACTTGGGCTCGCAATGACTGCAAGAGATATATTGGTCTAAAGTTTGTTGAATTTCTCCTCGATCTCCCAGGCTCCACCCCAGTACTCAACTTGACAGCGCAAACCTTCCTTTTCACCCTCCTTTTCGATCCGATTCTGCAAGCCACGATGGCTTCGACAGAAAACTGCATCCTGGCTAAGAGATATTTAAATTTCCTGAAATGGCTGACCGACAATCGATCAAATTCCTCACCTTCGAAGTCGTAGGATCGGGCAGAAGTCGTTGGATCCATCACCGACATAGATGATACGATCATAGTCAGCAGCGTTCCTGGCAAGGAAGGCCTCCAATTCCTTACCCTTGCACATATTTGGGCTGCAGCCGACTTTGCAGCCATGTTGTGTACCAGCAGGATCAACCCGTCTTCTCAACTTCAAAAGGCCCGAGGGAGCCCATTCGGCGGGATTGGTAATAATCTCATGGAACAGCGTCTCAAGGCCTTTCGACTGATACACATGGTTATCGCTCGTCACCTAGGCAATAGGACTCTACAAACCTTCAAGATCGTCGAGATGAACACTGAGTTTGCGTTCGACAGGCAGAAGAAAGTTGTCTTTCCGGCATCTTTCAGGTTGCTCACTCCGCGAACCATGGCAGGATGCTGGATGACGAGGTTGTTAGGACATAGGTCTGAGGAGGGGAACGATAGATACTCACGAAGGGCGTAATCTGGAGTGCATTCTCGATTTGTTCCCTGGTGATACCGCGGCCATGAGCCTCACGCAAAGACTGCGCGCTTGAGAAAGATGAATTCGAGCAAGGTTGATAGTCCCTGACCTCTTACACAAGATCGGTCCATTGGATTTCGTCCTTCAAGGACTTCATTTTACGACGGAGATCTGGCGCAAGGACCTCGAATATCCATCGGTCGGTGTCCTGATCTACCAGCGACCTAGAGAGAGGTCGTTAAGCATCCTGTACGACGCGTAAATGAGGTAGTTACCAGTCGAAATCGAACACAACTAGCTGTTTTTCTACGGGTTCCATACTTGCGAATGAGTCTTGAGGGGAGAGAGGAGAGATAGTTGCGAAGTAAGAGCGCTGGAGACATTTTTCTTTGAATCCGAATGCCCGATGCGCAATCTTAGAGAGTGATCAGGTGCTTACATAATGCATGTAGTACTTTGGACCTTCGCGTCACGAACGTTGTCGGGACCGACCACCGTGAGCAGCGCGACCATCTTGCTCGACGCCGCCCCGTTTGACCGCCAGCATTGGTTTATGCCTACCACAGTCTGCTCGGCAAAGGCCTCATGCAAGAAGTTACCAGGCCTCCTCGAACTTAACGACACACACCTCCAATGGACGCAAGACGGGAAGAAGGCTCCTTCAATACGAGTGGCGCATGCTGAGGCTTCTTGTCAGTAACGTCTCGGTTAATTCGCTGCTGTCATTTTTTTTTCATTCTACCTATAGCGCTGTTCTGCAGTAAGGAGGGAGCTGCTCAAGTCAGACTGAAGCTAGGATTGTACAACGACGATACGGGGCATAATTTCACTTTCACTTCACCTCAAGCTTATGCAGAACGCGAGAAGTTCAAGAAAGAACTCACTGCCATTATCAGCCGTAATAGAAACGCGTCCGATGCTGCTCCAAGATTATCTGTGACCGCTGCTTTGGCAGTAGATGCCTCGGCACATGGAACACTGACAGCAAACGCACCTGCCCCCACTGGCAAGCCGAGCCTCCAATTAGCGAGACCTTCGATATCTCGAGCACCATCTGTCTCAAGTGATCGCAGGGCAACACCTGTAATTACAGGAAATGACCCAGCAAGTGACTTCCGTCTGCGTAAAAAGGTTCTCTTGAGCAATCCCGAACTCGGTACTTTACACCGCGACCTGGTTATGAGTGGGCAGATTACTGAAGCAGAGTTTTGGGACGGTCGTGAAGTGCGCTTCTTCCCTGTTTCTTCCTAATACGTAATTAATGTAGCCACTTTACAGCATCTTCTGCTTGCACAAGCCACACAAGAAAGCCAACGGAAGGGAAAATCTGGTCAACTAGTCGATCCTCGACCTGAAACTGTGGAAGGAGGCGAAATCAAAATTCGCATAACACCTCAATTGGTGCATGACATCTTTGACGAATACCCTGTTGTAGCGCGAGCGTATACCGAGAATGTGCCCAATAATGTACGGTTGTCCTCACTTGTTAGGCATAGTATTGTGATTGAACCATGGTATTGAAGTTGTCGGAAGAACAATTCTGGAAACGGTATTTCCAGTCAAAACTCTTCAACGCTCACCGAGCATCCATCCGTTCATCTGCAGCCCAGCATGTGACGAAAGAAGACCCGATTCTCGATAAATACTTGGAGAAGGAGGATGATGGTGACTATTATCTTTTGTTGCTGATTTCTTGGTACTTACAGTCTCGCTTTGTGTGAAGGACTGGAACCACGACGAGAACGTCCAGGGATTGTTGAACTTCTTGTTGATCTTGCTGCAACGTCAGAAGATCATGAAGAGGTATATTATTCGATATAAGGTCCTTGTCGCATGTTCTAAGATGATGACTGCAGACAGGTAACGAGAAGGATGTCACCATGCAAGCCGGAAGACAAAGAGGGGCATTGCCTCTAATACGGAAATTTAATGAACATTCGGAGAGGTTATTGAACTCAGCTCTTGGGGATATCCCTCCGGCTAAACGACGGCGCTTGGATACTGGGGATGTACGTGTTTCGATATTCGGCTTGAAACTCGCATTCAATATAATTTCGTACAGGATGCATATTCTCAAATAGACATCGACGACCTACATGATCCAGAGGCTTCTGCGGGTATCATTCTGGAAATGCAGGATAGACAGCGCTATTTCGAAGGTAGAATGGCTACTATGGCTGCTGAAGAAGCCACGGCCAAGAAGGTATCTGACAATAGCCGTTTCTCATCTTCGTCTTGTGCTCATCATCTCTTATAGAACTTGGATGTCAAAGAAATGATTCGTGAATCTAAAATTAATGTTCAGAACTGGGATACGAATTTAAATTTATTAAAACTTGAGCGAAAACCAGGTGATGCGGCATTGGTAGGGATGACACAGAATGTGGCAGCTCGATTAGATGTCAAGTCTCGAAAGAGTAGGCTATATATATTTACATTTAGCAACGTGGGCTAACATTGGTCTTTCACAGATGACATCCCAGATGGATTATTCAGGCAGATGACGACATGCCAAACTGCTGCGAATGAATTCCTACGTCAGTTTTGGTCTGCGACATATCCCCCGCCGGTCGAGTTGCAAACGCTCGCAGCGGCTACACCAGCGCAACGCGCAGCCAAAGCCGCCAAAATGATAAGTTATATATCAAAGACTCCCGAAAAAGTTGCCGCTCTCATCCAAACGGCCCAGCACCATGGCATCGATCCTACCCGAGTGGAAACGGTAAGAATAAATGGTCTTCGATATTGTCACGAGCTCAATTCCGACAGGCTATGAAACCTATCATCAATGCAGTTGAGCAAGCACTCACATTCTACCGCAACAAGAAGGGACCTCTTTCTTAACTTTGCATGTACGGACTAATCCACTTCTCACATCACACTACATTGCAGAGAGCATCGCATTCATTACACTGTATATACAAGTCCACGCGTGAAGGTCCATTATTGTATGTCATAATATAATTATCCCATAAGTTTTACCCCAATCCTACGAACCGTACGGATTAGGCTGCCTTTCAAGCTGTGTCCCAGACGTTGTCGTGCATTCGTACGTCGTAAACATCACGAGAATGTGTAGCACGAGCGCGTATACAATAAAGAAGGTCCGTGCTCGTCTATTTCCCAGAATTGATCTCGTGAGGACGAGGACACCCCGCTCAACGGGATTCAGATTCTGATAGGCTCTTGTTGCTTCCTATGCGGGCCATAATAATAATGAGCAGCCGATCAATGGGAGTGTCGGAACGCACTCACGCGGCCACGGAAAGCCTCAAAGGGATTCATAGCTTCTTCATAACGTGTACGATACTTGCTCATATCGTCCGCACGACTCGATGAGGGTGTAGGAAGTGGATCGAGTTGCGTAACAGGCCGAGAAACTGACTCTTCTCGGTAGCTCTGCATATATCTCACCTTTTCATAAAGCTTGAGATTATCCGCTTGAAGACTCTTAATCTCGGTTCGGAGCTCCGAGATGATCTGGTATTGTTTGCGAAGCTCCTATAAAAGTTTCTGAGTCAATTTCGGAGACATCCGCTAGTAGGCAACAGGAACCCACATCCTCGAGTTCAGAATTCCGTTGCCTGAAACGGTCACGTTGACTCGTGACAATAGGCAAAATGGAGGTGTCGGCGGAGGATGTGAACGGAATCGGTGTTGACCGAGTCGAGGATTCCTGACATATCAAAACATATCAAGTTTTATGCCGTAAACAAAAAGCTGTGTAGAAATACCCACAGAAGGCTTCTTCCCAAGGTCTAAGCCCGCTAGAGCATCCGACCCCGCTTCAGTGTGTTGGGTATCACCATTTGGCTTGCTGTGTTTATTCATGGACAGTAGATCATTCTCGAGCTTCTCGTTGAGAAATTTCTGTTTTTCGAGCTCTGAAGAGGTCGTTTCAAGCTGACGTTGAGCTGCTTCCAGAGATGCTTCCAATTCTCCGTGTAGAATCTAAGAATTGAATCCGAAAGTCAGGAGTAGTAAGGCAAAACAATTAGCCATGGTAAATATAGCGTACCCTAAACTTGGTCACTTCTTCCAAGATACGTTTATTCTTTGTTGCCAAAAGAGCCTCCAGGGATTTCCCTCGTTGGACGTTCGCTTTCTCAGCATTAGGATTCGGGAGATGGAGGGAAATTTGGTCATCGTCAACCTGGTCTTGCTCCTCGTCTGCGTCATCCAGACCAGCGAATTCGACATACTACCCAAGCAAGCAATCAATGTGGAGTAAAGGAGACACTGACACTGACATGTACCTTCATGATTTCGAGTTCACGTTTGATCTCATCGTAGTCGCTAAATTGCTTTAGCCTTTGCTTCAATTGGTCGATTTCGGTGACCTGCAAAGTATGTTGAATGGCTTAAATAAAATCGCACTGTCACCGAAACAAACCTTCTTCTGAAGCTCCTTCACGAACTCTTCCGCCTTCTTGACGCCATCGGCCTCAATACTCGCAGCCGTGGTTTTCTGTACAGCCAAAGCGTTCGAAAGCCTCTCAGTTTCCGCTTCGAGTTCAGAAACCTGCGCTTCAAGTGCCTGTACGCTGTCAACACATTATTAGAGAAGGTCAGTGGTATTTGTTAACGTAAGTCATACCGATCTGAAGAGTCATTCCCACTGCGCATTGCTTCGATTTCAGCGCGGAGGATTTCCTACGATAGGAAATAAGGGCAAGAGCTCGAAATCAAGTTCAATGACGTACGTTTCGACGTTCCACGGTAGCCACACGACTGTTAGCACGGTCAAGGTCTGCCACAATCATATCCATTTCAGCAAGTTTTGTGATAACTTCTTGGTCTGTACCGAACAGTTAGTCATGTACCTCAGGATGCTGCTACACTATTCGACTACCTTGACGTTGACTGTGGTCGATGAGCTTCGCCTGGTTACTTTCATTCGATACGCGTAAATCGCGCAATTGGTTCTTGGTAAGGGTTATTTGACGTTGCAGGTCTTGTTCCCTGAACACACTGTAAACACCAGTTTGGAAGTAAACTAGGGCACGTACCGTTCCTCATAATTCCTCAGCTTCTCGTCGTAAGTAGCATTAAGCTCGTTAGTTTTCTGAGAGATCTTGTCCTGAATCATGTCAGACATCTTGCATTTCGTGTAAGTTACTAATAGTACTGAACAGCAGACGCGGCGAAATACTCACCTTGTGCTCCAGTTGTTCCACTTTCACTTCCAGCTTCTTTTTGGCAGTCTCAACTGGCGAGAAATCATTGACCCGTTTTCGTAGCTCTGCGTTCTCTTCCCGTAATCTTCGCAGCTCATCTTCATGTTCCATAGCCTCAGCAACCTTGACAGTTTGATCCTATATCACAATAGTTAACTTCGGTAAGGTAATTGGGCATCTATGTGGGCATACAACTGCAGCTTCAAGTAGAGGATATGGGTCCGGAGCCTCTGCCATAACCTTGTAGACGTCCAGGAATGCATTCTCAGCTGCCTTCGAGCGCTTCGTGAGGTTATCAATTTCGGTCTGGTAAGCTGCGCGCACAACGTCAGTGAAGTGGAGGCAATGACCTTCGAAGCGACGGACCTCTGAGCAGGCCCTTGAATGAATTTAACTTTTCGTCGTCTGGTATCTTCTTGAACTCTGAGTGAGCCGTTAACAACAGTATGGTAAGAGTACACTACAAACACGTACCCTTGGTTTTGTCCGCTAATGCCTTACGTCCTACAACGCTCTCCTTCTGCTGCTCAACTATTTCGAGACCTTGCGCATCGAGCTTCTTCTGAAGCTCACCCAGGTTGATGCCTATTAGCAGTTGGCATTGAGAACAGTGTATTAGTGATAGAGAAAACCGCGTACCACGCCATGTTTCAAGAGCCCCCGAGAAGTTCGTTTCTGAGGACATAGGTAAAATTACAATAGTAAACAGTCAGACACGCGCTACTGGTATGGATAGTAGCAGGACGAGAGTGACAGCGAGGAAGGAGTCCAGGTCACTGTGCCGTGCGACGTCGCGTGTGACCACGTGACCACCCTATATTTTTTCGAAATGGGCGTGTGTGGGTTGCGGTGAACATGAACGTCCTGCGCACGTCGGTCCACTTGTTACCTGCTACACGGCTACCAAGGCATGCGATTCAGCGAGCGTATGCAACTACAGCACGCCCATTTGTACCCCCAGCTCAGCTCCGAGACTTGGACAATCCTGGGCCACGTCGCGGTGACAGGCAGGGCGGCGACCGCGAACCACGCCAGCGAGTCAAACCACCTCCGGAATCCCCAAGTTTCTATACCTCCCGCCCAGTCTACTATGACCAAATCATACAGCTCGAGAAAGCCATAGGCCAGGTCCGGGGCTCGCTCAAAACACTCCAACTACTCCCCCTTCCCGCATTCGCACGCGCCAGTCTCCCGCCTCTCCATCCCGTCTGGAAGACACAGGACGAGATGACTCTTGACTTTGAAACGAAAATGACTACCACCCGTTACCGCAAAGTAACCAAGTTACTTAGTCAACTGAACGAATACAATCGAATAGCGCGTACAGCTGGGTGCACGGAGCTGGCGGACGGAATTGATAGCATCGTGTCAATGTTTGAAAGTGGGAAGAAGGACGCATTCTTGGCCCGTGGAAAGAGAAAGGTAGTTATATTGGACGAGTTTGGTCGGTCATATACCGTTGGAAGGCGGAAGACCAGCTCTGCGCGGGTGTGGATGATTCCTGTCAGGCAGGAGAAAAAGGAGAGCCCCAAGGCGGTGGCGGTGGAGGAGGAGCTCAATATGGAGGAGTTGTTCGGTGTCGAACGCGCAGCGGAACCGGAGACAGTAAAAATGGAGCAAGTAAAGGTCACAACATCGACCATCCTTGTCAACAACCTCCCCCTCAATGAATATTTCTCCGTTCCCGCTGATCGAGAACGTGCTACCCGACCATTCAAGGTTGCTGGCGTGCTCGGCGCGTATAACGTGTTCGCTATCGTTCGAGGAGGAGGAACGACTGGCCAGTCCGATGCTCTACTACAGGGTATCGCGAAAGGCTTAGTTGCGCACGAGCCCGAGCTTACGACGATGTTCAGAAGAGGTTCGTCCAAGTAGCCTTCCTTCAGTCTTTCTTATGTATTAATTTTTATCTTATAGCCAAACTTACGAGACGTGATCCTCGTATGGTGGAGAGGAAGAAGACTGGTCTTGCGAAGGCTCGTAAGAGAGTACGTCTCCATTATTTTGTTCATTCGAAACACTTTCTGACACATTTCCACAGTATACTTGGGTCAAGCGTTAGTTTACGATTTTCTGTGGATATTTACGTTCACAGCTCAATTACACTAATATTATTCTTCAACTTTATATGAGAATAAGCAAAATAAGAATGGGATACGAAAGTAATGGGTAAAAGCCAGTACGGTACAAACAACGACTCCACACAAATACGAGAAAGCACCCAACATAATATGTTACTGCCAATATATAGTCTGTACATCCGATTGCGCGAATGCAAGATTGCAAGCCGGACATTTGCGCTGTCGCGTGGATATTCGTGCGTCCACACAGGGTTTACAAAAAGCTGTAAAAGTCCAATAAGTGACGATCAATAATAAAACGCCGAAGCCCATACTGTGTGAACACTTGGTGATAATGACAGAACGGAAGTTCGTGCGGCATGTGGAACATTTGAGTAATGCCTGTGCAGGTTTTAGAGCCATGAGGGAAAATAAAACAACATAACTTACCCGTAAGTTATCTGCTTCGGAGTCCTTATCACCGTCATGCTTGTGCGAAGGTGGAGTAGAAGAGGCCATTGCCTTCAACTGAGCTGTCTGCTTCTCCAGTGAACGTTTTTCAGCGGTCAAGTTATCCTCCAATGCCCGCAGTTCCTGCCTCTTCGTTTGCAAACCCTTCTCGCGCTCGTTCATAATAGTAAACAGCTATTGACTCTAAGTTAGCTTGTCATTAGAATGACAAACACTTTGAACGCACCTCCTGGCCCCTGCGTTTGTCAACCTCAGCATGCGCTCTCAAGTCGTTGCATTCTTTATCCAGGAAGTGTATCCTATCAGTTAGGGTTTCGACAGTCCTCTTGTATGCAATAATCTCTTTCTCCAAGGAGGCCTAAAGGTCTAAATGAGCGCAGTAACGACAAATTGGCCATAAGTCGACATACCACTTGAGCACTGAGGTTCTTTTCCGTAGCCATAAAGCGATCGAAAGCCTTAGTCTGCTTTTCTTGAGCCCTAACTAAATTCTTCCGCTCATTCTCGATGGCTTCTTTATCCCTCATCGCTGCATAGAATTTATTTTCAGACTTCGCTCGCTGGCAAATCTAGTAATTAGCACATAATTTCCAGAATAAGATGAAATACTAACGTCTATGCCACTCTTTGTCACACGCTCCTCCATGCTTGCGAGATCAAAAATTTTACTCTTCAGCTGACGATCCAACACCTCCCATGCAGTTGATAACTTATCAAGTTCTGCGAACAGTGATTTTTCAGACTACATAGAATCAGCATATGCCAAACCCTATAGACTTAAAGCGACATACCTCTGCACGCTGGGTTTCCGAGAGTCGCAACTGCTCAAGCTCGGTTTCCTTTCTCTTCAGTTGCTCCGCAAGCTGAGCAACATCAGGTGCGAGGGTAGAACAATCACCGTAGACTTTCTGGTACCTCTCCAGCTGGGACGTTACTTCTGACAGCTTTTGTAACGCATCCGCTTCTGCCTTCATGTGTCGGACAACATCTGGATGGTCGTCTTGGTAAACGGAGAACGTTTGTTCTAGAGCAGCGATTCGACGCTCGGCTTGACTATGGATGACAGATCATCAATAAGGGAATGTGCGCAATTGGCTTGACATACATTTTATCTTCTTTCAAGCTCTGGAAAAATTCCGCACTCTCCATGTTACCATCCAAAAAGAATTGCATTAACTCTGCCTGCCCAGCATTAGCAGCCAACTGTGCTTTACACCGTCTAACCTCTGATTCCAGAGCTGTGATACGCTCCGAGCGCGACTCTGACAAAACTTTCATTTCTTGAACAGACCCAAGTTTCTGGCTATCCTTATTTTTGCGCTCGTTTAGCTCCGCAGCCTGCTGATCACGCTGTTCTCGAAGTCGTGCGTTCTCAGCATCACGCTTTATTAACATGTTCTTCAGCTCCTGAGTAGCCTGATTGGCGGAATTCTATTTATAGCAGTCAATCTGCGGCCTCGAGATTACAACAACACACACTTACCATAACCTCGTCCTCCCATTCTTTTCGAGCTGCTTGTAAGTTCCCCAGTTCCTCCGACACCTTCGACAAACGTTCGGATTTCTCTGCAAGCGTCCCTTCCAGAACTGACGCGTGACGAAGGAGCGCCTTGTAATGTGGATTTTCTGCGAAAAGTTCGAGTGGCGGTGATTTTAACTGCAATAACTCAAGTTAAGAACATTTATGGACAAAAAAGATAACTGTACGAACGTTCAACTCCAGGATTGTCTTCTCATCACGTAATAACGCCGCTTCATGTTCCAGTTCTCTAATTTTGTTTTCACGACTTTGCAACTGCTCATGCAGAGCTGCCGCTTGTGATATATCCAGTACCCCGTTGGTTTGTATTGGAACTTCAGAAGATTGCTAGAAGAACATTAGAGAGGAATAACGTCAAAATGCTTAAACTCCCACCAATTAACCAGACCACTCACTGCAGGAGAGGACGGCTTTCGCTCTGGTTCCTCTGACTTCACATCCTCCGCCCCTTCCGATTTGTTTCGAACTTCTATAGCCTGCACCGTTCCGCTTCTTGATCGTTCTAGCCGATTTTCTGCTGCCAGGAGTGCTGAATAATATTGTTCTCTCTGTGTCTCACAATCTTTAAGCCTAGCACGCATAATACTGATTTGGGATTTCAGCGCCACACACTGCAACATATCAGTGCTTATTCCAAAAGCAGGCCGAACAATACATACCTCTGTCTGTGCCTTTTGACACTCAGTATAAGCATGCCCTTGCAGTAGCCTGGACTGTGATCCTTCACCCAATTGAACAAACTTCGTTACTAGTGTTTGTGTCGTATTCATAGTATCACCGAGTGCTGCTGTTAATTCTGGCGTAGGGTCGTCCTCCAACCGAGAGCCGAGGTCAAAAATCTCTAAAACTGAAGATAAAACTGATAGAACATTAGAAAATTTTGATAGTGTTACCTTTAGCGTTGATGGGCGGCTGAGGAAGGTCATCTGGCTTCACAAGCAGGCGAATTGCCTCAACCAGCTGTCAAATAGGTCAGATGCGTAAACTCTAGTAAGTGACACGTCTCATATACCTGCGCCCAACATGCAGACATAGCAGCTAATCCTGCTTCGCATGTACTCTTTCTTCGCTCTAGCTCAGCTATTCTATTCTGGTTGCGTTCATTTTCGCGACAGTAATGTTTCATCCGGCGATAGATAGCTTCTTTGCGAAAAAGCTATGCGAGGAGGTTATCAAATATTCGGTGGTGTAAAAGAAGATATACATGCCTCGAGGGAGTCGCTATTTGGCTCGTCCTCATCATTATGAACATTACCGTTGACGCAAGGGCTACCGTTTGCACTGGTCATGATGCGCTTCTTGGAAACAGCTGAGTCGTCTTTGTCCGGATGAGAACGCTTTTTCGACTCCATGCAGAGAGGGAGAAGTGGCGGTAGATGAAGGCAGAGTATGTTGAAGACGAGTGCTCGTTGGACACCACACAAAGTTGTAGTCAAGTGCACAAGCGACAAGAGAACCAACCAATTCCAAACTCCGTCGGGCGGGTTTCCAAATTTATTGTGGCACAGTTTGTTGATCATGTCAACTGTTTCAGTTCTGCACTCGCTCTACAAACATCTCTACGTCCAATCATACTCCATTCTACTAACATTTTCTCTCTCGAATAACAAGCCTGTATCTACGACACTCCGGGATATATTTTGTGACTAGATATTTGCAAGTACATCAAACTAAATCCGGCTTCTAGGGAAGTTTCAGCGTAATCTGGTTCGCGCTGACATCGAGTTCCAAAATCTCGCAGTCCGCCACACTCCCATCTCCTATCTGCGTCTCTACGCATGCAAAATCTAGAGCCTTAAATAAATCTGTAAGTCGTAAGTTCGTTCTTCAAAGTGTCAGAACACACCTTGTCAAGCACCGTCATAGGTTGATCTACATGGATGTGGTTAGCATGTGATGGCAGTAAAGAAACTGAGTGCTTACGCCAAATTCCCGTGTTGTATACAACACCCTGTGCAGTGCTTGCGACGAATGCCCTCACCGTCTGCAAGTCTGGATGGTCATTTTCTCCATTCTTAGCCACGACTACGAGATACCGCTCAGCAGGATCCGGAAGGCCTTCACCAACTCCGCGCCCCATTGGAATAAATGCCTGATTCGTAAACGAGTGACGCTCTAGTACAGTCAGATCCGTAGTGCCTTCTGCAGTAACATCCTTCAGAGGTTTGCACCGATAGACAGATATCCCGGCGGTCGCCTTTGCCTCTGGGGCATATGTTTGCGACAGAAGGGATAGTTTATGGAATTTGCTCGCTGTTCCAGCATTGGCAGGAGTTATCCGTGTTCCTTTAGGGGCTGATGTATGATCTCCATATGCCTGAATAACCTCCCCGAAAGCAGCGAATGCTTCAGGCGTCAACGGTAGCACAGGGACCGTAGTTTTCTTTATGGATGCACAAGCAGAAGTCTTGGATGAGAGTATGGTGGCCATGGTCTTCGTGGCTTCTTCTATAGATTCTGTCAGATGCTTCGCCGAAGAGTCAGCGATATCAGCTCGATGCCCAATCACACGGACTCGTTTCAACCCTCCATCTGGATGGATGGTGACCTTCACGTGAGTATACGGTGTATCTTCCACGTTCTCCAGCTGGAAATAATGCTGCCTATGCGGCCCAAGCTTAGTGCGAGGTAAAACGGGCGTCCATTCTAGATTGGCAGTACTTTGTGCTTTCCAGTCAATGTCGATCTCGCTATACAAAGCATGCATCTCTCCGCTCTCTGGAAAATTGCCCTTAAAATGGGCAGTATCGATTTCGACATGCTCAAGAAAACCGGGTGTACCGCTATGAAAGTATAAGCGATGTCTCCACTCATTAAAATTAACAGCCCACAGTTTTATAACAACCCAATCATTATGTCCTTTAGCTCGACTCCGCTTTGTTTCCCATCCATCACCCATATCCTTTCCTCGCCCAGGCAGGATAAGATTGGCACCAACACCAAAGTGTTGATCAGATGTATGGACGACGCGGCCTCCAGCGAAGATATGAGCCAAATCAAACGAGGTTTGGTCCTCTGGGTGCACAGGGGCTACATCACCGTATACTCGGAAGCGACCCTTGAATATAAGTATTGTCAAACCATACACCTTCAACTGTAGATGGAATAACGTATACTCACAATACCACCGTCAGGATACATATTTAACTTCACATAGTTGACGCGTGAGGTAGGCGCAATTTTAAAGAGGTGGCGGGAGTCGGGCCCCATATCCGTTTTAGGGAAGACTTCAGTCCACTACGGCGCGTAAGTACCTCCTACTACACTGAGGCTATACCAAAACTGCTTACTCTAGGATCGTCCACACGTGGCTCCTCGGACGGTGGTGCATAAAGTGCGTCAATGGAAACCTGAGGCGCCTCATTTCCTACCCTTGAAATAAGCACATGATGTACACATGTCTTCTTTCAGAAAACATACCGCTGAAGTTGGCAGTATCGACATCGAAGCCAATGACAGTTCCCGTTGTTCCAAGTTGTATGATGCACCTATTGCTGTCATAAGAAAAGATATTCCATACAAACGATGAGTACATTTACCAGTCATATGCTGGATTATGACGCCTCGTTTCCCATCCACTGAAGAGCGCGCCATTAGGTCCAAACTGTCCCTTCATGCTAGGGGCTGGCTACAACCATAAACTTAGTACGATTTCCCCGGCATTAGATTTAAAGCTTACCTCGACCAATAACAAATGAAACGCCTCTGCAAAGAATTCATCGGAAACAGCTACGATCCTTCCACCAAGCGCTACACTGGAGAGTTCTGGACCTTGTGTTAGATCACATGAGCTTTCCAGATCAAATACTCCTCTTACCAGTCGTCGCTGCGAAAGTCTCAGCGAACTTATCGAGAGGTACTCGTTCGAAAGACATGGTTAATCGATGATAACTTTTCCAGGGAAGATGCAACTGATCAAGTACTTAAGGGAAAGTCGACGGAAGGTTCATGCATGCTATTCATTATCGGTCCGATAAGCAGAATCCAGATAGCTCCTATTCTACCCACGTGATTTCTAAATTGACGCGTCGATTCCGTTGTGCTGGTATCGTTCCGTCGCCTTTCATGGAGAAGAGGGCAGAGGCTTTCATCGGGGTTTCCTGTAAACGGCGCATACGCTTTTCTAAAAATATGCTACCCGTTCTTCTATTGAGTTTAATGAGCTTATAGTAATTTTAGGACTTGTTTACGACGCTAGAACATGCAAAACGGTTCGCTAAAGTCTGCCGGGCGTTATGCCTCTTCCATTCTCCCGCCGCATGATTAATAAACATTCTAGGTGACATTCTTCTCGAATGGCTAAGGACGAGAGGCATTGATTGAGTTACTCTTATCGGAAGCCGGTGTGACGGGAGCGCGAGATTGATCGCGGTCACGGCACACGAGAGGGGAAAGAAGCTCAGTGAACTGGATAGACTGGCGTGGGTAATATAGTCGAACCCTCTTAACCCATACCTCTTGGTGGCCTAGGCTATGGGGTATGGGAGGTTATGGGTTATAAGGGGTCGACTTTGGTGCAAAATGATATGTTGGGAGCTGAGAAAAGCTATGGGTTATGGGAGGTTATGGGTTATGAGGAGTATGGGTTAAGAGGTGTTCGACTGTAGCCGTTCGAGAAATAGATAAAGCTCAATTATTGCAGAGATACCACGGATGCGTCGATGGATCATTATGGACCCACAACCTGACGCAAGGACAGACTGAACGGAGTGACGAGAGGTCGAAAATCCGAGGTACGTTCCACGTCGCCTATGTTTATAAATTATCCTTGTTAAACAGAGAAGCTCTCCCCGCGGTATCTCTGGCTAATTAATCCGGCCCCAGATCGAAAAGTAACAGCTGCAACATTTGCAACGAATTGAAATGATTTTTTACACCGAGAAACAGCGAGATATCGTAAAGAGTCATCCCGCTTTTCCCGCCGGCTTCACATCGCTTGTTACAACTGTGGTCCCTAAGGATCCCAATGCGGCTATGTACATCCGCACAGCGCGGAACTATAACAGCTGGGACAATATTTAATATTTATGTTGCATCGAAAACCCTTTATGAAGGACTTAGCTTTGCATTGAAATGCAAGAGATCGACAAATCAAGCAATATTCCTGTCAGGTTGAAAGCGCGAACTTGGATCGACGAATTGAGCTCGAATTGCCCATATTCATCAGAGTTGCATAAAGGACATTGCTCGCGTGGACACTGTGTCGGTACCTGTATGCACCCTCTCAGAGCTGAATACGAGGTAGTTTCTTCCTGGCTCTGAGTGTAAAGTCTTTTCGAAATATCGGACCTTGGTCCGATACTGATCGGTACATGATCAATGTCATTACGTGCCTAGATGACAAGAGTTTTCGACAACGAATGTCAAAGAGTATTTTTGGCCATCTCGGCACGGACAGGTGCGGAGGATTGCTGAGTAAATGCGAAGGTCTCGGGGGAGGTAACACCAAACGAAGCCCAGGGCACACGGCGACCGTTGCGAAATGGCATCAGCAATCAAATGGCTGCCCCCCAGTGGTCACTGTGGTTATTATCTGGAAATATATCGGGATCTCATCTTTGTGATGATTCTTCACACGGAACATAAGTAACGCGACATCGGGCGCGAGTTTTAAAGGTGCGTTTGTTGTATTGCACCCATTGGACAATGATAATAATATGACATAGGATGCGCGCGCAGCACATGCAACCAGTCCTTAACGCAGAGCATCCTTTCAGGTATCCCATCGCGCTCATCACTAACAAAAAGTGTAGGCGTAGAGTTAAATTGATGTACTATCCTCACATCAGGCATCAGGCATGTGCGTGCGCTACTACTGTCCGCTGTTTCCCCCATGGATCCCCCCATATTTCGGTGCGATGTATGCGGCCCGTACGGCGCATGAGGCTCTCTACGATTTCAGCCTGTTCATAGCCTACTTCGAGCGCCACCACAGCATTTGGGCTAAGTATATTTTTATGGCTCACAATCCTTGCGATCGCGTGATAAAAGTCCAGGCCGGACGGGCCTCCGAAGAGAGCTTTGGGATCTTCGTAGTCCGAGACGGAACGGGGTAATTCCAAATATTCATCCCAGGGGATATACGGAGGGTTCGAGGTGACGATATCGTATGGAGGTTTGATGGAGGCTTCATTGTCAGGGAAAGATGTATGTAGAAAGCTTGCAAGTGAGGTGGTATATGTATTTTGAGGTTCATCCGTATCGCAATGAGTAGGAATACCACAAAGAGCAGCATTGTCGTTGGCTAAGCGGAGAGCATGCGGAGAAATGTCGATACCGTGTGTACGAAGGCTGCCTTTGGGCCAAAGGTGACACAGAAGTAAAGGGATGCAGCCCGAGCCTGTACCAAGATCAAGCAAATTACGAGGATTTTGTGCGGTAGGGAACATTGATTCTGCGAGCTTTATGACCCAGTGCTCGGTCTCTGGACGAGGTATCAATACAGGGGGGCGGGTGAGGAGATTAAGCGGGCCAAAAGGCTGAGTACCTGTGGGGATGGGGAAGGAAACATGTGAGGGGCAGGGTCAGAAATTGTTGTACGGGTGTGATGTACCCAGAATATACTGAAGAGGTTCGCCGAGAGCCCTCCGCTTGACCATGGTGGAGAGGGTGGCGTTGGAGAGACCAGAAGACAGCGCCTGTTTCATCCAGCGAAGTTCAAGGGAAGCCTGATCCGTGCCAATGTGAGCTGCGAGCTGGGCGAGAAGACGCGAGTGCATCCTGTGTTCAGTGAAGGAGAGATGGCGGTGGAGGTAAAGAAGAAGATCTAGGGAGCGCACGGAAGAGGATGCGGGGTGCGGGGCAACGGCAGATGGCGGCCTGGCCGGGGCAAGGTACGGCTGTTTCCTGATATGGGGGTATGCGGCGGAGCGAATAATATCAGGTGGCAAAGAAAATGGTGGGATATGGGCCGGATATGGGAATTGCTTGACGAAGCAACAGGTTGTCATTTTACCTGGCCAATTTCACGCAAGATTTCCCTGGCCGTTTCTGGCTTGCTTTCTTCGGTCCGCTGTTTGCTTTTCACTCGCTCATCCTCCACTCTCGCTGTGTCCTCCACAACTCCCACCGCCCCCTCCCTCCTCTTCGGCGCGTCATCCTCGCCCTGTTGCGTTGGCCCCGAACCATGTCTGCTGTCTACGCCGTTGCTCCTCGTCCGGTCACCCTCGCGGTAGGCATCACTGCAATCACTCCGGCCTATGTGAATCCAGCTCAGATGCAGAACGCGCAGGCTGGTCCCTCCTCTTCTCAGGCTGCTCTCAAGAAAAAGACTGTCGCGCCTCCACCACAACCACCACCACCCCAGCCCAACAAGCGCAAACGGACAGACACTCCAGAAGAAACTGGATCGGACACTGCCACCCAGCCCTCACGGAAAGTGAGAGACGGCCCAAAGAAAAAGAAGGCCAACCGCGCCTGCTTTCATTGCCAGAAGGCGCACTTGACTTGTGACGATTGTACGTATTCTATTTCCAGCCCTGCGTTATTCGCTGGCCGCTGTTGTACGTCCCACGTATAATTAACACACCCTTAGCGCGACCATGTCAGCGTTGTATAAAACGTGGAATCGCCTCCAATTGTACTGAAGGTCATAGAAAAAAAGCCAAGTACCTCCTCGATGAAGAAGAGCTTGGTACGTTTACTCGTCATAGTTGCGCTCAGTTATCAAGTTTTGATGAATATTCGTCACGTGACCAGAACAACTCAAGCGAGGCAAGTCCTCTGCGCCCAGTGAAAGCAATGCGAACACCAGTACGGTTTCTCCTGCTGCTGCGGCACCTCCTGCTACTTCAGAACCACCAGCGCCGCCTATTTCCTGTTAGCGACAGTCCTTCTCTTCCCTGTCATTTTGAATACTGATATTATCTAATCAATCAGCCGAATCATACTCCCAAAACGACTCTCTTCTCACTGCTGCTTTCGACCCCGCTTTCACCTTTGGTTCTGAAGCTGCTAACCTTGAGTACTCTATACTCTCTGCGATACTGGGGAATCCAAGTCCTCCAGAATCCGCGACTACCCCTCCACCTCAGACCTCGCAGCAGTCCTACTCCTCTTGGCCATCGGACCCCATCGACTTTGCGTCTACTTCCCCACGATTAGACGCCGGAGGTAGTAGCTTTACCTCGCCCTATGACGAATCATCTATGGCCATCCAACATTCCTCAACATCCTTATCAACATCACCCAGCAGTGCTGCCCACTATCTAACTTATCCATATACGCAACCGCAGCAATCAGAAGATCTAGTTGAACTGCAATATCCATCACAATACTCCTCAAGCCAGAACTCGGTACATCCCTTACAGCCGCGCTATCCACTCGATGCTCGTCCACGCTCACCTCCTCCCACTGTCTTCTTGCACAACCCTTCATCGAAGGATCACACATCACGTGGACTCTTATCCCCGCCACCCTCGAATGGCTCACCCAGCTCGACAGCCTCAGTACCATCCGCGATAGCGGATATTGTGCGACCACAATCGTGCGGCTCTCAATTGCAAAGTATTACAGATCGTGTGACTGCACCTTACGACTACACAGAAGGCTACCACTTCCTGATGAAGCACTTGCCCACTCGGTACGTGTATTGCTTGGCGTGCAAACTGTGCGAAACCCGAGTCGCTGTCGCGGCTTCGGATCTCTAATGTTTTTTGTTCTTGAATTATCAAGTTTTGAGAAGAATGATATTCTTCGCATTGTGCGAGCCTTGGCAATTTTCAGGCCGTCACTTATCGCCCTGCAGATGCCACTGTCGCTGGACGATGAGATATTTGTCGAAAGGTGTTTTCAGAGGTCTTTGCTGGTACGCAAATTGTTCTGGACGTTCGTGCCTGTGCAGCTAATGCTGAACGGGTAGGAATTGGATAAATTAATTTCGATGAGCGGAACTCCTACGGTTGTCTGGCGGCGAACAGGAGAGATTTGTCTTGTCGCTCCAGAATTCTGCATGCTCACAGAATGGCCCATGGAAGATCTTGTGGGTCGAAAAAAGTATATTTATGAGGTTCGTGATAGGTTCGTTATTTCCAAGGAAATATCTAATACACTATGCAGCTCTTCGAGAATCAATCCGTTGTCGAATACTGGGAAAACTTTGCTTCGCATGCCTTTGAGAACACGACACAATCCGTTTACTCGCATTGTGTATTACTCAAGCCATCAGGCGCCCCAGTACCGGCTACTTTCTGCTTTTCAATACGAAGAGACTTGTTCGATCTCCCTAGCATTGTTATTGGTACGTTAAAGTACCTGTTAATAAAGGCATAAACTGATACCAGTGGAAATAGGCCAATGGTTGCCTCTTTTATAATTGGAATACAAGTACGCTTTACTCGCTTTAATCATACACTTTCCTATCTGTTGGTGGATTCGTCGTTTTATCGCATCTTCTCTTGCATGTTTTCTTTCTATTTTTCATTTATCGTTCCATTTATGGCATTCCCACACCATTCCATTCACTTTCCATAACCCTCACTAGTTATTTATTGTCAGCTTTAGTCCTATTTTGCGTTTTCGTCAGCTTTACGTGTCATCTTTGCTGTCGATGCTCCCTCGCTTTACTTCCTTGAATCGGATGTACCAGCTGTACTACCTACACACGCGCATTATTCGCTTGCATATCCATCCTAGGCATCATACATACTAAAATTCGACACATCTGCATCATTACGCCTCACATTGCCGTGCCACGTATAAGCCCGAAATAAATACTGAATCAAAAACGGACACAGGAGCTATTTCTACTTTATATTATAAGAGTCTAGGAGGAAATCCGAGGATATTGTACGTGTCAAGACAAAATTAAACATTCTCCTGAATGGTAGCGTAGTCGCTCTCTACGCCGGGTTCAAGCATGCAAGCATGTCCGAGAATTAGGATGCTCGAGGCTCCAATAAGCCAGAAGAAAGTGAAGAATGGACCAGCCCACCAGAACAAGGGAATACCAATGACCAACAGACCGGTGTAGAGATGTTTCTGTGTAATGGTATGCTCGCCGAATTGGGTTGCATCAGGAGCTGGAACGCCGATTATGAATAACAATCTGGAAAAAAGGCTGGGTATTGACGCACCGAATCTGTTAATGGCGATAAACCCTCCGACGAGGAATGCAAGAGACACGAGAAGGAGCCAATTGGTCAAACTGCGGGAAAATGCGAAATTTAGGATATATTATGGACATAGCGGGGCGAAGAGACGTACAGTGCATACACTCCGAGCGCTGCGACAACTAGACCATAGTTTCCTGTTCAAAATAGCAAATTTAGGACTTCCGTTCCAATGATGATGCTAATACGTGTCTGTTCACCTGAGAAATAGCGCGTGTTATAGGATATCCGCTGAAAATAACACCAGTAAGACTGCAGTATACGAAGGGTAGATATCGAACGCACAGAGAATGCTGCATTAGAGTCTGCCGGTCGGGAGATGCGCTGATAGTCGAAGAATTCGCTGGGTGAGCGGAGACCGGAGAGTCTCGTTTCCTGTTGGCTGGTTAGCAGACACCCCGGGACGCCATGTAAACAGAGGCGCACCTTGAGAGATTTAAGAACGTCGGTGGCTTTGAGAATGAGATCCATGGCAGAATATTTGGTGCAGAAAGCAAGTCGAGAGGGATGGGTAGTGGGGAGGCAAAGGCAAGAATAAATTGCGGTGCAGCAGGCGCGTTGTGGATGTTTTGCCACCTCGATCACGCAGCAACCCGCAGTGTTTGGCTTCCTCCCCGGTTGTTGACACACCACCAGCTGTGCATCTGCGCATTGTCCTCGCTCCCTCATCTGCTCTTCGCCCATCGTATATCCGTATCATTCGTTGCGGTCAACATGATTCGCAGGACCCCGACTCTCGTCCCTATGAGCGACCTCGATGTCCAGGACATCCGTGATATGATCGCAAAACAGAAAGCAAGTGCTCTAAGCCACCAGCAGCTTGTGGTCAAGATGAAGCGACTGGCAGAAAACCCGAATATGGAACAGGAGGATATAGACATGCTTGCACAGATCTCTAAACGTCACCAGGAGGACAAAGAGAAAGCAAGGCGAATAGGATTACCAGATGCAGGTCAGCATGACATTCGTTATACTTCACCTAGAGAATAACACTGTTGCAGAATCATCACGAAGCTAATCATGTGCGTAGCATATATCCTATGTATAATATGTACGCATTATATCCATGGTACAGAACAACTGAAGTTTCCCCCATTCCCTCCTGTTCGAACATCCACCTCATCACCTAAATCCGTCAATACTAAAAACTATTGCGGAAGCCTAAAGGATGTGATGTTAGACGTTAAAGATGCGAAGTCAATGTGTGCTCGCCTTCAAGATTCCTCGAGTCACATAGTCCAGCAAGATCTATCCGTTGCATGTGCAAGCAGGTCGTCTTCAAGCTGTCCCATAAAGCAGTAGAAGTAACGCCGCGGGCATCATTTAATCCAGCTTTATCTTGTACACCATCACTGTCTTGAAGGACTAACGCATCCAGAATATGTTGAGCTGCTTCCTCGTAGCGCTAAGCTAATGTTAAAAACTTCACTTTGCTACATAGAATGTGTTTAACGTACTCGCAAGTTGATACAGGAAATACCCAGATTGAATCTATATATTATCTCAGGATTGTCACATCATGAATAAATATATCATAAACTTACCTGGCACGGATGTAACCTGGATTCAGCTCCAGGGCGCGGTAATAGAACTGAAGAGCTTCTCCTGCGTGTCCACTGTTCGCCATAGTGGCGCCAACGCGGTTGTACAACAGCCAATCCTGAATTCCTTACATTAACAACGAAATTCATGTATAGCCCACAGAGCATACCTCTGGACGGACAGCCAACGCTGTACGGAAACAATCCTGCGCCTTCGCGTAGTCTTCATTGGTATTCAATAACACCGCGAGTGCAATCTGTATATCGGCATCGACATTCCCACTAACGTCGCTCCTCGCCATCTCGATCAAGCATTGTATCAAACGCGAATAGCGTTCTGAAAGATGAGCATTCGCACTTTCCGGGTTCAATGCTCGGAATGACTGAACGGCAGGCTGGTACTTCTCGTTTCGGGTGACCCATTCCTGAATCGCATCATATGTTCCTTGACGGTTGCTATCATTCGTGTAAGAGATCGCCAATGCAAGCCATGTGGGTAAGTGTGTTGGATCAAGCTCCACCGCACGTTGCAGAGCCTGAAGAGCCTTGTGTTCACGTTCATTCTCCTGCTGCTTGACGCCGAGATTGTACCAGGCGCTTGCATTGTTGAGATCGCGCTGCAGGGCAGCCTCCAGCTCCAATACACCCTAAACAGTGGTTGGACGGAGTGTAACCCGATAAATGACCGATGCTTACCTCGAGGAGAGACTGACGCTCATCTGTATGCAGGAGGTGATGTTGCGTTCTTGAAGAGTCGCCGTGAAGATATGGATTATTGTCCTGGAACTGGTAATTAACAATGGGCTTGATCCCTGAGGCATTAGCCTCGAATCGATCCCAGTCCGACTGTAGTTTGTCCCATGCAGCAGTTTCAGCCGTGCCCGAAACGCCCTCAAGCGCAATAGGATTTTTAGCTTTCTCCCAATAGCGCTGGTAATTAAGATTCTCCTCTCGGAAATAGGCATCCGTCTCATCCTCGGCTACCGTGGATGTTTCTGCTTGCTGAGATTGTTGTGTTAAAGGCTGCATCAACGTAGAGTTCATCCCGCTTTGTGGCATCGAATTGAAATTATGTGTTGAGGAGGTATAAACATTGCCGATGGGATCGAACGCCTTTCCCTTCCCTTTAACATCGACATGAGATGCCGACGAAGTACGACCATCACTCTCAACCATTTGGTTTCCTTCAACGACCATCATACCATCTCGCAGCTGCTTCATGAGACCCATGAACTGGCTGTTCTGGAATTTAGGATTCTGTTCGTTCTTTACGTTTTCTAGTAGCATTCCTGCAGTACGCGCCAATTCATCTGCCTCTTGCGGAGTCTGATGCCGTACTTCCTGCTTTTTCTCGATTGGCTGGGTCAAAGGCTTTGGCGTACTCAACTTGAACTCATGTGCACTGAATTCCTTGTCCCAAGATACTTCTACGAATTATTTTAGTTGAGTTAAATGGTATAACGTGTGTACACGTACGGTTCGTCGCGATTGCGCGCTGGGCCTGCGCCGGCATCTGAGGCATGAATGTCGGCATCGAATTCATACGGAAATTGTTGATGCCCGAGTTCCACTGCATGCTAGCTTCATACGTCGGTCAGTAAAAACGCACAGAAACGGCCACGGATCATACTTGCGTGCTTACCTTGCGGAACCATCGTGGTATGAGGCTGCATATGAACATCTTGCTGGAACTCCAGCCCAGCCTTTGCGGACATTGTTTGAGCTATAGGAGATTGGAGCGGCTGCTGCTGTACAAAATCGGCGGCCCATGCTGCTAAAGGTGCCTGTTGCGGCTGCGGAGTTTGGACGGCAGGCATTTGGGACATTGGTAGAGCACCGCGCATTGCAGAGACATCATAGGCATCCGCGAGATGGGGAGCTAGGGAGCCACTGCTTGAGAAGAAGCGTGCTGCATCTTGGTCTGGGGTCGAGGAACCTGCGTGTTGCGAACGGAACGCCTGTGTAAATGACACAGTCAGGACATCATTATTCACCGTACCATTTCATTACTTACTTCTCTAGACGATCCCGCGCGACCGGCACCGAAGTGGTCCTGCTCAAACTTCAGATCCTGTAATACAAGGCAATGCCACACGATCGCACCTGTTGCAGTCCACGGTCGCTGTCAAAACGTTTGGTAAGCCCCTGGAGAGCATTTGAGGGCCCGCACTCTGCTCCTACTGCGAGCATTGGAAGAGCCATGTTATTTTGAAAGTTAGGATTGAAGCAGGTTAGCAGAAGAGAGTAGTCTGGGGTAGCATTCAGCGCGGAGATAAATGATTGGGAATGACTGCAGTTGCCGGCAAGTTATTCTCGTCGATCTTCCGTCGCCGGTCCCCGATCCCACTTTACATGTGTTTTCACACAGTTTTCAAAGACAATTACAAAATCAAAATCGAAGAATTGGAATAATTAAGTATACAATTATTAAGATCCTAACCATACTCCGTAAATAATACACTGCAGTCCTCGCAAAGTTCAACGGTAGCACCATTTTATTGCAAGTTGTGCTCCCTGCTGCTACCTTGGTCGTTCCTGTGATCCTGCTCTGCTGCAAATTTGGGATTGGAAGCCCTGCAATCCGCACCTCCATCAGATCGTACTGTACTCACGGGATCAGTATCTTAGTTAAGGATAATCAAGGAGCAATGGGACTTACAATGCCTCTACAAGACGAAACAGAGTAGACAAACATGAGCACTGCATCTAGGAAGGGGGAACAGTGACGTACATTGAGGGCATCTAAACGGCTGAATGTCTTTTTGCATCCCTGACATACGTTCGCCTGTGACTTGGCGGTATGAAGCGCTTGATGTCGTCTGTCGCAAGGAAAAATGTCAATCATCTCTATCGTTAAATCAAAGTGGATCTACATACTTGCAATCGTGTTGACGAGCGAATCCCTTCTTACAACCAGGCCATTCGCACACGTACGGACGCTCTTCTGTGTGAGATCGCAGATGCCCTAGAGGTCCAGTAAAGTTAGGAAGGATACAACGGCGCGAAATAGTGGACTGTACCTCTCAGATTGAACCGGCGTGTGAATGTACTCCCGCAACCAGGCACCGGACACACGAAATGTGCCTCATTTCTGCGCCGACTGGCACTAGCTAATTGTGTGGCTGAGGTGGTAACCTGTTGCTTTTCCACTTGTAGTATCGGAGGGAGACGCGGTACGCCGCTTGAGGATGGATAATGGTTGGCTCCTGCGCCTCCTGGGTTCTCTTCAGAGCCTGGGGACGGAGGTGAGGACATCTGCTTGGCGCGGTTGAATAGTTCAGCTGCGCTAGGAGCATAAGGAGCATCTAGTTTAGAGACCTGGGTGCCATCTGGAGTGAGAAGCATAGTGGAAGATGTGGGTAGAGCAGAAGGCGACGGCGGAGGAAGATATGGTAGTGGATGCGTAGCCGGAGTATAAGGGTATTCTCGTGGGGGACCATCGGGATGGCTAGCCGGACCCTCAGTTGGGATGCCTTGAGGTAGAGGCACGCCGTCTGCGCCGTAGAGTGGCTCAGGAGGATAATGAGTTGGAAGAGGGAGAGTAGCTTCGGTAGACATGCGGGGCGAAGGATGATTGCTGCCGGATTCTGCAGGGCTGCGCCTGAGCTGCTCGTGGACGAGGGGAGGTTGAGACGAGAGAGCAGCTGAATGCGACGAGGTGATGGGAGAAGTCCAGACTCGTGCAGAGTCTACACTCATGTTTGGATTCGATGTACCAGAATTTTAAGGCCCGAATGGCGCGCCTGATGACGAGCTGTAGTTTCCCGGGCAGAACAGTAACTAATGCCCTTTTGCGGCAATCCGAAAGCGCTTGAAGATGCTAACACAGCCCTCTGGTTCGAGAGAGTAAAGAATAAGCGGCGATTGTATGGCTACGTTGTTGAATCGCAGACGTCGCGGAAGGACAGAGAGTGAGCGAGCGGTAGGAATCGAGAAAGCTTCCGGTTAGGATGAGAGGTATGATGAATGTTTAATTCAAGTTCAAGTTGAACTGGGCTTTGTTGAGGTTGCGCATGCTTTGGCCTGCTCTGAGTTCAGAAGTGCAGTCGCGGGTGAAAATCCCGTGGCTGTGCTGCACAGCAAAAAGCTTATACCAAATCTGGAATCGGGTCTCCCTACATCCTGTGCAAGCTGTGCCTCCGGTCAATTTAACACATATTCTGCGAACTTTTACACATATCACTTTCCTCGTCTTTCCTCGCAGACTAACTGCACTCGTTTTCATAATTTCACAAACAGCATCAATGATACATAGGTGATACGATACGCCATCAGATGCGATGAGTAAGAATGTATCATAGGACCAACTCGGTAATCGTTAAGAGCGACGGCGAAGATGGTATTCACGACAGGAGTATACGGTAACGTACTGTATGTAGGCTTGGTGTAGACTATGTATATTATCGTCTAATTTGTATATTTTAGTCAAATATATGAGAGTCTAGCAGGCGCCGCCGTCGCATAAGCTCAGTTTCCGTGATAGTTTGTCCAGTTATTCGAGACGACTTAATCTCCCCAGTTTGAGCGGCTATGTCGTTGGCGCCTGGCCCCTCTTGAAGCGCCTCCGCGTTTGGACTACTCGAAGACGTACGTTCGTTCAGAAGTGTTGCGTCCGAGCCGGACGAATCGCCTCGTCTGGATACCAGGGTGGGCGGTAAATCAGCAGCAGCTGTTGCACGAGTTTGACGGGCGCTAGGTCCAAAGGATCCTCTACGCGACTCATCCTGGTATTTCTTGGGGATAAAAGTGATGGTGGAGTCGTCTGTCTCCGTCTCTGACGTTAAGGGGCTAGGGACTGTCGCTCTGAAAGACGGGGGAGGAGAGCGAAGGCGAGGACGATCCTTCGAGCTCACTGTGCCAGAACGGGAGGTACCATCTTCGCTTGCTCGATGGTCTTTGTATTTAACAAACGTATGGTCAATCCACTCGGCGAGCTCCTCGATAACCTGGGAGAATTCGACTGAGTGACAAGGTGAATGAAACTGTCAAACAGCACATACCGCTTTAGCTTCGTGCATAAGTGTGGGCATCTGGAGATATCCATGGCTCCATTCCGAGAATAGAACCATCTGAACCCAATCTGAGTCGGTCTCACTCGCAAGTTTGTCCCTCTCTTTCTTCAGCTCGGACAAGCCCTTACCCTCGAGTGCAGCATCGGTGATCGACATACGAAGGCTCTCTCCAAAGCGTGCACTTTTCCCAGACAGAGCCAGGTCAAGTTCGACTTTACGCGCGCGTTTGGCCTCTCTTACGCGTCCGGCAAAAATGACAGTGTCATCCACAAAGGGGTCCTTCTCGCCGCACTGCATGAGCAGTGGTGGGAACTGTGCCAAAAGATGTGCAGGTGTGAGAATGGGCGAAAGGTGATAATCCGTCGCGAAATCGGGATTACGGTGCGGACCGATATATAGAATCGCCATTGCACGCATCTATGCAGGTCAGTTAGATTCATTTCGGGAAGACAGCATGTTGAACACACCATGCTAGGAGAAACAATCCGATCCTGGAAATATCCAGTTCGACTTGTCATGGTCAAACGAGTTCCGATGGGCTCCTTGTTTTCTCCATTGCGTTGGCCATTGGAGTCCTTGCCCGACATTGCTTGCGTGGCTTTCGTATCGGCTTCCGCAACCGCAACAGACAACTGCTGCTGTTGTTCCGCGAGAGCAGACTTGCTCCGTGGAACCCTAGTAGAGTCGGATTGGGGGTATGTATAACGAACACGAGCTTGGATAGGCCTATCTTCTTCTCGCACTCCATCATAGTCTTCATCTTCACTTTCAGCATCGGCCAAAGCACCCTTATCATCGGCCTGAGAATATTGAAGACCTGGTCCACCGGAACTGCGTCCAGATGCAGACGAAGGTCCGTCCTCAGTATCCTTCTCGCCACCACTGCTAGTAAAGCCGCGGAGGGTATCTTTCCAGCTTTCTCTCCTCTTCAAGCGCTTTCGAATTGGCTTCTTATCTCTTACCATACTTAGTGGACTCTGACACCAGTCAATCAGTATATTTGCATATGATATAGGAAGCAAGAACACGCACAACATGCTGCAGATGATCTTTCTGGGCTGCAAGATCTTGAATTCCAGGTAGATTTCCAGATGATTGTTCCGATCGTAGAACGCGAAGATTATCCGCGGACATCCAAGATGTGAAGTTGAAATCGAGAGCAGCATAGTTCAGAACGAGGGCCATAGGAAGTGGTAGAGTAGAGCCTTGGTGAGTTGATAACGAGATTTGGTTATGCTCTAGAACCTTAAGAACCGCATTGATACATAATGTTGCACCGCTGTTTTCGAATAAAGAGTTAGTGAGTTGCGTAGTTCGCCAAAGAGGACGTAAACGTAGTACGCACGCTGAATCTCCGGACATAATAACTGAAAGCTTCTTGCCAGACATGCCAATTAATGCGCCATCTAAACAATGATTTTAAATAACTGAAATAAAACAAACGAATAAACTTGTATGTTACTGCTTTCCAGTAAAAGCCGATATGTATCGAAAGCTTCATCGCAAGCAAAAGGATAAGGATCTAGAACCAAAATATAAACCCATTATTCATTATCAGCATTGCATAGGCTCACATTCTGGAGATTTCCCGTAATCAATGGCAAGAATTGGTCGCCTCGTTTTCACTGCCCATGCCCGTAGACGTTCTTCATGGTGTTCCGGGTTCATGGCTACAAACCCTCCTCCAGGAAACTCAAGAATAAGTTCCTTAGCTTTACACAATTCTTTCTCCGGCAGAGCAAAAAAGAGATAAGCAGTAATTGGTCGTTTGTAACTAGATGTCTTCGGCCGGGGGAGTAGGATTTTCCTTCTGACAGAGATGGGAGGGTAGCGCGTAATCATCCGTATCTGCATGTTGTAAGTATCTAGAGAGTCTATCTGCACAGATAACACGTACATAGGGATTTGATGTCTTCTCCCAGGTTGCTCGGAGCATTTCGACAGTTGGAACAGCTCGGAATCGTCGAAGCTGAAGAAGAATTAACAGCCGTATAAAGAGACACTTGACATTAACAAACCTTTTCATCCCCTTCGTTGGCATAGATGATATAATATACAGAGAAGATTATGGAACATATGTCTCGTAGCCATTTGGGGCGAATGGACATTGCAGTAGCAAATCCAGCATCGAATCCTGTTACTATCCATGTGGCTCGATAATAGGACGGTGAATACTGATAAAGAAATTAGAAAAGTGTGAAAACAACGTGTCACCTTTCATTCAACTCACCAGACGTGCAAGAGGTTCCGGAGCTAAAAGACGGACCAAGGGTAATAGAAATCATATCTACAGGTAGACATAACTTACCACTCAGTCCTAAGATCTTATCGAAGTTCCGGATAGCGTAAACCGCTGTCAAAGTGCTGACAATAGTTTGCCACGGTGTGAAACGTTCTGGTCACGACAAATACATCAGTTCAATCTAAGGACATTGAATCAGCGAACGTACTCAGAGCCCGGTTGATTCGTGGAAGCCAGAATACTCGTGGAGGTCCAGCATTACCTCGGACTATCCTCCACAGCCAGAAGAAGATTACAAGAAACACCTGGCGATTTCTCGATGATTATAAACCTTTTAAAAGGCGGCTGCGACGGACCTGGGTGCGTTTCCAAGATGGGCTGGGGCGACCTACGAGATGGTCAATCATGGAACGGTCGTTAATGCAGAGGGCTTGAGCATAAATATGCTAGGAGAGCCGAGTAGGACGTAGTTGATAATAGAGAGTAAGCAAGCGATAAACGCCTGAATGCTTAAGTAGGAGGAAGACGATGGTCATGGCAGGCCTAAAGGATACATTGGGCAGGTCCAAGTTCCATGTGATTTCAACCCCACATCGTTTCCTAATATGGCAGCCCCTAACCCTATTCTAGGCTTGTTTCCTGATCATCATTATGGCGATAACTTTTCAGCAAACCATGCTCGTCTGCTCGCAAATTTCTTCCAGTGACTCCCATGGCCCCTCTTATCTCTATTCGCTCCTCTAATGACAAACTCGAGATCGTCAACCAGCTTTTGTTGCCCCATGTCACCGAGTTTCTCCCAATCGAGTCGGTAGAGGATGCCCATGATGCGATCAAGACGATGAAGGTCCGTTATCCATCTGGTCCTCCGAAAGCATTCAAGCGAACTAATATATTTATCAGATCAGAGGAGCACCAGCAATCGCATCCCTCGCCGCTTTGTCGTTTAGCCAGTATCTTTCACGCGCTCTCAAGGCATCACCACAACCCGACTTTTTGGCCTCCCCAGAAGCACTAAAAAACCATGTTGAACCGATCCTGGCATATCTCTACACTGCTCGCCCTACCGCTGTCAACCTTGGTGCTGCTACCCGGAGATTGACAAATACCCTGAGCAGCTCCATCGCGGCAGGAAAGGACACCCAGTTCATCGTGACGGATCTCATTCTTGAAGGAAATGCTGTAGCAGACGAGGACGTAGGTCGGAATAGGGAGATGGCCAAATGGGGTGGTGAATGGTTGTTGAAGCGGGTAAAGGATAGTGGGAAGGATGTATCCGTACTCAACGTAATGACAGTTTGCAATACCGGATCGCTGGCAACATCAGTATGTATATTTTGCTCCCCCAACCACCTCTCGAGCTCACTGGTGCCAGGGATATGGAACAGCTCTTGGACTTATCACATACCTTCATGAAACCGGAAAGCTAGATAAAGCATACTACACGCAAACAGCACCGTACCATCAAGGATCTAGGTTTGTCCACTCTCACGCTGTTCGTTCTCGAGTTTGACATTCATTGGATGATCAGACTCACTGCCCTTGAGCTGTTGACGCTTAACATCCCCTCCGTCATGATCTGCGACACGATGGTTGGCTCTTTGTTTCAGCACCATGACATACATGCCGTCGGTAAGCGTCCCTTCGCTTCACGTGTAGTCCCTGGTAATCAATGTGCATTTAGTCGTCGGAGCTGACAGGATAGCAAAGAATGGAGATACTGCTAATAAAGTAAGTTGCTATATGTGCTGTCTGTAGTACGACACATTCTGACCTTTACTGCTTCCAGATCGGCACCTATAACGCTGCTGTAATTGCTGCCCGACACAACATCCCTTTCATCGTGGTAGCACCTATTAGCACGGTCGATCTTGACATCGAGCATGGCTCCAAGTAGGATTGCTTTATCTTTCAGCAAGAATACTCCTCTGACCAATCTCCAGGATTCCTATTGAGCAGCGGCCACCATTAGAGGCATGCCTTGTTCGTGGTGTCCTGTATCCCAATGATGGCAAAACCGAACAAGTACAGGTGATGATTACACCTCCCGGAATAGAAGGAATCTACAATCCCAGCTTCGATGTTACGCCCGCTGAACTAATCACAGCCATTGTGACTGAAAAAGGTGTTGCTGTGAAAGCCGAGGGGGAGAGCGTCTTCGACCTAACACCTATTGTTTAAGTATTAAATAACTGTAAAATAAATATTTCTGTATTTTATAGGTTATACACGGAGGCTATGAATCGAAAAGATACTCGGATGGACGCTCGGGACCCGTCATGATCACTGCTGATGACCAGACGCTGACATCATGAGTCTGGCTGTCATCTACCGCGCTAAATTTGATCATTCTTACATTTTATCTTCATCTCTACCCCCCACTACCAATCATATTTCCATAACACCAGTTTATACCCTCGGCTATCCTCAATTATGCCTGCATATGTCGCAGTGCACGGAGGTGCCGGTGTTCATTCACGTAAACACGAGAAGGAAATCAAGAAAGCCCTGCGGGAGTGAGCCTGCAATGCTCCGACTTGTTTCGCGTTGATGCCAATGAAAACCTTCATCGGTATGGTTGCTGAAGTGCTTGCACAAATGCACTTTCAGCTGTTAGGTTGACACCGACTATGACGACGGGACTCGCGATGGTAGAAACAGCAATATGTGCTTTGGAAGACGATCCATGCCTGAATGCTGGTGAGTCTCCGAGTTGCATACGGTCATGGAAGAACTTCTCAAAATTCCATCTGTATGCATGGATAGGTTATGGTTCCAACCTCACATTGAACGGAACAGTCGAATGCGATGCTGCCATCATGAGCGGCTCCTCAAAAGACTTTGGTAGCATCGGCGCTGTGGCTGGTAGTATCCATGTTCTTTGAATCGTATTTGAAGCGTGTGCTAACAAACATCGTCTACCCTACATAGGCGTCAAGAACCCCATTCGGCTCGCAAGTCTTGTGCTTGAACATTCAAGGCGGCCTGATCGACTTGGCCGTCTACCACCGCTGTCCGTGCTTCTCTTGAATCGGATAAGTGTTTTCAGGTCCCGGCTTATACCCTCCTTTCCATCTTCTTCTACATTAGAACGTTAGCATCCGAAGGAGCGCGTGCGTTTGCTGCATCTCATCCAGACAGGGTAACCCTCGTAACCCCCGAAAGTCTTATAACACCTGGGGCACAAGGAAACTGGAAGAAATGGAAGGAGAGATTAGACGCGCCTTCTCCCGCCGTGGGAGAGGTAACGAGAACGAATGGAATCAAGCACGTGCAGGATACCGTCGGAGCTGTTGTTTGTGCAGATGACGGGCTCGCCGCTGGCGTATCTAGGTACGGCATTCTTTACTTTCTTGTGGTAGGCTCATATCGGATATCTAGCGGAGGAATCCTCCTGAAATACCCCGGAAGAGTTGGAGAGGTATGAATGCGACGTTATCACGCCCCGCGCGGAATGACCCATATAGTGTACAGGCTGCCGTTTATGGCGCAGGTTGTTGGGCGGAACAGAAAAGCACCAAGATTGGAATGGCCTGCAGCGTTTCGGGTAAGTCTCCTCTGACCATCGAAGGAAAAGCGCTGATATCCGCTCTCTGGCACCAGGTGCAGGCGAGCACGTTGTCAGAGCAATGCTAGCGCGCAGAACAAGTGAGGCTCTAGTAGCCGCCGCAGCTGAAGGAGCGGATGTCGACCCGCACGAGATCTTGCGCCATGCGCTGGTTGAAGACTTTTGGAGTTGAGTGGATGTGCGTTACGTAGGTATATTATGTTAATGGCTTCAACAGAGCCGGCCAATGAAAGAGGAGAGCCAGATCCATGGGCGGGTGTGCTTTTGCTGATAACTGAAGAGAATGAGGAAGGCGGGGTTTCGGGTAAGTGATAGTCAAGTCGTTATGAGAGTTTATTATTGACATACCTCAGCCCGTCTCTGGTGCGCGTTTACTTCTCCGAGTATGGCCATCGCCTACGCGTCTCTTGAATGTCCAAAGCCAAAGGTACGTCTAGAGTCCATTCCTATACTGATGTTAACGGTATCTCTAGGCTCTCATCCTCCGTCGGCCTGAAGCCAACTCAGCCACCGCCGCCAGTTCCAAAGAACCTCAGGTGTTCATCACAGCATTATCATTATAACAATTAAAACATGGCATATCTTACATGCATTATCCACAGCATTGTATTCACACATACCCATCCATCGATCCAATCGTCTCTAAAGTTATTATTTTGATCCATTGGTCGCGGGACTGCGTGCTACGCCGTTACCTATTGCTCCACTGTGAGGTAAACCACCGCCGCTTGAAGATACATTTCGTGAGATGCCTGTTGTGGGTGTGGCTGCTGCTGATGGGGCACGGGATGGGGTACGTGTTTGCGGTGTCCCTGGGGAGGGTTTTGAGGATGGGATGGTAGGCCGGGAGGCGTTGAGGCGTTGGAGGGTTTTCATTGGGAATTTTGTTCTGTGTGATTGTTTGGATTTATTCGCGAAGAGGAGGGAGTAAAATAACGAACCGGCATGTCGAGCAGACGGGAACTGGCTGGCAGAAAACTGATAAAGGAATTCATGAGTGCTTATACCATGATGTGTGATGTAACCTAAATGTACTTGACAGACAGACCGAACACACGAATCCAATATCCACGATAATTTTATGGCAGAAACACGCAGCGCGGAAGTCGATTTTGTCTTGTGTTGGTGTGGCAAGAATGGCGCGCACAGAGGGCGTAGGTAGGAATGCCATCTGCATGTGCGGTAATTTCACGCTTGGGTTTCAACTGGGTAAGAAAAGGGAACTAACGATGAGGTATTGGAGAAGGGCATCACGACGCTCCAGGTATATATACGATCCGCCTGTTAGATGTGCCGCCTGCTGTAGGAAGACGGTGTCTGGGCCGTAAACTTGACATACGTCAATTGTTACTTTCTGCATGCTTGTCAGCAAAAGTTCTCTAGTGAAAAGACGAGCCTGAATAGCTCACTAGTTTCTGCGCCGAGAAGATCGAATTCATTATGGGTATATAGGACGCAGAAAGGTCGGGCGAGACGGAGAGGATGAGGATGCGTGGGTCTGGGAGGATGGAAGGATCGGCTGCTTTCGCTACTGCGGTGTTGGTGGTGGATGTAGTGGTGGGTGTTGATATTCGATTCACGTCTGGGATAGATTTGTAAGTAGACGGAATCGAAAAAGAGGAAAAGCTTACAGCAGAGGGCTTTTGTTATTGCTCCGACCAATACGCATGGTGCTGGATGTGAAAGTTAGTAGGAGAATAGAGGGGGGATGGATTGACGTACGCTCTTCTTCTAGATCACCAAGGGCGTCCAGTTCCTCCATTATACGCGTCACAACTGTCGAGTCTACGAGCTTGAATGGTGGATAGGAATTGGCGTCGATAGTCTGCTGTTCCTTTGGTGGGTCGGTTGATGCGTATAGCATAACACTATCATGGGCAACTGAATGAGCGAAATTCCTCATCAACAAGAGGGTTCACGCAGACCTCTTTCGAGGGAATGCACCAAATACAGCGAGGGTGTTTTCATGCTTGGAGGCCATGTGGGCATTGAGGAACGCGAGGAGCTGGGAGAGGAAGCTGCTGAGGGAGAGAGGGTAGATGTTGGCTGGAGGGTTGAGGGCGGAGAGATGCCATTGGGTGGGTGAGAGGTCAATTACGACGGAGAGGTGCGAGCCTCGGGACTCGTTCATGATGGTCGTGATGAGTTTGGTGGTGGAGCTTTACGAGTCACTGAACGCGCACTGGTCCTGCGCGCCTATGCGCGACATTCTCATCACATGATTTGCTCATTGACGCGACAAAATTAATTAATATTCAGACGTGCACGCCGTGGACGACGACGGACTCGTGTACATGGATATCAGAAATATGATATGCTATGGCTATACTAGTACATGCTATCGATGATCAACCAGAGGTGTCAGGTGGCCGTCTGCCAGATTGGCTTCCGTCATCGATTGGAAGGGGAGCACGGGGAGGACGATGAGCTGGATCTAGCAATGGAAGATGCAGAGGAAACAGCGAAAAGAGCGGTGTGAGATGGACGTACGTTGATTGAGCGGCGGAGTCAGTGAGAGGGGTCCGTGGTAGGTGACGGGGATGGAGGGTGCCGTGTGCCGGCGTCGAGGACAATAGGTCAAGTCGATGACGAAAAGAGCAAAGAGGCCGAGAGAGACGAGGCCGGAACCCTAACCCCGAGAACAATAGTGTAGATGTAGGCCACGGGGCGCGGCTGTGTGGATTCTCCGCGGTCGAACGAGGATGACGACGAGGAGAGCTAGAATGGGCGATTCTGGATCAAGGATGGGCTGGTGAGGTGGCAGCAGCGCTAGAGCGGTGGTGAAATGACATGGCAGTCGATGTTCTGATGGCGATTGTGATGATGATCAGATTGGGGTGGGGAGGAGGCGAAATAAGAATACACTTGCCATTGTCCATAGGCATCGTACCCGGTGCACAAGGCACACTTGACACGCAGCATACACCACACACACCGCGAGCCAATGACCAGCGCCCAGTCCACCCCGCGTCAAGCGGTGACAAACAGTGTGACTGGTAACGCCTATCCTCATCGTTCGCAGTTCGCTCAAATGCATCAGATACGCCGTATTCGACCATTTCAAGGTCTTTTCCACTGTGAATCCGTCGTGTATCTCTTGTGAATACAATCCTGTACATGTTCTGAATACACATGAATCCATCGTGAATACCAGTGCATGCTTCCGTGAATATTAACCAGTGGCTAGATCGGAGTCCCCGTCACGAGCGCCGGTGACGAAGGCCCTTCCGGCGTTGGCCGTGACGATGGGGGTAGCGACGCTGCCCGTGTGAAATCTGTCTGTTGGCGATGCCTGGCGCCCAGGTCCTCACTCAACATCTATTCTTCCCTTCCCCCCACTCCTCTCCTCCATCCCTCCCCTCCCCTCCCCCTGCATGAGACATATCCCGCCCGTCTCACTCGCTGTTTCACTCACTCATTAGTACCATGTCCTCAGACCCTAGCTCCCCCCTTTCACACAGCGCCGCCCCCCTCGGTCTCAACTACGACAGCGACGACGACGACATGCAGGTCGACTCTGACGTCGAAAAGGCTCCCGACGTCGATGCCGATGCTGATGGCGAGTCCATCGACGAAGACTCCCCGCTCTCTGCCCAACCTATTGCCAACCCCTCCCTTGGCCACATGTCCATCTCCCGCCATCCAGACTCAGTGAGTACCATCCCCGCACACCATTATCGCAC
This sequence comes from Crucibulum laeve, assembly GCA_004379715.1. NCBI lineage: Eukaryota > Fungi > Basidiomycota > Agaricomycetes > Agaricales > Nidulariaceae > Crucibulum > Crucibulum laeve. Next base: position 1,140,909 of record ML213590.1, read on the forward strand.
CCGTATTGATCCCGCCTTGAAGGATGCAGAGGAATCTGTATGTCACTTTTTCTACCCTATCTACCCGGTATCATCGCACTAACTATAGACAAGGGCTACGAGGACCAGGCAGACGATGACGAAGATAACGAAGATGAGGATGACGGCACTTACGCCGACGAGGAGTATGGCGCCAAGAAGAAGCCCGTCAAGAAGAAGAAGCGAACTCCAACATCGTCTGTGATGAGGCCCAAAGGTGCGCGCATGTCTCACTCTTTCCTTTTCCGTATGACAGCCCTTACATTTCCCCCCATAGCACCTGTTCGCCATGCGTCCAGCTCGGACTCGGACTCCGAGTACGGTTCCCGCTCTCACAAAAAGAAGAAGAAATCCCGCCCCTCCATCGACGAAGTCCGCGTCTCGAGCAGAGGCGTCAAAATACCCAACTATGTCGACGACGTCCAGGATTTCGAAAAGTTTGACGACGAAGAGGAGGGGGAAAATGGGTACTACGTTGATCCAAACATCCAGTACGCGGAAGAAGACGAGATCGAGGCCGTTCTCGGTCATAGCCGTGACGAGGGCCACGAGAGTGATCCCGAGGATCTCTGGTTTGAGAACATTGTGAGTGTTGCGTGAATCGTCCCCAGTCGCCCAATGGCTAATCGGAACCTCCTATAGCGATTCCATATCAAGTGGAAGGGCTTCTCCCACTTGCATAATACCGACGAGACGTACGAGTTCCTCAAGCGCTTCAAAGGCCTCAAGCGCGTCGACAACTACATCAAGGCGTACAAGCAATGGGAAGCACGACTCAAATCACCAGGTCTGTCCCGAGAGGATATCGAAGCCCTCCATCTCGACAAGGAACGCGAAAAGGAGGAACTCGAAAACTTTCGCAACGTCGAGCGCATCGTATCCCACCGCGAGACAGCCGACGGAGAAGACATGGAGTACTTTTGCAAATGGAGCGGTCTTAACTACGAGCACTGTACTTGGGAGCTGCAAAAGGACGTCAATCCTATTGCAAGGGAGGAGATTGCGGCGTATCGCCAACGAGAGGCTGAAGCGAAATTCCCCTATAAGAGTGCTTCTTACTCTAAGACAGGACGACCCACCTTCCAGAAAATCATAAAGGACCCTGATTACATCGAAAGCACAGGAGGCGAGCTAAAGGACTTCCAGTTGACAGGATTGAACTGGCTTGCGTACCTCTGGAGTAAAGGCGAAAATGGAATCCTAGCTGATGAGATGGGACTCGGCAAGGTATTTTAGCAATTCGTCATGTCGTGAACGTTCATTAAACATGTATTTCAGACCGTCCAAACCGTCGCTTTCCTCTCGTATCTCTTCCATGAGATGCAGCAATACGGCCCATTCCTCGTCATTGTGCCTCTTTCCACCATTACCGCCTGGCAAACACAGTTCGCCGCCTGGGCTCCCGACATGAACGTCATATGCTACATCGGAACTGCCGCGTCCCGCGAGGTCATCCGCATGCACGAGTTTGGGCCCTCTAACAAGAAGCTCAAAATGAATGTCTTGCTTACCACGTATGAGCTCACACTGCGTGATTCGAAGGAGCTAGGTGAGATCAAGTGGCAGGCGTTGGCTGTTGATGAGGTGCGTTTGGATGCTTTGGGCTTCGTATTCTTCATGTGCTCATGGGTTTGGGTAGGCACATCGTTTGAAGAACTCGGAGAGTCAGCTTTATGAAGCCCTTCGGTCATTCTCTGCTGCGTCCAAGCTCCTCATTACGGGAACACCGCTACAGAACAACGTGAAAGGTGCGTGGGCCGCAGATACTAATGTGTTGATATTGACGAGTGCCTTAATCCTGCAGAGCTGCTCTCGTTGATGCATTTCCTTATGCCAGAGAAATGTAAGCAATGCCTGGCTGGGTATATAATAACGAACTGACAATGTCGACAATAGTCGCTCTTACAAATGAATTCGACTTGAACGACGCTGATCATGAGGAGAAGATCAAGGAGCTGCACGAGCAACTTGAGTCGCTGATGCTTAGGCGGCTCAAACGTGACGTCCTGACTTCTCTCCCTACTAAGAGCGAGCGAATTCTCCGCGTGGAAATGAGTGCCCTGCAGACGCACTTTTACAAGAATATTTTGACCAAGGTATGCTATTTTACCTGTTTAAACGAGACCTTCGCTAACGGCAGGTGCAGAACTTTGCAGGTTTGGTCAAGAGTGCGCATGGAAACAGCAACATCAGTCTTCTTAATATTGGTAAGTTCTCGTTTTTCATCACAATCAAACATATTCGCTGATCTCGTTGAATGATAGCCATGGAACTCAAGAAAGCCGCAAACCATCCGTACCTATTCGACGGTGCAGAAGTTGTCGAAGGTCAGAGCAACGAGGAGGCTCTAAAAGGCATCGTCATGAACAGCGGAAAGATGGTCCTCCTAGACAAACTTCTCGCTCGTCTCCGCCAAGATGGTCACCGTGTCCTGATTTTCAGTCAGATGGTCCGCATGCTTGACATCCTCAGCGACTATATGACCCTCCGTGGTTATCTTCATCAACGGCTCGACGGCATGGTTGCCTCCGAAGCGCGTAAAAAGTCAATCGCGCATTTCAATGCACCTGGATCTCTTGATTTCGCGTTCCTCTTATCGACGCGCGCTGGTGGACTTGGTATCAATCTCGAGACAGCTGACACCGTCATCATCTTTGATGTGAGTATCTGTCGTCGCGTAACTGTCATCAAACGCGCTAATACTTGCCCTGTAGAGCGATTGGAACCCGCAAAACGATCTGCAGGCCATGGCGCGCGCGCATCGGATTGGCCAAAAGTCGCATGTAAGCGTGTACCGGTTTGTTAGCAAAGATACGATGGAGGAAGATGTTCTCGAGCGCGCCAAGAAGAAGATGGTGCTCGAGTATGCCAGTACGTCGCCGGTTATTGCATCTTAATATAGCTTATTCACATCCGCCCTGTCAGTCATCAACCAGATGGACACGTCCCAGGCGCATCTGAGCTCAAAGTCCACCACCGAGAAGAAGGATCCCCACAAGCCTGACAACTTGAGCAAGGATGAACTTACTGCGGTACTGAAATACGGTGCTCAGAAGATGTGCGTAATCCCTATCATCCTTGTTACGGTATACTGACGTCAATATAGGTTCGACAAAGATGATTCCCAGCAGAGCAAGAAGCTTGACGAAATGGACCTTGATGATATTCTCAACCGCGCCGAAGATCATGAGACGCTTGCTCAAGCAGGCGATGGCGGTACTTCTCTTGGTGGCGAAGGATTCCTTGCTCAATTCGCTGCCGTCAGCGACATCAAGAACGACATGAGTTGGGAGGATATTATTCCTCTTGAGGAACGTCAGAAGCTTGAGGCTGAGGAGGATGAACGCAAAGCTGAAGAGGTGGCCGTTCAAGAGTCGAGAAAGCGTCAGGCTGCACAGGTGTCGTACGAAGGCATGGATGTTGACCAACCTGCACCCAGTACCGCACCGAAAAAACCTAAAGTCCCTGGTCCGACAAGGAAAACTGCAAGTCAGAAGGCGATGGAGCTGAAGGAGAGGGATGTTCGTGTCTTGATTAGGAGTTTGCAACGCTGGGGTGATATCAGGCAGAGATACGACACTATCGTAAGTGGAATTCAATTGTGAATACGACGTGTAACTGATACGTGTGATAGGTCAACGAGTCCAAACTTCAAGATAAGAATAAGGGTATGATGCTTGACGTTGCAGATGAGATTATCGAGATCTGCGCGCAAGCGGTCAAGGAAAACGAAGACCAGAAGCGTACACGCATTGCTGCCGGTGAAACATTGACTAACGCTCAGAAGAGCAAAGCCGTGCTTGTCACTTGCCGCGGTGTAGGAAACATTAACGCAGAGACAGTTCTTTCCCGAAATCGCGACCTCCGCATCCTCTACAACATCCTCTCCGAACTCGATGATCCATACAAATGGAGCATCCCCATCGAAAACATCCGGCCGACGCTCAACTGGTCAGGACGATGGGGACCGCAAGACGACTCCATGCTCCTCGTAGGCGCGTTCCTGTACGGTTTCGGTAACTGGGAACAAATGGCGAAAGACCCGAAGCTCGGATTGGACGGTAAATTTTTCCTAGAAGAGGGCAAGAAGGGTGAAGATGCATCAAGTAGACCCATCCCGAACGCGATCCACCTCGTCCGTCGCGGCGACTTTTTACTGAGCATCCTGCGCGAGCATGATGAGAAATTACGTTCGTACGAGAGTTCCCTGAGGAACAAAGGACAGCTAAAGGTTTCGGCCTCCCCTCCCCCGACAGCCATGGCATCATCTTCTTCCCATACCAGCAGCAGTCTGAAACGTCGTGCGGAAAGTGAAGCCATGGCGTCGATAGATGACGGCAGTTCCCGAAAACGCAAACGACGACCGACACCGACATTTACCGATTCCGAATCCTCAGACGAATGGTAAGCCAAAAAGGTTGCAATCCCACCTCATTTCTAATTTCCATTTTTTCACTCTATCAGCCCCTCGATGGACGAAGCCGCGACTAAAGAAGAACTTCGACCAGTGAAGAAGCAGCTGGTCAGTACTCTGAGCGTAGATATTGATATGATCACTGATATACCCACGCACAGAAACAACTCAAATTATCCGGTGAAGACATGCCCCGCGATGACAAGGTTGCGATCTTGAAGGACTCGCTTGCTGCTATCGGTCGCCGGATAGAACACGTCTTAAACACTAAGCAGGCCGCTGGAGAGGATAGGGAAAGATGGCGGCGACACCTGTGGACGTGCGTGACTATCATTTCTTACTGTCTAGTTACCTTAAAATGGCTCTTGCAACAGGTTCGTGACACTCTTCTGGCCAAAGAAAGTGAAGGCATCGAAACTAGAGGAGATTCATGCAAAGATGGTCATGAAGGAGGCAGCACCGAGGGCGCAGTCAGAAAACAGCGCACTGAAGAAGCCGCGTATTGGTGGTGGAGGAGGAGCGAAGACAAACGGTACCCCCGTCCCGAGCTCGTCATCATCTGCGAGACCGAATGGGAAGTCATACCGGTGACGGACCTTCCCTCGTTTTCTCTCTATAGCTACTTTCTTTTTCAGTATCGTATTTCTATCTCCGGTGCTTTGTTTGTATTCCGTTGTCATTTTACACTCGCTATCCTAATTGCAACATTTGTACTACTAAATGCTAGTATTTACCTCCACATAGTAGTAAATCTGACTTTTTACCCTCCACTTGCTCTCTCTCGAAAACATTATCTAAGGGTATACATACATAAACTAAAGTTTACCCAAGATGAGCACCAATATGGAAGATAAATGATGTTGCGGCATTAAAATAAATCTACTAATACATACAATACACATGAGGAACTGTTGACGATATCAGTATCGTAAACACTAGGAAGTTCATATTACTTACCAGGTGGGTGGTAATACATCAACGAGCAGGATCACGACTAACATGCCTCGATGTGCTGGCACGACGGCTGCTAGAGGGTTTGTTGTCGGAATTACCACTCTCTCGCGATTTAACACCCCGGTCCTTGATAACAGATAATGTAGATGCTGCAGGGGTAGGTAGCTGTTCATTTATACGAGGGCGACTGCCGGAGGCTGAAGGAAGGAACGAAATAAGACACAGCCGCCAGTCAGATTAAATTATACTTACCCTTTGCCTCCTGCATTTTTAGATCGGCCTCGCGATTGAAACTTTGCATTAGAGCAGTATAACGCTTTACTTGTTCCTTCATTTGTGTTGCACGAGCAACATTGTCCTGTGAAATAGCCCATTTTCGTTCCTCCTTGTAACGTCGGCGTTCGCTGTCAGCCAGTGCAGCACGCGTCCGTAGAGTAGTAATCTCGCGCTCGAGAGGTGTCATGGATGATTTAGGACCAAGAAATTCGGAATTTGAGTCAACGGAAGTGATATCAGAGATAATGGCGGGCCTGTATAGCGGAGTCTCGACGCTTCCTCCTTGGACGCTAGGTCGGAACTGGACGGTGCGTTCACGCTCCTTTTCACGTTTACGTTCACTCCTGCTAGGTGTAGACGCGTGCGCCCTTTTCTTCCGGCGGCGTTCCTGGTCGGAGGGCTTATCGAAATACTGTGACAACAAGTCGTTCACAACGACCCCGAGAACAACACCAAGGACGGTAGTAGCACATCGTGAGACGTCGGGGAAGAGGTTGAGTTCGATAAGGAGTTTGACCGCAACTGCACATGCAATCTGAATGCCAAACTCAGAGTTCTTCAGAGCATAGTGAACAGCAACGCCCTGCCAAACACCCATCAAGATGAAGTCCTTCACAGAGGGTTCCTGGGTACGACTAATGAAGTCGAGGAGAATGCGGGCACCGAGCCCAATAAGAAGAGCAGGCGCTGTTGCGATTGGCATAATCGAGGTCGTAAAATCATAAGGACATATTCTGCGGCGGGGGGATGTACAGCGATGGAATAAAAAGTAAAGCGGCGAGGCGGCCAATCTGGGGAACAAATCCACTGCCCAACGCGGGAACGTGCCAATCACACGTGGCGCAATTGTTTGGGCACGTGTATCAAGACCCATCTTGTCTTTGCCAAACACAAACATCGCGTACAATGCGCTGAACAATGAACGAAATGAATGGAGACTGGACAGTAGAAATACAAATTAACGGCAACGTAAGAAATACACAAGGATATATAGCCAGCCAATCCACCATCCACCCACTCTAATATTCCGAATCCACGTAATTTGCCATTGGATCCTCCGTCATGCGACGTGACATCCGGTATGCCTCTGAACAAGCCATATCAATATCAAGTGTCGAAGACATAAATTTATGCACTCACCGAGCTCCTCTTCAGTAACGTCGTGGCTTCCACTCTCAAGGGCACCCTTTCTCTTTTTCCCTGACCTATCATCATCATCCTCACCCCTCATCTTCCTCTTCTTCTCTTCATTTATTGCCTGAGCCAGTCGTTCCTTGTCCAGTTTCACGTCTCCCTCACCCACACGCTTCTTCGAGTAATTCTGCTCCACCTTCTCGCTCGCACTTGCTGCCTCTTTTGCATCGCTTTGTGCTACCTTCTCGGCTGTGATTACTGATGCTGCTGCTGAAGCAAGTAGATTTTGTGCACTCGATGCTTGAGCGGCTTCGATACCAGCTTGGCCAGAGCAATATGAGATGTGAATGATGGAGTGACAGCATGCATATCCCCAAGTTCCGGTCGAGGTGTCGTACCATGAACCCCATACCTCGGTGTGATTATTGACGTACACTGCGCAGAAATTTAGAATATTATTAGGTATAAGCCTAATAAAAACGCACCGTCTTCCGGATACTTCGATCTAGCCTTCGCCCTTTCCCTTCCTTTGATAACCTGACCCGTCCTTGAATACTCCACATACTCTTCCGTCTGACCTTGACGCAGTTCTTTTGGACCAGATTCCAGGTATTCAGCACCACCGTACTTCGCAAGAATACTTGATTTTGTCGTATCTTTGAGCTCTTCCTTCTTCTGTCTAAATTCTCCGTGTAATAGTTCACCTTGAGTTGGGTTGGCATTAAGGTGAACGTCATTGCCGCGTGCAGCTGCATTCCAGGCAAACAGTTGCAATTTTTGCACTTCTGGGGCCTCTCCAGAGTACCGGAAGAAGTTGTCGCCCGCAAACGTTGCCTATATGTGATATTAGAGAAGATATAGAGCAATAGAAAGTATTTGCCCACCTCCTCCGGCGGCACATTTTTCAAAGGAGCATCACGCATGGAACGGGTCTTGGGGTCGTAGTAAGCACTCTCTGGGTCCAAATTGATCAGATATTTGGCAGTGTCTTCACGGATACGCAGATTTCGGACAGTTATGCGAGTCTTCGTGTCCATCTTCTGACCAACAGCATCCGCAGCGTCGGCATACTTGTCCTCGTCCGCATCCTCGTCCTCACTCGAGCCAAAATCTGGGTCACCTTCCTTCTCCGTTTTCCCTGCCTTTGCCACTTTCCTAACCGCAGCTAAGTCTGTCGTTGTCTGGTTATCTATCTCATCCTCCCTTAACTTTTGCCTCGCCGCCTCGACTGCTTCATACTCCTCATATATCTGTTTATGTTCAGCGGCATCATACCCATTCCATCGATCTCGTTTTGCATCATATCCTGTCGCTACGTCTTGTATAATCTCGTCCGCTTGGATGTTCTTGTTCGTGAACTTTGCACCCTTCTTCCGTGGCCGTTCCAAACAATCCTGCTTTTTATGCGTCATGGCCCCGCAGTTCTCGCAGGCCCCTTTGCGATACTTCTTCGCTGCTGGGCCCGCCTTCACTCCTCTGTCATACCAGTTGTCGAGCTTGTTTGACGAGTCATCGTAGTCTGGTCGGCGTTGATGGTTGAGTGAAGGTGCGCCGGTGTCGAGATACCATGGTGCTTGCGAAATATACTCTGTAACGCCAGTAGTTGAGTATATATTATGAATTGAAGAACATGCCACACATACGAGGGATATGCGGATTGATAGGTCTTCCCTCCTCGTCCAAGGCTGCTGGAGCTGTACCAGCTTTACGAGCGGCGTCGAGATCCTTTTGACGACGGAACTCCTCGCGTGAAAGCTTTCCGACAGCTAATCAAATAGTTTTAGAAAGATACATGCAGCGATTTGACTTGAATGCTCACCAGAAGATGATGCCATTTTAGAAAGACAGGTATAAGTTTGGAGGTTTGGTAAATGCTGGAAGAAGATTGAATAACCGGTGCAACAAGTTTGCTCCTATTTGCCTGAATCCTGCTAGCTTATGTCTGCCGATTGTTCAACGGTCTTTTAACACAAGTTGAAATTCGTGGCACCTCTACTGTACTTGTCCAAATTATTAGCGATATATTATATCTTTCGAGGTATGTATAATATATACACTATGTTATCTACTCCATCGACGCAGTTTTGCTACCTGCTGCAGAATAACATCTGGTGATTCGCCAACTGCCTTCTTCCCCTCCTCCTCATCTATATTCATGTATGCCTTCCACTTCTCCAAGGATTCATGCTCCACATTGAGAGCCCTAACAATATTTGAAAGATATTCGATATCCGAGGCTAATTGAGCGGCACCTGAGCTTGACACTCCTGGAATGCTTGGGAGAACGTCTCGAACGAAATGATCAAGGAAGGTATGCCCCAATGACATTAGCCACGCGGAGGAAACCACCTCCGGATCAACAACAGCAGGTTTCGAAAGAGACAGGGATGCTCGTCGACGGTGTCCTTGTTGACTAGGCATTTCTATTACCTGTTCCGGGAACTTCAACATTTCTGGCCCCACGTGCGGAAGTGTTTGAAGCGAGAATGCAAGGGCATCATCATCCACGTAGACTTCGAATAATCGCGGTAAATTGAGTAAGCCCTCTGCTACTCTTTGCACTGTGTCCGTTGGAGATAGTGAAAAGGTCGGCACATACAAATCGTTCGCTCGTTTTGGTTTGGCATCAGCTCCTGCATTCCATACCGAGGAAGACGCATACAACGTAAGATGCTGGCGCAGTGGTGATAGTATTGTCTGCTGCAATGATCTCTGACACGTTCCTGCGAAGGTAAACAGCGCCTGACGAGCATCAATAAGTAAGGCATCTGCTAAAGTCTCCACTGAAGAGCTGGAAAATGGATTCTGACGTAAACCAGGGGATGGTGAAAGAGCTGATGTGTGCGGCGGGTCGTTGTCTATGTCTCCCAAGACGCTACGAAGTTCTGTCGAGTTAAGAGGAGATTGCTCTAGAAGCTGACTTTCTCCTCTCGATGCGGCGACAAAGAAATTAACGGGGTCACTGCGAGCCATTCGAAACTGGGCGGTTATTTGGTCCAAGAACGACCGAAGTTTGGCTTCAAATGCTGTAAGCCGTTCGAAAACAGCTCTGGAGGATGCAAGCAAATGAAGATACAGTTGTATATCAGCCCAATCCTGCGATGTGTAGTCTAGGTCAGACAAATCGCCGCCCGAGGTGACATTTTGTCCTGAAGATGGAGAGCTATTATGTTCAGACTGAATGTCAGCCGTCCATGTGTCAAAGAATGACCGGAAGAAACTATCCAAAGCACTGACAAGTCCAGCTGCTCCATACCCGTGAGTGAATGTTTTACATCTGTTCAAACTTCCCTCCGCAATACCAAAGATATCAACAGCTCGCTCCTTGAGCAATCGTGGGCGATCAGTCGATTGGATGTTGTTCCGTGTATCGCTAGTTATAATGTCAGACAGAGACTGTTCCAGGTACCGACGTTCGAGTGACGAATAATCCATTTGGAAATCGATGAAAGGTTGGAAAAGCTCCTGATCCCATTCCATGGCGTCTGTTATGTCAAGTGAGGCAAATGTACCACCGGAAAGGCTTGACGGCATTCGAGGCTGACCGGGTCGCAATGATATAGACATGCGACTTGAACGTCTCCTGGCATGATTTGGTTTATCTGTAGCGCCTGGAGGACGTTGAGTGGGGGGCATATCAGCATATTTAACTTTTTCCATAACTTTTCCAACTCCTACGGCGAACTCTTCGGTTGCTCGCAGAGCAGCTATCAAGTGCAACAGGCTGGTATCGCTGTAATGTGACGAGAGAGAAGAGAGTCTTTGAGCGAATGTGGGATGGAGGGAGGCGAGAGTGGAAGAGATGAATTGCGAGAGAGTGACAGCCGGATCGGGGAATATGGAAGAAACCGACGTGCGTTCGGCATTCAACAGTGACAAGAAGTTGGCATAGAATTTGGGAAGGAAATCCTCAAAGGCTTGCTCAATGTTCATCGTCATCTCGGTTTCTAAGCCTTCGCAGTCATTAAGCCGAGCACTCTCCCACAGCGAAACAACTGTAGACCTCCTCGACGCATTGTAATAGTTGCGGAACTCAGATTCACGTTGTATGGTGGAAAAAATGGAGAAATAGTCTTTGCAAGCTGTGATGTCCTGAGCAGTGATTGCTGACACAAGGGCCGTGCTGAGAGACGCTTCGAGTTGGTTTTGCAGACTGACCATCAATGCCCTGCGAGGATCGTATTCTGGAGTGTTTTGGAATACCACCATACTCTTGCTTGCTTCGGATAACCTCTCCGCAGCTTTAGCGTAATTTTGCTCTCCAATCAGAAATGTCACCTCAAGTTCCAGTGTACTCCAACTTTCTGCTTCACGCAGAACTTCCCGGGATGCCTCCATGCGATTCTTTACGGTGTCTAGGTAGCGTAAATTTTCAAGAATGGACCGAGTTGTATCTGGGATCGCATCCTTGGATTTCTGTAAAACCCCACTCAGTGAGGCCTGTAAAGTAGACGCGCCATCTTTCATGAAGTGGAGATCATAGGTGAGGCGAGGTATGCCACGCGATACATCGTCGATTATGCGTTCTAGCTGGGACGATGTATCTTCCGCTGCGATATCAAGCGAAGCTAAAAGACGAGCAAGTTCGTGGTCGAGTTTGATAAGGTCGACCACAGTGGAAGACGCGTCGTCGTCATGGGCGGTGTCTAAGGTATCATTGATCCAAGAAACAACGTCGTCGTATTGCTCGAGCGACTCAATGAGCTCTGTTGTTGATGCTGGCAAGGCCATAGCGGTCGAACCAGCATGTATCAACGAAGGCAAGAGTATTATGATGATGCTTCATGCGATTGACTGCTGAGTACAGTTCTGTTATTTGGCAAAGTCGCTCACTGTAAACATCCTCGCCTACTGTACTTACTTTCAGCTGGTAATAAATTACAATGGCTATAGATTATAACAGGTACAGTTTAATTATGAGCCATATTGAGGGAGAGGGACTGCAACAACGCTCGAATCAGCTGTCGGTGTACCCATATTCGCCCAACATGGCCCGCACAGAACACAGGGACTTTCACCAAGCCGTACATCGCCCACAATGGACCATACTGCTGGAACTTTGGAACAGCATCGACATATATCAAATAACAACGGAGTGATCTGTAATGTCAACGGGTATCCAGAGAGAGGATCAGATGGGTGGCAAAGCCTAGGCTGAAGGTCAGTTAATGGAGAATACGATATACCACGGACATACCGAATCTCATCCACCACAGCAAAATGTTCGCAATTTCCTTGATGAAGCACCCAGTAAGGCTCATTAACTCGAAGTAACAACGAAGAGAGGGGTGTTTCTAAGAGTGAGGATGGAGCTTGCTGAACGAGAGGCGGCTTTTTTGATACAGTCTGCAAGTGTTGAAGCACCTTTCTGCGAAATCAAAGTTAGCCAGGCGTGGCGGCAAGCTTCCACTGTATAGCATACTCTGCATAGTTCGTCTGTCCGTAAACCATACCCTCTACACAGATAGCATAACCCTTCCCACCAATGTCCGTACCACCAACAGAACTGCGCTCTGTTTCTATTGAATATGGCAAAAGAGCGTTTGACGAGCAGGGGATAACATTGACAAGATCTTGCAATGTTTGCGATGATAGAAGTGCATGTTGTGACGAACGAGAAACATAGCTTGGTCCCCAGGGAGGTCTGCTATAGATGCTGACAGTTATTAAGCATTGATTACCACTTGACAATACACTAGATCTGGGAGATGGTTTCTGGAAAAGTTGTAAACGTAAAGAAACAACGCAAAATACTCCAAACGCACCAATGCTACCAATACATTTCTATCTGAACTTTTGGGTGTCCGTATAAAAAGGGCAGAATCTGTTTGTAGTCTGCTTCAGATCAACCTTATTCAAAGAAAAATACATACCAAAAACGCACTTACTTCCAAGAGCTCAGTTTCACAGAATCCAAATTATTTTGCAAGGCCGTTATTTCTGCAGGTACTTGATCCGGATCTGGAAGATGTTTACGAGCGGCCTTCGTTGTTGGTTTGATTGTAGCATGTAGAGCGTCCAAAGTACGATCATGATCTTGCAGAATATGCCCTGATAGCGTTGGGTTGTCCCAGATAGCGAGTAGTTCGGTTTCGATATCTGATACACTGTCGTGGTTCAATATCATCTTTAGGCCATACCTGAATGCCATACCTGCATTCTGTGTCAATACCATTCTTTTCCTCTTCAGAAAGCAAATTCCATAAGCTTTGTGGAGGTATCGAGTCTAGAGTTTGGGAGTGCGTTGAGTCGTAGTGATTGGTTGTCGAAGCAGTCTGTAAAAATTCGCCAATATCTATTGCATTTGAGGGGGGTCCAAAAAGTGAATCTATGGCGTGGGCTGTACTAGGATTCATTAGTAAGTAAGACTAATTTCAAGTACCGTTGTGAATAGTATGAGGACGGCACATGTATTAGCATATGTTGGTGGTTTGTAGGCAGGAACAAGGACGCATTAATTACTTAAATATCATCGACAGGGTCATTAACACGTGTCTACAGAACTTTCGACAGGTTTTACCTTACAACCAATCAAATAGTTGTCGAATAAATATCAGAATTACATGTAAACTACATAAGTGCGGAGAAGAGATAAAAGCTGTATATAATAATGCTATCGCAAATAATTTATGTAACAGAAAATATTAGCGCCCCTGAGTATTCATCATCTCCAAAGATCCACTACCAAATGCATTATTTACCGTTCCCCCCATATTGGTGATGTACATATCCCATTCATCCATACTGTAGATTAAAATCCCGTAAGTTGACGATTCGTCATGTACAATGAGGTGGGTTTAAGAACGTACTCGTATCCAGCGGCAGGGGCACCCATCCACAAAGACATCATGCTCTCGTCAGCTACTGGCACATCTTGGGATGTTGTTGTACGTGCTGGGAACGTAGTATCAATCGGGATAGCGCTGAAGTAATACCCATGTTCTTGCTGTGAAGGCGCTGAAGGGGGGCTGTTCCTTATCGGCGGGGCGGTCGCAGGTGTAGTATTCGACTGCATATAACCCATTTGCGCAAGCAACAAGTTGCTCAAATCCCAGTCGCTTCCGGCTGAGAAATTCGCCGAGTTAGACACGGCTTGGAAGTCAAAAGGTGTCTTAGGATGTACGAGTGCTTCACGTGCGGTGTTCGGTTGTCTAGGGAAGGCATTATGTGCTACGGTTGGCTGCAATTGACGAGCTGCAGAGTATTCTTGGGCTTGAGCTGAAGTCGCGTTCGAAGTTATAGCCGGCATGTGATTGTCCTTCATGGAGCTCATTTCGTTCAATAGATCCCTAGTATGGGTTAGTATCTCATGAGAACTTGCACTGCGTTAGATCTCACCATAATCGACCAGCGCTATGCCACCTAATAGTTCGTGAGAAATAGCTGTAAAATCAAACTGATAACCCGGCTCACCGTTTCTCGCATTCTTTTAGAATACTCAAACACTTATTTACATCTGCCATGGTTCTTTGTACGTCTCCTTGATTTGCATTACGTCTTCCCCATAGGTTCAGCAGCAGAACGATACCCGAAGCAAATGCAGACATCTAAAATATCATTAGAGGTTTACATGTGCGTAAAAGGAAAAGAATAACACTCACAAAGATATTGGGGAAAGGACGTAGCCCCACCTCGCCTGCAACCTGCAATATGTGACTACATGATCGGGCAGCATGGGCACATATAGTATGTGATGCAAAGGAGAGCGGTGAGTTCTTTTGTAAAAATGGTCTATGAATCTGGATCTGGAGGTAATGGTACGACGAATAGAGCGAAACAGATTGGTGGAAGAAAGGGGTGCCTTTCTGTACGGTCTCCCAGCGCACTATAATCAACCCTGTCAACATTTCGGATATATAGCAGTTAATAGATGGACTTACAGTACTCAGGAAGCGAATCGATCCATTTATTCATGGCTGAATCCAACTCTGCGACGATCCTTTGCTCCCACTGATCACCGATGAGACCAGAGAGGACTTTCGATTTCTTCGTGGAGTATAAAGTCCGCATTGTGAAAGAGAAGATATCACAGAGCTTCAGGTGGAAATTAAAGCCGGCCATAAGGCACGGTTTGCCTTTAGGTTGATTGAAAGACACATATGGACCGTCAAACTCCCAGTATTCATCATCACATTCAGCGGGGAATTCAATATCGAAACTAGAAAAAGGATAAGCGACTATACTGGCGACAACAGACTAACTTACTCTTCATCTTGGATGGCACATGGGCGGCCGAGGAAGGAGCTCATCACTCTGTCCGTTAGAAGCAGACACCTATGGCTTATGTTAGAAACCGAGAAGGGTTAAGCTTTAACTTGAAGTACCAGAATGCACGCCGCATCAGCTCATCTTCGGCAGTTATTTTGTGCGTACCGCCTTTACGACGATGTACACCTCGCTCTTGTGCAAGCCGTATTCCAATACTGAGAAGGCTCCAAGCACCCTGTGGAACCGATGTCCCGAGAAGATAAGCCGTTGCAAGCTATAGAAGTGATAAATGAGCTGAGATGATAGAGCATTATATAAAACTTACACAGTAGTATTGCAAGTCATATAATGTTGCTTGGTAGACAAGGAAGTTCCGAATCGTTGGTATCTGACTAAAATATTTCCAGCCACAGGAAATACCCGAGTCATCATCGTCGCTGAAGATTCTTGGATCCATGGAGTATCGCGAGGCCGTTGCACATACCATAAGCAATATCATCCCGAATCCGCGATCGTAGAGATGTAAGCCTTCCCGAACGGATTTCTCAAATGAGGGACGATGTAGGATGGGTGTCAAGATGTGAATGTGAGAAAAATACAGGCTGACAAGGCTCTCTATTAGATCTGGGTCGGGGTAGACATAGTTCGGTGTGTGAGCGTCCGCTGATAGACGTTCCCACTAGAACAATTTCATTAGTGAATATGTTCATGGTCAAGGAATCAGCATATCGTAAGTACCGGTCTGATATTCCAATACGACGGTCGTCTAAAATTCTCGACGGTCTGAGTGCCGGTGTATTTGGTCTTCATAGACGATGCATGCTGGACAAACATGAATGCACTAATGATTGTCAATCAGCTGATACAGTAAGTGGCTAATTACCAGATTTCAACATACCTGGACTGTCCAAAGAACCGTCGCCCAATTGGATCGATAGAGAGATGGCCAAAGTGCTCAGACAACGATACATGGGCCAGATCTTCATCCTCTGAGCTACCACCTGAATGAGTAGAAGTATCGACACTCTGTGTGTCGGTCATGAGGCGTATTGGATACTTCACATCAGTGAAAGACGGTGAAGCGCAGTCATGGGATTCACCACCAGCCACACTTTCGGGGGAACTTGCTGAAATAGGACCACTATCGGCGCCGTCTGGACCAATCTACGAAGGGGTTGAGAAACTGGCGCCTCAAGAAGCGAGATTCATCATACGGTACTACGTAGCATTTGCTCCATTTTGTCCAATCGCTGTTCGAGAAGACGGATATATCTACGGTCGATGCTTAGATGAGCGAGCGCTTTCAAGTAGCATTATCACGCATACCCTTTCTGAGAGTCTTTCTTCGTAACGTCTATCAATAACAGTAGTGGGTCTAGAACGCAACTACATACCTTCGGGTGACGAGGAGTGTTGTGCGAGCATTGGACACCGAAAGCGATACAATTAGTGCAGATGTTGTCAGGCATCTGTGCGCTATCACCTGCAGACAATAGGTATCCAGCCCAATAAGTAGAACCACAGACACTCACATTTTACTACAATACACGATTAGATAGTCATAAGCTGTGATATTATGGTTGGAAGTGAAAAGTCATACTTTTCTTCTTGCGACAGACATCGCAAGAGCCGTGCAGCCTTCGTCTCTTTGGCTTGATACCAGTTGATGGACCTTGAGGCTCAGGGCTGGCAGTCTGCTCATAGAGATTGTCCATAACAAAACAATGGTGAAGAACAAGATTGATTAGCGCGAACACTACAGTGCGCAGGTCGCCGACAACCACAGGTAGGTCCGAGAACAGCGTAAGCACCCCGGCGACCGGGACTCGGCTGCGTATTTGGCATGGACGCGGGGCACAAATAGCGGACAACGGGCGCACGTGTTATCCCGGGTGTGGGGTAATAAAATGGGTCGGAGCTAGTTGGGTGGGGAAATCATCCACCCCGGTTGTCGTCGTTCACTGCGTCCACTGCACATTTTAGCGCATCCTCATCGTGGTCACCGTTCTGCACACACCTTAAATGTTGTCTACCGCAGCCCGCTCAAGTGCGCGTCGCGTCCTTCGCCCAAACACCGCGGCATTCCGGACTCTTATCTCCTCATCTACCTCCCATTCCGCTCCGGCTATCCGGTCATCGATTGCTCCTCTCGCTGTATTCAACTCTGCTCCTGCCTCATCTCGTACCATGTCCTCGCACCATGCTGGAGAGTCTACTCTTCGTCCGGAGCCTGACAAGGTCCTCCAGGACATTGCAGATTATGTCCACAACTACAACATAGACTCTAGCCTTGCATACGAGACTGCCAGGCTCTGCCTCATTGATACCATTGGATGTGGTCTCGAGGCCCTCAGGTTCCCCGACTGCACAAAGCTCCTTGGACCCGTTGTTGAGGGAACGATTGTGCCAAATGGTATGTTTGAAAGAAGGAAACAACCCACATGTGTATCCTCGGATTAACAGGCTTCGATAGGTACCCGCGTCCCTGGAACTAACTATCAGCTGGATCCTGTTCGTGGTGCATTCAACATTGGTGCAATCATCCGCTGGCTCGATTTCAATGACTGCTTCCTTGCTGCGGAATGTGAGATACACATTCGTTGAAACTCACTGTACCTCCTAACATTGCTCTATGTAGGGGGTCATCCTTCGGACAACCTTGGTGCCATCCTTGCTGTCGCTGACCACCTTGCACGTCAAGGGCAGAAGCTTACCGTCCATGACATCCTCGAAGCTATGATCAAGGCCCATGAAATTCAGGGTGGACTTGCACTCCTCAACTCCTTCAACCGTGTTGGCCTTGACCACGTCGTTCTCGTCAAGGTCGCATCAACAGCCGTTGTTTCCAAACTCCTTGGACTCAATCGCGACCAGACCATTGATGCTGTCTCTCAAGCATGGGTCGATGGTCAGTCCCTTCGCACTTACCGCCATGCTCCCAACACTGGCCCACGCAAGTCCTGGGCCGCTGGTGATGCTTGCTCGCGTGCTGTCAACCTCGCTCTCCTCGTTAAGCAAGGCGAGAAGGGTCTTCCTTCAGTTCTCACTGCCAAGACCTGGGGCTTCTACGATGTTCTCTTCAAGGCAAGTTTACAGTGTACTCATACCCCTTGTCTTCTAATGATCCCCTTAAACAGGGCAAGCCTTTCGAGTTCCAGATCCCCTACAGCTCGTACATTATGGAGAATGTCCTCTTCAAGATCTCATACCCCGCCGAGTTCCACGCTCAAACTGCCGTCGAGGCTGCCCACATCATTCATGACAAGCTCAAGGAATTGGGCAAGACCTCTGAGGACATCAAGAGTGTGAGGATCCGTACCCAAGAAGCTGCCATCAGAATTATCGACAAGCAAGGACCCCTTGACAACTTCGCCGATCGGGAGTAAGCACAAGCTACTATGTAACAGAAAGAAATACGTTGACTTTCTTTTTCTCAGCCATGCTATTAGCTACATGGTTGCATACCCCCTCATCTTCGGCGAACTTACTTCAGAAAGCTAGTAAGTAACCCTCGACGATATATTTGGTGCCATAGCTCAATATCGTCATTAGCACTGATGCTTCTGCCGCCGACCCCCGCATCGACGCACTCCGCGCCAAGATCTACTGCATTGAAGAGTCCCATTTCAGCGTTGACTACCACGACCCGGCTAAACGCTCCATCGGAAACGCTCTCCTTGTGGAGTTGAACGATGGAACCGTCCTTGATGAAGTTGAGGTCGAATATCCTGTTGGCCACAAGAGAAGACGCGAGGAAGGTACCCCCTTATTAATGAACAAGTTCAAGAGGTGTGAGGCCCATTTTCATCGTTTAGCCAGTTAGCTAATGTTTACTCCCAAAGGCACATCTCTCACCACTTCGACGAGGCCCACCAGAAGAAGTACGTTAATGTGCCATGCGTTTGGTTTTCTTGTCTAACAATCTGCTATTAGGATTCTTGACACTGTCACCGATGCTTCTTCGTTCTCGAAGCTCCCAGTGGACAAGTTCACTGACCTCTTCGTCAAGGCATAAAATAATTAACAGTATAATTCTAATCCGCATTGGATATATGCTATTTGGGAATGATCAAAACTTAAACGTTCTGTGGAGCTGCATATGCCGAGTATCAGAGTAAAAAAAGTGTACAAGTACATGTCCATATGAATATTGGACGAGTGTCAACGCAAGGTATGAGGTTCTTAAGTATTAGTGACGGGACGGTTTATCATAGCGAGCTATTATCATCCTAAGCGGTAGGCTGTGACGCGGAGCGTTTCTTATGCTTATTCCTCAACTTCCTCCTACGAGATGCCTTACCACCCGGCTCGCTTTCCTTCTGCTCCTTCGAAGTAACGAACCATTTTGCAATATCTTCGCGCTCAAGACCCCATGTATCATTGTTGGCTGACTGTTTCTCGTTAATCACAACTGGCTTTCGTTTGGGAAGGTGGCGTAGTCCAGGTGGCGTAACGGGCTCAGTATTCACCTTATGATACAGGTTGGTGGTATCTCTGGTGCCGTGAGCAACCGAATTAACATCACGAGAGGCGTGATTAGACACAGAAAGACGCGCAGTCTGCACGCGAGAGTCATGCTCGTGTTGCGTACATGAAGCTGTCAAAGACTGACAATGGTGATGATCCCCATGAGCGATTACAGGTTCTTTTGATTCAGAGGAAAGGCGTCGTTGAACTAGGCGAGCAAGAGGGATAGAGCGAGGAGCCTGGCGGATGATAGTAGACTGCAGCTGTGGCGAAACTGGCGAAAGAGGACACGCTTGATATCGATTCAGGCTATTGAGTGGCCTGTACGCATTCACGTCCGATTTTGCATTTGCAGCAAGTTCCAACTTTTGCATAGTCTGAACAGCACTCTGCAGGTCACGCTCGATAACACTGGTTGGTATGTCGTTCGAATGGGATTCCAAACGCTGGGGATGGTTCTGCTGGAATTCTCTAGAGATACTTGATGTGCGAAGCAGTTGCGAATGGATGTGCTGTAGTAATTGCTGTTGATTAAGATCAGGGGAGGCTGGCTGAGGGTACTCCGGTAGAGTTGGAAGGAAGGGCGACCACTGAGGGGAACAAGACTCGGGAGGTGTAAGCAGGTTATTTTGTAAGAGTTTCTTTGTACGATATTGATGCGCTATATTCAGAGCAGACATTCCGCGGGAAGGATGTACAGTTCTGGATTGGTTTTGACGTTTGACTTCATTGAAACTGTTGGTTTTGTCGGAGGCATCGTGACTAGCTGAAAAAAATGTTGTGGTAGCCTTGGAACTGCGCGAATTGGGATGCAATCCAGATCCTATGCGAGACTCCGAAAACACATTATTCCAATCCAAGTTTAGCCCAAGTCCTTCGTTCGCGCGAGGCTGCTTGTTAGTGACATAGGGCTTCGCCATCTCGGAATATATCAATCTGCCTTGAACCTCGGACTGAGATATATCACGCTGCCATAGACCACATTCTGGAGTCATATAGGTAAAGTAATCCTTCGGCGTGCTATGTAGGGTTGACGAGAGCGAGGAGCCTAGTGAAATGGGTGCTTCATGTTTTCTGTGAACATTACGCGACGAAATATCGATGACATCCTGCTGTGAATCGCGAAAGACGGTATTGTTAAGCTGGGACGTGTGATAGAGGGTAGGGGTGTTAGTTTGAGGAATGGGTCTATGGGTGATAGCTGGTTTCGGCTTGACTTTTGAAGTATCGAACTGGGAACTATCCAAACCCCAGATCATGCGAGAAAGGTCTTCGCCCTCTATGATGGTTCCTTCTGCTCCGCTAAACTTTGCTGAGTGGAAGTCTATACACACAAGGACATAAAACCTACGAAGGACACCTGGCATATGGCAACGATGATGGCCCGTGTAGGGCAGGGATAGGACGCGGAGGGGAATTAGCCCAAGTAATCCACCCTGTGCGATGCATTTAGTGAACTGAAAGATCCAGAAAGTATCACTTGCCGTCTTCATCAGTGTATGCGTCGTAAGATGCTTGTTTTTTACTTAAGAAAGATCTAGGGACATTTGCGCTATGGTTAATAATCATCACTGATTCAGGGGATGAAGGTGGCGACGGAGTTTGAGGCAGGTTGGATAACTTGAGTCTGTGGTGCTCCACAAAGCTATCATCGAAATTGGATTCCATAGTACCCGTAGATCCAGAGAGTTCAATGTACGAGCGATCCATTGATGGGCTAGACTGGGGGAAGGAGGGATGTATACAATCTGGCATGGAAACGACGCGCATGGTACCCTCTGCCTTCACCTTAAACACCGACGATGCCTCTGGAAGCGATATGACACGTATTTCAGAGGTTCTTGATCCAGAGGGTCGCGCATATAGTAAGTCGGAGTGCTTGTAATGACTACTTGAGTGTTGCGAAGAACGTATATTGGACGTCACTGCACGCGTTGAAAGGGCTTCCTTGTTAGTTGGGCTGGAGTCGAGGACGATAGACCGCCGCAGTGGTGCAATATTAGAAGAGACCTTGTTCGAAATTTCATTAGGGCGCGAAGTGGGCCTCGAATTTGTTGACAGCGGCGAGGAACAGGATGTTAGGGAATGCCTGGAATTTGGACTTGCGATGTGCCTATTCTGCATATCCGTCTGTATAGCACAGTCGACGTAATATCTTCTTGTTGTATTCATGGGCTCTTCAGCCATATTAGGTCCGTATCAGGGCGTGAGTTACAGCAGGAGAGTTGTTGGATGGTGGTTGTGGTCAAGTTGTGGACGACAGACTGCGGCCCGCACCCAAGTCTGAATTCGACAGGACAAAATAACGCGTACGTGACCAAGTGACAGTTCGCGTTTTGTGATAATCGCGCCTCTCTTCCTCAACCATCACGCCTGCTACAATGCTCGTCCATTTTAACGTTCTTCCATCGGGTACGTCACCTCTTCTAGGAGAAGGGACCTCACTGATTACATGACTATGCAGATTTCTTACAGACAATTACCACAAATCTGGAACAAGCAAACACAGATTCGGATGGCACCAATTGTGATCCAATAAGGCTGCAATATCTACGCCTCCCTCATCCACGAACAGGTAATAATAGCAGACTGTGCAGCCAACGTATGCTCATAATTTTTACTCAGGGCTACCATCGTTATTCTTACCGTCAGAGGTTCCTGGACTGTCAAGGTCATCTGCTATACAAAAATCGACAATCCTAGAAGTGCAGGCGGTGTCGCCCACCGATGCGCGTTCATGGTTCATGAATGATGAAGTTGTTTCGGGTAAGTAAATTCACCACTGTTTTAACAGTTATCCGAACGCCGTTCTCACAGATGGCAAACTATTGGTGATGACACCGGTCGATCCCACATTTCTACTTCTGCCCATACTACAAGCGATACAGCCTGTAAGTGCTCTTCTCCCACTCTGGCTGTAATTTCCTCACACTGGCTGACCCAGCAAAATGGCTCAGCCGGGCAATTTCGTCAACTCGACGACATATCCGAGGAAGCTGCCTCAAAACTGGCATCACCGTCAGAGTCCTCCGCAACTAAAGGAGCTACAATCTCCCCACAAGATATCCGTGCATTTTGTTCTATGGCATGTGCACAGAAAGCTCTGAGAAGCGTCTGCGATGTAAAAGGCGCGTTATCAGTTGCTATTGCCTCATTCGAATCCGCTCCTCATACGTGACTACAGAAATTACAGAAGACATTGTCGTCTACCGTTATTCTCCTGAAAAGGTAGTTCAGTACTTGAGAGTGAAGGTAGCTCGCCTGTCAACGTCTGAGGTGATAGAAACGTCTCGTACGATCACCAGAGGCTTGGCTAGAGATGGTTTAATGGAGGATGGGAAAGAGCCCTTGCTCGAGAGTAAGCAAAATTTGAGCATACACTCTCCGCATCGCTAATATAACTATAGGTGGACGCACTAGAGCGGCATGCGACCTTCTTTCTCAATACCTTCCTCTTAATACGCGAGTTGCATTACTCGCGTCATACGAGTACGTGGTTATATCTTTATTAACTAGAATGTGTCACTGACCGTAAAATAACAGCTTTGTCGCATTAGATTCGTATCTTAAGAAATCGGCAGATGATGCCGCACTTCTCGCTCCTCTACCTAAGAATTCTACCAAGGCTAAACAATCAACAGCAGGAGAAAACAAGAAACGCAAAGGCACGAAAGCTTCTCAAGGCGTTGAAAAGTTGAAGAAGGTCAATGTCAATGGCATGGCGAAACTCTCGAGTTTCTTCAAAAATAATGCTACATAGAAAATCGTCTTCAGTTTTATTAGCAGTTATTGTCGGATCTGTTTATCATGTACGACCGTAATACTAGTGGTCATGTTGCCATTAATACCGCATCAAATATATATACCCGATTTCGTAGTAATTGAGTCATGACTTAAAAGGCCTACGATTTCACTTGTGTAATTACGTCAAGTTTTTCTTTGACAATATGATATATATTATTTGGGATTGTATCGATTCCAATGCGTCGTATCATCCACGAGATAAAAAATGTAAAATATAAATGTACAGACAGCTACTGGTCCTCCTTCTATAATGATAGGTATAAATGTTCTACAGTAACGAGTTGGTCTCCAGCAGTAGCACGATGCCTGAAATAAAGCAATCAGCAAACTGAGCCACGACCTGGAATGTTTCCACTCACTATGCACAATCTCAGGGATACTCTGCTTCGTCACATCAACCGTCAAATCCGCTCGTTCTGGGTTCTCATACACATCGTCGACACCGGTGAAACCCTTGATCTCACCACGACGTGCTTTGGCATAGATACCACGACGGTCTGTCTTCTCACAGTGCTCTAATGGTGTGGCAACGTGGATCAGGAAGAAGTTTCCTCCTGCACCGCCATTCTGGAGAACAGTCTCCCTGGCAGCTTCACGAGAGCGCTCATGAGGAGCGATTGGTGCAGCGATAACAGCAGCTCCGGATCTTGTGAGTTCTGAGGCGACGAATGCTATACGCTGTGTATTAAGATGACGGTCTTCAGCGGAGAAACCGAGTTCTGATAAGGAGAATGCTTTAGTAACGAGCTGTGATGGCAATTGGAAGAAACAAACCTGACGAAAGTTCTTGTCTGACAGTCTCGCCAAGCAACATGGTGACACTTCGTCCACCTTGCTGGTTGAGAGTTACTTGCAGAGCACGGGCGATCTTGTCCTTTCCGGAATTGTGGAGACCAGTAAAGAACAGAACGAAACCCTGCTTGTTACGTGGTGGGTAGCTTTCGCGCAGCACTTTGACGACAGCACTAAAATGAAATTAGAACCCAACAGTAACGGTCAAGCAGGAGTAACTTACTCGTAACTGAACCAGTCAGGAATAGGCGCACCAGTCCTTAGGCGTTTACGGAGCTCAGTGCCTGAGATATCAAGCGTTTGCACACCCTTCGGTACCTCGTCGGCGGGTTGATACTCATCGGTTGAAGGCAAATAGGTCATCTGCTGGAATGGCACCATTTCGATTTGAAGTTCGTCGTGGTACTTGATCACCAGCTCCTGAGCATCGTAGGGACCGTAGAAATCCCTCCCTTGAGAGTTCTTTCCAGGGCCAGCGTGATCACGCCCGACGATGAAATGTGTGGCACCGAAGTTTTTGCGTATTATAGCATGCCAAACGGCTTCACGGGGACCAGCCATACGCATAGCTAAGGGCAGGAGGGCGAGGTGACCCATTCCGTTGGGGTATTTGGCCATGATAGCCTCGTACACGCGAACGCGGGTATAATGATCAACATCTCCAGGTTTTGTCAATCCAACAACAGGGTGAATGAGGACGTTCTATTGGAGAAATTTAAGTTTTAAGATTCGCCTGTCTGTATAGTTATACATACCGCTTGACGTTGACGAGCCGCACGAACGGTCAATTCACGATGCGCGCGATGCATGGGGTTGCGAGTCTGGAAGGCAACTACTTTACGCCATGCAAGCTTTTTGAAGTGGGATCGTAGCTCTGCAGGGGTATCTATTGGATTATACCATGTTAGCGAGAAATCGTATAGATGATCCTGAAAACTTACAGCGGAGAGCGACATAATCGAAATGGGTAGGAGCCTGAATAGCTTGAACTTTTCCGCCGATATAATGGTCCTTGACGCGATGGCGAAGGTATGTGACGGAAGGGTGAGCCGGATCGTCAGCACCGAAGACATTGATGGCCTCTTTTACGCGATCTGGGGTATAGATATCCTCGACTGGCAGTCCAGAGTCAGGAAAGAATATACGAATCCAAAATATTCACTCACCAGTAATGATAGCAAGCGGTTCATCATCACGAGGATCCCGGAGGGCAATACGTGCACCAGGAACGATGGAGAGACGCTCGATATCTTCACTGGACGCATCTAGAGTAATAGGAATGGGGAAAAGGGCACCATCCGCCAATCGTAGAGTATCGACGACGCTCTTGTAGTCCTTTTCGTTCATGAATCCCTCGAGGGGACTGAAGCCGCCGCTCAGAATGAGTTCGAGATCACATAGTTGGCGCTATAAACAGGACATCGTAAATAACGTATATGCGTAGGACCTAATAGCTACGGACCTCTGTGAGGACGATATCGGCGAGGGTGAAAGCTTCCCCCCTCAGTTGCGCAGAAATATGCTCATCTCGAGCGATAAGATCCTACAAAACTGGTGAGCATAAAGTTGTTTGATGCACTAATTACAGCTCACCTTGAGAACGCCGCCATGAGGAGAGTTAGCCATTTTTGCTACGTCAAGAGTATGGAAAGGGGAATGTAGAAAGTAGCAGCACCCTAGAAGAGATTATTATAAGGCGAAGCATCTGTGAGAGGGACTTTGTACGAATGGTGTGCTCAAGGATGGTTCACAATCACGCAATTGCTTGGAATCGCCGTCGTTTGCTCAGTCACCGGAGTAACATCCCGAAAGGACTTACTCCGAGGAAATGACGTCCTATCACGTCGAATGGCATTCAAAATCAGTTGTAATCAGCTTCAAAATCAGCTTATGCAGCTGGGTATAGATAGTTGGTCACCGAGGCTTACAGAGACTTTGAGGTACAGTAGAACCCCTCATAACCCATACCTCTTGGTGGACGGCCCAAACTATGGGTTATGAGGGGTTATGGACTTCGAGAGGTATGCTAAAAATAGATCCGAAAATTGCCGGAAATTTTTGGAGGGCGGATTCGTTCAAAACTATGTTATTGACGCTAATGTAGACTACTTTGAATCATGACTACTGAAAAAGTCGGTCAAAACAGTAGCTTTCATACTCCTGGCCTCATCTCAGCTGAATTGCCTATTGAATGAGCCCAAAAGTCCCTCTATCTTGCGTGCAAGAGGATCATTCAGTTGTTTATGTATTTGCTAATACTTGATACTGCCTGCGGGACCTTATGGCGGTTGGAAGGAAGGTTGAAAGAACCATCATCATTGGCAGCCTTTGTCACCACTATTGATCCCGAGTTCTCATGAACGTCAACTGTATCAATTTGACTCTATTTGTTGAAAATTTAACGGGGTCTTTCTTAAGAATCATAATGTTTTTGAGGTAAAAATAGATGATTCTTATTTTTCGGCTGCTCAGTATGCATTCACAATGCATCAATGTGATGTCATTTAACTAGCGAACTAATTATTCGACCCTAAACTTATAATACTATGCCTAATATAGCAGCTAAAACCTATGGGTTTTGCCTGAGAAGGGGTATGGGGTATGGGGTATTGCGGACCTATGGGTTATGGTATGCAAATCCCCGCCCACCGATTTGGTGGACAGGTTTTTCTATGGGGTATGAGGGGTTATGGGTTATCAGAAGTATGGGTTAAGAGGGGTTCTACTGTAGCGTAGAGTCAGGTTCAGATGTCTGGTCAGCGTTAATTTCGGTTCATACGTTTACGTATCCTTCAAAGGGCCTAAGCTTGCCATCTTATACCGCCTGACGCCAAGATAGCGCATTCGACCAGCACTTGGTCCTGAATTAAGTCAGATCTAGCAATACAGTATAATATAGCCCCCACAACTACATCGTACAAGCGCCTTCCAAGGCTATCCGTCTGGATCATCCTGCAGCCCAAGAGCTAGCGTCACTGGGCTCAGAGATGACACAATCTCTACATATCCCTGGGCAGCGCTGTTCGGGTCCCATCCAACCCAGCCCGTGGCTTTCGTAGGTATAGGAGAGTTGATATCATACTTTAACGTCCGTATTCGATTTTTCCCAGAGGGATCAGGTCCGTCTCGTCCTTCTTGTACGGTCACCTCTGCCATCTTGCTTTGCACGTTGAACGTTCCTTCAAATTTAGGATCCATTTTCACTTCCGATAAGGCTATGTTATTTCGCACAAGAAGCTGCAGTGGCATTGGTGGTGTCCAGCTTGCATGCTCAACAGTGAGATCGATTGGTCCATTGAAAGTTTTTACCTGTGCCACGTATGATGGGGTATTCAGTTTATCAGGCTGTTTTGGAGACGAGAGGGTTATAGTCGCATGTATTTCGCTGAATGTAACATCAGCTTGCTGTCGGCAGTGTCAAGAATCTGGGCATACCTGTAACCAGTATCCAAAAGAAGGTATGTCGGATTTGCTCGGTCAGGAGGTTTAGCGAGCGTGATGTTAGCATGAATCAAGCTGGTGAGAGTCATTGTTAGAGACAACTACAGGGTATGAGTCCCAAGTATCGTACCCCTTTATGGTGTCCAATGTCAGCGCTTTAGTAACATTGAAATTTCCAGTTATAGGGGCGAGAAGGTTTCGAATAATTATCTGGGGGGCACGAAGAAACTGCGTCACGTCGTAAATGAGTGTTCGAGTAAGCCAAGGAAAGCTTTGCGCACTTTGCAGGTAATGTCATGGCTGCTGCCATCAATAGTGATCTGTTCAAACTTCAATTTGTGCAAATCACCATAGGTCTGAGTAAACATAGGTAGGTATGTGACAAAGTTGGGAATCGTCTGTGACATCGCAGATCGAGGTAGAAGAAGTTGAATATTAAAAATGAGGGAGTCGCCGTCCAAGCTGGTGGTGTTAGAGGGGACCTATCCCGGAATATGAGCACGGGTAGCGATCATGAATAATGAAAATCGGCAGCCTTACATAAATCGATAAACCTCTGTTCTCCCCTTTGTCAGTGAAGCAGACGTAGGTCTGTCGTCGGTGTTCTGGATTCGTAGACTGGAAAGACACCTCAAAGACAGCATCTTTCACGTTCGCATCACTGTTGACATCAACGGAAAGATTTCCATGTATCACTCTTGAGTGGCTAGCGTCAACGGAGACGTTGGAGCGAACAGTGAGAAGTTGTGTAGCCGATAGGCTATAGTAGGCTCTGTGAGGAGGAACGTTAAAATTATAGCTCAAAGGTGTACATAATGGTCTTTAGGACAAACCTATCAATATGAAACGAAGTGCCCACGATATCCTCTGATGACGACCAAATGTTGCATTTCGCGTCTTTCGGTAACGAGAGGTTGCCCGCGTTTGAGAACTGGACAGGTATTTGTGAGAAGTCGTCAACCGACCACAGCGAACTTGGTGAGTCAAATGCAAGCTGAGTTTGCTTTGACCGTGTTTTCTTTATTTTGTGCATTAGTTTGAACAACAACACGCAAGGAGTGGTAGCTTACAAGAAGGACCAATGGGATGACGATTACTGCTGACAGCAGCACATAGATCCCGAGAGCATATAGAGTGGGACGCCAGAATTTTCTGGCCAGCGAGAGCTTGTGGTGAGTAGGTTCGATGAGGCCCTTGTGTTCAGCCTCAGATGTATAGTAGTCTGGGAGGGGGGAGGGTGAGCGAGCGAGGACCCTTTCTGGGTGACGGAGGGTAGGGCCAACGAAGGCATCATGCTTTTCCTTGTACTGGTCTTCCTCGTTCAAGAGGATCATGATCGCAGTAGACGCATGGACGACGTAGGGGACGAGGCGGGGAGGAGGCCAAGGAGGGCAGACTCGCAAGAGCAAGGCGAAGATGAAGCAGGGCCAAGAGTTGTTTGACGGTGGTATCCACTCGGCCCTGTTTTGGGATATTACGGATCGCCCTTCCCCTTCTGGAAGTTAGTCCAGCCTGCATCGAGCATCCTTCCTCGCTGCCCGTCCCGTTGTTGGAATTGCTGTAAGTTATTCGATCCATCGAGCGCTGGTCGCGAAGCAGTCTTCGTTCAAGAAATGTGTGGGATAGATTAGATAGTACAGGTATTCTATATGTAGATGTGTATTCTCTCCAGCCATCTCTCCAGCCTCCCATGCTCCACCCTACAAATCCCCATATCCGGACCCTGACGGCCCGCGATCCTTCCCAGACGGGCGCAATAACGAGCCCAAAGCATCGATTCCCCGCCATACAGCCCTCATAAGCACTCCCATGCAGTCTACAGTGCTTCTCTTGCATACTTTGAATAGAGATGCAAATCGAAGCCACGCTGATTCGAATATATCGGGCTGTTCTTGGTCTACTCGAGGAGACGCTTTTGGCTACAGCACAGGTTCAATACGGGATACCTCCTGACAGTTAAAAAAAAATGCACGTACTGGATGAACAGCAGCTTTCTCTGCTTTTGTTATCAAATTTTCCGATGCATTGGCATCAGTCTCTTTCCACAATTGCCGGAAGTCGTCTACAGCTTTTAAACTCTCGCTGAATCGGAAAAGCGTATTCATAAGCGCAACCACTTCCGATCGGTGTAACAGTCCTGAATTCGAAGAAGGACTATACAGTTTGTTAGTGTACTGTCCAACATAGTTAAGGCAGTGCTCACTCTAAGGCTTTCTCATCCAGTTCGAAGAGGATCTTCAACGCAGTGGCGAGACCCGTGGTCTGCACCTTGCCCCACAAACGGCACTTGTCACAGCCTACACAGTCCATAATCCGAGTAACGTTACGGAAATGCGTTTTAAATTCCTCTTTCACGATCTATAAATCTATGTTAGAGCTTGGTAGAGTTATTAACAGTAATCACGCTCTTACATTGGCGTTTTCTCCTCGGAAAAGGACTGTTTCGTCAAACTTGCCTACTTCCTGCGCGATCCTAATGACTTTGGTTAGAGTTTCGAGCGTTTCCGCATCATCCTCGTGTTTTCCCGAAGAGCAGTAGTCATATGCGCTCAAGTATGGTCCCAGACGAGCCACAGCTCGTAGTAGCAGTATGGTATCAAAGTAAATATATTGGAGACGCTCAGGATGTGATGCAACCCTCCAGATGAAGCATTCCAAGTTCGGTCCCTATACCCAAGATTAGCAAGAAAGTCTAAGTACACGCAAAGTAAAGTTACCCATTCGCCTGTACTTTGATTAAGGTACTCGTGACAGATGTGCGTTGAAATAGATGCATGGAGACCTACGCCATCCATACTCAGCTAAAGAGGGTGGAATAGAATCAGAAGAACGTACCAGATATCACTTTGTAGTAAACACGCTTTTCCAAACACTGGCTCTCACCATCTACCCCGTCCTCATGCATTACTTGAATCATGCTATCCGGAAGCGAAACAGGGGCAGGCGCCTTGGCGTTCATAAGATTGAGCTCTGACAGGCCGAAACAATTCTCCTCGTATATAGAGCGCCATACACGCTGAGCGTCCTTTCCAGAATAGCCAGTGTAACGTTCCGGTACTAATTGAAGGTCGTAATAGTCGCCCTCTGTGTGTGGTTTAGACATACGTACACTGACATATCGCGTTGGACTCACCGGTATTATCATCGAGGAAGCAGAAATCCGAATCGCGATAATAACAACCAGGCAGTTCGTGTCGCTGGAAACCAAGGTTAAACTCTGTATGTGCATTTTCTTTTTCTTTTGAAATAGAAAGCTCACTGTATCGCGTGACGATGGGTCAACTTTGCTCAAGGTAGAAGCTCGCCATTTCTCCGGAACATCGCTCTGCGCATGAGAATCGGTAAAGATCCTGCATATTTATGGAAAGGTATTCGCACCTCATCAACTGTTGTAATAGCACACCCGGGATCACTGCACGAACCATGGTCTGGCCAGAAGGGGCACTCGCGGTATAAATCCACCTAATAGGAGGGAGTTAGGGACGATCTTCAGAGTTGCAAAATACAGAAGAACGCACTTGGAAATACCTAAAAAATGGCAAGCGGACTAACTCCGAAAGATTGCTAAACAGCTCGTCGTTTACGCTTTCGACGGTTTCGTAGTTGCACATGGTTGTTTCTATTGGTCCAGTCAGCTAATGGGGAGGATCGTGTAAGTGGCAATATTAGCATGAAAAGAACATCACGAACTTGAGCATTTTGACAAGAAGGAACCTTTGCAGGTTCGTGTTCCAATACATTTTGCACTTGGCCCTTCCTAACCAAGGTGTCCGAGAGGAACGAGGAGTCGCGGAGAGCGGTTGCAGCATGGCCAAAGACGCTGAGCAGGAGGGCCCATCTGGACGCACGACAGGAGGACAGCATTAAAGATTTTGATGGCTAGTGTAGTGCATCCAGAAGAAAACAGAGATTGCTTTATAGACGTCGTGAGAGAGGCGAATTCGATGACCGAACCTCCACGTCGTCACTTTCCGCCATGGACGTGACGGCGTGCATCACAAATAGAATACCACGTGATGCTGATCGAGATCATCCTCGGCGACGGTATATCTCTTTCCAGCGCAACCGAGGGTGCTCTAGAGATTCCAGTCGCGAGCCAGTTAATACATTCGAGCCTCCGTGTGTTCTGGATTTTAGAATATACATAATCTCCATCAACCTACACGTTTTATTTGATTCGGCCACTGAAAGAAAACATCAGTTGATCCCGCGCAATATTGAAATAACCTTGGCACATGGCACTATTTGCTACCACTCTTGGATGCAAACATAAGCCTGGTTCCAGGTCTTCAAGTGTCACTGAATTCTTCTTTAGCTTCACGGCTGGTTTCCTCGTACTACTCTTCAACATGCCAATTCAAGATGTCTTGTGGAACATCTATTGAAAAGAAAGTAAAGGTCCGGAAATGCGATTAATTGACGCACCTACAAAGCAGGTTACACATAGACCTATATATAATCTAAAAAATTCGTAGCAAAAGTTCCATTGTGTCGTCCGAGAAGCTGTTAGATATAGGCACGGATAGAACATCTAGAGGCTAATATTTGATTTACAGAAGTCGAAGCAATAAAGCATATTGAAATAGCTCGCGATATTAATGAATTCATGCCACGTCGATATTTGTGAAAGTCTCACGGTATAGACGGGTAGAAACTGAGTTGCGTTTCACAGGAGGTTTCTGTAACCACCACCATCTCTACTTCATTTTTTTTTTCCCGGTAGCGTAGTCAGAGATTTACTCGACTTTCGTTGCACAGGTCTTTCTCCGTCAAAGGCTACTCGTATCACGGACACCCGCTATCCGATCACCATGGCTCTCTCTGCAGCTGATCTCCAAGTTCGTATGTCTCCTGCGTACCATGGACTACCTTCTCACCACTCCTACAGAAGCGGCACGAACTTGAAGGGGCTCCCGACCCATTCCCCTCGCTCTCTGAGGCGATCCCAGTCAAGGCAAAGGCCGCTCCTCGTTCCTCCGCTGTCGAACTGGACACAGGATCTGAGTCGGCTTTCCCATCACTAGCTCCGTCTGCACCTGCTGCTGCTCCCACCAATTCGGTATGGGGTGCTGCTGCTGGCCCGCGTATCAAGCCCGTCGTTAACAAGCAACCCGTCTTCGCCGATTCATTCACACTGTCTGCTATAGACCTGTCTAATGCAGGCAAGGATGGCAAGTCTGCGACGCTTGGAGAAGTGATGAAACAAGTCATGGCAAAATATAAGGTCAAGCTCGAGGCTTCTGGTAACCAGAAGGTTAAACAGACGACGTTTCACATCAAAGCGGAGTCACAGAAGGAACTCGAGAAGGCTAAGCGTAGTCTGCTTGCTCTCTTGAGCCCGGTCGTTAGTATTTAAAATCACTGTTTTACAACATATACTTACATTAAATATAGATCACTCTGGTCATCAATGCACCCGCTTCCACGATCGCGTCTATCATTGGTCCTAAAGGTAAATGCGATGATTTATGTGCATATTTTCTATACTTAGATCTCTATAGGGGCAACTCTTAAGCAAATCCGAGACCAAACCAGCGTCAGGGTTGACATCCCAAAGAGGGACACCCTCGCGCCTAACGGTCATGGCAATGGAATTGCATCAGGCAAAGCTACACCTTCCCAGGACGATGATGACGAGGAGCCCACTATTCCCGTCACTCTTACCGGTCCCCAACCCTTGGCTTATGAAGCGCAGGCTCTTCTCAACCAGATCATTTCTTCAAAGACCTCCAAGTCGACGCAGAGGGTTCGTGACATCCCAGCTCATGTCTTACCCTTCATTCTCGCACGTAGGGCATTCTTCCTTGAAGCTGCACAGGGTGGCGACATCAAACTCGGCTTGAACCAAGCAGAACGCGAAATCACCGTGAGCGGTGATCGCGAGGCTGTCGTACGTGTCATTGAAACCATTAAGAGCACTATTGAAGCCCTCAAATCTACACTCACCTCGGTTAAAATCGCATTGCCTAAACGTCAACACCGCCTGCTCGTCGGTACCGCCGTGGATGAAATCTTGACTAAGAGCAAATGCTCTGTAGTCGTCCCGAAGCCTGATGAAACCAGTGACGAGGTCACTGTCTGGGGTCAGGCAGCTGATTTGGCTGGTGGGCTTGGTGCAGTTATGGAACGGGCCAACTCGAAGTACATTCAGGAATTCCTGCTTCCAGGACCCGTCACACTCTCTAGGCAACTTCTGACATATATCACCCGCATTCAGTATGTTAAGACGCTGACTGCTACTCACCCCGGTGTATCCATCTTCCTCCCATCCGAAAAGGCACAAGCATTGAACGTCGACCTCGTTGGCGAGAAAGCTGATGTCGATGCGGTCGTTAGCAAGATTTCTGCATTGATTGGCAAGCTCATCGGCGCTACCAGAGATGTCACCATTGACTGGCTTTTGCACCGGGTTATCACAGGCAAAAATGCGAAGAAGTCAGTGCAGATACTTTCTTTACCCTTTGTTGACCTCTGATTTATTTCTGCTCAGGCTGAAACAATTTCATGACGCTCACAATGTCCAGGTTTACTTTCCCGTTGAATCTGCTGAATCATCCACGGTCCTTCTTGTATACGATCCGTTCTCGGCAAACGCCTCTTCCTCTCCCGACGAGAAGAAGAAGCATCTTGACGACGTTGAGAAAGAGATCTTGAAACTTGCAAAGGACGCTGCAGATGTTAAGAGTGAGACTATCACTGTTGACAAGCGCTGGCATGAGGCTGTTGTTGGCCAAAGTGGAACCACCCTTAATGCGTAAGATTTACATATGTTCAAATCTTGTTGCGAATTCTGACTTTCTTTGCAGGATCATTGGTGAAGACAAGACTCTTTCCATCAAAGTTGGATCCGAAGTTGGCGATGCATCCACCGAGGACGTCATTCTTGTCCGTGGTGTTAGCGCCGACGTTGACAGAGCCGTCAAGGAAATTCGCAAGATCGTTGAAGATGCCAAGAACGACGAGATTGTGAACAGCTATGTAGGTGTTACTCTATGATAAAGTGATGTTATTCTAACACCTTTCAAGTCAACTGAGTTCGACGTTGACAAGGAATACGTCGGCCGTATCGTTGGTTCACAAGGCGCTGGTGTCAATAAACTTCGCGACCAACTTGGCGTCAAAGTCGATGTTTCAGATGATGACGAGAAGGAAAAGGAGGGCGGCAAGAAGAAGAAGGCTGCTCACCAGAAATCGAAGGTCAAGGTATTGTCCATTCTTAATCACTGTCGGTTCTTTTCTGATTGCCGTCAAGATCACCGGTCGTAAAGAGAATGTAGAGGAGGCCAAGAAGCGAATCTTGACTCAAATTGAAAGACTCGTATGTATTCTCACTACCAAGACTGATTTATTCTGATGTACCTTTAGGCGGACGAAACCTCCGAGGTTCTTAAAATTCCTAGCCAGTATCATCCATCCCTCATCGGTCAGAGTGGCAAGTACGCCATTCGCCTCGAGGAGAAGTATGGCGTCAAGATTACGTTCCCACGCCAATCCGACGGTGGTGAAGGCAAGACCAGGGAGAATCTGAAGTCCGATGAAGTTCTTGTCAAGGGCGGGAAGAAAGGTGTTGCTGGTGCTAAATCTGAGCTACTCGATGTAAGTTCTCCATCCGCTGTTCGAAGAGTTGGGTTTATCATAACACATTTAGGCTGTTGAATTCGAGAAAGAAACCAACAACATCATCAAGTTCACCGTCCCAAGTCGCTCCGTTGCACGCATTCTCGGAAGGGGTGGTGCATCCATCAATGAAATCAAGGTCAACACCGATGTTCACATCGACATTGATAGGAGCACAGAAGATGGCGGTATCACCAATATTACAGTCCGTGGCACAAAGAAGGCCATTGCTGCCGCCAAAGCAGAGATCCTTGCCATTTCTGACCAAGTTGGTGAAGAAACGACCGTCACCGTCGCAGTAGAAAGCAAGTTCCATCGCACCTTGATTGGTGCTGGTGGACAGGGTCTACGTGAGCTCGTTGCTCGCTGCGGCGGACCTTCGGATCCAAAACTACAGGCTGGATTAATCAGATTGTGAGTAGTCCTTAATCTTTGATTCCGAGAATAAACTGACAAAGCTTATTAGCCCCCGTCAAGGGGAACCCTCTGATGAAGTACGCCTTCGCGGCGAACCAAAATTGGTCAACAAGTTGAAGGCCGAACTGGAGAAAACAGTTGCAACCCTTCGCGATCGCGTTATCCTTGGTGTTGATATACCCGCCGCTCAACATCGTGCATTCATTGGACGTGGCGGTCAACATCTTAATGATCTCCAGACCAAGTACAATGTCCAAGTTCAGTTCCCTGGCTCTCGCTCTTACTCGCAGGTTGGAGAACCCGAAAATGCCTCCGATCTTGAGGGTGCTGAGACTGGTAACATCGTCAAAGTTTCTGGTTCTCGTGCAGCGGCTGAAGCAGCTATTGCTGACCTTAAAGTATGTAAACTTGCATTGGTTTTGAATGACAACGGAATTGACTTAACGCTGTTATAGGGTCAGGTTAAGCCTCCTGCGCCTGAGGGAATCTCGAGGTCAATTTCTGTGCCTTTGAAATATCATCACGCAATTTCTCAGCAAGGAAGCTTCTTCCGCACGCTGCGATCCTTCGGCGTCCAGGTCGATCAGTCCGCCTATCCTGAGAAATCAGCCGTGCCTGCTCGTCCTGTTCCTACCAGCACACCATCTGCCCGTATTGACGAAGCGGCAGATGATGAAGCAACTGGTATTCAATGGGAAGTTGTATCCAACTACCAGAATGCGGAGGAAGGCGATTCGACTTGGACATTAAAAGCTCGGGATCAAGCTGGCCTAGAGAAGGCCGAAAAGTATGTAAAGGAAGCCATCGAACATGCGGAACGGATGTCGCATGTTGGCTTTCTTACTTTGCCAGACAGGTCCTCCTTCCCTAGGATTGTAGGATCAAAGGGTTCGAACGTTGCTCGCCTTCGCAACGAGACCGGAGCAGATATCACTGTGAGCAGGGATGACAATACTATTACTATTGTTGGTAAGTGCCATGCACACTATTTCTCTTGTATTGGTACTTATTATATTATAGGCACTGAGGCCGATATATTGGCCGCGAAAGATGCGATCGTTAAGATGGCAGCTGACTCTGGACGTCCACGACGTGGTCAGGATTGAGTGGATAATGAATTGCACATGGATAACTAACTGGAATGGGATGGGATGTAGTTATAATTGGTTAATCTATAACTCTGCAAGGTTGTCTTAATGGATATTTCATATATTAAGTGTGTTTGAGCATACTGTCTACACCAGCGTAGGGGCGCCATCAATGTCATCCACTGGATCACCATCTACATCGTCAATAGGTACTCCGTCCATATCGTCAATAGGTATACCATCAACATCATCCACTGGCATGCCATCAACATCATCCACTAATACACCGTCCACATCATCAATGGGCACACCGTCCACATCGTCTACTGGTACGCCGTCAACATCGTCTATTGGCTCACCATCAACCTTGATGCCTTCATCTTCAGCATCACTAACATCCATCGGTTCTCCGTCACTGCTATTGTGAGCATTAACCACAGCTTCAGTTGCTGGCTGAAAGGAACTAGCTTTGAATCGGGAAGCATGCTTTTCTGCTGTGTCGCTGTGACTTTCTGCTTTCTCTAATGGCTTCTCTTCTTCTGGTGCAACTGCAGCTCCTTCCAACCGTTGCCGAAGTTCTGCAGTGAAATCGGGAGGGAATACGATCCAGTCCTCCCAAATATCTACCACTGTTGTTATTTGCTTCTTGAACGTTTCGGCAGTTATACGACCAGGAAAAGAGTGATAGATGTTGGCGAGATGATCGAAGACGATGCCCAGACGCGACTGAAACTCTTGGCGAAATTTCCACGCACTTGGGACGGATGCAGCGGAATTATGAAGAATATCACAGATGAGATGGAGACGAGCGACTTTACGAGGAACAGCAGTTCCATCGACGAGCAGAGATGATACAATAATATCGGCAACCTGATTGAAATTTGAGACAGCATAATAGACAATAAATCAATAAACTCACCTCATGGGCTGCCTCCGCGTGCTCCAGACTGAAAGTCATGCATTTAGCTATCTCGCCTCGCTTTCCTGAAAGCGCGCGTAGCATTGCTTCAAATCGCTTGCGAGCTAATTTTCCCAGTATATTTTTATGCGTATGCTCGCGCTCCGATTCCTCCGCGGAATCAGTCGAGTATACAGAATTATAACCCTGGACTAAGTCAAAACTGATCTGTACGGCGTAATACACAAATGTTACCTCGTCATCGAACTCTGGGTCAAGCTGTCTTTCAGACTCCACAAGACCGCGGTAGAATGCATGTCGGCGATGCTGAATTGTATTAGACAGGAGCTTATGAGAGAAGTCGAGCAAACTCACATTGCGGTGCAAGAGAAATGCATATTTAGGATTATTCCGTTCCCGTTCCCGTAGTGTCTCTTCATACTTCGCATCGTGTCCTCGCACTTCAGCAGCGACAGCGCGAATGAAAGTATCAGTGACAGCTTCCTCCTCTTCTGTATGTGATCGGCTAATTGGACTTCTGGAATAACGTCGGCGCGGAGAACGGCTTCGAGAGTCCTCGTATTTCCTTGACCTACTATATGATGGACGAGGAGAGCGAGATCGGGACAGAGATAAAGAACGACGAGAAGTACGGAAGCGATCGCGAGAACGAGAGCGCCTTCGGTCAGGACCACGGCTGTGGCTACGGCTGCGATCTTCATGACTTGGTTTTGCCACATCCGAAACTACCAAAGGATGTACGTTAGTAGTAATTGTGAGATATACGGTGGGATTCACCATATTTAGGCTTCGCCGCTATAGGAACAGCTTTACTCCAACCAACGCGTAAGACAAAGCCTCCCCAGTCAAAACCATCCAGTTCGCGAAGGGCACTTTCAGCGTCCTTTCTTTTCATGAAAGAAACAAATCCACTGAGTCCTGCGGCTTTAGCTCTACGTGCGGCATTAATATCAGGGCTCGGTCCGGTGGCCACATCAGTGCGAGGCCACATAATTTTGACCTAAAACATGTGTGAGAAACTGAAGAATGGCGAATATGCAGGACTAACAGAGCCAACGGGCCCCATTCTTGCAAAGAAATTGCCGAGGCTTTGCTCCGTAACATGAGTCGGTAGGTTCGCAACAAATACGTTGGATGTCTATCATTTCCGTGTTTCATAAAAACTGGTTCAAGATAGCAACATGACGGACCTGCGGATCGCCTCTATCCTTACTACCACTTTGGCCCTCGTACGCCGCCATCGCGGTCACAGACCGTCCATGACCATGCGCTAGAAGCAATGTTCAGGTAAGTTTACATATTGAGTGCAATATTACACACCATGACGAGAATATTTTGCCTCACGTTCAGCTTGTTCTCTATTAAGCATATTAGAAAGGTGATATACTGGTTTCACTGATTAACCTTTTGATCTCTTCAAGAAACGCGTCCATAGCTCTTTTACCCTTCGGTTTCGGTGCACTGGAAGCAGGTGGAGACGGAGTCTAGACCATTATCAGTACGTTACCAGCGCAGATACATTGTACTCACGCGGTTAAAACCTCTGAACGAGCTAGAAGGGTGTTCAAAAGACGACATGGCGGCGGAAGTCTTGGGAGCTTCTCCTGCCTTCACGAAGGGGTTAGTCGCTTTCTTTTTTCCAGCTTCGTCGCCTTCAAAGGCGTCCAAAAATTCAGCATATGCTTTTGCAGCGTCAACTTCTTCCTCCCGTTTCTTTGCTTCTGCAGCCTCTTGCTCCTTCTCTCTGCGTGATTTGCGGACCTTACCAGCAGTATACTGCGATAGTTTGGCGTCGTCCACGGCCTTTTGCTAGTTCATAGAGAATTGGTCGGTAAGTTTATAAAAGGTAGGAAATAACTCTGTCCGTCGCACTGGGAACGAGGATTCTTCCTCATCATTTTCAAAAAAGGCGGCGAGCTTGGACTTGGTTTTGTCCATGACCGAGAATGATGATTAGGCAGAGTATATGATCAACTATGTCACGGGAGCCGCGAATTATAAGTTACAGGACCAAGTAAGTTGAAGATGGGAGGAGTTGAGAATAAGCGTGGCTTGGATGCAATTGTCGCCTGAGTCGCCTTAATGGTTTTGGGAAAGAGTAGGACAAGCAATATTCTCACGGTAACGAATCAAGAAATACAATACATGTATTTGCCTCCAGCCACACGCGCTATATAACCAATCATATACTAGACCATGCCTATAGAATCACATCATCATTGAACCAAGTCCACCTTGTACGTACGCCATGGGTCGCATAGGCGGATGAGGGGTGGCCTCAAATTGAGTGTACTTCTGGCTACCACTCGAATCGATGCGAATCTAAGTTATCATCAAAAGTGTCAAAACTAGAGCGTATAGCACAACTGGATAGTAAAAACTCACGAATGCACCCTTATTTCCTGCCTGATCCACATAGTTCGGCGCAGAAAACACCTTCACAGCACCGGTCAGTAAAATACGACCAAAGAAAATGAACTTGCTTACAGTAGTGCACAGCCCATCGTGCTCTATCTGGTATCCGTCTAATAAATGTATATGAGCACCTATTGTTTGTAATGTGACTAGAAAATACCAACCTTGTCGGACTTCGTGACTGCGAATAATGCCTGAAACGCCATTGAGCGTACACCAACGTTTGGTCACATCAGGTCCAAACGCAATGCCCACACCCTGATATTTTGGTGCATTAAGATTCAGCAAGCGTCAAGATCGTTATGACTTACACGTTTGCTCGGCCCGCGGCCAGGCATTTCCTGCGGATCAGTCCATAAAAGCTATCGGGAGGAAAGACTAGATTAACATCCAGTTACCAGTAGCGTTAGTGCTCCATACCTCGCCTGTAAAAAGAACGAAATATCAGAATGGGAGAGATGAGGGAAAATATGAGTCAAACTAACACATCAAGCCTTCTTGTCCAGGCTGGCGGCCAATTCGCTCCAGCTTCCGGATGTCCTCTAGCGTAACGCCGTCCTTGCTGAAAAGTCCACCGTGCACGACAAAGAAGCGCTTAAGGCCTTGCGGTGAGAGGATAGCACCTCTTTTATCCTCTACTGACGGCGGTTGCGTGGCACTGATAAGAGTTGCGAGAGGTACTGGGCAAGTTAGCTAATGGAAGCCGAGACGTGGAGAAAATATAATTACATGCTGTAAAGACATGAGCGAAAAGCTGTGGATAGGTTGGATCAAATACGCATGCGTGCAAAGCTTGAGCAACAGACCTTGTATGTTTGTTCTCCGTGCTTATGTTTGGCTTCACCCTCAAAGCCATATGTTCGGTTCATATCCTTTGCCTCATGGTTGCCACGATTAATGAACATGAATTTGGGATATAACCCTAGGTGGCAGTCAGTCATATACAGCAGCGTAACCGAAAGAAAACATACATTTATAAGCAAATGCCGTTAAAATTACTTCTATAGACCATGAGCCTCTGTCCACAAGGTCCCCATTCATGAGTAGGTAGTGCTTCTCGCCTGGCTCGCCTGTTAGAGAGTAGAGGTGTAACATGTCATAGAATTGACCTACAGAAAGGTCAGCAAAGGGACACATATTCTTTTTGTAAATGCACAAACCATGAACATCACCGATAACGTCACATGTAGTTCCCTCCTCCAGGTCAACATTGACCAGACTGTCCTCGCTCGAGAACTTCTCATATGCCCCGAGAACTATTTCCCAGACATATCGTTTTGGAAGAGCTTTGCCTTCTTTGAACCAGAGAATCATCTCCTTGACGAATTCATGGGTGATTTTATATTTTCCATTTTCCAATACGAGTTTTGGACCTGCATAGGTTTTTTCCACATCGCATCCGCCTAAGATACTGATAAGGACATGTGCCGTAAAGAAAGCCAGCACAACATACCCTCTGCTATGATTTCAAAGCATCTATCCACAGGATTCCTTTCTCCTTCGACTTCAATGGCCTAACATTAGCAAGTAGGTTAATCTGAGCCTCGAAGTTTTGACTGAAAGTATTCGCATACTTTCTCAAATTCGATCTTTCGAATAAGCTTTTGCGTAGACATCAATTGCGTACGGACTGTGTCATTCTTAGGTTCCAATGTTAGGATCTTCTTGAAATCTGATATTGCAGACTGGGGCTTTAATATTTGCATATAACAAGTCGCCCGTCTGTCTCACGAAATTATAACACTTATAATATATCTAATGATGGATCTCACCGGTAGTAAGCTTTTGCATATCGAGGATCAAGCTTGATTGCATGGGCTAGAAAGTTATAAAGAATTAGGCATGCCCACAGCTTTGATAAGTCGCGTTCATACTGGCGTCATTCAATGCATACCCGTATTCTTCCAGTTTCATGCGCGCATACGCCCGGTTACACCATAGTGTTGGCTCATTGGGGTTCTTCTCGATGGCCTGAGAGTAAAGCTTTGCAGCGCCAGGGAAATCGTGGCCTTTGAAGACGCGACGATGATTGGTCGTGTGCGAAATAATATCAATTGATCGAAGAAATGCGTCGAGTAACAGGAAAATGATTAGCTCTAGATCTACGCCAAGTACGTCAATAATGCGTACTTGTGAACGCCTTGTTTGCTTCTGACTTTAATCGAACGGCCTCTGCCTTATCTTCTTCAGATACGGGTATCAGATCGGAAAGACTCAGTGTTTCTAACTGTGGTGAAGGGACAGACGATGGTGGCGTTGTTGCAGAGAGAGCTGGAGAGCCCGATGTCGAAGACGTGTCGCTCATGATGAACGTATGATATGAATGCTTCGACGGGCGAAGTCGTGAAGACTGGCAGTGAAAAGCGTTCGGGTAAGTAAAGATCGGGAGATGTGCTAGTAACTCCTGGAATCTTTCTTTGACTGGACCTTCTGGGTCGTGATCCGAAAACGGGCCGGTTAACGTTCTCAGACTCCTTACACAATACGAAAAGTTCAAAACATATGTTTAATTCGTATCCAGTATACTAGCAAATCCAGTGACTAGTATACAAAGACGCCAAACCAAGAAAGCTCTAAGATAGGATATTGATGGGGTATACTGTAACACGGGTCTTGCACTAGGCAAGGGTGTTGTTAGCAAGGATGATAGGAGACTATGTACGTAGACGCGCGTGGAACAATCAATATCCCAACAACCATTAGCCGATGTGTGTGCAAGCATGTAAGGTGAAAGGAGTGTCGGGAAGGAAAGGTTATGTATGCATAGCAATGCGATTAGCATGTGTCGAGGTTGAAGTATTTGCCTAGACGGAGGGAGCTGTCATAAGCATTGATATTCTGGAGCCATCCGTTCAAGAATTGGTGGAGACTAAGAAATGTTGTCGATCAGATTTATAATTATAGGAGAACGCAGAACATACTAGTCAAGGTTGTTCTGGCAGCGGCAGCAGCTGGTGAAACGAGCAGCAGTGGCTTTGGCCTGGAGATTTTCAGTTAGACAAGACGGAGCTAACAAGCTAATGAATCACTTACGTAGGTCAGTCCACGGTACCAGCCATTGTACTGGCCGAGGGACAACAGCAAGTCGCCATTATTACCATTCAGGGTGTCGGCAAAGAACTTGGCGCCAGTGCGGATGTTGAAGTCCTGCGGGAATACCTTTGAGATTGGGAGTACGTGAAAATAAGATATCGACACTTACGGGATCCTTGCAGTTACCACCGGGGGCATCAGCGCACTTCTCTTTAGTAATCTGCATCAGTCCTTGCTCACCGCCACCACCGACGGTGTTTGGGTTGCAAGAACTTTCCTGCATGGCAAAGGAAGCTAGCATGATCGGGGGAATTCCATACTGGTTGCCGTACTTCTCGAACGTCCCGACGAAGTTTTTGCACGCGGTGAAGGGGCTGCTTCCGGAATTGATGGCGCCCGACAGGGACTGAGCGACGACATTCTCGATGCGGATGTAAGGAGGGTTCCATCCACCGCTGTCGATGCCACAGTTCAACCATTCGATGCTTCCATTAGGGCCAGCAGTATGGC
The DNA here is from genome assembly GCA_004379715.1 of Crucibulum laeve. Classification (NCBI taxonomy): domain Eukaryota; kingdom Fungi; phylum Basidiomycota; class Agaricomycetes; order Agaricales; family Nidulariaceae; genus Crucibulum; species Crucibulum laeve. The sequence continues at coordinate 1,184,416 of ML213590.1, forward strand.
TTGTCTTCTCTGAAGGCGGAAATTTACTTCTCGAAACCAGCCAGCGGGACGGACAGTTACTTACTGGAAGCACCGATAGAACCACAACTCGATTTGACATTAATGGTCCCGCTTGCTGCATTGTTGACTGAGGATGCAGCCTTGGTTGTGGCGGCGGGTGCGGGTGCAGGAGCGGCGGTCGAAGCTGTCTTCTCCTTGATGCTGGTTGGCGTCTCCTGAGGAGCCGAGGAGGGGGTTGAGGACGCCTTTACGATACCGTTCTATCCATTAGATAGTCAGTAATAACGAACATATATAAAAAGAACCAACTGACATTGCTATTATTCTTTGTGGTGCGTTTTGGACAACGCTTCGTTACGTTCTTGCGCTCGAGTGCTGGTGCGCGGTTGGCGAGTTTGGCATGACGAGAAGAAAGGGCGAGATTGTCATGAGGGTTGCTGGCGTTGACGGCGAGGAGGGTGCAGAAGACGGCGAGAACTGCGGTGGGGATCTTCATGATGAGAACGAATGACTGTGTTTGAATGAGGGAGGGGGACGGGGGAGATGAAGGAGGAGAGAAGGTTGAAATGCAAGCCAAGAATAGCAGATGAAGTATTATCGGCGTGTTTGTCCCGTCCAAGATCTGATGGGATAATGGTCTGCCGCAAACGCTGATTGGCTAGAACTTGCCACCCCGACTTGTCCTTCGCCTTGGCACTACCTCAAACTCAGGCTGCACCATTTCCCAGTTCTTCTAGCTCTTCACCGTTCAAAATTAGCCTCGATGAAAGCGTAAATCCAACTTCTTCGCCATTCTCAGTATATTCAACACTTGTGATTTCCGGGTGTTATTTCGCAGAAAGGCTTTTGAACGCCGTCTGGTTATAGCCCAGGTCTTCGCGTATCCGCCAAGCGTGAAATGGGTTCTCCACAATAAAATACATCATAACAGCCCCATAAACACAAAAAAAAAATTGCACCGAAAATTGGCCCGCATCGTCTCCACAATAGGCCCCGGCTCCGTACGTCCGCTCCACGTTGGCCGCAGGGAGACAGGCAAATCCTCTTTTAGGTCATATGCGGTGGCCGGATAACTTCTCCCGAATACGCTCATCTTCTTGACTATCTAAACGATGCAAAAAGTACATGAAGTAGACAACTAGAAGATACTTTGACGGAATGCCACATGAGATTCGAGGAATCCTTCATAATGCCGCTCTGTCAATAGGAGCGATCTTTACTCATGCTGCATTCCTACTTAGACGACGCAACTCTTGCTGCAGCCACGAGAAGTCTCTTCTACCAAGGAAATAATATCGGAAGCGTCGTTATAAGGCAGCCAAATTCATAGAAGCCATGAGCTATGTATAGCTCTCGATCGAGTGTCAATTAATCGTCAAAGGCATATTCAAGAAAGGTCAAGGTGTGGTGATGGCTTCATGCGGTTGGGCTATACTTTCTCTGTAGGGCAGGGGCGTTGACGAACGCATGGTACTGCTATCTTCTATTCAAGAAAGATGTTTAATGGATACTTGCGGAAAGGAGTATATCTATACTTTGGGATGTAGACCACCGGAATGAAGTAGCTCAGCGGAGACTATCACGAAGTCGGAAACCATTAAGGTGGATCGGAATGCGACCAGGCTCTATCACTAGAGTACTATCCCTCGATCACTATAGGATTTTATGATCTGGAAAATGCTTTTCATCCGAAAGGATCCTATCCACGTCCACAGGGAGCTTGCTAATAAATGGGTGGTTGAGCGCTGGAGCCAAGGCCAAACAAGATCAGCGGCACTCTTCGATGACCAGTTAAAATATTCATGCCGGTATTGCTCGCAACACGATGCCTAGTAATTTCGATCCCTCATAAGAGTCGTAATAGCTAACGCGAATTAAATGGCTTTGCTTTGATCTCGGATATCAACGTTTAAACAGCGGGGTGCGATTGGTGATGAGCCACGGGGGTATTATTGGGCAGGGGGGGATAGGTCTGGAATTCCATATACGCCAGCTAGATAGGATCATACGTCGCCAAAAAACATAGGTTAATCTCAGATAAGAGACTCCCGAGGCTCCCTTCAGATTGTGACGAAGTCGATTCCGAGGGACTGTTACATCAGATGATAATAATAGATATCATTGGCATATCATAAAACTGTAATGTAGTCTTCGAATTCCAGCTACTTATTGGCAAGCGGATAGCCGTCCAATATGATGTGGATCATGAAGCGTTTATGAAAGCCTATACAAAGGCTCTACGTACATTTTGGCCGCAGGTTGAGGTTAGGCGCGTTTGCAAGCGCATAATGCGGCGATATGCTGTGGAGGAAGTCTGTATCGCCTTCCAATAGCTTATGCTGGGCATGTTGGCTATCTATATGTATAGGGCGGTAGCTGTCTAGAAGTGTCATCCGTATTTGTGGACACGAAGAGCGCACTATCGTCGCGCGGTAAAAACGACAACGGGAGTCCAGAGACAGAGCTGAACTTGTTGGAGGAATTCCATGATGGTAGTAATCAAGCATCGCATAACTCCGAGGAACTGTTATATAAAACTAGATAAGAAAGATCAGGTGAGTGGAGGTGCGGACCTGCGTTGATTAGATGTATGTAGATGGCTAGGACTCACTACTAAGGACTCATCGAGTCCATCATGTGCAGCTGTTGCATTGTCCTATTCAGTACCAAAATAAGGAGTTCCTTTCGTGGGAGAACTGTTAGGAGTAGGTGACCGCACGAAGCCGCGTTTGTTTGCGTTATCTACGGAACTCGGGCGTCGTAAAACGTGCCCAGTGGATAGCGAGAAGTCATCGGAGAAATGAAGCACATCTTGAAAATTGCAGGCCCAGTCAGATCTGATGTGGTCAATGCGTCAGCAGAGCAAGAATTTAAGACTCACAACTGACGATCCGAAGCTGACTGAACTCTGAATCATGTTGAAATGTTGGGACCGAGACTTGCAGAGTAATTTGACGCAGCAGTCGTCACGAAGGACCCCGTAATAATGAGTAATTGATGGCCTTAGCGCAGGTGGCGGGCGGGCCCAAACCAATATTCTACAAGTAGATCGCTGGGTCAATAATTCTCTGAGGATTGATGCTTGCTTGCAGACATGAGAAATGAAGATCGATGGACATTACATTCAATGTCCATCACGAAAATGATTTCATCGCCATTATGGAAGATATAATAGTAATACTGGGGCGGAATACAGGTGGAGCACAGTCGAAAGAAGGAACGCGTGTCCGGCAAATAGATCATGAATAAAAGGGATAAAGCTGCGGATCTAGAAGGCGAGCGATGTTGAAAGTTCGGAACCGTGAACGAGAAGGCAGACAGAAAAAGAGCTCTGCACCGGACGGTGCACTGTCAAGACTGCGCATCACGAAACGAAATTCGGTCGGAACACAGGTAGATGCCGAATGGGCGGGAATGCTTGCATATGCGGAGGCAAAAGCCTTCGTGGGACAGGAGAAACGGACGGAAGAACCGACTTTCGCATGCAGAGACCACGCATATGGCGATCGTGCCGCAGCGGGAAATGATGGCGCATCGAGTGAGTCATTTCGTCGAGGGACCATCCATGGGGAGTGTGTTAGAATATTGGCTTGCCTACATACGCGTCTACATAGCCGTAGGGGGTAATGAGATGCGATCCACGTGTAACGGTGTGAAGCTGAGTCGCTGACAGAAGAACGTGGGATTGTCAGCAGTGGGAAATTTTCAGCACAGAGATGACTAGACGGGCGGTTATCGGAAGGCTCCGTTGTGATGCGATGCATGTTATTGGACGACAGTTATAGCTACTGAATAATAATGGCACGTTTCGGTGTACAATAGGTTGAATGTAGTTGAATGGTGAATGCCTGTCCTTCACGAGAGGTGCATAGTTGAAGGTAAACACAAATAATATTAGTTGCAGAGTACTAGAAGAGAGGGAGAAGAGAAGAGCCGGCTGGGAGCCCCTGGGAGCCGCATGGGCGGTGGCAGACGGAGGCAGTGGAAGACGACTGGTGGCGTGGTGACTCGGGGATCTTTTTTATTTGACTGGTGTTGACTCTGTATTGACGCATGTTAGGGCCAGAAGCTGGGTCGCACTGACTCCCCTCGCCAGCCCCTACAGCACGCCTACAGCCCAGCAGACACCGAAGCACACTCGCATATAACTCTCCGCTCAACTTACTACAAACTCTCCCGAACGTCGCTCTACATCTTCTACGGAAGCGTCCTCCTAACCAGAAACTTCACACATCGTCTTCTGCCTGCCCAGCAGACAGACTTTGTGATCGGATTGTCCAAGTCGTAGCAGACTCGGACGTCCAGCGACCTAATCAGTCAAAATGTTCTCTATATTCATTCCAAGATTTCCCCACCCGAACCTCTCCACCGCTGTCTCTACCATTTCCAAGTCCCTTTTCTCTTCTGGATCCGTTGCCGAAACTATCACAATTACTGCTAATGATTACAGTATTCAAAACTGAAAGCATCCCGTTCCGTCTGCTTTAATCCCAACTCTACAACCTCTTGCTTCTCTTTCTCTCTACTCTCGTATCTCTATCTCAACCACAGCTCAATTCCTTTCTCGTCGAATGCACGCAATTACACATTCTCTGGCCCACCGGGCTCCACCCGCCACACGCACCAGAGTCCGATGGCAGCCGTATAATTCTATTCCATCTTCATCGTCTTCTTCATCGTCTATGTGCTCGCGATCCCCACAATCCAGTTATATAAATACCCCTTCCTCATCTGTAACATCATCACCACCAACTGCCCCCACTCCAACATGTGAACTCGACCGACTCCGACAGCCCCTGCCTTGTAACCCCCTCCCCACTCAAATCTCCAAGGAAGCCCAACGCGAGGTCGCAAAGAACAAATTCGCACTAGGATTAGTTGGTCAGTCTCAACATTGTTATAATCCATCCGTCGCCATTCGTGAGTAGTGCTGACAAACCGGCGCCTTACCTTCCAGATCAAGCTGTCAAATCCTTATGCGAAATTTGGCGACCTCAAGATATACCTCCTGTCTTTTTTTCAGCGCCCAAGGCGGCAACTCCTGTAGGGGTATCAGTCGAATCCACACACCTCCAGAAACAGCTTTCGCAGAGACTAAACAACACGCGCAACGCGCAACTTCCATCTCCAGTCTCTCCCAATACACAGCCCTCTCCACAAACAACAACAACATCCCCTCCCACAGCGCAGGTCCTTCTCCAACATTGCGAGAACGGAACCTGCGATTCCCGCCAGACGCTTGTCCCTATCAAGGGTTTTGTACACGAAGTCCTCAGACGCTCACGCACATCTGGCTGCGTTCTTCAAACCGCTCTATGCTACTTAGAAGCCATCCGTCCCAAAATCCCGGAGCTGATCCGTCAGAACCGGGAGGGGCAATGTACCCGAAGCAAGCCGGAATCGGATAGTCGTATCACTCTTGCGACTCCTGCGGAACTCGAGCGCGAAGCCGAATTAAGCAGGAATGAGGAACAATTCACCAGCAACACACCCTACAGTCCCGACGACTCTATGGATACCATACGCATCGCCGACGATTCGGTTGATTGCACTTCAGATGTGTCCCGCGAATGTCTCGCGCGCCCGCAGCAGATGCCCACAGACGGCTCTGCATCACTCCCGCAACTCCCTCCTCTTCCATCGCCCCTTCTCTGTCCTCGCAGAGCGTTCCTCGCTTCCCTCATCCTTGCTTCCAAATTCACGCAAGACAAGTGTTACTCCAATCGTGCTTGGGCGAAACTGTCCGGCCTTCCGGCTCGAGAGATCGGTCGTTGTGAGCGCGCTCTTGGTGAGGCGTTGGAATGGCGACTCTGGGTCGGTAAAGCACCAGTTGCGTCGTCGTCTGCTCCAGTGCAGCGACGAGCAATTGTCAAGTGTCAGAGCGAGAGCTCGCTATTTGCAGCAAGTTCATCCTCCGGAAAGACCCAATTCTTAGGGCGAGGCGACGCTGGCTTAGCAACAAAGGTGCAACCACCTGTGGCCTCTGGCTCTCGTGACCGCCCTGCTTTCTTGGTGCAAAGGAGCCTTCAGAGAAGTGCGACCCTTCCTGCTGAAGCATTTGCAACTCCAGCTGCCTTGGCGTCTTCTGGATGGGGAACTTCTGCAATGCAATCTCAAGATGTCACCATGTTTACGCCTAAGGACGGATATCCTTTCCAGGTAATGTATACACATGTCACGGTATTATCGTTCATTAATGTTTCGTTCGTTTCACAGCCACAAGCAGCAACGTCTTTCGTGGAGAACTCTCGAAGCCCAATACCAGATACGCCTGGACTGTCATATTCGCCCACGTTAACCGAATCGTCGAGTGGTGATCGTACTGTCCAGATGTCAACTTATTTGGATGATAGTGCCATGCCATCGTTCTTGTCTTCTCAGCCGTCGATTGATGCTGTACGCTGGACAGACACCACACCTACCAACCTCAACCTGATATTCTCCGTGGCAAATAATTCGGCCTCGTTTGGCTGCAACAAAGCACCTACCACGAATATGTATCCGCAAATAGACATTTCTCTGGCGACACCTGAAGCAACGGGACCCCTTGAAATGCTGCTCTCGAAGCCAGGCCCTTATGGACCTGATATGCAGGGCTCGTATCCATGGGGATTGGATAGTGGTTTTCTGGCACCAGGGATCGTTCAATATTGACTTGTGCTGGTAAATACTAGAGCTTCATTCTCTACGTTCGATGACCTAGAGATTCAGCTCCAGTGGCTTATTGGCGTTGCTATAATATCTTTCCCTTCCTTTTCCCTTGTCCTTTTCTATCTCTTCTTCCTTTGTCTCCTCTTTCTATATGTAACATTTATGGATACTTCTCTGTGGACGTTCCGTTCTCATTCTTCTCACTGCTTACAACATAAAATCTCTCATGTATACAATTTCTTATTCCGTTTAATTTTCTTTGTCCGATTTACTTGGCCGCTTGGGATACATACTCTACCACTCTCACTCTGTGGATGTGGTTCTTGCTCCTGCTTCATGTTCTTTGGCGGCTGGGTCTGTCAATCTATGTGTTATGACGAAACCATGCTATGCTCCTCTTCCTGTAGTTCACCGTCTCGAATGTGTACGAGTATATTTATCCCCGCAATAGATGTCGTGGTCATGGCAACGACTCGAGCACTTCAAATTATCACATCAACCAAAGCATATATGTATTCGAAGGGGTATAATTCCCGGTATGTATGCAACTATGAACATGTGAATGCCTACTCATTGAAAAATTCCAGCGGAGTATCGCGCGTTTGGATAGCACGCAGACGTACGAATCTCTCCTCATCATCCTTTTGTTCATCGGTGAAGATCGAGTGGAAGATAACATCGTCAGCACCCTGGCGCAGGTATGTTAGTCCTATATATTTTACTCTGCTGAATTACTCACCCGATTAGGGGGGTCATGAATTCTATCATGCACGGTATGTGGTTAGAAAGTCACAGAGCAAGCAGCGTGGTCTTATGACAAACCTGACATGGATGAAGCCCTCTCCTTCTTCGTCATTAATGGCCGGAATTCTAATCTTTCCCAAGATTACCTGGCCATACGAGGTTGATGCACTGCGGATCTGAACCGCGCATAGTCAGACTATGGTCTCGACGCCAACAAGTGAACGCCTACCTCGACTAGGTCTTCTTCGATCGTGAAAGCAGTTAGCTCTTCATCTGAAAGGTGCTGCGCTCGTGACCACATCCTCGGCTCGTTCTTCCAGAGCTCATTGCGCGAGAAGAGAATTGCAGGTTTAATACCTTCAAGGTGTTTGCTGCCTCCCTGTTTCTTGCTCTCGCGTTTGTGCAGAACGACGTTGAATGCCTCGATGGCGTTCTCGCCAGGGGGATGCGCGACGTTAAGATTGATCTGCTCAGATGATGCTGGAGATGATGGCTAAAATGAACGTGAATCGCTTCGAGAAATATATGCTACTCACTCATTGATACACGAGCGAGAGCCTCAGCTGTCTTTGGCGTTGGTTACGGGAAAGCTGTTATCGCTCATCGACGCCATCAAGAAGCCGTTAGGGGCTATCCGTATTTCTACTTTCGGATAGTAGGGTGGCTTCCCATATTGCAATTGAATCTTGGCTATTCATAAGTATGTTCACCAATAATATTCGTGGAGAGTTTGCTGAGATGGATGTACCGCAGACTGCAGTACGTAAGGGGGGCTATTGCAGCCATGCTAGTGGTATCTTCCTTGAAGAGTTGAATGCAGGTTATCGGGCAAGCGAAAGGGGTATGCAGAGTAGGTCCAGGAAAGGAGTTGTAGAAGTCCACGATGGCGCGGCATGCACTGTTCTATGTGCGCCATTGAAATTACACACGCGATAGGGTTATTGAGACGCGTCAGTGGATGTATGACCTCAGTTGGGTTACAATATGTGCCATGAACTGTACTCTCCGATCGTGTGAACCGTCGCGTAGGCCCGAACAGTTGCCGGCATGGCTCTCTTCTGTTTATCACTCGGAATAGGCTCGAATCGACTTCGAATACTCAGCTCTTGCGGATGGCTGGTGCTATAAAAAGCTCTCCTCAATCACCTGCTCGGCTAGAGCCAGCTTCCTACCGCAACAATCGACTTCCTCACTAATATTATCGTGATTTCGAGGGTGGTTCAGCATGGTCCAGCGTCTTCTACGGCGAAAATGCACCCATTAACGTCCAAATGCATTGCCCTTCCGCATGATATACACTTCTTACCATGCAGCTAACAATCCTCCTTGGCTCTTATTTTGGACTTCTCTTGTCAGCGTCGTAGCCATTTATTATCGCGCAGGTTTGAAGCAATAGTACAAATTACCCCCACAATCGACCGAGCGACAACATACAACATGCTTCAGAGTAAATCCTTGTCCCTCTTGGTTGCGTTACTCTCTGTATTGAGCATAGAGACCCAGGGTCAAGTGGCACCACAGACGATCGCATTATCCTCGCGCGTTGCTCCCCGTGGTTCTTCTCTGAAGCGTCGAGCACTATCACCTTCTACCGTCCCTCTTGCAGACTTCTTCTTGGGAACAGATCTCCAGTAAGTATTTGGATTACCTTTTAGTTTATTTGATCATTTATATAATGCATTGCTAGATGGTTTGGAAATATTTCAGGTTAGCTGAATATATGCTTATGCCCTTGTATGATATTCAATAATGGGTTTGATTAGTTGGAACTCCTCCACAACTTGTAACGGTAAGTAATTGTCCACCTTGTTCAATCACACATTCAATCCTGACCGACCTCGTATAGGTCGTCTTTGATACCGGAAGCTCGTCCCTCGAGTTTGCCAGTAAGTAGGATGCTTCTTGTGAGAATCAAATTATCTCAAGTGTCTGCAGGCACTCTGTGTGGACAAGCTTGCGCTGCCCAAGTACAGTTTGATTCGACCAAGAGCTCATCATTCGTCGATACTGGAAGGACTAGCAGCATCACTTTCTCAACTGGCGTGGGCGTTGACCCCGTCATAGGAGCAAACTACAAGCTCACGCTAAGGAGCGGACAAGATACCGTTTCTGTTGGTGGTCTCAAGGCTACTAATGTTAATCTATTTCTGATCACAAACCAAACGCCGAAGTTCGATATCGACCCATTTAGTGGCATTCAAGGCATGTCTTGTGTAATCTTCAAGGTCGATTCTAATGCATGTATGTGCAGGCATGGGTGCTACTGCGCAAGGCTTCTTTGCCGCCCTCATCAGTCAAGGATTGCCTTGTAAGTCGTCTTAGATCAACCAGCATTTTAAGGTATACTGACCCCGGTCTATAGCTCTTTTCAGCATGTATCTTACACCCAAGGCCGTCGGTAAAGCCGAGTTAACCATTGGAGGTACTGACAGTACCAAATTTACCGGTTAGTTGCCGTTGACTGGTATAAATACTTTGTACATTTTCCTTAATCACCTCGGCTAGGTACACCTATATTTGCTTCTCTTCCGGCGGGATCTGGAAATACTTGGCGTCTTTCGTCACCGAAGCTATCGGTAAACGGGAAGACCACTTCGCTGCTGAGTACACAACGTACGATTATTTTTGATAGCGGAACCAGCAACATTCTGTTCCCTACCACTACAACGGAGGTATGTTCTTTGCTTGTCGCGTTTGGTCATAAGATGAGAACATTATTAATATTTTGTATAACTAGGCCATCTATGCTCTCATTTCTCCTGACATCAAGGCCAATCCCAACGAGCCTGGGACGTACGGCATTGCGTGCAACCGCATTTCCTCCTTGCCTGCTGTCATCGACATCACTTTCACTTCCCAGGCTGGAAAACCATTCAATCTCACTATACCCAGCAGCGAACTCTCCGTCGGACCATTTGCCAATGACCCCTCCACCTGTCAAACTCTCATAAACGCATTTGATGGACTAAGTCTTGTTGGAGGAAGCGTTCTTAAGCACTATTATAGTATTTGGGATGTGGGTGCACAAAGGCTAGGATTTGCTCCAGCGGTGGGTGTATGAGAAGACATCTCACATCAAAAGAATCTTCTTTTTTTTTTGTGTCGTTGTTCTAGATCGTTGATGGTGGGATGGATCTCACTGTTAGAATTTGATCCGTCTGTCAGACCATTCGTGGGGCCAGACAAACACAGAACAAGGATCACATGCATAAGGACAACCAGAATCAGATCCATCTAGATCAGTTCATGGAATTTGCAGGGAAGAACTGCAGTCATGATTGTGCTCTGTGATTATTGCTTTATCACTGTCAAGTCAGAGTGGGCTCTTCGAGTGATGTCTTCTTACAGGGCGAGAGGCCACTTTATGTCGTGATACAACTGAACCCTTTTCTGGGGCGCTCGAGATCCCTTGGCCAGATGTTGTTATACCTGCAGCGTCATGGGAATCGGCACGGTCAAAATAAACCCATTAATAGTTCTCCATGGTGCTCGAAATAGCTTCTTTCAAGATTCTTTCAGGAGATAAATGCCACTCACAAAGACATACACGAGACGTGCTTGCTCACGGAAAATTTTAAGGTCATTAGAGAATTTATGTTGAAGGTTTATTACATAGATGGTATAATTACAGGACAGAGTAACGCGCATATTCCATCTAACACGGTACATGCACTCGTACGCAGCAATACTAGGGCAGCCTTCATTGGTATCTATTATGTCCGTCGTTTGGTGATGAGTGCCCCACAAGGGTCCGTTCAGGGATGGAATACTAAAATTGTAGTATTGTTTATCAGGGTGTAAGGTGAAGGAGAGGATGGAGACTAACGTATGAATCCGCCTGACTCCATTGACTACCCATGGCCGAATGTCCAATTGAACGGTACGGCGCAGCGTGCCGGGAATAACCATGGTCGTAACGAGAAGAATATGAGGTGCTCTCAGGCATAAGTGAGAGGACATTGGAGTTTGAATTGTGATGGGTATATGTGGGAGGCTCCGCAATCGCTCTGAAGAACATGTTAGTAAGTGGACGAGCGTCAAACTGGAGAAGCGTACACTTGGCGACGAGCAGAACTGTGTTCAGAAGGCATTGGGTGTAATTGAAGGTAAGAGTCACTACAAATCGATTATTAGACAAGGTTGGAGTGGCGCATAATAATAATAAAAGCATACTTTGTGCGTCGGTCAGTGGATGGTGGTGCAAGACTCAGCTCTCGACGCGTCGAAGGTGGGCTAGGTTCCCGTGTGGGAGGTGTCGACGCCTCTGAGATGCTCGACGAGCCCGCAGTAGAAGGCCTGCCATCCATAGAATCCTTTCTTGCGGCCGGCTTTTTCCTTGCGGGTGCGCCCTCTGGCCAGGTACACTGTATCTGCATGTCAGAAAAAAGAACGACATAGAGAAGAAATACGCATACATCTCGCTGCCCATGGGTACATCGCATGCAATTTGGCTTCGTCTCATCGCACTACAAGGCTAGTCAATACGCGTCACAAACGAGGAAGGTAATAGAACACACCTTGATCTTCTTGACGCGACATGTCATGCAACCGGTCTTGCTACGAGTGTATTTGGGGCGCTTGCGTTGAGCGGGCTCGGTGCGTGCGGGGGGAGCTACAACATGAACATGACCGTGTGCAGGGTTGATTTGAGATGGCGGCGGGTAGTATTGGTTGTGTGGTGGGAGGTACTGGTTAGTAGAACTGGAAGGTGGTTAGTGGGCGGGCAGTGACAGTGACAAGGAGAAAAGGGACTAACTAGGAGATGCTGTCGGCCATGATGTTGAGAGGAGGGATACGCTAGATGTTTTGCGAATTCGCGTAGCAGTTTTATAAAGAGTTCGAGGAAGCATGGGTGGTTAAAAATGAATTCCGCGCCAAAGGGACGGGTCGCTAATCGGGTGGATCACCGAAAGGCAGATCTGAAGGGTCGCAGGCCGTGTGTAGCATGGCCCCATATCCTAGGACTCCGCCAGGAGTTCCAAAGGCGTCTAAATGCGTTCTAAGGGTGCTGCATCGCTCGAAATGCTTCCATGTGCGGCATTTCTCCCAGCCTGCACGCTTTCTCGCATCTTTTTCAAGGTACCCTCCAAAATATTCCCCCGCCGCTCTTCGCCATCCCCGCCGCCTGCGCTATCCTGCCGCACCGCCAATTTAACCTCTTCCCCGTCGATCCTTGAGTAATGCGAAGCGTCCTTGAAGCGTAAATACACTCTCCGACCAGCTTCCAACGACTCCCATGGTACCAACTTAATTTGCACTGATGCGGCCGGTGATGCGTCCGCCTTGTTTGGAAACTGGCGGGGGGCCGAAATGTTCCGATCACTCAGAAGGATGGCCTTCCATCCCCATCGTGCCGTTGCAAAACTCGTCACCAACTGCAAGCACCCCAGGCGCATATGATCCGCTGCTTTCCCTTCATATCACCCAAACACTATACATTGACTTCAAAACGCAGCCAACGGACAATAATCCATTGCGCCTCGGGGTATGCTGCACACCTCTATTTGGGCTGACCGGAGTGCTGCTGCTTTATCTCCACCGCCGCGGTCCGGAATCAGGACGTTTTTGAGTACCACTTCTGCTCCGTGGAACCTCAAGAACACAATATGAATATTTGATCGCAACGGTGTTCTCAGCGTCCATATGTCAGACTAAAATTACATCAGAAAAAAACAAATTTTCACACAGCGAGATTGTACATGTGGAATTCGCCACCTAATAAACGTGGATCATACACCACCAGAAGCACGTAGCTATGTACATAATAGATGTGGATATTTTCCTTCACTTTCCTACTATGTTTGATTAGAATTCGAGCTACATCGGTCCGCCGAAAAGACCGTGCACAAGTGACGTGGTCATGCACCAGCTGATTCCCAGACAGTCAACCTGAGCTCATACACCAATTCAGCGTCGAGCGGTGAAATGTTCTGCATCCCGAGGATATATCGATATCATTGAACTCTGTAGAGCCACATTTTTGTCCTTGCCATCCAAGGATCAACTCGTCCGAGGATATCCAAAAATTCAGGTTCAAAACAGCTATGCACCGAGGATAAGACGGATTTTACATGATCAATGTTTTCAGAATTAGGAGTGTTACACCACGTAAAAGATTTACCCACTGTTGCCCAGTTCGTCAGACCCCATCAATCACGGACGGCGCCTAGACTCATCAGGGATGCATGATCACCGGGATTGACGTTACATCATCAAGTTCGGGGACCTTGAGCTGGAAGGAAGTTCAGGAATTCTTTGAAGCATTCTGGTTCTTTTTATATAGTCTATAATTGTACTAGACTTCTCATGGCAAGTTGAATGGTGCCAGCTGAATTTTATAGCACTTGAGGAGAGGAATATTCCATGAAGAACAGGTGGCAAAGTACCAAAGCAAACATAAAACGTTGCACCAAAGAAGCAGGGAGACAACGACCGTCGGACGGGCTACCAGTCACTGGGATCGTCCTGCACAAAAATAATAAGCACCTGAGATCAACGACATCCTCGTGCTAGAAATAGCCATGAGTCTATGACATATATAGTTCATCGAAGCACGACCAGAAAATTCACAAGGACTGCTGTTGAAACCTTCGTCCAGTGAGAAATGGCGGGAAAATCGTGGTAAGAAAAGCCGAAAAGCTTAAGGAGCCGTATCAGCGACGGCAGAGAAAGATGACGAGGCTATAAGGAATTATCTAGATTCCAGACAAAGCTTTGACAGGATAAAAAGCCAGATTCAACCACTGAACGGCCACGTTTCACCACGTAGTTTGTTGGAGACTGCTTGATGCTGTCAACGGTGAGAGCTTTCTTCTCATGTGCTCTCGTGGCATGTGGTCGATCTCGAGTGTGGGGTTGCTGTTGCAAGAGCTCGTCGTCGAAGACGGCGAGCAATAGCAAGTGACAGCCGGTGTCCAAAGAGTGAAGTGGTTGATGGCACCCAGCATCGCCACTGTTCTGTGGCGTTGTGTCCGTGAATTTGTCATCCGAGAAGAGCTCTCGCGTCCGCTCGCCAACGATGCTCTATCTTATTTCTGTCAATCTCGCTTGGACTAAAGCCGCCATTCCGCGATCCGTCGATCAAAAAGCTTCGCGGCAAACGCGCTTAAGAGAGACATATACAGCACGGAAGTATATACGGTGTAGGAGCAAAGAGTTCAAATATCGGGCTCGATGCAGGATGCACATGAGCTTCTTCTATCAGACGGCCAACGGATTGATATCATATCTCTATCTTTGCCAGGAGTTGGGGCGATAGCGCACCTACAGTTCTTTTTACAAAGCCTCGCCCCATGTGATGGTACACTCCTGGGCTTCTCTGGTATCCAAACCTTTCCTACTTACGTTTTAAATTTCAATTTGAAAGATGAGACTACGGTTGTCCGCGAGTCACATCTTGCCTTCGTTGTGTGCAACCAGCAGTGACAGTATTCGTACTGACACCAGTGACCACACGACGGCTCCGCATCACAACAATCAATAGATCATCCCTGCAAGAAGCCCTCTTTCGTGGCGCACTGCTGATTTCGTTTCAGCACTGCTGCGCATAAACTGATGGGTAACATATTTGCCATTACGGCTATAGATATCCAATAAATTCAGGCGGCTGGAAATTAGATCGAGTTTTGCAGTGGTGCCATGAATTGACATGGAATAACGTTAGGGGAAATGGTTTCATTAAGCAACGGGATAATAGCACAGGTGAGATGATGACCAAGGTTTACAAGGGAGCAGTGTCCAGAATACAATCCGAAGAACGAGATGATGAAGGATGAGGGTATTATGAAATGTGAAAATATCAAAGCATTCTGGGATGACTTTTTGCAAGGTAAATGAAATGTGAAAGTATGAGAAGAGATTAATACACGGAAGTGTAAAAAGAACGCAGAGGAGAGGAAGACGCCACATCACTGCATGGTGTACGCACTGCGCGCAGGATACGGCTCCTGAACCAATCATGTTGAAGATTCAGGGTTTGAGTCGGGGGAACCGACCGAATCTGACCGATTTGTCGGTCTAGAATCGGTAGTGCTAGCAGTGCTGGGTCGCGACAAACTAGTGCTAAGTCTATCGTGAGTACAGTATTGGAAAATATAGTTAGAAATCAACTCGTACTCGTCTCTAGACTTTCTAGATTTCGGCCACCCCCAGACTTGTCGAATCCAGCGAGCCATGTGGACCTCCTGCTTCATAACGTTGATGATCCACGGGTGTGATAGCATGTCTTTGGGCGTGGGCCGTGTCAGTGCGTCCACCGTAAGCCTGAAAAAAGACGTAAAAATATCAACACGAGGAAATTCATTGTGTAATCAGGAAGCTAACGTTTGTTTGATGAAATCCTTCATTTCAGGACTCCATTCTACACCTGGCTCGTCCTCCAGACGGGGAGGCTGTGGGAAAACATAGGAATTAGCACCATTAAACAACGAAATAGGGGACGTAGTTACCTCGCCTGTTGTAATATACATCATTAACTCAATGGGTGGGAGGTCGTTCGGGAAAGGGAAGCGATTTTGCACAAGTTCGAGAAGGGAAATACCGGTCGACCAAACGTCCGAGCGAATGGTGTATTCGTGTCCACAGATTCGTTCCGGCTACGGATTCAGATTACCTTAAGTGAGAAAAACATGAAACAAGGATCGTACTGACCGCCATGTAAAAGCTGGTCCCTGTGAACGTTCCAGCGATCGAATCCACCAACTCTCCTGACACGCCAAAATCGCATAGCTTGACTATACCCTCACGAGACAGAAGGACATTTGAAGGCTTAATGTCTCTGTGAATTGTCCGTTTGGTGTGAAGGTACGCAAGCCCTTGAAGAATCTTAGGGAAAAAACACGTTTAAGTAACAATCTCGATGTAGGAGAACGTCAGTACTCACTCCTTCTGCCAATCGCCCTGCAATCTTTTCTCCGACGACAGCTCCTCGTTCTTTAATACGTTTCCCCACACCTTCTAGACTGCCACCTTCACCGTATTCCATCAGGATCTTAACCTCACTGGAGGAAGGAGACATGTAAGCTCCATGGAAGAGGATGATGTTGACGTGTTGCGTGGATGAAATGATTGACAATTCACGAAGAAGCTGCTTCAACGGGGCTTCGCGCGTGGTAATGGTTTTGCGCGCCATGATCTTACCCGTTCGCTTATCTTTCACTTTGTGGACAGCACCTCCAGCGCCCTCTCCGAGACGGGATATCTCTTCAAGAACATCGTCTGAATAGGACAACGGAGGTGATACGGAACCAGGAGCATGTACCGCATCGTCATCTGGATGAGGATTGGGAAGAGATGCGGGTAATGAATTTCCGATCCTCTCGATTTCATCGAGCATCCCTCGAACGCTAGCCAATGGTTCTACGGGTTTCTGCGTTCGCGGTGCGTGTGATGTAGACAGCGGACGGATGGTCATCTCTTCTGGATGCTGTGGAGAAGTGGTATTGACAGAGGGTCCATTTGGACCGCCGTAGTAGCTCTCGAAGAGTGGTGTATCACCAGACCCTCCCTGGCTTGATGCATTGCCGTTGATGGCAGGGATTGCGAGACGGATTGAGGGCTTGGGGGTGATTGGTCTTGCACCAGGAGTCGGTATACGAAGGGAGAGGGTAGGTTGCGGGGATGTGCCAGGCTGCGATGGGAGGGTCAAGCGAGGCTTGCGGATGGTAAGAGGGGGTACGTCTGGCGGCGGCGGGGGAATTGGAGACTGGAGACGGGGCGTTGACTTGACTCGGGGCCCGAGTGGTCTGCTGGGCATTACTGACATCTTACTATCCATGCTCGTCGACGTCTGGAGAGTCGTGGTCAAGGTGACTGGTGGCTGGAGGTGGCTTTTGATCGTTTACTTTGGTTCTGAACCTGCTCGATAAATGGGGTTACGGTATCGCTGGCTGATTCACGTCCTGGGCGCTAGTTAGGCGCGGTGATGATGGTAAGCTGAGCGCTGTGGCCAGAATGTCGAGGACTCTTGAAGTCGTATCCTTTGATTGCAGAAGAATCAGCTAATTTGATTACAGCCTGATTACAGCATTTTTTAATTCTCATTATCTTTGATTTACAATTACTTCCGTCGGCCTTTGTTGCTCTTTGTCCGCTGTTTTGGTCTGTGTCTATCACAACCTGTTTGCCTCTGCTTGCCATTGTAGATCAAGGTGTTATTCTTAGTTCAGGCCACACTCAGCCACCTTCTAAATCTCTTCGCGCGACGTGACGCCACTCCACGACCTCTCGTTTATACCTGTATTTCTAGATGTCGCCAGTGTCCAGGAATTCAAACTATCTCTATTTAAACTCCAATGCTTCCGATGCAACTTCTTCCAATGCCTCGGCATCGCCGCCGTTGTCACCAACAACCCGTCGCCGACCTCAGCCCCTGCGGATTAATTATGTTGGGTACGCCGCTCAGGTGCCTGCATATTTATGTTTTTATAACTAATTATTATGATAGTATCGATCCAGGTGATATCATTGGAAAGGTTCTGAAGCGGGTCCGGCAGTCATCCTCTCATCCAGTCTTAACTCTCGATTTCGCCGATAACACCACCTTTCAGATTTTGGTGGACGGGTACGACCCAGTTCATCGTGGCATTCCGAAAGACCTTGAAATGGACTCTTGCCTACACGATATATTCACCAGTGACCAGCCTCTCGATCTCGAAATCTTAGACTGCGCGTTAATCACTCTCTCGGATAAAGCGTTTAACCGTAAGTACAGTCGGGATCCTCATGAAGAACAGTGGGACCAAAAACATCTTGCCATGGCCTTCAAGTTTGCTGAAGAACGACCTCAGTGGCATTGTATCTGGGCTACTATGGAGGAATATGACGAGGAGGCTGGCGTTTGTCTTTTTCGAAGCTATGATGATGTATATCTCGAAAGGCTTCAGCGCTCGTCTAAGAAGCGAAGGAAGAACTCGGTAGCTCATACTGGGCGGCAATAAGGTACCTTAATCTACTGCTGTAATTGTTGGTTACCAATGCGTCATTAACTGATTTCCGCATTGGCAGTAGAAGCGTATGCGGTGGCGACAGAGATTGTATTAGTATTATCTATCATACGGACACGCTAGTGGGTATTATGGACTCTACCTAGCTATTTATTTACATGCTGAACTGTACTTGTGGAATATCCAGTCCATAAAAATATGTATCGTGTATAGGCTCTTCGACGCAGGACAATTAATATAGCATCATATCAAATTGCGTGAACAATTTTCCAATGCCGTCTGCCGTGATAATCCACTGACTTATGCTTTCTGTATTATACTTTACTTCCCTAACCTATATATGACATCTTCGATCTGACCTCAACCGGACTGCCCCACATTGACACGTCTTGTCGATCTATCAAACTTGTGATGGTTTCTACTGGAGATTTATTACTCGTTTCCTCTTAGTTACTAAGTTATAAAAAAACCCTAAAAGCCGAGAACAACGCAACCGGAATTTACTTTACATGTACCATATGTATACCAGCGTTTATATTATGTGTGCATAATAAGCATTGTAAAATGTATAAGTTATTACAATGCTATCATATATGAATTCGGATTTTGTCACAGGACATATCAGTACGCAGTAATTCATTTGGATCACTTGACGGCCACGTTCAAAGATAATTAAGAGGAATGACTGTCAATTAGTTGGCATATCCCGCTACAAAAAAAAGCCTTACTGGAGTCGGCAGAAGTCTCACACTTACGTTTGATTCATTTCTCCTGTAGCTTACTATGGTAGTCGAATGGCTATCATAAAAACCAGCTGACCAGTAAACACTGCCTTGATAGTTGGATTACGGGGCGCAAAGTTGTTATATTACTTGATTAAACCTTCACTAATCCTGGACAGGCCAAAAAGAATCATGACGCACCCCTTGGAGGAATGCTATCTGTTTTCGGCCGCAGCGACACAACGGCTTCGCCACCATTGGATTGAATGCAGATCGGGAATAATGGAGCCGCTGATGGCCTATCTGCTGTAAAAGCATTCGCGATATTGTTGTGACACGAGCTTTCAGACAACTAGAGGTGTGTAGGACACGATGTTAAGATGGGACGATAAGGGCTTTGTGCGCACTTTTCAAGCGTAAGTAACAAGATTTTCGAGAGTTCCTCGTCGGGGAGACTGTAAATATTAATAATCCGGGGTTGACCATTGTGGATGAAAGCATTGATAAGTTTTATCCTTCCACGCGCATATCGCACGCGCATACACCAGGTGACTAATGACTCACTACAATGTCGAAAACAGATATCGATAGATCTGTGATATTTGACATGTGCCCGAGCAGATCCAGCCTGAAGAACTGTCAGTGTATATGTGTGCAGTGAATACATACCGGTCAGCCATGGTAAATTTGACATACGAGATCGGGTAAAGAGTAATTCCTAAAGACTGTCAGAAATATAGATCTCGAACCCCGCTCACCCCGCGAGTTTGGTAGTTGTCGATTCAGTTGTCCTGACTAGTAGATAAAGTGGATATATATAACGACCTGCAACACTATCAACCCCTGGCGTACCTCAATCAGTCAGTAACTTACCGCGACATATCAGTCACATGTTACAACACAAAGCAGACAAAAACGGCCATACCAAGCTATTTACGACAGCTTCGATGGCCCGAATACACCGTGGTTTCTTCAGGCTTGACGCGCCAGCTCCAGCAACATATTGGGTACAAAAAACTGCTCGATATACAAGGGCGCCTTTATCCACATAGATACAGAGCACATTGAACACTCAATATAGCTCAATCGATATTCTTTCCATAAGTCCTAAGGGAATTCGATAGCCGAAGAATTGGATGCTTTACCTGTCAATACGTCGCAGTGTGACAAATAGGAATCGACAGCGGCAGGATCATAGCGCAGGAGCCGGCTTTCATAGTGCATAGCAACTGTCAAAAAATACACTGAAGGTCAACTTGCCGTACTTGCCAGTTGACGCCGTCCTCAGTGAAGATTCTGTCTAAAGACTGCATCAGCCGCTTTTAGTTTCCCGGTGGTTGGATCCTGGCGGGGAAAGACGGCACAAACAGGTGGAAGATATGCAAAACGCGGATGTCAACCTGTTGGTTCTTGCAGCAGTAGAGCCATTGAAGCACATTTCATCAGAGCACCTCGGGTAAGAATCGTAGAGAATCTAACCATTCGAATAAGTTTGAAATAGCATGAACGAGAGGAGCATGGTGGTAGTGTACGTAAAGTATTTGGAAGAGTTGATCATTGGTGTTGTCAGTTGTGTACCCGAGTTATGAGCTGCATTTGCACCCTCAGATCTCCTCCTCTTTCCCCGCGATGTCGACCGTTACGCCCAAATCTCCTCGCGTTTCATTCGCGTCTCTAACGCCAAACAATCTCGGGACCGTCCGAAAACTCAATTCTGTACTTTTTCCAATCAAGTACAGCGAGAAATTTTATCACGATATACTGCAGCCGGAAGTGGAGGACTTTTGCAAGCTCAGTACGTCGACAACGTTATTTACATATACCATTGTATATTAACGCGACATGTACTTCAAGTATACTATAACGATGTTCCAGTATGATCTTTTCGTTTTCGATTGAACACTACACCTATCGCCTGCCCGTAAGGTTGGAACTATTTGCTGTCGGTTGGAAAACAAAGGCGATCAGACAAAATTATATCTCATGACCATGGGGGTGTTAGCGGTGTGTCATCCTGTCCTGATAAATAACCTCTTTGAAGCTTATTACTCTCCAGCCATATCGTTCCCGACGACTTGGGTCCAAAAGTCTCGAACTAATCATGGAAGCTGCAGCTTCACATGCAGCACCGAAGATTGACAAGATCTATCTCCACGTACAAGTCTCCAATCTCTCCGCCAAAAAGTTCTATGAGCGTCATGGCTTCAAGGAAATGGAAGTACACAAAGATTATTATAAGAAAATTATTCCACACGATGCATGGGTACTTGAACGAGACTTCTCATAATTTGAATCACTCTGGTATGTCTCTATCACTGCACGAATTATTGTAAATTCCATTCACGCTCATTATATTATATAAGATACAAATATGTATGACAGCTTTTAACAATTGACTATTTACAAGGAAGAATTAATATAAGCAACACTTGGTATGCATCTCGAAGCTTTAGCTGCTACAATTGCGATATTATGGGAAGCGAATCGGATGAACGCAAGCAAGAATCTCATGAATTATGGCCATGCATCATCAACTTTGCCGCACCCCTTGACGAGCTAAACATAGGATGTAAGTTTGGGTACTTCAAGTGCACGTATGATTTCGAACCTGGTGACGTTTCAAAGCGTCTTTTCGCGTGAAAGTTTTCCCGCATCCTCCGTTGCACAAGTATGGTTTCTCCCCGGTATGCGTCTCTTTGTGTCGTTTCAAATCGTGCTGACGGTTGAAGGATAACGCACACAAATCGCATGAGAACGGCCGAGGCGGTGATGCAGGATACTGGGATGATATTTCGGGCAATTGAGACAAGGATGCTTGAGTAGGGTAATGGATTGAATGGTGCGTTGGGCTGGAAGATGGCAAATAAGCTTGTGCCTGAGAATGTGATCGAGGTCGCGTCTGCGATGGAGGGGACGATTGCCTCTGGGAATATGATTGCGAGTGGGAATGCATATGATATGGATGAGGCTGGGGATGCGTGGACTGAGGTCGTGGTATAGAAGGCTGTCGGATTCCCGACATATTAGAAGAAGCGATGTGAGTTGGCGGCGAATAGACTTGGTGTGCCACGGCTGGAGAGCTTGGTGGGGAAAATGAGGAATGACCAGCATAGTATCTGGAGGTGTCCATGACCGGAATCCCTTGGCCGTCATATATTGGTGCGTACTGTTGGTTCGTGGAATGATGATAACCTGATGCTGAGTAATGGTTCGCCGAAGGGTACTGTTGCGGGGCAGTACTCCAGTGAACAGAGGAGGAGTATTGTGAGTGCCTTCGATCCGTCATAGTGTTGGTGCCAGTCGAAGTGCGCGTCAAGGCCTCAGACTTGCTTTACGGACTGGGTTCATAAAGCCCAACTATTTGTCACGAGGATCGCCCAAAACATGAAATCCGCCCTGTTCGCAAATGTTTTCAATTATAAACTAGACAGGAAGGCATGACGAATGCCCCTCCCCGCCCAGACGACGTTGCCGGGTGCCTGAAGCGCGAAAATACGATCTCAGTTGTCGTATCTGAATCGCATATAAACGGTATACAAGCTGAAGGCAATTAATACCGCATCTAGGTCGGCTGCAACCCCAAGAGAGTTAGCGTCCAAGGTCCCACAGCCGAGTCCTTAACCTGACCAGGCGACTATATGATGGCACAGCAATCTCCGATCCGTATGCATACTATCGATAAAGGATGCAATCCTCCTGATTGAGTTTGGTCATATCGAGTATCAAAGGACCTTCAAAATAAGATGGACTCAGATGCGACTCGCTGACAACCGTTGCACCTATCCTAAGGTTGTGCTGAAATAGATTCATCTTCAGTTCTTGCTCCATGTGGAATTTCCAAAAGCACTTCTTCAACGCCCGCGTCCGGCAAGCTCAGGAGACCTTCACAACCCGTTCCTGATTTCTTCTGGAATAAGCATTTTTGTTCATCAGACAAGTACTTACTGAGATTTACTTACCCCACATCGGCCCACGATCGCAGAGAACGCATATGGAGGCTACGCATCAAAACTTAGATTCATCAAAGCCATGTACTAGTGCTGAATATTGCAGTCGAGTGCAATATAGTGGTTACCATATGTTGAAATTATAATGGCGCAGTGAGTTACTTTGAGATCAAGAACCGTATCAGATTTTCAAATTGCGCCTGTTTATAAACCAGCCCTCCACGACACAGTCCTTTAGCCGTCGTGGCGTTCAAATATGAGTCACAGTCTCTACTGAAGTGGATTATACGAGTGTACTCCACTCAAAGATTTTAAAAAGTCGACGTCGCTTAATTCCAATTTGTTGACTGATGAAGTACGTCGTAAATGGTTTCATCCGCATCAATACAAAGTCATAGAACATTCATGGAGATGTATGTTTACCAAGTGGAGATGGCATTTATTCACTTAGTTGACTGTTGACGGCGGTCCCGGTGGCACCAGGTACGCATCATTCTTTTCGGCATGCCAGGCACCCATACTCCCTACACGCTTCACAGTAAAGTATGCCTTTGTCGGGATTTAGGAGGATTAATGCTATTGCACCCTCTAATTCGTTTTTGAAAGTAGGTCAGGTTTTACTTTTCGCTGTAGGTGCGCTTAATGTTGAACAATTCCTTGTCTGTTCTTTACATTATGCACATACTCTAGTGGTCTGAGCGTCCGAGTCAGAGGAATTATCATACAGTAAATGCAGTAACTTTTCCTCAGGTCGTACGTTACTGGTCAGCGAATAAATTCACTGTCATATTGGATACGGTGAAGATACACACGAGACCCGGCCATCGACCATTCTTAGATTTCTGAGTACTAGTAATAATCTTCTAGAATTAATATTCAGATATTCGGAAACATACGGCTGAACGTCATCAAGGAAAGATCAGCTTTAAAATGTCGTGAACGTCGTAACTCAACGAAGACGACACTCGCAACAATTCCATGGCTTAGTTTGGAAATTATTAAAATCGGCCATGATCTTAACAATAGACCCTGACGGGCAGCGGGTGCGGAAATACCTTATCAGACGGAGCGGGCCGTATTAGGTTGTCCGACCACCGGCTATTTCCGCTTGCTTTCAATGACGAGCAGCAAACGTGCAGCTCCACACAAGCCGTCTGTACCTACAATTCCACAAGGCTCGCGTTAAACTCCAAAACTCACTCTCAATGTCTAAGCGCGCTTCCTCTACCTCCGCTGCAATGCCTAAATCCAAGCGTATAAAGCTCAATAGGCAGTCGCAGATCGACTCGTTTTTCCGCTCTGCAGCAGCTAGTCCTGAGTCTCTTGATATATTACCTATTGTTCAGAACGCTTCCATCAATAAAAAGACCCGCTCTGTATCCCCAAAAATGAGCACCAAGATAAATAACGGTGTAATAGCGAATCCAGCTCTTGAGGTCGTCGATGTGGATTCTATTGAGCCTATCACTAGGCATTCATCCGTTTCGCCGTGTAGATCTGACGACGGTCCGAGGACAGATAGCAATAACACCACTCGGAAACGAAGTCCGCAAAAGCTGATTAAAAATATCAGCTCTTTGGATTCCGCTCTAGAGTCTTCTACATTCACCTCCCTATCATTGGATGTTGTATGTTACAATCCATCATCTCAGTCGTGGTCCTCTCCGCATGTGCCATATTCATTTCTAGCCCATATCCTTGTGACATTGTCCCAAACACGCTCTCGTATATCCATTATGAACACTTTAACTAATGGATTGCGAACTATTTTGGAAAAGGACTCTGCCTCTCTACTTCCCTCTATCTACTTACTCTCAAATACACTCTCACCTCCTTATTCACCAATTGAATTGGGTTTAGGGCCGACTGCGATATCGCATGCTATTCAACGAATATCTGGACTTACACCTCCTGCCCTCAAAAAATTATATGCCAGTTTGGGCGATTCTGGCGATGTTGCATTTACAGCCAAGTCGAACTTGCGAATGCTTTTCCCTCATCCAAAGCTTCAGGTTCCATTTGTCTATCAATCTCTCCTTAAAATTGCGCACATAAAGGGCCAAGGTGCAGTGAAAGAGAAAGAGAAGATTATGGAAAAGCTTCTGGTCGCGGCTAATGGCGAGGAAATTCGTTATTTGACACGCACGCTCTCAAAAAACCTTCGAGTTGGTGCCGTAAGAACATCTATTCTTGTGGCACTAGCCCGTGCTATGGTCTTAGCAGGCGCTTCTCTTCGATATAGTGGCTCCGAGCATTATGCCTCAAAAGAATTACTTATACGTATCAAGTCTGCCGCAGGGAAGAAATCTGTGGATGCTTTTAGGAAGGAACTTGATGCCACGTTCCAACGAGCGGAAGCATTAATCAAAGGTGTTTATGTGAAACATCCCAACTACGACCACATCGTGGGCGCTCTGCTCGATCATGGACTGGATGGACTTCCTGGGCATGTACCGCTCAGTGTAGGTACGTATGTCGATTAAACGACACTTCGTTGACACTGATAGTCAAATGATAGGCATCCCACTACATTCAACACTCGGTTCTCCGCTACGTTCGTTGGAAGAAGTGTATGAACGATTACCTGGCCTTCCCTTTAGCGCAGAATTTAAGTATGATGGACAGAGGGCTCAAATTCATGCTATTTTTCAATCTGATGAAACTGTCTCTGTGAAGATCTTTTCTCGTCATCTCGAAGATATGACCACTAAGGTATGTTGTCAATACCTCGTACTATGTATTCATTTCTGAGAAACAGTACATATATCTAGTATCCGGATGTTGTCTTCCTAATCAAAGATTTCTGCACGCCTAGACACAATACTTCCTTCATTCTTGATTCTGAAATCGTCGCCATTGATCAGAACACTGGAGAACTGAAATCATTCCAGGAATTATCTAACAGAGCACGAAAAGATGTCAAGTTAGGAGACATCAAAGTTCCTGTATGCGTTTTCGCTTTTGATCTAATGTATCTTGATGGTCAAGTGAAGTCTTCATGTTTCTTTGCTCGAGGCTGTCTCTCTAATAATGCGCTTAGTCACTCTTGGAGCAGCCCTTTCGGAAGCGAAGACATATGCTTCGTTCGCATTTCCCTCCTTATGATCCACCAGATAAACGAAGTGCTCATTTTAAGCTTGTGGAAAGCTGTGAAAGTGAAGGCGGTAAATCTGCGATTCAGGCATTTTGGAAAAGAGCCGTCGAAAGCCGCTGCGAGGGCGTAATGATTAAAGTAAGTGCTGCGTCTTCGATTTTGAAAGTCGATCTGAATTTCTCACCCTCTAGCTGTTGGATCATGGAACTCTTGCTGAGGAGGAGAAATCTAAAAAGAAATCACTTCCAGCAACATACGAACCAGATAAACGAACAGCAGCTTGGATAAAACTTAAAAAAGACTACGTCGTCGGCTTGGGTGACAGTCTTGACCTCGTCCCTATTGGCGCATGGTATGGGAATGGTCGCAAAGCTAGCTGGTGGAGCCCGATTCTCTTAGGACTTTCGGTTCCAAATAGTGGTCGAGTTGTAGCTGTTTGTAAGTGTATGTCAGGTGTGTAATATAATTTTTTATTGTGTTACTTCTTTAGTGAGGCTGGTATTATTTAGGTTTCTCGGATGAATTTTACAAGGTGTGCGATTTTAGTGATATTATAACCTTATTAACAGCTTGTTTATATTTTTGTTAGGCATTAGGAGAACGGTATTCGTTAACTGATAGTTCACAAACATGCTCCGCCCGGCCAATGTGGGAGTGTGACTTTGGTGGTTAGTAATTTATCAGTTTTGCACATGATAATTGTGATGCTTATTCTTTGGGATCAGGGTTTACACCAGACGTTTATTTCAAACCGCAGGAAGTATGGGAGATTCGCGGTGCAGAGTAAGTGGTTACATGCTTCACTCCTTTCGTCCACATTGAACGAGTCTAATTCTATATTGTGTCTAGCGTTACTCTCAGTCCTGTGTCAACCGCGGCCCAGGGGATGTTTTCACGGGACCACGATAGAGGGCTCAGCCTCCGTTTCCCTCGTTTTATACGATTACGCGGAGACAAGAGTGTGGATCAAGCGAGCACACCTGACTTCCTGATTGGCATATGGCGAGGTCAACAACAGGCTGGTAGAAATGTTTTCGACGACAACCCTGAGGAGCTTCTGGATATTGATATCGAGGATTCTGTGACCGTATCTGACTCCGACACGTCCATGGGCAGTGGGTCTGACTAGTCTGGGCTCCTTCGGATAACTCAGTTACGATCTAGACTAGACTAGCGAATCCGGAAATGGCGAGTCAGAAGTGATTGAAAAGGTTATAACATTATATTAACGATACATGGAGTAAATATGGATGCCACTGACGGAAATAACATATGGGGTGCACAAGGGAGGGCTCTCGACAATAAGAGAATAACGGAATAAAGTAAAGTAAAGCTCAGTCAGACAAGAATTGACTACTATATATTGAGACGTAGCAATACCTGACGGAATAAAATAAAGTAAAGCTACGAGAACAATCAGTAAGAGTGAAACGAAATAAGTAAGTAAGTTGTAACTCACCTGAGTCAGATAAGAATTGACTGAGGTGTTTCTACGCTATCTAAAGGTCTTTTATACTACGAGAAATAATAAAAGGAGTATGTACAAAAGTAGAATTAAACATACTAATCAGTTGTTTCTACGTTACAGAATCTGAGTAATAAATGCGTTGTTATTTCGTCTAAATAATAAGTAGGTCCAATACTTGGAATTCCTATCGGAATAAAATAAAAGTAACGCTCAGTTAGATAGAACTTGACTAAGATATATTGTAGCAGTGCCTATCGGAATAAAATAAAAGTAACGCTACGAGAATAATCAGTAAGAAGAATGTAAGTATATGTAAGTAACGTTATAACTCACCTCAGTCAGATAGAACTTGACTGAGGTGTTTCTACGATATCTAAAGGTCTTTTATACTTGTAGAAATAATAAAGAGGTAATACTTCGAGTAGATAAGAAAACTATGTACCATGTCTGTACCGGAGAAGTATGTGTTATTTGAAATTCGTCTAAATAAAAGCGGGTCGGATAAGAGGAGAGTTAAGTGGAGTATTCAACGACGAGCGCAGCGTCGGACGGTTTGTATTTCCAACAATTCCGAGTGGTGCTTTAAGGGTGGGCGATGCGCGAGACGGTTTGTATTTCCAACAGAGAAGATGCAAAACAATTAAGAGAACAAAGACCTTATAATCAATCTGTGTAGTAGACTTGTAATTAGTGGAACAATATTCAAGTAAGCACATACAATACAAGCCGGACTGACGGCCACTTAGAATGAGACCGGCGCTTATCACTGGCCCTTGGGAGGCTGTGGGAGACGTCGGCAATCCCTCAGCTAGTCTCTGGTTCTTGTCGTGATCTAACATACTACCTGGCCAGATTGGCTACACATCATTTCAGTTTACTCAAATCGTTATAAATAAGAATGAAGATCACGCTCTCCCTAGCTTACTCTGCTCTCTTCTATGGTCTATCGTTTGCTTATGAGACTGTTGAGGAAGCTGGTATGTGTTCAATAGTGGGCTCAGGGTTTTCTCGAGAGCTCGACTTGAAATTGGTATATACATACAATGACTACATATCCTCTAGCGGTCATTGCCCGCAGCCTTGTTGATCACTCTGCAGATTTTATTGGAACCATGGCCACTACGTTCCCTTCCAACAGCCCCATCTTACCAGGCAAGTAATATATCGATTTAACTATTGTAGCTTGTGTGATTATTAACTTTGAGCCATACAGGACAACCTTTCTCGCTACAGGAATACTATGCGAGGTGAGTATCGCAATAAGATGTATTATTTGGAGTGCTTAATCTTCACGGATTACTAGTTGTCACCATAATGGCTCGTTAACGCTTCTCTTTTTACCCATCTCTCGCCATAGTCGCAACATACTAGCGTCACCTGGAAGATCTGCCTCCATCTCCATTACATCTGAAATACCAGCGGCTAGTCGTGCTCGGTTGGCTCTGATAGGAAACGTTACAATTTTTGAGGACTTGAAGGGTGTACCCGATGTGGATTCCCTACAACGTTGCTATCTGGAGAGACATCCTGATGCTAAGCGGTGGTTACCGGACGACGAAGATGCTGCCCACATCGTAAGTCCGATTTTGCCGTTCATTCGAATATAAACTCATGACATTTCCGATAGTCTTATTGGGCTCGCTTTGACCCTCATGTGAGTTATTGCCCTCGTCCAGCTCTACCACAGTGTGGAAGATGACCTGTCTTTTTTGATCGCTAGAGCATTTACTTTGTGGGTGGATTTGGGGGGTATGTATTCACCTTCGCGTTGCGAAAGCCTAATAACCCATTCTTCAGAGAGCATTATATTGGATTTATACCTCTTCCGATGTATCAGGCAGTAGGTGACATAGAAAGAAGTTCTGGTGGAGCTGGCACAATCCTCCTACAAGATTGAGGTGATACTTTGGAATGCTAACCAATGCGACAACTCGAGCGCTTGGAGTGTATGCACGAACACTGTACAATACATATATTCATCAAACTAGAATATAGATTGCAACAATACTTCATGATAGGTACTGCTATCCTCGTCGATATTCCCAAAGGTATCCTCTAATAGCTTTCGAAGACTCCCATTACTTCGAGAGCGGTTCCATTCACTATTGACCTCGCCGGAACGATTCGCCTGCGCCTGCATGAACGCATATGAAAAGATGAGCTCGAACTTGGCTCGCAGAAGAATTAAGCGGGTAGCAGGGGAAGACGAGCTCGGCATACGAGCTCCAAGTAATCGTATAATATCACTGGAGGATGGTAAGGGGTATTTGTTCTCTAATGGAATAGTATCCGGGGGTCGATTTAGATTAGGTTCCTCATGTTGTATTTGCTGAGAATCGCGAGGAACACGAACAGCCCGAGGTTGTGCGCGTGCCTGTGGTTTCGGCCTAGGATTCATCGTCATAGGTGGATCGTTTGTCATGGCGTCGCTAATGATTTTTTGGCATAAGGTAATTTTGAACTTATGCATATTTAAAGTGTCGGGAAGGCTGGACATTAGGAGTGCGAATCCGTCGAATCCCGAAGCAGATAGTCGCCTGTACAAAGATGCGATAAACATGTGAGGATCCAGAGAAAGTGTAGACGATAGATTGATTAACTGAAGATAGCACATGAAGTGAGCAAGGGAAGAAGTCGTTTATTGTTTAGAAAAACGCACCAAAGTCAGTAAACGAGAGCCCATTCGATATCTTCTCAAGTTACTTTGCTGAAGGCAATGAAAAATTACATCAAGCGGAGCTGATGTTTCCCATCTAGGACCACCGTTACGCGACGGGGGCATTTGCTGTAAAAGTAGACGAGACTGTTTTGCTAGAGGACCTAAATGAGACTGACAAATGCGAAGAAGATAATTCTTCACTTACATGAGCCTTGTTCTTGTGCCAAACGTTCATCACATTCAAAAAGTGTAATGATCCAGTCTAGTATTGGCCAAGCATCATCACCAACGACAGTATGATCACCCGTAAACCGATCTTCGTTCATGAGGTCGCCTCCTGCGATTATATCTCGCCGTTTCTTTCCTTTGGCATTTGGTGAGGAAATGTTTTGCTTCGTTCGTAGTGTGAACCCCTCTTCCAGTATATTCCAACAGTTTTTTGCCTCTTTGATGCACATAGCTTGCTTAGCAATGATGGAATCTGTGGATTCGTCGTCTGCTATCGGCTTGGATCCGATATGATCTTGGTAATGTGGCAAAGCTCGACCGAGTGCTTCAGGTGTGTTCGTAGTGATGAATGACATTAATAACCGACGAGAGGCAACCACTGTCATCGAGGGAATTGATGAAAATGGTCTTTGCTTCGACAGTTTACTCGGAGATTCTAAATTTGATTTGCTCTTAGTATCTTCTGACGGTCCACAGGAAGGATGAAGCGCAATAAAAAGAAGCTGGCGAATGTGAGGTCTGCGATGATACTTGTATGATTAGTTATAGTATAAACCGAAGAAAGACACTGACCCACATAGATGGTTTGTAGGTAGATGACCGAAGTTGTTCGAGAATTGCGATGGCAGCATCGTACTGACCCTCCTCGAAACAGTTGTCCGCCAGCCCACGTTGGTACGTGCCCATCTCCCACTCACGTCCATTTATAGTCTCAGAGCTTGTAGAAGTCATGAGATTGGGGATGTTCAGATAATAGTGGTTCACAACTGTAAGAGTACAGATTGTTTCGAATTGCCAGTAGCCACTGACTCGACAGTGCAAGATGGGATCAAGGCTTGAAACGCGTTGTTGTCACAGGTCGCGTTACGTCACACTTCAGCGCTGTAAAATGCGACAACAATCATCTGCATAGCCACAGTTAAAGTGGTATCGACGCGGTTCTGCTTTTGGATCTCGCCGCGTCCAGGAATTAACGTTTAGGCGCGGTTTTAGCCCGTGTTGCCCAGGAACTGATCATACCGCCATCAATTTGAATGCTTATATATTCATTTTTACGCGTGTTAAGCAGAAAGGTAAATGGTCCCACTATCATAAACTTAAAACACTCCCAGTGGAAGTTGTGCACACAATGAAGAAACTTGATAGGCAAAACTGGAAGGCCTTGCAATTGCTCATTAGTCATTTATGAAATTAATTGAGCGATGTTGTGAGAATAATTGATATGCTAAGCGACGGATGAACAAGATCATTAACGACCTTCGACTCCGACATACTCGCGCTCAACTGGGTCGCCAAGCTGATATTCCGTCAAAGGCCGCAGCTCTTAGATTGTTCGAGCTTGACAGGATAACTAGGACATGGTACATCATCCAAACATGACAACAGCATGACTCGTTTCTCTAGCCCGTCTACTTATTCAGGTGAAGTTCTTCACTGAGCATTGGGTGATACACCGGCATCTAAATGTCGGATTAGGCCTGAATCATTGCTTTATTTCTTGTCTTCTTTGAAACAAAACTAACTTTAATAGTCTGCTCTTCAATTTCTGTTTAATAATTTTCAGAGTCAAGGCATATCAAGGAGGTCGGTAAGGCACAACACGAGATTCCGGATACGGCCATCGTTCTCGGGCGGGTGCTGGTGAGCAACAAGTACAAACGAGGCCTTTCCGCGTTCACGCGGACGATAATTTGATTATTCTGAATTAAATGAACATCGCAAGATTCACCTACACTGGAATTGCCCGTTCATTCACTGGAAGGAGAATTTCCATGGCTTCCAAACCGGGTCCAGTAGAGTCGTCCATTCGGAAAAAGGTACTACAGCTCTGCTACTGCAAACTTAGCCGACTTTCTACCAACCTTGTACTGACCCAAGAACATCGTAGTTAACGGCACTTTTGGAGCCTACGACAATTACCATAATAAACGACTCCTGGAAGCACAGACACCACACTGCCATGCAGGAGCAGGACGGTGGAAATGGAGAAACTCGTGGGTACACTACTCTCTTTACAGCAGTTTCCTTAACTCTATTACGTTAGATTTCTCCGTGCAGATAGTTTCCAATGCGTTCAACGGAAAGGTGTGCCTCCTGCCATATGCTTACGATACGAAATTTAATGTCGTGACTCGACCGCCTTCTGTAGACTACGATGCAGCGACATCGTATCATCTACTCAGCTTTATCCGAAGAACTATCCCAGGGCTTGCACGCCCTATCTTTGAAAACTAAAACTGAGGCTGAAATTGCTGCAGAACAGAAATGATTGTTCTCTTCTTGCTCCTTGATCCTGATAGACTCGCATGTGGATTTTTGGTTTGTCCAATCAAAGCATTCTTCAACCGCCGCCCACGGTTTATGGTTTTTAGTTCCCGCACTTAACTCTGGGTAACCTTACACGGTCCTCCAGTTGCGTTCTCTCCCGTTTCAATTCTATTGTCGAATTCATTTTCCTATTCTTCCCGGAACTTTTTCCTTGACTACCTATCATCTACTACAGGCTACCACCGTGAGAGGAGATCCTCCATAAACAGACGCTGCCTTTGATCAAGAAATTCAGATCAAAGATCAAAGACGGAATCGCCGGCATGATACACTATTTGTCCTGCAGCCATGCTAACCTGCGGTGCAGAATATGTTTTGAAGCCTAACGACAAACCGAGACACGAAAGGGATCTTGATTCTTGGGGGTGCAGATTCGAGCATCCTTCAATGGCTGTGTTGTAGTTCGTCGAAAAGCCGGCACGGCTGATCATTGAGTTGATTTAAAAACGCCTCCACAACAGACATCGTTTGTCAGTATATAAGTCCTTGATCTGTAGTGGGGCTGTATAATTCCTTGTCACTCATGCCAGAAGGGCCCGGAAATAATGGTCAACATGGCCGGCGACCGACTCTTCCTCCAATACGGGATTTATTTCGAGGCAAGAAAATGTTTCACGTTCATCTCCGGTTCCTCACGTTTCCCCGATAGACGAGCTCGACCATCCACACAACTTTCATCCTGAATCGCCCTCTCTGACGCTTGCCCGTCTTCGTGTTACTGACGACATTGGACCAGTTGCTTCCTCGTCAAACTGTCTACGCTCATCGTCATCATATGAGCAGGTTGCAAGACAGTTTAATCAGGTATGAAGCACAAAGGCTAAAGGATCGCCAACATCTCACCACTTATTATACAGTCATCTGCTGGAGAGCTCTATCGGTTATCAAGAAGTCATTCACATTCAGACCAGGATGAACTTCATGAACGCACCGTTTATAGATCAGGTCGTTCTCGCCGTTACACCTCATCGGAAGCTAGTGCAAATCACTCGGAAAGCACAATGACATTAGCTGGAGTAGATCTAGTTCCGGAACATGGTCATCCTCCTAGGAGTCGACTTTATTCAAATCTTCACTCCACTCATTACCTTCACTCCACACCCACTTCAAGCGTCTTTTATAATTCAACGCTCGAGAGCCATGCTGCTAGCGACCCTTCTCCTCCACTCCATCGATATCCATCTCAGCTATATACTGAACAAATTTCCCAGCATGGGACGTCTCCAAGACCACAGCCAATATCCACAAGTACGTATCCTGTTCAGAACATCCACGACGATGAACGAACGCCCATTGCACGATATCGGACCTCAGATTCGTTTTCGAGCGAGAGCAGTTATCCGGGATCAGAAGGAAGTGGTAATATGGCCAAATACGAATGCAGCTACTGTGGCAAAGGTTTTAATCGACCCAGCAGTCTGAAGGTAATGTAAACCTATCCATTCCTTCACACGACGACCTCATACCAGCATACCAATCTTTTAGATACATCTCAACAGCCACACAGGCGAAAAACGTCGGTGATGATCAAAACTATTGCTACTGACATCGCTAATATTATTTTGATTTAAAGCTTTTATCTGTCCTGTGGAGAGCTGCGGACGAAGCTTTAGTGTTCTCAGCAATATGCGACGACATGCACGTGTTCATACACAAAATTCTGTTAAAGGCAAAGAGAGTGACGACGAGATTGGTGGGAACGCAATAGGTAGTAAACCGGATTCATCCTACGGCGTCTACAGACAATCACCTACCTCGAACCTACTTCCTACTGGAAGTTCTACATCGCGACGCCTTAACCGTCGGAGCAGCACAGCCTCCATATCAAGCAACAGCTCTAGGAGAAGTCGCAGTGTCTCATCGTCCATAAATGGCACTCATAGTGATCATGATGAACCGCCAGAGAAACGGACGCGCCTATATCCAAAATAGATTAGATACGACGATTCTCACATCGGTGGGTATTGCATATTTATAATATATATCAGCTTGGCGGAGTGTATTTATTATTACAGTTGAATTGCTCATAATGCATAAGTGGTCATAATGCATAGGTTTTTGGAGAGAGAAAACGTCATCACCCTCCCAAATTCCATGATCATAACGCATAAACCTCATAGTGCGTAGAAGAATGGTCTCCGGAAGATATGCATTATGAACAAATCAACTGCAATGTATACCAATGGGAGGTCTAACAAAAAAAAAAGATAGGACGCGAATGGGAATGAGTTTAAGTATCACTGGAAGCTGCAAAGATTTAAGAACGTTGTCCGGTATATATTCTACAAGTTTGTATGTTATAACTATTTACATTTACGAGAAAGGCGGGCAGGAGCGGGCGGCAGGGCAGGAAAGAAGTCGAGAACTGCACCGCTTTGATCAAGAGAAGCGATCGATCGATCGTTGAATAAAATTACATCGAGATTGCCCGTCCCTTACCAACGTCGCGTGCACCTCTTACTGTAGAACGACCCCTAACAGTCGCTTCTGGCCCAAGATAACTATCTGGGATGTGGTCGAATGCCATATCTGCTCTGAGATATTCGACGACGCGTGGACTCTTATGCGTGAATCCTGCGAAAGCCAGTGCCTTGCGGACATCCATGACTTCAGCACCGTGGAGCTTGTTCCGAAGCAGCGGATCACGGGTTGCATCAGCGGGAGCACCGTTTGCAGGTGCTAGAGGCTGAAACAAGAGAATTCAGTACTTTAGGCAATGGGCTGCAATGCTTCAGTCAGAGTCTACATACCTCGGCAGGGATGTCCGAGTCAAAGTGCCGTGTGTCCTCAGGGCTCTGCAATTCTGGTCTGTAGGGAGCCTGGTAACGATGTATTCCGTGCCAGTCAATACCCTTGAACCAGGAATGGGCCTGTGAAGTGTAAACGTCTTGGAACAAAGCAATAGAAACCAAGAGAAGAGTAGCACCTTGATAAATTCAGCACCATCCACGCTCCTGGACATACCACCTAACTGCACGAAGGCGCTCTGTCGAGCCTGTACGACAACTGAGTTCGGTCTTGAAACGGACGCGGACGACTGTGAGCCAAGGCGATCTTCTGGCTCACATAACAGCTGCTGCATTAGGTTGACCGCTTCATGGGAGACCCGTGGACGAGACGGAAATCGAAGCGATTGCTTCCAGTTCAAGATCTTCTGTCTGGTAACATGTCGCTTCAGATGAAAATAGTTAGCAATGAACTTCATTCATAGGGTTCGACGTACCGAGTTGCTCACGAATGGCGGGAAGCTATCCATCACTGTGTTTAGTGACATTATCTTGCACATAAAAAAAAGAAAAATGACTCACCCATATAAACATTCAAACATGATGACACCTAAGCTCCACCAGTCGCAAGAATAGGAGTAACCATGGCCTCGAATAACCTCGGGGGACACTGTTCGAAGGGTTGACCAAAGAGGATCTTAATTATTTCTGTAGACTTACTGTATGAATTTGTGCCGCATCTACATAAGAGAGTATTTGTGAAGGAAGACGACGAACAAGGGTGGGCTATAAAGAACTTACACAGAGTAGGCTAACTGAAAGAAAGAAGTTTGTTAGAGGTTGGTCGTTTTCCATCAGAATGATAGCAAATGAACCTTCCGTCTATTTTTTTCTCGCCATGTAAAGATTCCGCCCTGCCCTTCTCCGCCGCCCATCAACAATTCGACTTGTTTAGGGTCCATCCGCTTGGTCTTTTTACCGTCCGCAATCCCATTACTATCATCTAAATCTATTCCGTGTTTGTGAAGAAGTTGTAGTCGTTGTTGTTCATAATCTACGGGTGAATGAGCCCAGCTTGAATATAATAGAGAAATATAATAATGCACGAACACGAAGTATCATGAGCCCAGTGAAGATCCGTTCTGATTTAAGGAAAACATCGTTGAGTCGGTTAAACGTTGACAAGACTGAACTCACGCTAGCCCGAAGTCACTGAGTTTTATGTGACCTTCCGGATCGAACAGAAAATTCTGCGGGTACAAATGGGTTTCTTGTCATGCGCACAATTAGAAACAAAGACCTACATCCGGTTTAATATCACGGTGAATGAATCCATGCTTATGGCAGGACTCTATGGCTAGAACCATCTATAGGTTAGATGAAATGAAACGTCAATTGTTTGTGGTTTAACCATAGGTAACTTGGCTTACTTCGGCGACATAGAAGCGCGTGAAATCTTCCTCAAATACATCCCTCTCTATCAGAAGATTCAGAAGATCTCCACCGCCCATGTATTCGAGCACCTAAATAGATTCCGACGCCATTAGGAAATGAAGGAGATATGAAATCGATATTAATAATCCCACGGAGGAGCGGCGAAAAGGCTGGAATACTGACGAGATAAAGATGATCGCGATCTTGAAAGCTATAGAACAGCCTGACAATCCACTCGGCCCCACCCGGTGTATGGACCAGAGAGGCTGATTTGAGAATGTCACGTTCAGCGCGAACATGGCCTTCTTGACCCTTACGCAACATATCGACCTTTCGTAACTGCACGACATCTGCATGAGTCATGTCACAGTCATGAAATGACCACAAATAACTACCTGCTTCATGGCATACAGACTGCCCGATGATTTCTCCCGTACTAATGAGACAACCCCAAAAGCACCTACATCATCAACATGGAAGATCAGCGTCAAGCACCGCATGTTATGTTCAAAGATAGACAGACCATGGCCAATCGTCTTAAGTTTAACAAAAGCACTGACGTCCACGCGTTGTCTTCGTTCGCGCAAGTAGTCTGTTTCATTCTGTCGCCAGCGAGCCCGGAGAATATCTTTCTGGGCCGGTGAAAGTTGCATTTCTGTCATGTCCTTTTCCATAGCTAGTCGGCGTTGCTCGCGTGATGGAGGGTGCCGAAATAGTGGGAAATACAGGTTTTCGAAATAGATCCGAGCTGCAACAGCTTTCTCGAGAGTCGCCAATGAGGGAACAATCGTTCTTGCTGGAGTTGGCGGAGACAGATCCTTGTTTTCCGGCAGAATGTCCTGTTCGTCAGCCTCCTGGACTTCGGGGTGGGATCTAAGGCCTCCACCCCAACGGATCGTGGAATTTCCCGGGCGCCCAGGAAGACCTTCTACGACGTAGGGAGTGAGGCTCACGTTTTCCCTTGCTGCAGTAGTGAGGTTGGATGAGGTAGTCGTGCTTATACCGTTAACAACATGGAGTTGGCCCAAATTTGGGCTTCCTTGGGATGGCTTTAGGGCATTGACGACCTCGTTAACGGCTCTTGCTTGGTTCGTCTGTCGAACCCGATTCTTAATGGGGTTTGCCCAGTGTGGATCTACAGCGAAGATCAATGAAATAGACGAGTGAGGAACAACAGATTATCTGACCACCGAGCTTTCCCAAACCGTCAGGTCCCCAACGAGTTAGTAGCGCTTCTAGCTGGTCAGCATCCGAAGCATGGATTAAATGGCTGCGTTGGATAATAATATAAGCACTGAGAAGCTTCAGATCTCCCATAAACGCACACAAATCCTGTAGGCTTGGATACCATGTCTTTACTAATTCTGCGGCCTTTTTTGGGCATTGCTCTTATTCCTTGGGTGGGGGAAGTGGGCTGATCTTCGTATCTTGGACCAGCGACGATGGGTTCTGAAGGTGGTGGTGGTGGTGGAGGATTAGGATTGCCCCATATTAACCGAGAAGGAGATGGTGTGGGTATCATGGCAAGCAGATCATAGAAACCTTTGTGAAGAAAAGTGCCTGCTGGAAGAGAAGTAGTAGCTGGTTCATCATACAAGTCTGGGGGGTGGGGTGAATAAGGTGGGTATGCATAGGGAGAAAAATAGGGGTTGTTAAGAGAATAGATATCAGAGGGCCTAGGGAGTGCGTGTTCGTTCGGTCGTGCACCCATAGGGGGTGCAGGAGGAGTGGGCAATTGACGACGAGCCGGAGAAGCCATTGCTTGATGAGCTGCAGCGGTATAATTTGAGCAGATAAATGACAGAGATCAAGCGCCGTCCTCGTTCAAAGCTCACGGTATAGATGCAGTCTAGATGATGATATAGATGGTA
Source organism: Crucibulum laeve (assembly GCA_004379715.1). Classification (NCBI taxonomy): domain Eukaryota; kingdom Fungi; phylum Basidiomycota; class Agaricomycetes; order Agaricales; family Nidulariaceae; genus Crucibulum; species Crucibulum laeve. The sequence goes on from ML213590.1 coordinate 1,223,231, forward strand.
CTTATGAGAGACTGGATGCTGTATACAAGATGAGCGGCGAATGCACGGGCCCCAGATGACCTACTTAGATGCTCTCAGGGGATGAGGCGCATCATGCCTGTGTCATCATTGTCGTCTTGTTGTGAACAGACCTCTTAGCGCCCAAAAGCCTAGCACTAAGCAGTAGCAGTTAGCGCCTATTGCATAAATGATGCTCACGTGGGCTTGCATCTGTAGCCAAACTGAACCAAATATTTGTCACAATTTGGCATCGCTTGGCTGTGACATCTCCTTGCCTCTTCCTCCAAACTGTCCTCGAGTCGGGCCGCTGGCCTTGAGGCGAACATGCATAGATGTCGTGGAACAGCCGCAGGCTTTTTTCTCGGAGCAGAGCAAGAGCAGAGAAGCAATACCTCCTATTCCTGCTACCGTTCTATTCGCAATATCTGCGCTTTGTTTTAGAGGCAGCAGGGTAACATGCACTTACTTCTCGACTTACATAGAACATGCTCAGCCGTAAGCACTACCATTCCGGGTACTTGCTTTGACCCTGTTCGTCCCCCCTCATCGAGATTTTTGGTACAACGTTTTAGCTTATTTGCTTCCGACAGAAGCGAAGATGCTGTGGCCCGATCACTTATTCACTCGATCTCACGTCTTCGCTGGCGCTACAAGAGGATCACGGCAAGTTATGCCATTGCACAGGGAGATGCGCCAAACACTCCTCCCATCCCTTTGCACTTTGCAATGGTGGGAACTTGAACCCCAACTTGGCGCGATGGATGCAAAGATGTGATCGATACCTCATATTTCATTTAGACACGAGGCTTTCATTCGGACGGGGAAAATGACAACATAATCCACGCGTTCAGGACCGACACTGCAATTTCAGGTTGGCTACATCGCTTGGAGCGCCCGGCAAGGTGGCTCCTCTTTGGTCAAACAGCTCCGTGAAGCTTGCAACGTACCTTTTCTCTGGATTCAAACCAACCACAACAACTACAACAATAAGCTTTGGATCAAGAAAGCCCAACCTCTGCCTGCCCATCTTACTTCTTCTTCAAGTACCTCGCCAACGCGCAACCTGTCTGCGCCTGATACTCAGCCCCTACTACCACGCAACTCGTGTCTCGGCCCTTGACTGTCTGTTCGCACAGCAAGTTTACCTCGTTGCACTCTGCATGCGACTTGCACCCTGCTAGTTTGATCCCCGTTCGTCGCCTCTACCAGGACGTCGTTGCACATGTATAACGCGAGCTTGGCCATTTAAAAACTTACCTTGATCTCCATTGCTCCCCATTAATATTTCCTTTCTCCCTTCTCATTCCTATTACTATCTCTTTTCACTAATATGTCGAGCTCGAACAAAGATCGTTACTATCCCAGTAGTGTGGGGAAGTCGCGTAGAAGCTCCCCTGGGGACACACAAAGCAGCGTTTTTTTCCAGACAGGACAGGGTGGGCGAACAGTGCTCCCTCCTCTTTCTTCCGCTTTTCCAACCTCACGTTTTCCAGGTCTGTTATTTATGTAGTGTTTAAGCTATCGACGCACTCAATTTGCTACTTTGTCGTGTACAGTTCCTGCAACATATTCTAACCAGTTCACACAACCGCGTTCATCTCCAGGCAGATATGAGCTTAACCCTCAAGCGCTCTATAATCAATGGCCTCAAAATACCTGTGAGTGAATGTTAAATTTCATGAACGCATGTCTGAATTACTTCATTTCGTTCTTCATTAGCGCCTCAACTTACGCATTCATTTCCTAACTATGAAACGCACGATCGATACTCTACTCAACAATCTTACACGACTTATCCTTCTAGATCAACGCCTCCCATTATATCTAATCCTGGGGATTCACGAAGATTACCACCACTGACGACGTCTCCTGCTGGTGGGAGTGAACGATGGCAGCAGCCATCGTATACTACTGTTCCCTCTGTACCTGGCTACCCTGGCAGCACGATTCGCTCTCCTACAGCATCTTATCCGTCCCAATATGTCCCTTACTCTGGTGGGCAAGGGCACGGATATTCCTATCATTTGCCTACACAAGATCATATGTCCATGGCCGCCCAAGGTCATGCTTCTATGTTCGAGGACATGGATGGTGCCTCGGCACATCCTCGATCCTCTTCACCTTACAGCCGGTCCTCCTCACAGGTCTCCCCACCCAATTATACCCATACCCCTCCACCTGTTTCTCCGACGTCTCCAGAAGAGCCCACCATCAAAAAGAAGAGAAAACGCGCAGACGCGGCACAGCTTAAGGTGTTAAACGAGACGTATGCTCGTACAGCGTTCCCCTCTACGGAGGAGCGCGCCGCCCTCGCAAAACAGCTGGATATGTCCGCTAGAAGCGTGCAGATCTGGTACTCCCGATTTTAATTTCTTCATCTCAAATTCTGGCTAACAGCGAATATATAGGTTCCAAAACAAGCGGCAATCTATGCGTCAAACCAATCGCCAATCTTCTACCGCCGGCCCCAGTGGCCACCAGTCTTTTGCTATGGGTAACCAATCCGACCCCATGATGGATGACTTGCATGCCCCGCCAGGATATGGTGGCGGTTCTATCCAGATGACTGAGGCCTACTTACCTGCACCTCCTCGGGACTCAACCCGTCCGCACACTTCACATTCGCACACTTCCCCGGCTCACGCGCACGGCCGAAGTCGCAATGAAGAGGTCGTAGATCCTCGCAGCATGAAGTGGTCTCAGCGCGGATACTAAAAAGATACCTAGATTGATGCTGATATTGATATACTGTAACATCCGCTCATTCTCTTCTTTATCTTGATCCCTTATTATCATCCGCAGCTTGACTTTTAACTTACCTCGTTCATTAATCGATTAATTCTTGATATTTAGGCCTTCCAATCGGCCGGGACGTGTTGTCCTTTTGCATTACATTTATCGACATTATCTTCATTACATACATTTGGACATTTATAGAGATAGTTCATATAACGGCTTCTACATGTAATTATTACCACTTACGCGCTACGACTTCAGATTATAATATTTACCTATTATTTGTCTACTGCTGTGATAAAATCGAAGTTGCGCGACTTCGAGAGCAAAAAGAAAAAAGTTGCGTTCATGGCTTTGATGCCAGTGAAGTGGAAATTCATGTCCATGGCCTTCTCATAAGCATGTGAACAGAGAAGACAATCATGACAGCTAATAGACGTAACATCCTGCTTAGAACTCCTTCAAGAAGATAAACGCAACCTTGAATCGGAGATAAGACGGAGTAAAGGTAGTTGTTTGTATTCGAGATGCGAGGGTAAACGATTGAATTTATTGTAAAGAGAGTATAAGCGTGCGTAACAATGGCAATATGAAGTGGTTATATAAGGTGAGATGCACCGAATAAATAATGCGTATGCTCAGGGTGTGCCTCAAGCACAAAGCACTTGGAAAGAAGATATAAAAAGTTGCACAGAAAGCTTTAACAGGTAATAATTAAAACTCGGCGTTGATGAGAGCGTGAGTATTTCTGCTCATCTGCTAGTGGGACCTTGCGAAGCGGCGTCGAGCGAGTCTTCGTGAGCTAAGAGAGCAGTGGCCTGTTGGGCGAGTAGTGGACATAGGGGTCGAAGTGGCTGATGTTTGTTGACCAACCGCTATCGCTGTGGACGTTTTCGATGGCGCAGGAGGAGCGGAAGAGCTTGCGATGGGCGCACTGCCTCCAAAGGTAACAGGCGCAGGCCCAGGAATCGTGAAGGTTCCAAAGTCACTGTAGATATCTGGGAAGGAGACTGCACTGTAGAGAGCCTCCATGGTGACTAGCTCGCTATCTGATGGCTGACCAGTTCCTGAACCACTGACTTGGATTTGCCTTAAGTCAGACGCGTCAGCGAAGCATGACGCCATTGTTTCTATTCACTTACGAGCAGCTGGGGTAGAACTGCGGGCTTCCAATGGAGTGCAACGCTATGCTTCGAGATAAAAGTAGCGTTAGAAACCTTGTTCGCCTGTTAACACAAATAACACGCACATTTCATTACGAATGAGCTGAAATAACGTCAGTAAGTCTTTGAACTAAATAGCTCAACAGACTTACATATTGCCCAGGAGCGAGGGCAGCTGGAATAGTAGACGTCCACGAATTATTGTCTGCAGAGCGTAGTCAGCATATGCACGTAAAATGACAGACAGAGTACATACCAGCTATGAGATTATCAGCGGCCCACAACTTAGTTGTCGGATCGTATCCACTGGCGTCGACTTTGAACCACTTGGCATCATTGGCAGCGAATTTGGTACAATCGCCATTACACGATGTCATATAACTTGAAACTGGACCTTGATGATCTGGGAATAGCTAACACTTAGTATTTGAATGGGAATAAGCTATTAGAAAGGGCAAATACCAGCAGGCCACTGTAAGAAATAAGATCAGCACAACACTAAAGTGAATCTAACGGTTTCCCTTACATTGGTCCATTGGAAAGTTACTTTGGACCCAGCTTGAATATTCGCGAGAGCTGCTGTTCCATCGTTGCCACCGTGGCCGCATGCGAGGTCTGCATCTGTGGGTGCAACTAAGAGAGAAATCGTCGTCAGATCGAGGCTGCTTCCAAACGAAAAGCTTTCGTACTGGGTCCGTCGCTCGATACTTTGCGAACGATACGTGCCGGAGTATCAGTATAGCTAAAGAGTTGATTGAGTAAATTAGTGATAAATCAAGGTGCGATGATATGCTCTTCGAACGTACGGGTCTGTAAAGGGATTCCATCCTGGGTAATCCTGATCACCCACAAGCACACTGTGCACGAAGCCGTGTCCTGCGGCTTCGGGGAGGACGGAGGCAATGGAAAGCAAGAAAATACAGAAAGGCAGAAGAGGATACATTCTGAGAGGGGACGCGTATGAGTCTCCGAAAATCGCCAGCTCCTTTTAAAGAACTGGCTCCAAGCTCCACAGTCATGGTGAAGCCACGCGGGGAACAGACAACCACTGCATCGAGGAACAAAGGTGGCCCCTTCATGCATCAACGCAGGGACGCGGGATGGCGGAGGTGAGGCCCGGGCTAATTTCGTATTGTTCATCCAATAGTGTTTTTCCATTGGTTCTTTTTTTGAGGGCTGCTACCAGTGATACAATGGTTGCGAGCCAGAGCTCAAAGGTCATTGCACTATCAACTACCAGAATCACAGTTCATTCAGTTCAAAACAGCTCGTGCAAGTTTCAACAAGGCCTTTGTTTGTAGTGTCCTCTTTTGCCAAGCACTCGAGGCGATTAGAATTTAAAAGCTAATCGATGTATGATCTCACCGACAAGATCTATCGGGGGCATATATGGCGTGGGGTCACGCGCTAAGTTGTACTCTATCCTATGTACACTCCTATATCAATTTAAATACCATCCAACGAAATCATTATAGAAAATATATCGAATGCGCTCTCTATGGCTCATTGTCGCTATCTGTATCCTCTGGTTTGGGTCCTCCAGTGGTCAACCACTGCAATTTCCTCAGCCTCCGCCTCTCCTCCTGCGCTTTCACTTGATTACGCGTCATCTTCTTTTTCTTCCTCACCACAGGTTTAGCTCCTCCTTCATCTCCACTGGCAACAGGGGTTCCATGTGCTGATGCTACTGGAGTCTGCAAACGAGATCTTGCAGGGGTATTGGCACCACTGCCCTTCGGTGACTTTGCGTCGAGGAAAGCGTCTTCAACGACGGCAGCCTTGCCTTGCTGGATAAGCTTGCCAGCGTCGACGTTCCAGATCTCCGGACCTACAAATAAGTTAGTTCATGTAAATTGAGGTTAATGAGTATACTTACAAAGGGATGTAACAAATTCGCTGTTATGAGAAATGATGACCTTTAAGTGGTTTAGATAAGAATTACTGACTCCTATGTAAAAGGCTAAAAAGGCATACCACTGCACCGGCCCATTCTTTAATAGCCACAGCGAGACCACCAAGAGCTTCGCGGTCCAAGAAATTGCTTGGCTCATCAAGTACACAAATCTATTGAGATATGAGCGATGTTCTCAACCACCAACCATTATACAAACGTACTTGAGGATTGTTCCAAAGACAAGCGGCAATGACCAACTTGATCTTTTGTCCTGTTAGATCGATGTTAGATGTGACTAGATCGCGCAAAGAAGCAGGAAAACATACCGCCGGATAAACCAGAGATCTCGTTATATTGAGCGATATCTCCGTCCAGTCCAATATCCTCAAGATGTTTGCGGACGAGATGAGCGGATGTATCACGAGATCCAGCACCTTCTCGCGAGGACTCCAGATCGTCAAACTGTTGGACCAGCTTTGTGAATCCTTTTGCGAAAAGGTCATCGCGGGACACCCATGTATTGTATCTGTGATCAAGACCACGCCATTTGACTTCGTATTGGAAAGTTTTCTTAAGTTTTTGCCTTCCCATAATCATCTGTAACGATAGTGAGTAGAAGTAAATATTGGTACACGCCACTTCATACCTCAAGTTTGCGCTTGCTTCCATCCTTCCCAACCCATTCCTTGTCTAGTATCGCCTTCTCTTCGTCAGTGAGAACACGTGTGGCTTTCTCGAGCAACTCGCCTATAACAAAGCGTTAACAAATAAACCATGAAATTGTAAAACTTAACTCACGATCGTGGCCGTCTTGGAAACGCCACTGAATATAACCGATAGGAGTCTTTTCAAGATGACGCTCTATGGAGAATTATTAATAGAAGTTTAGAAATTTTGCGAGACTATGCACCGATATGATGTGTGGCGTGCTGCGAAACATAACCGACGCGAAGAGATGGATGCTTGTAAACGGTACCTTCTTGAGGCACAGTCTCTCCCTGAAATTGATCATTAGCAAAACGTCAGATTATGATTGAAAAGCGGCATACAGTAAGTAATTTAATCAAGGTTGATTTTCCTGCACCATTGGGGCCGACCACACCAACGCGGCTGAGCGAAATGTTAGAGCCTTATTTTAATTAAAAAAGATAACTGCTGACCTGGAGAGAGAAAGCGCGCAACTGACATTGAACAAGCTCGGTACACTTCGGCCAGGATACGTGAATGTGCAGTTGGCAAGCTTGAGGATAGCACGTGTGCTGCTGCGCACACCCATCAGTGATCCTGGAGGGGGGAACGAGAATTTGACCGAAGTAGCAGCGAGGGTATAGTAAGATTTAGCCTCCGGGTGTTTAGAGACGAAAGTGGAAAGATTGCCCGGATAATACACAAGCTGAAATAGTCGAATTTTAGAAAGTCTGTTAAGTCACTACAAGATGAGCCAACCTTCTTCTGCTCATAATGGATGATATCGGTCGTGACATTGTCCAAAAATCTAAAGGAATTCAGCTTTTGAAAATAATAGAAATGTCGAGGGAAACATACCCGGAGTCGTGGCTGACAATCAGACAAGTAACATTCTTCTTAGCTTTAAGATAGTCTTCCAACCACTTGACAGATGTACGATCCAACTAAATAGGTTTATTAGATAAGTGTGGAGGAATCCACATCGAGTATAGACTTACATGATTGGTAGGCTTTAGAGGAAATAATCCAAATGTTAATGAAGAAATGGTTTAGAGAAAGACATATGCTGTACCTCGTCAAGCAACAGAAGATCTGCGTTGTACAGCATGGCTCTCGCAAGCTCAAGCTTCATCTTCCAGCCTCCAGACAGGCCACCAACGGTGTCGGCCTGACGTACATCGTCAAATCCGACTTCCAGTAATTGGTCACGGATTTTTTCACGAGGCACGCCAGTTAATGCCGGATCTTAAGAAGAATCGTCAGGAGTTATACGTGGAGATAGTCGTAAAGCGCACCAGTTGCAATGAAGTCGAGAACCGACAATGAACCATCTTCTCCTTGAAGAGAATGCTCGACCATAACGCAGCGGAGTTGGCTTTGAGGAGGGAAGTTCTCAACCTTCCCATCACGCAGTTGTCGCATCAGTGTCGACTTTCCGGATCCATTGGTACCGAGGATACCGTAGCGGCGACCGCGGATGAGGCGGAGAGTTGTATGCGACAGAAGCAACAGGGCGCCATAGGCCAAAGAAAAGAGCGTATCACAAAGAAGCTCTCCTTCCTCTGTCGAAGCAACGCTCGCCACAGTATATTTTGACTATCCACGTACAAAGGAAGTAAGCAAACAAATTCGTGATAAGAATAGATGCATGCGAAAAGAGGCTTTACCTGATCGATCGCGTAGAAGTGTGATCGAACTGCTTCTGCGTAGGCTACACTTTGATCGGCATCCGACCAAGGTGCCATATACACGCCAACGCAACGGGCCCATACCGACTTATCGTCAAAGTTTCGGGCATGGGCAAGATCTGCCACCAACGATGCTTGGAAGGATAGTGAGTCTTCTAGGAGCGAATACTTAGCCGCTGGAGGGCCGTTCGGTGATCCAGGGGACGGTGCCGCAAGTTGCCCTGGAAGAAGGGTACGGAGAGCGGTAAGTGCGACAGCGGTTTCACTTTCAACGTCCCGATGAGTCGAGGGAGGGCCCGATGAAGATGCCCCAGATTTTAATAATGTTTTAAGAGCAGTTTCACCAAAGGCACGGACCTAAAATACTATTAGCACAGTGACTTGGTTAATTGGGAAACGACTGTACCTCAGGGAAAGCAGCTCCAGTGGCAATTTTCTCCACGCCGTCAACGAGCGGGCTGAGATACACTGCAGCAACATTAGGGTTACGGACGAGCTTGACTAAATTATCAATGACAACGACAGTTCGGCGTTGTACTTCCATGCTCCGGTCATTCAAAGCACGCATGAGCAGCGGCACGAGGACTGCAAGTGCTGGCGCAGTCACTTCGGCAACGAAAGTGGTACTAGAAAGGGCCTTGATACAGGCTGGAACGGAATCGGGATTGGCCATGCATTTGACAAGGACAGGAATATGAGGAGCTAAATCGGCATTGGCTAACGTCGTGCAGAGGGAGGTAGCACATTTGATGGCCGCAGAGGACACCTCTGCCTTGGTATCATGCATGGCTGCCTCGACCTTGGGGAGGAGAGCACCTAGCTCCGCGGCAACATAATCCCGAGCAGGGGTTACGAATGTTTTGAAGGCATCCAAGACACCGACCTTGGTACGCCATTTGCCTACTTCGAGAATAGACTCTAGGTTATGGAACACAATACGGGTTGCTTCAGGAGGGAAGAGTTTGAGAATGGCTTTGACCGCTGCCGATGCTGCTGCACGAACGACATCGCCCTTGTCCATGTAAAGTTCGAAGATGACAGGAAGCGATGGGAGGAGAAGGGGGGCGACAGGTGCGCCGAGAATCGTGGCGAGGGACTGGAAAGCAATGGCAGCGGATTCACGCTCATATCCAGATTTTTTGTTCGTTGCAAATTTATGTAGAGTTTTGAAAACGTCGTTATCACTGAGTGGGGCATTAGGCCTATGGCCAGTATGATGGTGCAAAAAGGAAACTCACTTCAGGCTTTGGAGACCGGTCTTGGATACCTCTCGGGCAAGTCGATCTGCAGCACCTTTAGCATCTAGAGATAAATCGATTAGATTAAGAAGAGACAAAAAGATAAGGATTTACGTACCCGGTGCGGTGGGCGCAGTGCGCAATGCCTCGAAGAGAGGAGCAAAGGCAGTCGGATGCGGGGTATCAGGCATGGCTACTGGTGACATCTAACGAAGGAAAGATACAGATGCGGTTGATAGAACTGAGGACAATGATTATAGATGCGAGTACAGATGCAAGTATTAGAAGAAAAGATAGTAGTTTCTATGGCTCCGGAGTGCTGAGTGGATGATTATGGGGATGAACGTGCAGTACTGAGTGCGATTGAAGCTTCCAGAGTAATTTCGAGGAAGGAGAGCGTACAAAGTAGCCCAGGCGAGGAGGCCGGGTTGAGGGAAGAAGGAAAGAACAGAGTAACACTCGATAGCTTGATCGTAAAGCTGAAAACTTTCTGCACGTGGCATGTAATCGGCTGCACTGCCATCTAATCTTATCTTGAATCTATATTTATGCGCGTCGTATCAACCTCGCCTCAGCACCCTCCATTGACAAGTTCACGGTGCAACGGTGCAACTGCCACCGCACCCATCATGTACTCTGTTCTCAGTCGCCACCAGGCCATAATCCATGCCAATACCAGAAGCGATGCCACCTATCACCATGCTACCATTATCCTCACAATTCCCGGCCTCTTTGTCGCCCATCCCATGTGCAAGTCCTCTTCATTTCTTTCTTCTATGTTTGCCACTTTCAACCTCTACCCGCCGCCCTTTTAATTGCTCTAGCCATAGGTAGGATCTTTCCCATTCCTTTCCTGCAACGTTAGCATCTAATTTTACCTACACCAGTCAGTCTTTTAGTTCTCATTCTCAACAATGGCGGTCCCACTTCCCATCATCATCGGGGTAGTGGTCGCCATCGTTGTCCTCGATCTCATCCTCGCACTCTCTTTATACATTTCCCGCCGAAAGAATGAAGCGGAGCGCAAGCGCAGGCTCATTGCTGGAGTTTATGAGAAACCTGCCTCTGTACCCAACCCCATTGCCACCTACGACGAACCAGGCAACAAATCATACATGCACTTGATGTTATCCATTAATGCTCAGCGTCGGAGCATGAAGGCTGCCACAGATGTGACACAGCCCCGTAGCCAACGCTTGAGCAGAGTTTCCCACTCTTCCAACGTTGACCGCAATCATTTTGTGCGCTCCGACGCGTCGATTTCAGTGTATTCCGTTGGATCAGCCTCTCTTGACCACCATGCTTCCAATAAAGTTCAGTTTACTCCCGATTTATCTTTAGTGGAGCAGGCGTCCTCTTATACAGCCCCCTATACCTGGCCGAAGCGTACTCAGGCGATGCAGCCCGCAGAAACCTATAACAAAGTCTACTGGAAGAGGCTCTCTGGTCAAGAGAATGATCAGTCTAGCGTCAAACCGCAGCTCGTGATTGACGTAACAAATTCGAAAGCATCTCAGAATGAACCAGGAGTACCTCCTCTGATGCCATCTCTGACAAGACAACTCCCGTCCCATCCCTCATTACCCCCGCCCGCCATAATATCATCCAGACTACCACAGTCTGTAGGCCATGGAACACAGGTGCCTCTTTCCCAGTCTCCTCCACACCATATCTCCATCCAAATTTCCGAGCCACCACCCAGCGTCCCTCCCCGTTCGCCCTTGCGAGCAAACCCTCGACAACGATAAGAGATCTAACCTTTCTCTCTTGGGAATGATTGGTTGTATAACAGAAGTCCCCGTCATATGTAGCGTTATTATTACTCCATGCAGATGTGTTTTATTGTACAATCCCAAAACCATCTGTAACATATCATTCTTCTTCCGGATAATCGACTTGATCATACAGTCGTAATGTTTCGTTCCAGTCTCTTTTTCGTCTTCTCTTGATTGAGAAATATCTCGCGCTACTATCCCAGCTACCTCTTACCCTTCCTTTCTCCTTTCCACCTGAAAGCTTGAAATATGACTCTGGGCTTTCTGGCAATTCCAGCGTTTCCAACGCCAAGTTCATCACGCGAGCGTAGAGGCCCTTTCTTTTCTCGTGCATGTTCTTCAGAGTCGGCTTACCGACCATTAAGAGCCTCCATAGAGCGGTGAACGCACGGAACGCAGCTACTGCGTCTTCCATCCACCTTAGCGTGATCCACATAAGAGAGGGTACGAGGAAGAAAGTGATAAATGCAATAGGCCAAGTCAATGCTACGGCAACGAACCACACGCAAAGTCCAGACATGAGGCCGTAAATGAGCTTGTACTGGGCAATTTCGTCCCAGGTATCGAATATGGGGCCAGTTTTCTTGAAATTATGCACAGCATAGAAAGTCGTTGCAAATATGGGAAGCCAAAGAAGCAGACCTGGTATAGAGATCACGAAGAGGCACAGGAACCAGGTAAGGCGGATGAACATTCGAGAAAGGATGGTGTGTCTGGGTAGGGGAAAGCGAATTCGGTCATCTTTGATACCCCAATGGGCAAGTTTGTCTTGATAGATCTGTTGGAACTATGAATACAACGCATAATCCAAAACGTAATCCTCACCTTCAGATCATCTCGAAGCTGTAGTATCTGTTCAGAAGCAGCATCAATCTCAGCAGTCTCTTCCGTCGTCTCGCCCTTGTGCTCTTTGTGAATATCTTGAGCTGCCTTGAAAGCCTCCAGGAACGTTCGCGTCAGCCGGACGTGATCCCCGAGCGTCATCTGCGTCCCCAGGGGTGCATACATGCGTGCAGCGAGTTTGGAGGTGCGAATGAGACTCCATGAGGGCGAATCCAGTGTACCTGAGCTGATCTTCTCCTGCATTTGCGCCGTTAATGAGCGTATGTTATTGAAGTCGACAGGTGCGAGCATTTCGGGATTATTCTGTATGGGGTGAGTGATTGTTTGACTTTTAGAGAGGGGATTTTGACGCATACCTTGGGCGTAAATGTCATAGGTTCGTGAAAGGTCACTAAAACGTCAGAGCGGAAATGCTGTCGGTGCCTGGAGGGGTAATACTCAATGCTAGATTTGAATAACAGAAACATGAAAGGTACATGTAGGTGACCGAGCACGTTAGAACGGATATTTCAAAGTCGGGATCATCACGGTTCCTGGACAAGACGTCCGACACTAGACGTGCGACTGAAAACAATGCTTTAATTAAACGAAAAAAAAAGGCAACGTATGAGGGGATATCCTCACCACCTGTCTTTAATGGGGCAATAGTAGGGTGGTACCGGCTCATTCCTTCCGGGAATAAGCAGATGGCATCGCCCATCTCGAGCGCCTGGAAATGTTCTGAAAATGGTGGTATTTCTAGCAGGAGCCAAGGCACGTACCTCCATAAGTTTCAACATAGCACCACTATTATCTGCCTCTGAGTCATCAGCATAATCCTTCCTCCTCTTGATGGGCACAGTGCCAGCAGATTCTATGAGCCAGCTGGTGAATGTCTTGTGTCCGAATTGCGTGGCTTTAGCAGTCAGGCGGAGCTGGTTGCGTCTCTGAAGGAGAGTTTTGAGCGTCTTGAAGCGTTGATTCGATATATGACCATACCTTGGTTGGTATCGAAGTTACAAGAAGACTATAAACTAGTCAGTTTGTGTATACACCCGAGAAGGTGAACAACTTACAGGGCATCGGTCAACGAGTTGCTATGGTTGGCACATACAATACTGACGAAGCAGGTTATGACATGTGAAAATGGAGAAGAAGAGAGCCTACCATGGCTTGCCAGTTGGGGGAATTAGATGAGTGTTCTCGATGACAATGGAACCGTAGAATATCTTGAGCACGAAACGGAAAAGCCATCTTGAGTATGGGTGAGTAAAAGGCTACAGCTTTGAAGAGACACGAACCTTATGAGGACATACGACCAAGGCGTTGGGGAGCCAGACCTGGCTGGTGCCATGGTGGACGCAGAAGAGACTAGCAGTAGAGACGCGCAGTGGGAATGCCGCGAAGTGACGTGCGTCGCGGTGATGGCGCCAGGCGCGGTTGCCTTTCTCGGAGAGCGATCGATCGGACCAGATGCATGCATACGCTGACTAAGCCAAAATTTGAGAGATTGCCTCGAGGAAGTACAGATTGAAGCGACAGGGATTAGACTAAGAATCGGATAGCTTTGCTACTGCAATCGATTTCTATTCTCTCCCTGCAAAAATGGACGACGCCCTTGCCAAAATCCGCCCACATACCTCCTCCTCGTTGCCCCACCAGAAAACACCAGCAACCCTCCTCGTCGCACTCGAATCGACCTTCTCAGAGCAGAAGACCGAGCCTTCTCCCACCGCTTACTTTGCTGCCCTTCTCACTACTCTCGATGGTACAATACAAAAGAAAGACCTCTCGTTTGGCGATGGCGATGTCCTCCCTGCTGAACTCTACCTCCTCGCTCTTGTGGCCCCCTTCGTCTCCCCGCAGGTCGTCCGTGCACAACTCAACACCCTGCTATCATTGACAGCCCCGTTATTCCCATTTCTGGCCCAGCATGCACCCGCACTGCGGTCCCAACTGTCTCTATACCACTCCATCTTCCAGGCTCTTGACAAATCCCAACTAGACACACAGGGCATCCGACAGACCTTTGCGTCCATTTTAAATATTTGCATAGATCCTCGTCCAAAGGTCAGAAGAAAAGCAGCAGATGTCGTAAAGGACGTGCTAGCAAACCCGCCAGCGCCGTTAGCTAGGCACCCGTATGCTGAAAGAACGGCAGATTGGGTTAAAACTGCCCTCTCGGAGATCAATGCAGGACCATTGGCCAAGGGAAAGGCGGGAAAGCAGGCGGCTGCTCCAGGTGCAGAGGCGGCGATCCATGTCCTGGCATTCCTTCGTCCCATTCTGCCATATCTCCCACCCTCAGTAAGTCAGCATCCTTTGTGCCCTCGAGTCTATACTTAACATTATTTTTAGTCGTTACCATCGATCACAAACCTCCTTCTATTACTACCCCGTCTCGGGAACCCATACCTTTCTCAATCCGCATACACCATCCTCTCCGAGCTCTTCGCACTGCCCGCAGAAGACGCCTCCAACAGTGTCGCTGAGCAGCTATCAGATGTCCTTAAAGTCGTCCTGTCCTCTCTTCCTTCAAAAACGGATGTAACCCTCGCTCCGGCATGGGTACAAGTGCTTGGTGATGCTATGCTTGCATACAGCGTCGTAAATCCCGATGCATGCTCCACTGAACTGGCAAAAGTCTGGAAAGCCGTATGGAACTTCCTCGATGCTAACGATGCAGGGGTAAGAAAAGCCACTGCACGCTCCCTCGATGTCATCAGCCGTTGTTTTTCACTTGCACTTGTTGCAAATGCTACCGCAGATTCGGAAGGGACTTCGACTATCCGCAAAATTATTGCTCAAGTTTCCAATGCGTTGGACTCTCTCGCATATGCCCGTTCTATACCTGAACTTCTATCTATCATTTCATCCTTGATTACAAGTCTTCGATTCAGAAATGGGTCAAGAACTTCCCCGACGGCTACTGAGACGCTTCTTCTGCCTCTCATTCAGCATGTCGGTGAACTCAGGACATCGAAAGGATTTGAGTACAAGGAAGCAGTTGACGTCACCTTGGCCGCTGCAATGCGTGTCGTTGGCCCTGAAGTGTTATTGAAGATTCTTCCCTTGAACCTAGAGCCTGAGAGCAGGTATGTTATTACTTTTCATTAAAAACAACATAATAGTTCTGATACATGTATATAGACAAGCTGGTGGCGAGCCCCGTGCTTTCCTTCTCCCTCTACTCACCCAACCTCATTCATCACCTCTGGGTCATTTCGTATCGTACTTCGTTCCTCTCAGCGAACGTATGTTTGACCTCCAGCAAAAAGCCGAAACTGAAGGTCGCCAATCAGAAGCTAAAGTTTGGAGTGTGCTGGTCGGCCAAGTCTGGGCTGGTCTTGTGGGTTACTGTAATGCTACAGTGGATCTCAAGGAGGTACGAAAAATTCGCCATGTATAAGCCGAAGAAACTAATGGAGCATGTCAGGCTCTCAGCCCGGCCTTCTCGCAACTCCTTTCCCAATTACTTTACAGCCAGCCAGACCTGCGCCCTCCCATCCTCAAGAGCTTAAAGCTTATGGTCGACTCAAACGTAGCACTGACGACCGCGGCTGACGAGTCTTCTGCGGAGACCCTGTCACCTCAGGAGGCTGCAGATAACGTCGCGTTCCTTCGCAGCCAGACTGAGAGCTGGCTCGCTGTGCTATTCAACGTATTTGGAAGTGTCGGCCGCGACTCTCGCAACATGGTTGGGGATGTAATCAGCTCCTGGGCATCCATTGCTGGCGAAGCGGAAATTAACAAGGCATACATCAAAGTTGTCCAGCTTTTCAAGACCAATTTGATGTCAAATGCATCTGCTCCAGCTGGAGCTAACGAGGGAAGTATGACTGCGACTTCCCAGGATATCTTACTCCTTCTCCTTCCGTACCTGTCATCTACAGATGCGACCTCCTTGTTCCAAATTTGCCTTACACCTGAGGTGCTCAGTGGAAAGGATAACGGTGTTCAGAAGCGTGGATACAAGATTCTTACCAAGCTTTTGGAAAGCGGTAAAGTGAATGTTGATGCTGAGGCGGTTCTTCGGAAGTTGGATGAGCTCCTTGAAGGGCTTACACCTGCCGCGAAGAAGGTACGTTGGCGTGTCGTATTCTTACTTTAGAGTGGTATCTAATAACTCTAAAGGACCGATTCAACTTGCTATCGCTTCTTATCCCACTGCTCCCATCCAACGCTATGCATGTCATCCCGTCACTAATTCCTGAAGCAGTTCTTGGTACAAAGGAGCCTTCTGAGAAAGCCCGAGGTGCTGCATTTGACGCCATCATCGCAATGGGCCGGAAGATGAGCGGTGGAGGTGTTGTAAAGAGGAGTATGATGGATGGAATGGACGAAGATGACGCCGGAGAAGATGGTTCGTGCTTTCCACCATCTCTATCGTGTGATATAGGGAGTACTTACTTGCCGTTTAGCTGCTGCAAATATCGAGGAATTCATGACGATGGTTGCAGGAGGACTTGCCGGCGCCAGTCCCCATATGATTAGTGCAACTGTTACTGCGATCTCTCGACTTGTCTTTGAATTCAAAGGTGAACACCTCGCTGCATTAAAGTCGTTTTATATTGACCATTGGCAGATCAAATATCCGTGAAAATGCACACTGAGATCTTCACCACTCTCCTTGTCTTCCTGTCTTCTGCCAATCGCGAAATTGTCAAGTCTATCTTAGGGTTCATCAAGCTTGCCACCCATACTCTCCCCGCTGATCTCATCAGGCCTTACCTTAAAGACCTCGTCCCTGCGCTGCTGAACTGGTCCCACGATCACAAAAATCACTTCAAGCTAAAAGTTCGCCACATATTTGAACGAATGCTTCGCCGTTTCAGCTGGGAAGAAGTTTACTCGTGTGCTGGTGAAGAAGAGGCATCGAAAGTGCTTATCAACATTAAGAAAAGGAAAGATCGCGCTAAGCGCAAAAAAGTAAGTAGGGCAGAAGAGGGTGAGGACGATGACGATGTAAGTTTTATTCGGATTTGCGGACAAATACGTTGCTGACCGATGGTTCGTAGCAACCTTCTGCCAAGCCTGCTGCTGGAGATGCCTTCGAGGATGTTCTCTATGGTAGTGAGAGCGAATTGGACGATAGCGATGACGATGGACCTACTGCTCAGCCACAAAATGTATCCAAGAGGAAGAATATTGAACATGGAGCTCGTCTGAGAATAGACGATGATGAACCCATGGATCTTCTGCAGGGTGCTTCCTCACGGATAACAAGTATGTTACATACATTGCATTACGTTCTACTCCCTAACATATAGTGCAGATGCTTCATCAAATCGTCGGCGCAAACCTGGACAAGATGCTGCTCATTTCAAAACCGAAGAAGACACCGGGAAAATGATCATTGATTCTGGTTCTGATTCCGACAATGAGGCTGCAGCTCCATCAGTGGAAATAGATGTCGCAGGTAGCGCCTACAAGGAGAGTATGACTTCCGTCGATGGCTTTACACGAGGGCCGAATGGTCGTATAAAATTCAACAAGGATACCAAAAAACGAAGAAGAGAGAATGAGGAAGTCGACGGAGATATAGAGATGGCAGACGTCGAAGCTGCTGCCGGTAAAAAGAAGCCCAAGAGGAAATCAGACGTGAAACTTGGGCAGGAGTTCAAGGCGAAGGTAAGTATTGTTAATCTGTTTAATTTTATATCAAGGACTGATCCAAAACGCAGAAAGCGGGAGGCGATGTCAAAAAGGGTGGAGTGGACCCTTACGCCTATTTGTCTTTGTCGCAAGCTGCAAAGAAAGGAGGTAGAGGTAATAAAATTGGAATTGCAGGAAAACGGTAATCTCAGATATTTGGATAACTCGCTGATATATATTATGTCGTCTCACAATTTTTTGTTACATATTCTGCTATATTTGATTTCGAGCGTTACAGTGACTATCCATACAGAGTTTGATCATGAGGGGCACCAAACAACCCTTCCTTCCAGCTCGACGGCTGCTTCCACTGCTTAACGAGAGAATCTTGACCAATCACCTTTGCAGTGACCGCTGCCAGTAAATTAGCATCAGCTCTGTTATCGCCCTCCAAGACGAACTGCAAAAGCGCTGCAGTAGGAATTGGCCAGTCCTCTGGAAGCGATGAGAGAATGCGGCGAGTCAGACCTCCTCCGGGGATGAAGGGAACCGGGGCATTCTGCTCAACACCATCCTGCGGCTTTTGAAGCACAGGAGAAGTATAAAGCGGGATAGGAAGGGCTAAAAGATCTTTTAATGGTGAGGACTCGAGCGTTGGTGAGTTTTGAGGAACTATATGGTACGTTGGGGTGCTTTGAATGCGCCACTCAGGATCTTTCGTCAATGGGAACTTTGAGACACTTACAGCATCTGAGAATCCGTTCGATTCGAGAGGTCAACGCCCGAGAGGAATAGTACCCCAGCAAAGCCAAATGATTTGATGAAATCCAACAACACTCCGACGAAGTCTTGTTTTCGGGACTGAAGAAGTAAAGTTGGAAGCCTGATGGCGTCTGACAATTATTGTGCTCACTTTGAGTACAGGCGATCTTTGCTGAATAACCAGAACATCCGAGGTGTCTGTACCAAAAACTTTTGATACATAAATTTGAGTACTACATGGATACAGAAACGCTCAAAAGGCGTACGTTCATACGGCGTCGTGACGCCCTCTTCTCCATCCTCTCGCCCTCCTACCACGGGAACAAAATAGCTCGCGTCAAATACTGCAATGCGCTTCAGAGAAAGTGTTGCGATGAGAAGATCTGCCGCCAGTTGGGAAACATTCGCGGTGGACACCACGGGCTATCAAATGTTGCGAATGAGCGTATTTTACTTGAAGTCCATGAGACCACTACAGACAACAACAAGGGTCTTCTTGGATAGATTAATATTTTTGGTTGGATATATGAAAGGCATTCTTTATGAGAAAGAGAGTCGGAATGGAATTGTGAGTTGGTGGTGATCAAAGACGAAGGAGAGGGCAACTGAAGTGACGCGTTCCTGATAATCGGCCCGTGTTCCGGAGGACGATTCGAACTTGGACTTTCAACTGGAACGTATCTCTGCGCCTAGCTCAACATAAACTGCTTCACAAGTGCGCACTTGACCAAAAATAAATTCTTTCTAAGGCTGCTGCTCTATACCTGCGTATCTAACTCCACCTCAAGAATACCTTCTGCGAGCGGCTTTACCCACAACCTGCTTCAATGTCGCGAGTTGTAGCCAGTTTGCAACAGTGTGATCACACAATTTAGAAGGGTTTCGCTACATATCAGAGTCTTTTCTAGGGTCAGAATCTAGGGTTTCCATCTATGATATCCGTGCAAGATGCAGACCTTTGCACTGTTCTATTTTTAGCTCCCAGAGTTTTAGTGGTGGCATGGAACAATCACACGGCTGCTTCGTTCCCATCCTATCCCACTGCACGATGAGCGATCCACATCGTCCTCTTCTGTTCCTTTTAGCAACTTAATACGGGTGCGTTAATGGTAAAAACTTCGTCAAAACTTAGAGTGGCAATCTGGTATGCTCTTCATTTCAGTTTGCTTCACGTGTACGATCGCTGAAGTTAACTGAAGTGGAGGAGGAATCAGTGGCTTATGCCTCGCTTTAGCTCTAGCACGATACTCTCACGTACAAGTTGATCTATATGAAGCAACAGATCGTTTCAAAGAGATCGGTGCTGGCGTTATGATTTGGTCTCGTACTTGGGAGATTTTGAACCTCATGGGGCTGGCAGATGCATTTTCGCGTATTGCTCATGCTCCTCCAAATGGTTCAATAGGTACGTATTTTTTCTTTCATAATACGTTAAATGAACAAAATTTTCATAATTAAATAGGCATTGGTTTCGATTACAGGCGTTCCGATCAACCCAAGGAAGGCTTTCGATTTCAGCTGGTGGAGATGCCATGTGAGTGCATATAAATACAATATACAATGCAGGAAAATACTAATAGTACGACATTGCAGATGGTGTATGTGCAGCTGTATCCGTCTATAAGAAATGCGTATTCATATTTTACAGTGTATTCGCTTCCATAGGGCCGCCTTTCTAGATGTTTTTGTCGACCATCTTCCGCCAGGAGTAGCACATTTCGGGAAACGTGTTGTTTCATACTCTGAGTCAGCTACGGTTGGAGGAGGCCCTATTATCGTACATTTTGCCGACAATACGACAGCTACATGCGATGTTCTTGTTGGTTGTGATGGAATTAAATCCACCGTCCGAGCACAATTATTTCGCACAAAGGCGCAGAAGGAGCAGCTGCCGGAGTTGTTGAGATATATCGACCCAGTGTGGTCAGGCACAATTGCATATAGAGGGCTTATTCCTGTGGGCAATATTCCGAACCACGCTGATGGTTCTCTTCATACGACTATACATTCGCCCATGATGGTATGCCTTTTTCATCCTATTTATCATGTCTATTCATGCACATAATTGACCAATTGGCCGTATAGTACTGTGGCAAAGGGAAGGTAATCGAATAGGTCACTCTGATTCTACTCGTTCATTAACTCTACTTCTTCAGCATGTTGTAAGCTACTCGATTTCGCAGGGAGATATTGTGAACGTGGTGACGTTTGCTTCCCAACCCGAGAAGAACGGGACGCCGTACATTGGAGAATGGGTTACAGATTGTTCTAAACAGGAACTTCTAGAATGCTACTCAAATTGGGAGCCAGAAGTCGAGGAGCTACTTAAGGCATGTATATTTCTTACTACTACCGAATGTCAATACCTCACTGTGATTATAGTGCATCGAGAACCCGACACGATGGGCAATTCACCATTTGCGACCCCTTCCTCTTTATGTATCGAATCGCGTTGTCCTTGTAGGTGATGCGGTAAGTGCAATTGAATCCAGTCATCTGTCTGCAAATTCTAAATTGTCTCTAAGGCTCATGCAATGACCCCACATCAAGGAGCTGGAGCCGGACAGGCCATCGAGGTATGTGACTTTATATAAACCAACGAACTCTGTTTAACTGGGCTGCAATATAGGATGCTTTTATTTTAGCTGAACTACTAGCAAAGGCAAAGTTAGAAAACGTATACGCGGCACTGGATGCCTACGAAAAAGTCCGTTTACCTGTTGCCAATGGGGTGCTTCGTGGATCTTATGAATCTGGGATGATGTACGAGTTTAACAGCAGCTTGGGGGAAAAATATGAGAGTTTGGGTCCAGCGATTCAGAGGCAATGGGACTGGATAAGCAGCACCTCCGTTGAAGATGATGTGGTTCGTGCATTACACTTGTTCAAAACGGCCTCTTCAGGTGCCGTCAAACTGTAGCACACCAAATGGTCACAATAGCCAATTAATAAATGGTACTGATTGCTTGCTAAAAAGTTCCATGTTGTACTATGAGATGATATCTACTTCTTGAGCTTCTCCACTAGCTCCGGGACGACGTCGAAAAGGTCGGCGACCAAACCTACGTCAGCTACCTGGAAGATGGGAGCGTCCGGGTCCTTAATAAAAGTCAGCGTCATTTGGGCGAGAGTAATTGTATAGACGCACCTTGTTCACGGCAACAATAAGTTTTGAATCCTTCATCCCAGCAAGATGCTGGATAGCTCCGGAAATACCGAGTGCCATGTATAGCTCTGGCGCGACGACCTTCCCGGTTTGGCCGACTTGCAGAGAGTTGTCGGCGTAGCCCGCATCGACAGCGGCACGGGATGCACCCACAGCTGCTCCAAGTGCGTCTGCAAGAGGATACAACGTGGATGCGAAAGTTTCAGCATTTTTCAAGGCCCTTCCTCCAGAGACAACTCTGGATGCAACACCCAAGTCTGGTCGGTCAGACTTTGTAATGGTAGTCTTCAGATGCTGCGTAGGAGAGTCGGATACCTCCACTGCGTCTACTGCCTTTACTTCGGCGTTAGAACCTTCTTGCGAGGCAGCAGCAGCGAACGCTGTTCCGCGGACGGTAAAAAACTTGATAGCTACGGAACCCGGTGCACGAACAGTCGCAATCGCGTTTCCAGCATAAATCGGGCGCGTAAATGTTGTGCTTCCAGTTGCGGGGTCGTGCTCGAGGGATGTGACATCGGAGACTGCGGGGACGTCGAGTTTAGCTGCTACACGAGGCAGCAATGATTTGGCTGTGGAGGAAGTAGCCGATACGACGTGCGTGAATGGTGAAGAGTTGGAGAGTAGCTTCTCAAATAGTGGTGAAAGGGTCTCCGGAAGAGGTTCAACATATTGTGGAGATGTAGAGTGAAGGACAGACGTGATTCCTTTGAGCCTGGTGAGTTCTGTGAGTACATGGAATATTATGGAATGTAGGTAGCGCACATTTTAACTTTATCCACAACACTGTGGACGTGGTCTGGTCCTCCAACGACCAGACCACTGACTTGTCCACCAAGCTGCTCGGCAGCTGTCAGAGCGGAAAGAGAGCCAGAGTCAATGACTCCGTGACGGTGCTCAATGAAGACGAGTGCATGGGGAGAAGTTGCAGTTGCATACGTGCGAGAGAACGCCCTGACGCAGAGCACAGACCTGGACCTAATCATCTGGGTAGGAAATGAAAGAGGGTATGAGCAAGTGTAGAAAGCAGCCTGTCCGCTCGTCGTGGTCTAAAGGCTCCTCGACGTCGTCAGTGCTCCCGGCTTCAGGAGATCCGTCTGCGCTTACAATCACCTGACAATCGCGTTCCACAAATAGATGACATTCACACGCTCTGTCGACTCCGCCGACGCGTTAACGAGTATTCTGCTCCTTCTTACACAAACACTCTTTGCATATCTACCGCGTACACTCTCCTTGAAATGGACTCTGCCTTATTCTGTGCCGTGATACTCACCACCAAATCGTAGTCTTCGCGTGGTGATTATTTCCCCCATTCTGGATAAGCTTTCTGTACATCCGCTGGCTTCTGTCCTTGAATGGAACGGATGAGCGTTAGTGAGTGTAATCACATCCACAGTACAATACAAATACCTATCTGCCGCGCTGGACCCACTATCGATAGGTGCCTCGTGCATGATACATGCTGCCTCGAGACGGTAGACCGATCATCGAAGCAGCACAAAGGCGCTAATGTTCGACTTCTTTAAATACGTTGAAAGGTGCTGTAAAAAGACTTCTAGTGGTCTCCCACTTCAAATCCATGGCACAGTGTAGGTACTACAATAAACCGGGTGGCTGCCGCGCCGGTGCGAACTGCAAGTTTGCTCATGCTCAGTCAACCTCATCTAACGCGGGGCCGAGCCGTAATCCACAACAAACTGCCTCCGGACCAGTCCCATCAGGAGTCTGTCGCGACTTTTGGGCAACAGGAAGTTGCAGACGTGCATTCGACTGCCGCTTCCGTCACGTTGAAAGCGCTCAGCGGCGCAAGTCCCAACCTCCCGCCCCAGCAGCTCAAGCTGTGGACTCAATCGCCCCATTCTTGACATCATCAGGCCTCGCGAGGATTACTGGGAGTGGAACCGATGTCTTTTCCAATCCCACGGAAAACCTTTCTCCGAACGAGACTCACAATCATCTTAAGCGATTCCTTTATGACGATTATCGCTTCCGTAAAACTTTTGATATTTACGCTTTCGTTATCCCTCTCAACAGCGCTCACTCTTCGAATGCCTCTTGGGTAAGGAAATTAACCATAATACGTTAACCATCTAATTATTTATTCGCAGACCTCTGAAGATGGCCAAGTACGTTAACCATTCTTTAGCCTTCGTTGTACTTACGTTCTGTCTAGCTTTTGCTCAACACATTGGCCGCCGTAAGCTTCGCGTTTCAACCATTCATGATCCGCCCTCATTGCTCGCAACCTTTTAGGGCAACGGACTACTCCGTCTCAACGACATCTTCTTGTGGCCTGTAGTCAAAACTAATGCAGGATCAAGTATTTCCATCCTTTCATTTCAGCGTGCCTACTTGCCGCTCCTGAGAGTATGTATCAAGACATGTATTCTCTTGAGAGCTCGTGCATTTACAACCACCTCCCAGTTCCTGTCTTCGGACTTTGTTATCAAAAGCACTTTGAGCCATCTGACCAAGTGTGTGAAACATTTCCTTTTTTCCTTCTCAGAGTTAACACCGACTTCAGTGCTTTGTATATGCGTATCCTGGAGAACTTCGAATTATTCAGCACACATTTAGAAGATTGCATGGACGCTATGATGACTGCTCGTTCATTTAAGGACCCCAACCTCCCCGGAGCCAGCTTTAAAGAGCCTTTAGGTAGTCAAATTCTGGCTTCTTTGACCACACTGTTCTTTGAGTGTGTCCAGTTCATCTTTATATTTGTATTTTCCTAATTTTTGTATCTCCAGATCCCTTACGCGCTTCAAGAACGCAACCGCTACGTATCCTCGTCTCATCATCATAGTTCGTCGGCTCCATGAATGGATGCAAATATGGGAGGATGGTATCTCCTCCGACAACCCTGTATTCGACAGTGTCTTCAAAGACAAGGCTGCGGCTCGAGAACACATTGTTACTCACCTCAAAGGCAAAATGGGCCGACTCGTATCTATTGTTGACCGAGAGCAAGCAAAGTTAAATCGTAATCTCAACCAAGTTGATGCATCTATTCCAGCCAACAGAGAATTAGCAGATGAAGGCACTGTTGCTGCCTTGCGCATCACCTATGATGGTCCTGGAGCGTTGCGTAGCCAAGGACCCAGGCACGACAATGACTTTGTTGATATTGAGGATATTCGTATTGCACCTACCCATCAAGAGCTTGTTTCGCGCATTGCTCCATTCCTGCCTGCTAATCTATATAGCGCACCTCATCCTTTACCTCCCGAGAGCATGGAGAGACTACTAGATATCCAAGTCAGACTTCTTAGAGAAGAATTGACGTGAGTCATTTTTCAGCATTACACTGCAGTATATTCATGACAGATCTTTTGGCCAGTGCACCTTTACGGACTTCGATCCAACTCGTCCGAGATGATCTACTAAATCATTCCAAAAAGACGCAGTTAGCTGAGTTGATAGCAAAGCATGGTGGAAAGTATCGCTCCTTTGCAGATGCGCAAGATAGTATCATGTTCAATGTTTATTCCAACGTTAAATTCTTTTCCCTGACTCCTGATCGCCGCGGTCTTTCTGTCACCATCTCCTTCGATGCTCCTCCAGGTCGTGCTCGATCCTCACAGTCGCGCGCACGAGTGGCCTTTTGGGAAGGGATGAGTGGGAAGCGCCTGATGCAAGGTGGTCTCATTGCGCTTGTATGGAAGAAAGGAGCTCATGTCACCGTGCATCTGGGTATTCTAGCAAGTTCGTTGAAAGAGTTGACTGCTTCAGCGAAACAGAATGCCGACAGCGTTTCTGCTCGTATTGTTTTCTTCGACCCCGATGTAGAGCTCCGGATTCTCGACACTATTCGGCATCCTGCAGGAGAGAGACAGCTGGATTCTAGGGTTTTGGTGGAAGCTCCTGTTATGTTTGAAGCAATCCGACCCTTCCTGGAAGCCCTTCGAGTGGAACCAGAATCTCTCCCGTTCAAAGAATACTTGGTCCACCGACCTTATAATTACTTTCGCACTTGCACTATTGCACCTCCCAAGTATGCACGGGTGCCTGGATTTTCGTACCAGCTTGCGTCGCTGTTTCCGCCTGAGGCTGGTGTTGCAGACTTAAAGATGGTGGTATCCGATCCAACTTCAGTAGCTGCTGCACGTCTTGCATTACAGCGCAGCAGACTAGACTTAAGCCAGGCGGATGCTGTTGTCGATGCCCTTTGTAGGGAAGTTGCATTAATTCAAGGGTGCGTATTATGCTGCTACTACTACTACATACGGCTTTTTAACTCCTTCCTTTCTTAGACCTCCTGGCACCGGAAAGGTTTGACATTCTGATGTTTTCATGTGCAATTTTGCTGAAATATATGACATAGTCATATACGGGCGTTGAGATTCTACGAGTGTTACTGCAGCACGCACAACCTATCCTCATGATTGCATTCACCAATCATGCACTCGATCATCTTCTAACTAGCATCCTGGATGCTGGTATAACAGATAAAATAGTTCGATTGGGGTCTCGATCAGCCGATGAAAGAATCTCCAAATTTTCCATTGAGACCTTGGAAATGGTAGCTGGTCAATCCAGATTGGACAGAAGCTTTGGGCATCATCATCGCGAGCTGAAGCTCGTAGAAGAACAGATAAAGAAACTCATGAACAACTTCACACAGACTGCCATCTCTTCGGAGAAAATCATGGAGTATATAGCAATTCAGTCGCCTGAGCATTTTGAACACATCTCTTATCCACCCTCCTGGATCTCGGCAGTGAGGGAGACATGGCAAGATGGTGACGGATGGACCCAAGCAGACCGCCGCGGCAGAAACACCGTTGAGGACAATTCTAGTTACACATACTGGTTACGTGGACGTGACATCGATTTCTTAAAGGCTAGCAGAGCATCACAGGAAGTGAGAAAGGCAAAGTCCCAGCCTGTGGGTGAGAGCAAGAGTCAGACAGTGCCAGCTCAAAATCAATTCGCTGCACTACAAGTCGAGCACAGTCAAGAGAAATCTGTTTCTGATGATGAAAGCGATGCCGACGACGACGATGACAGCGAACTCGATGCTTGGGAACGTATGGGCTCATGGATAGATAATGCTTCAACAGCCTCATTGGAAATGTCGCGACATTCACCGGAAATTCCGAAACTCTCAGTCAAGGTATCTCAAATAGAGGAACACGATACCCCTGCTGAAGATATACACGAGCTTGCCGTTGAACAGGAGTTGCATACCAGCGATTTCGCGGATCTCATGAGGCTCTTTTTGGATCACGGCCATGCCATCGTCCCTCCGCCGCCATCCTCAGATCGTGCCCTGGACATTTTGCTATGCGAAGGAGCCGCTTGGTCGATGTCACTACAAGAACGAGAACGTCTACATGCTTATTGGACGCAGTGGCTCCGAGATGATCTCTACAGAAACCATGTGAAAGACTTTGAAGATCTTCGTAAAAGACATGCAGAAACGCTCAAAACCTACAATGAAGGCAAGGATGAGGTACGTACTCTGTCCTTTCTAAACACCATCTATGGCATCATGAGTTCCTATTTCATAGATCCGACGTCAGCTTTTGAGAAATATCGATATTGTTGGTTGCACCACCACTGGTGAGCATCAGCTTATAACTAACTTACCATACCTGAAAATTTACATCACAACCCAGGTGCGGCGACGTTGACATCTCTTCTCAAGGTACGTCGACAACGCCATGTGTGCCTGCATTACGAGGATGTTCACTCATACTCAATCCTAGGGGCTCGAGCCTCATATTATGCTTGTGGAAGAAGCAGGACAAGTTCTCGAAGCGCATATTCTGGGAAGCCTTGTGCCGTCGGTCGAACATCTAATTCTTATTGGCGATCCACTGCAGCTACGCCCAACTCTAAATAATTACTGTAATCTCTTTCAGCTTCTCGATCATGTAAGTGCGTGCTCTAATCTTCTTTTCTTAGCTCTATCGATGGATAGCCCACGCGGCAGTAAATTGTATAAATTCGACATGTCTCTAATGGAACGGCTATCGTCCTCTGATTTTCCTATGTCCCAAATCGACGTGCAGCGTCGTATGCGTCCGACTATATCGAATCTAATCAGGTAAATGCATACATATGTATACAAGGATACTACTAACCCCTAGTTTATACTTATAGGAAAACACTATACCCTCGCCTTGTGGACCATGATCTAGTGAAATTATATCCTGATGTCCGTGGGTTTTCTTGCAACGTATTTTTCTTCGATCACAAGCATAAAGAAAACGGGGGAGCGAGTGATGATTTAGCAAGCAAATACAACATTTTCGAGGTATGTATATCATCCAACGTGCCTTCCAAATTTCTCAAATAGTTGTTAGGTGGATATGATCAAGGATTTAGTGCTTTACCTTCTGAGGTGAATGAATTTCCTGAATAGACTTTCAAATGTGCTCATAGCGTTTCATACACATTTAGACAGGGCTGCTACTCCCAAGAAGGTGATATTGTGGTTCTATGTGCATACCTAGGTCAACTTGCCAGAGTCCGGGATGCTCTTTCGGATACTGTGGCGGTCGTGATTGATGAGCGCGACATGGAGGCTCTCGCTGAGCGAGAGGAAGAATATGTATTAGATGCTGAAACTCATGTCGAACACGTTAAAGTTTCGAAACGGGTATGTTGCTCGTCACAGATTCTTACTAATTCTTGGAACTCATCGTAAACTAATAGGTCCGCTTACGAACTGTAGATAATTATCAAGGAGAGGAAGCGAAGGTTAGTGGCTGAAGTTCAATTATATGAAGGTTACTCTCGGATTGACCCCCGGTATTAAAAGATTGTCATACTATCACTCGTTCGCAACTCAGGAAGCTTAGAAGACGAACTCAAAGGTCGGGCCGGCGGCATTGGATTCTTGAGAGTAAGCTTAGGTGTTATATTCCATGGCAAATAGCTACTAAATAGAAACCCAGTCAGAAAATCGCACAAATGGTAAATATTCTGTCTGGTAGATGGCGATTTTTTTTTAAATGTTCTTCTATCCAGTGGCACTTTCTCGAGCCAAGGAAGGTTTATTTATTTTGGGCAACTCGACTCAACTGTTATCTAAAAGTCGTATGTGGCGTGGAGTAATTGAACAGCTTCAAGAAAGTGGTAACATTGGAGATGGATTTCCGGTTGCATGTCATCGTCATCCTGAAAGCGCCATGCGTATCTCCAAACCTGGAGAGCTTTCCCAACTTGCACCCGACGGTAAGTAGTATAGTCTTCCCGTTGCTTCCAACTGACAATGAAGATCATTAGGAGGATGCCTCAGGCAGTGTGATTCGCGACTAAACTGCGGGCATGTTTGTCCATATAAAGTATTTAAAGTGTTTTCATCTTGTCTCGTTTGAAAGTCTGACACTCTGTTAACTGTAGTGCCACCCTGACGACCCAAATCATATCACAGTAACGTGCTCCCAGGTCTGCCGAAAACTTTGTGTACGGGGCCACCCTTGTACAAGGGAATGCTCTCAACAGTGCGGCCCCTGTATGTTTTCGTCGCCTGATATTGAGCTTCCATGTGGGCACGCCTGCCCATTAGTTCCTTGGTAGGTTTATAGGCTTATCTTTCACTAATCTGAATTTTCTTGACGCAGTATTCTGTATAGTTTCCTTCTCGATAACCTTGAACAAGTAACATGTAATGTTATGGTCGAGAAGACGCTTCCTAATTGTGAACATATTGTGCCCTTGAAATGCTCTGAAGATCCCGTCAACTATATTTGTACCGCCCGTTGCAATGGAATCATGAGCTGCTGTGGAAGAAACTGTGGTTCCTCCTGTTATGGCTGCCGGACATTACCAGGCAATGCGTCCGTAGAGGGAGAGCGAACACAAAGGAGGAATCATACCCAACATCCATGCGATAAACTTCTCTATTGTGGACATCGATGCCCGAAAGCTTGTTCGCAAGACCACGAATGTGTCACTAAGTGCACGGAGCCCTGTCGGCAAGAATGTATCCATGCCCAGTGTAGACAAAACTGTTCTACTCCATGCTCACCGTGCCAAGAGAAGTGTACATGGTGAGCAATTTGCTTGATTCATAAAAATATGAAAGCACTTAAACTTTTATCAGGAAATGTCAACATTACATCTGCCCTCTACCTTGTGGATCCGTAAGTGAAATCCCTTCCGCATATTTTGTCTTTTCTCTGACACATGATCATAGATTTGTGCTCGTCTTCCTTGTGATGTCCGGTGTGAAAAGACACTCAAATGTGGACACAGATGCCCTTCAGGTCAGTACATTTCCTTCCGATATCATACTCACTCGAAGATAACCGTATCCTTGTTTTTATCTCTTAGTATGCGGAGAGGACTGTGCTATTCAAACATGTCCAGTCTGTAATCCATCGGAAACTGTTGTGGATATGATCATGGGGAGGACATTGAAAGATATAATCCCCTCTAACGACTCACTCGATGAGCTTCTCATCACTTTGCCCAAGTGCAGGCATGTATTCACCGTGGAAACTCTCGACGGAGTCTGTGCGATGACCGACTTCTATACTCAAAACCCATTAACCGGCCGATGGCTTTCTTTGAAAGCGCCTAAACAGGTGTCGCAAGAGAGAAGGCCGCCTCCCACGTGTCCTACCTGCCGTAGTGCAATAACCTCACCACGTTACGGCCGTGTATTCAAATCTGCAGATCTTGACATTTTGGAGAGGAATGTTATATCCCGTATGGCTCAACAACTAAATACTATCCAAACGAGTATGGAAGGCATATACGATGGTTCTTTCGACGACACTCTTTCCACCAGCGTGGGGAAGTTGGAAATTGTGTCTGAGCCTTATCACAAGAAGGTATGGAAAGTATGCCAAAGCGCCCGGAAGGCTGCGGTTGCGGAGACGCGGAATACACCACTCAAGCCCAGCATGATCAGCCCCAAGAATCGGGACCTTTTCTTAATCTCCCAGACCGTTGCAGAATCATGGGAGAGACTGGTACAGCCGTTGGAGCAGTTGTATAAGAAAGCAAATACAGTGGCAAATATGAGATCTTCGCATATTCATGCATGGGAAGCGGCCTTTTCCTTTTTATATGGTGAAGAAATGGACCTCGCTATGCAGGAACCTGCCGTGGCACCTCGACGCCCTCGAGAATACGCAATGCGAATGACGAAATCGAAGGTTGGACAACCGCAACCACGAGCGGATAAACGATTCATGGTAGAAGCCATATGGATCACGATCCAAATTCGTTTTCGTCTTGCGGAATTGGCACAATTGTGGCTTAAGAAGGCAGTGGCGAGAGGAAATGCTTATCCATCACAAGAACGCCAAATGTGGGCTTTTTACGGGACTTTCTTGCTTGAATCGTGCATCTCCGATGCAAAAATAGCCTTTAAGATCGCCTATGACTCGGAAAGCCGCCGACAAATGACGAGATCAAGACTGTTGATGCTTCGAGCCCAGCTCGAGCGCTTCCGACTCAACGTTGAGATAGCTCGCCAGAGCGGAAATCTAGCCACAGACAGAGACAAACTCTTGGACACCGCCAATACGTGTAGAGAGGCTACTCGGAAGGAAATACTTGAGACGGAACAGGAGCATTGTTTGACCCTTCCGAAAGATCGCAATGATTGGTTGCGATCGACGTTCCTTGACCCTGCAAACACCCTCGTCGAAGAATGGGAGAGACTGGCCACCAGTATCCGCACGGATACATTTTATCAACCAGTTTCATTAGACGACATGACGTCTATCGTGAAGGCTTTAAATTTCTGTGAGAAATTACTTATTCCCAGGGCCGGCCAGACTTTCCTGATACATTATGCACCATTTCACAGCGCACACAGGCCATTTCTACAACTGCCCAAATGGCCATACCTACGTTATAGCAAATGTACGCTATTAAATACCACGTTCAACTTGAAACTTGCTCACGATCTCTTGCGAAACATAGTGTGGGGGTGCTGCAGAACGTTCGAACTGCCCAGAATGCGGAGCCACTATCGGAGGGTCAGATCACAACTTGGACGCCCAAAATACACGAGCAATGGAATTCGAAAATATTGCACGCGAGCAAGGCACAGGGCGTAGCCCATGGAGCTGGGGAGTATAAGTAGATCCGTTAGCAAATGCTCACTAGAATAGGGGCTGCCAACTGTACCATATACGAGTTATGCTATCTGTATTTAATTGCCTTCTATTCCAAATAAGAGTACATATGATCCTCACTGAGAGATTCAAGTGAAGTTGCAAGTGCACCTGTACGACCGAGCTTAAACTGCGGTGAACCAGTACACGATACTCTATTACGGGGAACGTGACATCAACGACGCTACTCTATTACTCCTGATAGATTTATTCACTTTATACTCTGCTTAAACTCTCGCGTTTATATGGTCCTAGTCAAACGCACAAAGACTTGGGCAAACACTGAATCTGCTGTGGCGGATGATATTGATCATCCCTCTGAATCTCTACAAGTTCATGCAGTGGACAATGAAACGGAGGAGCTGAAGGATAAGCTTTCAAATCTCCAGAAGGGAAAAAACGTGTGCTCTTTCGATGCTTGTGGTACGGACGTTACCTTTAACACAGTGTTACCATAGCGGTCCTTCTTCAAAACAGGGAGGTTTCTTTTTCCTCTGGGGATGATAGGTGCGCTATTGTAACTTCTTGCTGTGCACTTACTCATCTACTAGCACTTAGTTGGCACTTTGCTAGGGTTCGCATTTGTGGAACCTCAAGATATCCAAGATATACATTCTCATGTCTCTCTTCTGATGGACGAATACGATATCAACCTGCCACAACTTCCAGGGCTTGACTTCTCGCGGGTTGAAGCTGAATGGACAAGACTACGCAGTAACATACCGGAACTGTGGAAATTCAACAACGACGGACGGGAGTTTCAAGTCGGTGAGAGCATGAAGGATAGAGGGCTAACTGCGCAGCATCCGGTTATATTGATTCCTGGGGTTGTTTCTACGGTGCGCGTCTCTTCATTCTACGGTCTTCCAAGATATTGAGCCTCTATTAGGGGTTGGAATCCTGGTCCACAACTCCAGACTATCGCCCATTTTTCCGCCAGAAAATGTGGGGCGGGTTTAACATGCTCTCACAAGTCACATTCAACAAGGAGAAGTGGATTGCTGCAATGATGTTAGACCCTATTACAGGGTTGGATCCTCCTGGCGCGAAGATACGAGCAGCGGAAGGGATCGACGCCGCCAGCGCGTTTGTCCAAGGCTATTGGATATGGTATGCATAAAATTTACATGGTTTATTTTCTCTCCGGTTTATCATCATCTTCTAGGGCAAAAATCGTGGAAAACTTAGCAGTTGTTAACTATGATACCAATAACTTATATCTGGCTCCATATGACTGGAGATTGTCTTATTACAACTTAGAAGAGCGAGACGGCTATTTCTCTAAACTGAAGACAACGATAGAAGGGTTGAGGTATGATTGCCTTCTGTAGAAATTAATTAAATATCTCACTCATAACCCTCACCTGAAATAGACATCGCCAGCGGAAGAAAGTTGTGATTGCTGCTCATTCAATGGGATCCACTGTGAGCCAATCACCATCGTTATGTTTCGTATTCTAAGTGCTTTGTTATAGGTTCTTTTGGTACGCCTAGAAACACTAAACTTTACATACTCTGACTCTAATTCCGCTGATGCAGTACTTGTGAGCAAACATACTCGAAATGATGAAGTAATGAAAATCAATCCCTTTGCTGAAGCTTTAAATGGGTCGAGTCC
The DNA here is from genome assembly GCA_004379715.1 of Crucibulum laeve. Taxonomy (NCBI): domain Eukaryota; kingdom Fungi; phylum Basidiomycota; class Agaricomycetes; order Agaricales; family Nidulariaceae; genus Crucibulum; species Crucibulum laeve. The sequence continues at coordinate 1,256,460 of ML213590.1, forward strand.
CCTTTGCACGGAGGGGGCGGTCCCAATTGGGTGGAGGTTTATTATCACTTGTTATTCATTAACTTTAAGCTCATTTCATTTGTAGGATAACGTGGAAGCATATATATCAATAGCGGGGACACATTTGGTGAGTACATCGGTTTAACCAATATGGTTATATGATCTAATAGTTTTACAGGGCGTCGTGAGTGTACACGTTATCTTACCTATGTATTCGACGCTGACGTCCAAAAAGGCCAAAGCCATGGCTGCTTTCCTATCAGGAGAAATGAAAGATACTGTTCAGATGAATCCGGCTGGAGCATACGGTTCGCGGCTTTTACTTGTTTAGCATTCCTTATTTATGACCTGCTATCTAGTTCTTGAGCGCTTTTTCTCTAGAAATGAACGACAAAAACTGTTTCGTAGCTGGGCTGGCAGTGCTAGCATGTGGATAAAGGTGTGCCAATTTCTTCCTGGTCTAGTTCCATTCTGATAGGATCGTTAGGGTGGTGATACAATATGGGGAAATGCAACACATGCTCCAGATGATGATTACAACGCTACTTATAGTCACGGCGAGCTCATCGCTTTCAGGCACTCGGTTGCTACTTCTCTTGAAAGCAGCGGCGATAATGTACAGAACATGACAGCAGCAGAGGCCGGAACATGGATATTGCAACATACCCCATCGTCTTTTCAGGTCTGTCTCCACGAAATTTAAATGCTCTTAAGCATATTAACGACCATTCTACAGAAAATGATGGCCACGAACTACTCGTGTGGTATCGAACGTGACGAGAAGAAATTAATTCAGAACGACTTCGACCCCACAAAATGGTCGAATCCCCTTGAGACAAGGTACAGGAATCCTTTCACAGTGCTTGCTAATACTGATGACTTGTATAGGTTACCAAATGCCCCATCTATGAAAATCTACTGTGTTTATGGGCACGGGAAAGAAACCGAGGTATGCAATAATATGTATTCACGGATACCTTCAACTGATTTTTTTCCAGCGTTCTTACTGGTTAGTTATAATATTCTTACGAATTTATATTTCTAATATACATATTTAGGTATGCAAGGGGAGCATACGAGCAGGACGACAACTTTGCGGATGGCAGCGATCCAGAATGTGTCGAGCCTTCGGCCGAAGGATGTAGTAGCCCCCGCGCTCCCCTTGACATGCCATTATCGCGCAAGAGTTGGATTGACGCGGAGTATACCAATGATACAATTTCTCCAAAGGTATGCGTTATGATATCTTCGTTTCAACGTCGGATGTGAACCGGTCAATCAGGTCCGAAATGGCGTGAAGATGGGAGAAGGCGACGGGACAGTTAGTCTTCTTAGCTTGGGCGCTATGTGTGTGGAAGGCTGGAAACGACCAAGATGGAATCCCGCTGGGATCAAAATTACGACGGTGGAGGTGAGTCAAAGTTAATGGCCATATCCTTTCTTTAAACTCAACTCCTCGGAAGCTACCTCATCGGCCCATCCCGTCGATCCCGCGTGGTGGGGCCAATACCAGTGATCATGTCGACATTTTGGGATCCACAGGTGTGAATGAGATCATTCTTAAGGTGGCTACGGGGGTTGGGCACGAGATCGAGGATAACTATGTTTCTAATATACAAGAATACTCACGAAAGATACAGTGGGATTGATTCAGCAATATTACATGGTATTACCTAGCGACAGATCAATATTTATACATAAACATTGTCGTAGAACAAGGTGTTTAACCGTTAGCTACAGAAGGGAGCATGCGTTTTAGACTATGGACAGTATGTTTCACGTGCTGAAGATAATAGTCAATTAACTGCTTTACAGGTTTCGGGTCACAGACTGGAAATGCACGAGTAAAGTCATCTGTCTGGAACAAGTCTTCTGTGAGTTGACTGGTGAGAAGTTAATTGTTAGTGACGATAGTTCAGAGAGTGTTTCGGTGACAGCGTACTCGTCGTTTCGGGCCCTTTGCGCCCATTCACACGCGTCTCTTATAAAAGAGCTATTTTCCCGAGCGGCCAAAACCATTACTTTTTGTTCTTGGTCTGAAAGACTCCGATGGAAGAGAAGTGGAGAATGGATAGCGTAGTTGCATTGCGAAGGAAAATATTCATTATATCGAACCATATAATCTGCAATGGAAAGTGGAGAGGTGATCCACAAACTGTGCAAGTCCTAATGTTGATACGGTCAGTGGAAGCAGGTGAACAGAGTGTACGGAACTTACGATAAGGCAGCATTTAGAGATAACTGTCACATACATCTTTCGAAATATGCTGTTTTGTTTTGTTATCGTCCTTAGCATGTTTTCATCATCTTGTGAAAGGAGAATAACGTCTGTTTCCATCTGGCTTGAGTAGTAGTCATGCCATGTAAGCGCCTCTTCAGCACGTTCGAATGCATATGATCGATATGATTCAACAGTTGTAAGGAGGTCCAGTAACTCGGCATAGTGTTTCGTTTCTAAAGTGGGATGCGTGATCTGGTTGATAGCATAGATTAGGAAGTCAAGAGGAGGTACGCGCTCTCTGGAAAGAGCTTCATTTTTCGAAACCCATTTTTTTAAATGATCTACATATGAGTATTGGGAGTCACTTTTTAAATGATAAAGCTCACTTAGAATAGTACTATGCTTTTGATGGGAACCACCTGTACGTATGTACTCGGCATCTGCAAGAAGCTCGTGTAAAGAATTCAAAGACTGCATGCTAGATTCCTCAGTTGAGTCGTTGTTGAAGTTCACGTTTGCTCGGCAAAGCTCTCACAAGCGCGTCTGGTCACGGTCACGTTTACGTCTGTAACGTGCTTGAACCTTATGAGTTACGTTGGTTTATCACATGTCGTGAATGAAATGTTACGGAATTGACGTCAACTCTAGACCCCTCAAAAATATTGGTAAAAAGACTCCCGACCTCTGATGTGCTATGATCGGGCATTAGCATTGGTTCGAAGTTCACTTTACTTCCGTGCCTGTGCTAATCGTTTTACATCCCTACCTAGATGATACGCCGATCGGTGGCACTAAGCAATTAGATCGAGGGAGTTATGTAGTTGGTCAAGATTTTGACCGTTGCTTTCTGTTCAATTAGTGTGTGCAGAATTTTCTCTCCTGATAATATGCCTTTATTAATGTTTTAAATTGATCGTTTTCTATGCAATAAAAGGACGAATCAGTGATGCTTTCGGAAACTTAAGGGTTACACCAACGACTAGCTACATTCCCTGTCTGTTGCACTTGTCCGCGACGGCAGGAGTGTCTATCCAGACAGACTGCACCCTTCGGAATCGAAAGCCACGAAGCTCAACGGACCGGCTTACCTCCCGCCGACTACAAAGGAAGGACTTTAATGTTAAATGCTCCGACCCCAATTTGTGAATTCTTTTTGAAATACTTTGCGAGATTTGATAGCCATAAGAAACTTCTTAATGCATAGTGGTCCAGGATCTTACATGATGAACATAGCTCGTTGATCACTGGCGGACATATATGCCTGTTAATCAGGCGCGGCGCGTTGGTACAGCGATCTCACTGACCGGGATTTAGATTGTGGCTTCTGTGGCAAAGTAGTGTCGTTGCACTTCTCCAGTGCAGTTATCCCCTGCGTGCTATAACCAGCAATGGTGATCGGTCACCGCCTACTATTGTCACCGTACTGAGAATCACGTAATGGGACTGGTTCACATAGGAAGAGTTGCGAAGCTCATCAGCGAGAACCACTCGGCGGGAAATGCTCCTCGTGATAAGGCGTCAGAACCCATTCTAGAAGCGGAATCTACGACAAAGTCTTTCCGCGGCGACAGGTTAGAATAATCATTCATGGACAGTATCGGCGGTTGCACCTCATGCACAACACCTCGAACAGATGTCAAACGAGGAGAAACGAAGAGCCCGCCATGAAGAAGGTCTGGGGGATTGTTTCATAGTTGATCATCGCGAAAAGAAGTGGAAGGGCGGAAGCGCAAGATGAGCTGGACGGAGTATCTTTGCGAAGGGCGGGACCCGCTCTGACATTCAGCAGGGCAATTTGACTTCCTCTGGGGGCGTTCAAGGAATTTCCGAATTCCGATGGTAGCCTGATGGCGATTGGAGCATCTGTTTTTCTCGGATTTCCATGGGGCTCTTCTCAGGTTGCGAACTTCTTCGTTGCAGTAAGCAAATATCGTCGAGAACAAGTACTATTCGACTACCAAAAACTCATCATCTCAGAACTATAAAGTCACCATGTTTCCTGTATCTCCTACTCAGCATCAATCCTCTCCCCTCCATATCCCATGTCTGCCTCGTCACTACCCCCAAAAGTGCGCATTACCAGTTCTCGTTGCTCTCAGTCGCTGATTAATTTACTAGTGTACTCAAGTCCTAGTAATTGGTGGAGGCCCGGCCGGCTCGTATGCGGCCTCTGCTCTCGCTAGGGAAGGTATCGATGTCACCGTTTTTGAGGCCTCCAAATTTCCGCGGTACGCATTACGATACCTTCCATTCCAAGACATATATCTATATAACATGTCAGATATCACGTCGGTGAAAGCCTTATTCCTTCAATACGACACTATCTCCGGTTCATTGGAGCTGAAGAAAAACTGGCCAATTATGGCTTTATTCGTAAGGTTAGACTTTTCTCGCTCTTCTAACGTACCTCGCTAAATTACAGCATGTTAGCCTGGATCTGCGATTAAATTTAACCAGTATAAACGTGAAGGCTGTAAGTAGACGCTTGCTAACTGTTCTGGCCACTTCCTCAATTGATATACACTTGTCTAGACACGGACTTTGTTGCGCTAGGACATGCGAACAACGCTTGGAACGTCGTAAGCATATCTCTTCCTACTTGCCTATTTCTCTAACTCGCGAGTTCCCATAGGTTCGGTCAGAATTTGATCACCTACTGATGAATCACTCTCGTTCTTGTGGCGCCAAAGTGTACGAACAAACGAAAGTCGAATCAATCGATTTTTCATCCACCGACCCAAACCGGCCGATCTCTGTTACATGGACACACGTGCGTCCACCAGCACCACCGTCACCGCCCGCTTCCCCTATCGTATCTCGCTTCCCCTGGCCGCCATTTTCAGCCTCGCAGCCAAATGCAAGTGAATCGATCACTGGCACGACGTCTTTCACACATGTTATTGATGCTACGGGACGCGCTGGAATTCTCTCAAACGAGTACTTGAAAAATAGGCATTACAACGCTTCTCTCAAAAATATTGCTGTTTGGGGATATTGGAGGAACGTCGGGACGTACGGCGAAGGTACGACGAGACAAGGAGCACCGTGGTTCGAAGCTTTAACTAGTCAGCTTTGATCCCTGCCTATACACGAGTTCATCACTGATAAAGTTCCATATTAGACGAGTCAGGCTGGGCATGGTTTATTCCATTGCACAACGGAACCACCTCGATTGGAATTGTCATGAATAAAAAAATATACGACGCTCAAACAAAATCACCTACATCTCCTTCATTCCCGTCATCTGCTGCCCCAAACCCCACCAATTCGACGATGATTGCTCGCTATATTTCAAATCTATCCCTGGCCCCAGGTCTGCTCAAACTGATCACTGAATCAGGTCGAATGGACGAAGGTAGTGTCAAAAGTGCCAGTGACTTCAGTTACTCCGCGCCTTCCTATGCTGGAAACGGATATCGTATCGTCGGGGATGCAGGAGGTGAGCCTACCTACTACTATTAGCGTTAGTGTTGGCCTTATTTCACGAAACAGCGTTCATCGATCCTTTCTTTTCAAGTGGCGTTCACCTTGCTTTGACTTCGGCCCTGTCAGCAGCAGCAACAATTTGCGCCTCTATCCGTAGGCACTGTTCAGAATCCACTGCAGCTGACTGGCATACGAGGCGTGTATCTACGAGTTATACCAGGTATTCGATGTTCTTCGGTACAAATTTTACACAATTCTTACCAGCTCATCAGATTTCAAGTGGTTGTTTTGAGCGCCTATAAACAAATACGGTCTCAAAGTGACGATATACTGTCGGATATTGACGAGGATAACTATGATCGTGCATTCGCATTCCTCCGCCCAGGTTCGCTTTTTTTCACACTAGCCTACTACTCTCTTAATAAGTTTTCCAAAGTCATACAAGGTGCTTCCGACATGGGCGCCCGTCTTTCTGAAACGGAACTCCAGAAATCTCTCGACTTCTGTGTCAACCTCTTCAACCCAACTTCTCTAGAGCAACAGGAGCGACTTTCGCAATGCAGATCTTTCGGAAAGGAACTCCTAGATGTTGCTGGTCCTGTGGTCGATCCTATCATATTTGAAAACACGCTCCACGTCGAACAGAATAGGAGTGGCAGTGATGGATCAAGTGATTCTGACTCCGAGAAGGTCTTCGAAACGAAAATGATTTTGAACAAAATCAACGCTCGCCGAGTCGTCCACTCAGAGTATGCAATTCACAACCTGGAGTCGGAGCCAATAGGCGGATATGTTGTCCGGTTAGAGAGAGGCAAATTAGGCCTGATGCGGACCTCCTATACATCTTAGGGGCTAGGTTTATTATCATTATTCTCTTTCGATTTGCATTAGCATTCTGCTATTTCTCTTTTTCTATTTGCATATTATTTGTGTATGTGTATCGGATCTATTTTCCTCTTGCTTACATTCTTTGGACTATTGCTAGCTACGCTACCGGTTTATTTATTTACCCTGACATATGTATCATTGACACCTTACCTTTGTAGCACCATCGTTTTCCTATATTTACCATCAATAAGTAGATGTAAAATCATGGGACCCATTTGTATGCGATATATATAGAACTACGGACCGAACTCGGGCCCATGTGCCGGTCCTCTGCTATATATCATGATCCTAGTGTAGCTATGGTGTACGAACTCCGACTTCCTGACTCAACAATACCAGATAAATAGACTTGATATTAAGGTACTGAAATCTGTAGAAATCCAAAAGCTCTGTATTCCAGGATGGTCCCAGAGCTTGTGTTAAATACTGGCGCGAAGATTCCAGCCATTGGCATGGGGTGTGTCCTAGTACCCTTGGCTCCGTAGAGCGTCCACGCTAATCACCAAATGATTTCCAACAGATGCTGGATGGGTAGCTATGGTGGAGGTGAACGTGTCTTTGAAATGTGCGAGAAAGCCCTTAAGGTAAACATATTTCACTATCATGATACTTATATCACTTTTGTCATGACTGACTTCGACGGAATCATTGACAGACCGGTTACCGTCATTTTGACACCGTGAGTAGTAGTATTACAACATGAGAAGATTATAAATAGATGTTTGCAATGATAGGCTGCAGGATATGGTTTGTATCTCGCTCTATGGATGTTCCCTTGAAATCATTGAAGGGCCCTCGACTTTTTTTACAGGGAATGAGAAGATGGTCGGCAAAGCAATCCGAGCGTCTGGGGTTTCACGGAGTGAGATTTTTCTAACAACTAAATTAGCGTAAGCTTTAGCATAACCAAAATTTTAATAACGATTTAAAATTTACTAGCAATGCCGACCATCATCGAGTTCGAGAGGCTTTCGAAGACTCTCTCCGAGAGTTAGATTGCGAATATATCGATCTATATCTCCTTCACTGGCCGCAGGGTGTGAATCCAGGTATTGAAATTATCTCATCTGTCATGATGCAGTACTAAACTCTCCTTCCTTGAAAATTTCAAGAAGCGACAGAGCGGACTTTAGCTCCAGATGAACATCCTACTTTCGTGGAAACATATCTAGAAATGGAAAAGCTTCTCGACACAGGTAATCGTAGTACTTTCCCTTTATAGAAGACATCGCATTTACTGCCTGTGATTCTGTAGGCAAAGTAAAGGCAATTGGTGTTTCTAATTTCTCCATCAAGACGTTGAAAGAGTTATTGTCTTCTTGTTCAATTGTTCCTGCAACCAACCAAGTAGAGCTCCATCCGTGCCTTCCACAAGAAGATCTTATGTCTTTCTGTAACAAGAAAGGGATAATCCTAACAGCATATTCCCCTCTTGGTGGGCAGACTATGATTTAGTTGCATGAAAATAATTCTAACACATACTTTAGGACGGTCGAAGACATTCTTTGATCACACTACCGTGAAACAAATTGCTGAGAAATTGAATGCTTCCGCAGCACAAGTGGTGTTGAGCTGGGGAGTTCAGCGAGGCACAGTCGTGATTCCCAAGAGCGAAGACCAAGATCGAATGAAAGCAAACCTAACTGTAAGTCCATTAGCTCAGGCAGCATACATTCGAACTAAAGACATTGGCGTATACAAAGCTTGTGAAGCTATCCAAAGAAGACGTCGAAGCTCTAGACACTATCCACGTTCAACCAGGAATGCACAGGTCACTTTTGACATTCCACAATGCAGCCGGGACTGTGTTTGGTTGGACATACGAGCAGCTTGGATGGGACATGGTACCAAGGGGAGTTGTACGGTCCTGAATTTCTGGCGCCTGCAGCACATTTTTATTTCTAAATAAATTTGCTTCGCTCATGTCAGACAAGATAAATAATGAAGTTCGTCTGAAGTCCGATAGATTCACCATGAATATCGTGCAAGTCATAAAATCATAATACAGTTGTGGGGTCAACTGTCCTCGTAGCTAAACTAAATATAAAAGTCGTTGCGAATAAGTATGCGGAAGTAGTCAGGGCATTTGAGATGAGTCCTCAACCAGTGAAATAGACGGTTTCCAAACGTCAGCCGGATGTCTTTGATAGTTATTCTCAACTGCGTGCAAGCGAGCATATATCTCTGGTGGTTTCACTGGCAACGGGTTGTAACGTAAACCCAGGCCAGCATATTCTCTCAGGGGGGCACTCGTCGTCTGGTTCGTTGCAGTGTTTTTGGGACCGGGGACGGCAGAGAAGGATGAGGAATCGTCAGCGAGTTTGAAGAGATGTGCATAAGTTCTAGACGATCTTCAGAGTACGAAGAAACCAAGGGATCGACAATCTGTGCAGTGGAGGGGTGATGAGCGTGATTTCTCCCCTGAATAACAGATTGGCGTTGGTTGGTTTCTTTAATCCCATAGTGCGCACGCACGATCTGGGGTGTGGATGGCGTCAAGCGAGCTCGGGGGGTAGTCTTCGCCGGATGATCATCACTAGCTAAAGAGTGTGATCGTATGGATGCTGTGCCATCGGTTAAGTGACCAAGTTCTAGGGAAGAACCATTCTCTGTGCTAGGAGGAAAAATACGACCAAGTAGACTGTCAGAGCGAGTGTTTGTAGGCAGTAGGAAAGCCGTCGAATTCAGCGCAGGGGTTACATCAAAAGCATCATTGGAAACAGTTGAGAGAATAGGGGATATGTTTGGACGGTCGTCTCGATTCTGGTGTCGTTGTTGGGATCGCAGGTGGCTACTATAGCTACTCAAGGGCGCTAAACGATCGTCGTCAGTGTTATTAATGTTATGAACGGGATAGTTCGAGTCGTGGCTGTGATGAGCTTTAGTACGCTCCTGATGCACTGGCAGTGGATGACCATAACCATGGCCCCATTCCTGAAACGGATGTCGACTAACTTCGCTATAATGTGATTGGTGTCGGGAATGCGATCCACGTGTGCCTTTGGGGAGCTTATGGGACGTAGTCAAGTCTTGTCGGTTTTCTGCGTCTGATTGTGAGATACGATCGTAAATGGTCCGCCACCAAGAACTCCGCTTTCCCTGGTGCTGGGCGGTCTTTCGATCTTGATCAGTAACAGCCTCGTATGCATCTGTGATCACCCAGACAATCAGAAGTCAGTGAGAAACAACAAAAGTGGTTGCCTACGAGTGTTATATCCACGCTTCTTTAGCTCTCGCTCTATCTGCACCTCGAGGCCTTCGCTCTTCTCTCTTTGCAGATAACCAATTCCATAGCCATAATCATTTCCGACACCTAACCACTGCCGTTCACCCTCAACCTCGTACTCAACTGCTTCATCGACTTCGACTTCGACTGCTGGCAATGTAGCTCTTCCATTCCGGACCTTCTTCGAAGGTGTAACCGAATTCTTCTCTCGATTAAGCTGTAATCCCCTCGGCAGCCCAAATGCCGTTTCATAGTGCGCTGTTCTGAGTACACCCAGATCTGTGGTTGGCTGCCTACCGCACATTTTATCGAACATATACACACATCCGACCCAAATTTCACGGAAAGTTTCACGAAAATCTATCGCATGTCCAAGAGAACGAAGTCGGGGGGTGGGTTGCGGCAGTAGTAATCTGGAATGTGAGGACTGGATAGGCCGGTAAGCTTTGTAAGTAAACGCTCGGATATGAAGAAATGCAAAGAGCCTGAGAGGCGAAGGATAAAAAAGATTATTACGCATGACAAGGAAAGAGATGCAAATGGAGCGTACATCATTTCAAAAGTTTCAAGAAGAGCGCCGATCCCGATATTGATGTCCTCTGCGGTCATGTACTTTGTCTACACCGCGAGAAGGTTAGTTAACTTCACAGTAAGTGGGGCAAAACTCACATCTTTAACAACGCCAAACATACTAAGTACGGAGAGAAAAGTCGCCTGCCAAAACGTTAAGAACACTACGATCTGTCAGATTAGGGCAGTATATATAAACCATCCACTGACCGACAGCTTTAATAGCGAAAAGTTTCAGTAGCGGCTTGTGAAACACCAAATGGCTTGATATGGGAACGTAGAGTTGAATAAGACAGTACATAGCAATGGTGACCGAGAGCGAGATGATGATCGTAATCTGCGAAAGCATATGCATCAGTGTGCATGAATCAGCGAGCGTGGAATTGGCATACGTAGACATGTCCCCATTCCAATCCCCAAGACTCCTCGCAGTATAAACCAGCGTAATCAAGGATCACCGCGGCCAATGTTGTCCTACAGGAAGAATACGTTATAATCCCGAACCTGACTCGGAAGAAACGTACAATGGTCGGATCACGCAATATTGAAGTACGCCCCATTTCATCAGCTGCAAGAAGTACAAGCCATCCTAATAGCAATCTGAGAAGATGAAATCGCAAGCCAATGAAATAATTATACTGCTGGTTTCCATTTCACAAAACCCATAGGAAAGACCCATCTTGAGAGCTTCTCCCCCTTCCTTTCCGTAATGATATCGGCCTCACGCGAGAGTCCGCATTTGAGAAATACCTTCTTTTGTTCCTCGGTATCGGGTGAAATGTACATGAGAAGAAGATAAAAGAAAGCTGTCAAGACAATGGCTTCGTATGCATCGCGGATCAGAAGTAGCGGAGTTGAGTGGTTCTACGGTCGTAGATGTTGGCCAAAATGCGTTTCGTGACGTTCAACAGAAACTCACCCAAAAAAGATATGATGCAAAGCTAATGGTGGCGTAGATCGGGACCATGAAGAGAATTCGTACGATATCTAAGAGAAGTGTCCATGAGACCTGCGGTCGCGTTGATATATTAACAGCTTACAACGCTGCTCTCGCTTCTGAAAATGAACCTTCAGTGAATCTTTATACATCACTCTAATAGATAGAACATACGTTATTGTACCACTGAAGATGACGGTTCACAAGCCAAACTGAGGTAATAGTAGCGATAACGGCGAATGACCCTGATACAACCCAGCCGACCTGGTATAGATTTGAATTCGCAGTAAACAAGCGTGAGTATCAACTACCTACATGGTGGGCTACATTTCAAGCGCGGTGGTGTCATTACGTGTATGAGATAATTGGCTTCTTGCATGTTACTCACTTTGGAAGACGATGTTTCCGTTCTGAAATAATGAAGGTGGACTCTCTGCGATTTCCTTGGGGCAAGTCGTTTCCTCTGAAGGCGACATTTGAACAAGATAGGCGGTGTGAGATAGATAAATAGTATGCAACCAGTGGCAGATAGGTGCGAGTCGTTGAAGTATCCTTCCTATGTTCGTTAAATCGTTCGTAAGGACGTTAATATGTTATCGCGGAGAGTAAAGAAGCGTCACAGCAATGATTTCATCAAAGAGTAAGTGCTGCAATAAATTTAGTGGAATGTCAAAGCCAACCATGGGTTTCAGCCCAGCGACGCCAGTTGGACTGAAGGCCACGCTGCGCACAGACTAAAGACAAGAGCGGGGGTGGCTGTACTAGTTGTCCATGACTATATCGTGGGACTGTGCTGCCCTATTTGACACCGTAATGCTCAACGTGGTGGTTATGTACAAACGTTCTCCTCCCACTCAAATAAACTCCGGTTTTTAGTAGCCTTCTGTATCCTCAACGTCTAACTCTCAAACTACTTTCTCCTGACTTTATCTGATCAGATTAATCCAGAAATTATTTCAAGAATGAACTGGCCAGTAATGTCCAGCTAGTATACAATATTACAAACGCTCGCGCGACAACGTTATTCAGCTTCCCTGTTCGCTCTACTCAAGCCTCTCGTGGCCCAGGTGACTCCGTCTACGAAATAAACGGCTTCATTTTCCCAGCACCGTATGACATGTCGTAATCGAATGAACGAATGCTCCAGGTTTATTTATGGCCTGCCGTTTGCACCTTTGCTGTGTCATGCACAATCCTTAAACCTGGGAAATATACATCGTGTTTGGAGAGTTCACCACCTTCGGCACCTCATCGAATTTTGTCCATATGTAAGCTTTGGATGTATGGAGTTAGCAGGCCGTTAGGACGTTCGGTAACTGGTGCACTGAGCGGTCTTGTCTGCCCGCCTTATTGCGAAATCCTTTACCTCGCCCTCTCAGGACTTGACGAGTATGGTGAGTATCTGTTTCCATTGTATCGAAATTTAACCTTCTGTAGTGCAGGAAATGTCGCCACTCCCGCATCCAACATGCAGCGCCACAATACTTCTTCCATCGATAATATCGGCCCCAGGTGGCCACCATCCATGTGATGTCGCTTCGACTTCTTGTCTTCGGATAGTGCTGAAGATATGTATAATATTTCAGCATGATCATTCTATTTTAATTTTTCTGCAGCCATATAAAATGTCTCTGAAAGTATACAATTAATTAGCGAATAGTTGACGCCCGATCGTCTACTTTTCAAAGATGCGGAGCCTCCTTAGTTTAGCTCTACTCGTACCTGCTTGCCTTCATGGTGTCTTCGGGTACACTGGTGCCATGCCAGGCATGGAAGATGCTATGGATATCCAGCGCGAGCAAATTGAACGAATGCGCGACTTCTTAGGGCCTACTACGGATGCTCACTCTAATCCATCTGGTCAAGAAAAGAGACAGCGTGGCGGTAAAGGATCGACTATTACATTCTCCAATCCTGCTGCGAAGAAATTCTTGGTTGACGGGACTAAAATCCCTGACGGTGCGTTGAAACTGGGTTGCATTGATTTAATTACTGAACGGATTTTATTAGTAAAATTTGATGCTGGCCCTTCCTGGTCCGGTTTGATGCCCATCTCTGGTGCCAAAAACGAAACTCGTAAACTCTTCTTTTGGTATTTATTTCCATTCGGTATTGTCGTGAATGTATCTGAGGGTGATTCTAGGTTCTGGCCTACCAACAATCCAGCTAATACCAAGGACCTCGTTTTCTGGACGAATGGTATGTATCTAATAGTTTATTGCTCATTTAACTGTTTTTCGATAATATTTTACAGGTGGACCAGGATGTTCTTCCTTGGAAGGGTTTTTACAAGAAAATGGACCTATCTGTAAGTTAAGGATATAACATCCCCATTTATCTAAAGAGCTAAATTGCTGTTTAGCTTGGTCTTGGGGACAAGCAGAGCCCACTCCGTAAGTTATATTATATTTTGAGTAAGCATACTGTTTCTGATTTTTTCGTAAAAGTAATCCTTGGTCGTGGACTAACTTGTCGCATGTTCTATGGGTTGAACAGCCGGTCGGAGTATGTGCTTCTTTCATTTAATTGACGGCGCAATTGCTAATTATAGTTGTGCTATAGACCGGCTTCAGTCAAGGCGCTCCAAGCATTGCTAATGATGATGAGCTTGCTGCTCAGCTCATGGGATTCTTTGGGCAATTCCTCGAAGTTTTCAGTGAACTAAAAGGCAACAACTTGTATTTGACTGGTGAAAGTGTGAGTTATCTCCTAACCAAAATCTGAAGCTATTGCTAAATGTGAACGTCTAGTATGCTGGATTCTGTAAGACAATTCCATAATGATTCTTTACTTTGATTGACTTTTTTTTTTGTAAACAGATGTTCCGTACATCGCCAACTGGTTCTACGAACACCCTGGCCTTGCACTGAACCTCAAGGGTATCTGGATCGCCGATCCATCTCTTTCATATGACGTCGTTCAACAAGAAATCCCTGCTCTGCGTTTCGCCCAAGCCAACAAGAACCTCTTCCCTTTCAACAGCTCGTTCTGGGCACAGCTTCAGCAGATTTCCGACTCCTGCGGCTACACCGACTATCTCGATAAATTTGTCACATACCCACCAGCTGGCCAACTCCCTCTTCCGGTAGCGACGAACGGTACGTTCAATGTTATCCCTCAATGCAGGATCCACAGTCCTATACAACGGACAATTGGAGTGTACGTTTCCAAGCACAGCACCACTTTGTGCATGTTTTCAGACTCTTATACAGATTGAACCCTGCTTTCGATGTTTATCGGATATCTGATACTTGGCCTAACCTCTGTGAGTTGCCCTTGTTCATCTTTCTTGCAAAGCGCTGAAGATGTTGTAGGGAGTGTCCTGGGTTTCCCACGGTCCACCCAAGAGTTCATATACTTTAACCGGTGCGTTTATCCCCCATGTTGATATCCAGTTAACACTGACATCTGGATCATATAGTACTGACGTGAGCTTTGGATAACTATACACAGCATGTTAACTTACTGACTAATGCGATAGGTACAAACTGCACTTCATGCACCCCATATAGAGTGGCAATCCTGTGCCGATAATTCAGTCTATATCAACCATACCACTGGTGGAATGGGAAGGGATCAGTCCATTCCATCCACCCTTAGCGTTTTGCCCAATGTGATCGAGAAATCTGTCAGAACCGTGATCGTACATGGGTTGGCAGTGAGTTGGTTGTCTGTATTGAATCATCAAACCCGCCTAATCCGAATCTTATGGCTTAGGACTTCATCCTAGTCGCCGAGGGAACTCGTATTGCAATCCAGTAAATCTTCAACCTGTTTACATTGTGATCTAATCTAATTAGAGACCCTTTGCAGGAACATGACGTGGGGAGGCGCTCAAGGATTCCAGACACCCATCGAGCCGGAGAGCTTCACTGTTAAGAATATGGGCGTGTACGGCAGTCAACACATTGAGCGGGGGTTAACCTGTGCGTATTTCCCTCTTCTCCAAGTTTACGATAGTAATAATTCTCCGTAGATGTCGAATTCTATTTCAGTGGCCATATGACGCCTCGTAAGTCTGATCAACTTCGACGTGTCCTACAGATTTGAACAGTGCATCATCTAGAATTTGTTCCGTGGGCGGCGTTCAACACCATGTCGTATCTGCTTGGACACCAGGACTCTCCGTCGAGTTGAATGCAGGGACACAGGGACAAAGGAATGAACGGAGAATCTGGGTATAGTTTTCATTTTGATGCATACAGCTTTGAAGGAATACATCATCCGTTTTATGTGTAGTGCGCTGCGTAAGAGAGACGATGACGGAGTTACTAAGTTGAACGGAAGAGCACGTTGGCCGAGAGTGATCAGAACAACGATCAGTACGCGATTGAGATCTCTGTCATGACTCGGGCTTGTAGTTTACATTGCTGAGCTGAGCGCCATATTAGCTTGGATTATCAACGTCATTATCCTCCATTATCAGGCTATTTTCCAAGCATTCTCCGGTGCAATCATTTCTGCATCTCTTGTTTTCACCTTTCATCACCGAAGCCTCACCCTGTTCATCCGAACTGCCACAGCACTCTGCTATTCGCATCCTATCACATAAGTACCCAGCGTACAGCTGAGGAATAAGCACTACCACACGCACATTCTACCTGTCGTCTCCTACTCAACCATGGCTACTACACTACCCCCCGCCCTTGCTGGCCAGCTCGATGTCCTCATGATCGACAATTTTGACTCCTTTACCTGGAATCTTTACCAACAGCTGTGCCTCCTTGGTGCAGAGGTCACTGTCATTCGAAACGACGCGATATCCTCAGCACTCCTCCCTCAGCTCAAAATCAAGTCTCTCATCATTTCACCTGGCCCAGGTCACCCACAAACTGACTCCGGGATATCGAAGGATGCCATCGAGTACTTTCAGGGGAAAGTTCCTGTCCTTGGTGTATGTATGGGTCTTGAGTGTTTTGTGGATTTATATGGGGGGAAAATTGCGTGAGTTCTCGTTGTGCACTTTCATAAAGCTTTTCCTCCGCCAGCTTTTGGCTTTGCGCTAAGCGCTTTCGAGAATATGCATCTCTATTTTTGTCTAGAGTTGATATAGGGGCTGATCCTGCCCTCACTGTCGCGCCTTCTATATACCTTTACAAGCACTGACTCATCTGCCATAGATATGCGGGAGAGATAATGCATGGAAAAGTCAGTCGAGTCCGACACGATAATCGTGGCTGCTTCAAGGGCGTCCCACAAGGCATTCTTTCGACGCGTTATCATTCATTGAGCGCCGAACACACCACACTACCTCCCGATATTGCTATCACTTCAACTACGGAAGACTCTGGTGTCATCATGGGTGTACGCCATAGGAAATACACCCTCGAGGCTGTGCAGTATCATCCAGAAAGTATTCTTAGTGAGGGCGGTGACGATCTCATCCGCAACTTCCTCGCACTTCGTGGTGGTTTCTGGGAAGAGAACCCGGAATCAAGAGTTTTGGACAGCACCCTCCCTCCATTCCCTATAGAATCGCTTCCCAAAGAAGTTACATCCAAGCCTGGTACCACTGCTAAGATACCCTCCATTCTCGACAAAATTCACGCCCAACGCTTGGAAGACGTGAACAAGGCTCAATCTACACCGGGAAGTACACTAGTTGACCTAGAGACCCTCCTTTCCCTCAACGTTGCACCTCCCCTTATATCCTTCGTACCTCGTATTAAACAAACCGCCCTTGGTCGTCCCGCACTCTTCGCTGAGATAAAACGCGCATCTCCTTCCAAAGGACCTATATCTGTCACTACATCCCCTGCTGCCCAGGCACTTACTTATGCCCTCGCCGGGGCACATACTATCTCTGTTCTTACCGAGCCCAAGTGGTTCCTCGGCTCATTGCACGATATGCTTCATGCCCGTATGGCTGTAGCTCACCTCCCCAATCGACCTGCAATTCTCCGTAAGGACTTCATCCTCAGTCGATACCAGGTGCTGGAGTCGCGTATCTGGGGTGCAGACACGATCTTACTCATCGTAAGCATGCTTCCAGAGGCTCTCCTCAAAGACCTATACACCTATAGTGTGGAGTTAGGAATGGAGCCTCTAGTAGAAGTGAACAACGCGAAGGAGATGGAGATTGCATTAAATCTCGGCGCGAAGGTGGTTGGAGTGAACAACCGTAACTTGCACGACTTTAATGTGGATATGGGGACTACCAGCCGGCTGACCACCATGGTCAAAGGCAGTGATGTTATATTGGCTGCTCTAAGCGGAATCGCTTCTCGCGATGATGTCCAACGATACGCAAACGAAGGTGTCGGAGCTGTATTGATCGGAGAGAGCCTCATGCGTGCCACGGATACTGCAGGGTTTATTAGAGAGCTGCTCGCCGTTCCCGAGCCTTCTTCCAGCGAGCCGAAATGGAAGCAAAGTCCGCCTTTGGTCAAGATCTGTGGTATTCGGTCCAGAGAAGAGGCCCTTTCCGTTGCAGAGGCCGGAGCGGATATGCTGGGGCTTATGTTTGTATCGAAGTCGAAGCGATTCATCGACATCGAGACAGCAAAAGAGGTGTCTCGTGTTATCCGTGATTTGCGTTTCTCTTCCGCAACGGAAGCGCAAAACCCATCAAGTGAAGATAATGACAATACTCCTTGGTTCACTACTCAAGCGAATCGTTTATCATCTTTGACTTCTCGTCCGCTCCTCGTCGGTGTCTTCCAAGATGCGTCTCTGGAGGAGGTTCTTCACACTATTTCATATGTTCAATTGGATCTTGTCCAATTCCATGGCTCTGAGCCAATTGACTGGGCACACCAAGTCCCTGTCCCTGTCATTCGTGTCTTCCATGTTGGGAAAGAGACCGGCTCTGGATTAACTGGCATCACGCGCGGCGGAGCCCACCAGTTCGTGCTTCTCGACAGCCTGAGAGATGACGGGAGTGGAGTCAGCGGAGGGAGTGGAAAGGTGGTTGACTGGGACCTGGCTGGAAGGGTTGTGAACGCCGGAGAGATTGTACGCAGCAAGAGTGCATACAAGACACCCGAATTGATACCTAAAGCGCTAGTTGATAGCCAGGAGGCCGAGAGGGAAGCATCAGCTGCTATAGTTGTCAATGCAACGGCGGAACATCCTAACGGTACTTCTACAGCTGGTTTTTCCTCTTCAACTTATCCCCTGCCGATTATTCTCGCCGGTGGTCTGACACCTGAGAATGTTACACAAGCAATTGAAAAAGTTCATCCATGGGCCGTAGATGTTAGTGGAGGTGTGGAAGCGGCGGATGGCCAATCCAAAGACTTGGAGAAGGTCAAAGCATTTATCATCGGTGCAAAAGGCTTGCAGTCCCCATCAGAGGCCACGAGCGAGGAGTCAGAATCAGATGAATAGATTCTGCTATTCAATGCCGAAGAAAATCAACTAAACCAAAATATGTATACCTTTGTGGATTATATAGGATTATCTAATTGTGATATAACGGAGAAATATCCTTGATTCAAACTTCTCAATGCGAGAAATATGCTTAGTGTGTTCTATGGTAAAGAATATAATATATTTACATGGATACACCAATATCTTATGTACATCCGATCCGATCCTTCCGTAAAGTCCATGAGAAAGTAAATACCCCTACACCAACGAGTTATTTATCTCCTGCCAGCTCCAAGGTGAGTGCCTGCAAGTTCGCGCTCGAGTTCTTCGCTAGGATCATCCATTATGGGACTGGGGGGACGTTGTCCACCCTGCGAGGTGAAGCTCGAAGTAGCTCCATGGTGCGGGCCGTATTCCTGAACTGGAGAGCTAAGAATCTCATCACGAGAAGGAATGGGCAAGCTAAATATCAACGTGTTAGAAAGATGTTCGCGTCAGAATACGGCGATAATCACCTGTCCTGGCGGCGTATTTGCCCGGCAGCTCTTGCTTGGGCGCGAACTTCAGCACGGAAAGAGTTGACTTCGTCAACAATCAATTTCTTCATGCCTTCAATACTATCTTCTTCTTCGAATCCAAAATCAAAGATCTATGTGTGTTATATGATAAGGCGAGAGTTACCACATCGTGAAGAAACGTATTTACCGATTCACAAATAGGCTCATCAGCAGGATCATGCCACACTTGCAGATAGGGATGATTCAACGCTTGCTCACAACTGATGCGTTTCGCGGGATCGAAGCAAAGCATCTGCGACAATAGATCGATGGCAAGTGGATTGGCATGAGGGAAGAGAGTGGAAAAGGGGACTCGGGGTTTGATGGGGAGAGACCGAATGTAATCTTGGGCCTATAGCGCGGTAAGATACTATTTGACGAAGTGTTAATTGGCTGTGCTTACACGAGGAGACCCAACGCGGCGAAGAGTATCTTCCGAAGGAGTACCTAGGTAATGAAGGATTTGGTTAAGTTGGTCGACATAACTGAAATCATACAATCAGCAAATTATTATCACGACGAGGAAGATATTCATACTCTCTGCCTTTATAAATAGGTTTGCCGCCAAGAAGCTCAGCAAGAATGCACCCAACGGACCAAACGTCAATAGCGGTGGTCTGAAGGTGTGATAAGTATAAAAATAACACAAGATAAAGAAGGGTGTTTACATAATTTGCAAAGCTCAACATGATCTCTGGGGCACGGTACCATCGGGTGGCAACATACTCCGTCATGAAGCCTTGGTTGCCGGCCGCCCGGGATGTACCACCACCTGGAGTGTAACCTCGCGCCAAACCAAAATCACAAATCTTGAGTTCACAGTCAGCGTTGACTAAAAGGTTTCCGGGCTTCAAGTCGCGATGAAGGACATTTGCCGAGTGGATATATTTGAGACCACAAAGAGTTTGGTAGAGGAATGACTGGAAATGAGCATCTGTTAAAGGTTGACCAGAGCGAATCTACATACAAATGCATTAGCTGAGCATGATGACATCAAGAGAGCGAGAATTTACAATTGCATGGAGGTCAGCCTCCATGAGTTCCTCCTATAAGCCACACCACCGATTATTAACAAGCTGTATAACAGCAGATAGATATATCGACGTACATATAAATATACTTCATCAAAATTACCATTTGGCTGGAAAACGATGTCCATGTCGTACAAGCAAGTGATCTGCAACGCGATCAGATCAATAGAAATTGCCAAAAGCTTTTACTCACATTCTTATGCCCTCTAAAATGGTGCAGAAGCCTGAATCATGAAATCGATGAGCTACAGATTACGCGTAGATGGGATAGGCGCTGACCTAATTTCTCTCAAGCATCGTTTAGTGAGGATACGCTGTAATCTCATTCAGTAGTAATTCAAATATTTTATCGCTGTATGGCGTGCCTTTGTATTGATATTGGTAATTTTCTTGATAGCACATCCTTCGCCCGATCGACGATGGCGGGCGGCAACGACGCACCCATACGCGCCCTGTCCAAGCTCCTTCACGAATTGGTATTCAGCATCGACAACGAACGTAGAGTTAAGAGCGGTGAAGCTGTGACGCTGCATATCGGTATAGAGGATGGGGATATGAAGACGCGTCTGTTGCAGTCAGGATCCTTGCGAAACTGTAGTTGGGTATAGGAAGCAGGTTGCGCGATACAATCAAGCTCAAGTATAGCAATCAAATCTATAACCAAATATGGCCAAATATTCTGTACCATCCTCAAATTTCCTTGTTTGGAGGCTTCATTTTGCTTCCGAATTTATGCTTGGCGCCAATCTGACGCGAACACCAGAAATTGTGACGCCGAAGATGTAGCACAGCAAAGTTTATGGTCTGCGCAATCTTACAGGGCCATCTTGGACACTCAGTCCTCCAAAGAAATTATCAAGCACATCAGCCACGGTGCTATGTGTTACCCTAGTATAGCGGCCCTGATCCAATTTCAAGGAGTTACAGTCGAACCCCTCTTAACCCATACCCCTCGGTGGACAGCCCAGGCTATGGGGTATGGGAGGTTATGGCTTATGAGGGGTCAATTTTGGTGCAAAATGACAATTTGGGAGCTGAGCAAAGCTATGGCTTATAGGAGGTTATGACCTATGAGAGGTATGGGTTAAGAGGGGTTCGACTGTACAAGGATTTCAACGTACATGGCCACTAGATGCCGCCCTACCGTAAGCGAGACACGACCTGTAGCGTATCATCGATCATTCTTATCCGATCTGTATCCGTATGGCATAATCATCGAACACATAGAATAATAAATGCAAAGCCAGAATATTTACGACGCGAGGCTATATACTGAACCTTTATAATACTTTAACTTGATGGTCAATACATAGTGGAAAAGCTATGAATTTGCACTCTTGTTGAGCCCTGAGAAGGGTCAGTGCCCACAGCTTGCCCACAACGCCCGACTGCGGACCGCTTAGCCTAAATGCAGTGCCATCATCCGGCATATATCTAGTAGCAACTTATCAAGGACACTGTCCCATTATTCCATTTTTCGCGTTAATTCGCCTCAGCATAGTCAAGCCCGGAATCCGAACTGATTTTTGGCTATAATGGCAGCAAAATTCCTTTGTTGTCTTCCGCTTCGTTTCGGCGTACTTCTCATTTCTTTCCTTCAATTCTTAGCCTCAGGCGCGACAGCCGGACTTGTGTGGTGGTTACTATGGTATACGAATGAACACAGTGGTAAATAAATCTTTTCAGCATCGAGATAGTGTCATGCTAATACCATTCATTTAGTTTAGTGTCAGAAATCACGCAGAGTATGAAGATAAGTATTATCATTACCGGTTCGGTATCGACGCTCGGCGCCCTCATTGGTTTATTTGGGTTAGTTGTCTTCTCGCCAAGTAATTATTAATCAGTGTAGTTTTCTAATTTTTTAATGATAGCTTTCTGGGTGCCATTCTCAGAAAGAGTGGCTTGGTCCTAACCTTTTTATTTGTCCTATACCTCGTCCTTGGATTGCAGATTGCAGGTACCATATATTTCCTCATCACGTTCTACAAAACTCGAGGACAGTCCCTCGAAGAATGTGTCAATGTCTCAATAAGTCGGAGCGGAATATCCGTTTGCAACGCTCTTGAGGAATATAAGAAAATCTCACAGGGCGGAATGATTGTGTCTCTTATAGTCCCCATCTTGGTGCAAATACGTATGTGTTCATCTACTTTTTACTAGTCATTAACTTGTTAAATTTTGCTCCCTACAACAGACGCGATATATATTGTATCACAGTATTCAAAGCGCCTAGTCAAACAGAAGGTAGATAGAGAACGCTCATCCATGACGTTCGTTACTTCTTCCAATCCGATAGTATATCAGCCAGTAAAGCCCACGGACGACTCTTTCCCGGCGCTGACCCAACCAAATACAAAATATCCATATGCAGATGCTTCAAATTCCTTTGGTCGCAGTTCCGTATGAGTAGCTTCTGGCGTAGTGAACGGATTGTAGGATGTAGTGGTGTTTACGGCATTGGATAGTGTTGTGAGTCATTTAAAGTACTATTTACTACTACTTCATCAGACGGACCGTAACTACTGGTTGAATCTGTTAATAATAGTATTATATATGTAGGAAATTTAATATTAGAGAATATTACTAGTCGTAAATTCTAGAAATGCATTTAATTGTTAAACATATGCGAAGGAAACGTTTGGCTTCGGTGAGCTCGTGAGGCAAACGGATGGTATACACGCTTGAATGTACTCTACCTATATACGAAATATCTACATACTTAGATAAATATCAAATGATTAAGCAGCCACAAAAATGTAAATCTGATTGCAGGCGGATTCAGGATTACGCTCGCTCGTAATATTAGTGTTCATATTCCAACATTACTTTGAAGGGCCAAAGGTTAGTCGAAGGTGACACAATTTAATTCTAGGCAGCATGCCGTGAAGTATGTCTATTTGTCACTATTATGCAAATGCTTTTGAATGAAGCGGTGCTTTGCCAAACATAGCGTCTTAACCGTGACGACCACTCTGCTGCCAAATAATTCGCTAAATCCGCCAATAAGCTCGGAATCACCTCCGCCTGGCTGACCGCGTGCTCTGCAATGAGCGACGACTTTCTACGTCTAGTTTCGCAGGCGAATCCGGCTACACGACAGTATCAACCAGCAAACAATGGCTACCCTCCTTCCGCATCAGGTCAATATAACAGTAACCAGTCTCCGCAGCTCATGGATCCCTTCTTCGACGACGAGGACGATAATATGCCAGATTCTGCGTTCGGTAGACCCGCTGCTATGCAGTCCCAAGAAAGCGGACTGCCATTAGCACGCTCTGCTGCCCCTCCTGCCGGCTTCGGTCAATCCAAGTCCAGCTTGGGGGACGGTATACCCCAAGGATGGAACTTCGACGACGACGACGTTCGGCCAACTAATCAACCACCCTTTGCTGGCTCTGCTTCATTTCCTGGATCAAAGCAACACACAATGAAGGCATCAACATCGAGGAAACGTAAATGGAAGTGGCCATGGGCAAAGGAGAAGGAGCTGAAAGGAGAGAGGATCATTGCGCTTAACAACAGTGTAGCAAACGATGAATATGGTTCGAATTTCGTTTCTACGAGCAAATACAACCTTGCAACCTTCGTCCCAAAATTTCTGCTTGGTACGTCTATCCTCTTGTGCGTTGGCCGGGAAATTTATTCGACTGATACTCCGGATTCCAGAGCAATTCTCAAAATATGCCAATCTTTTCTTCCTGTTCACGGCCTGTATTCAACAAATACCTGGAGTATCGCCTACTAATAAGTATACTACTATTGCCCCGCTGGCCGTAGTCCTTCTGGCATCGGCGTTCAAAGAGATGCAAGAGGATCTGGTGAGTTATTGATCGTAATACTTCTGTGGGTTCCCACTTATTGTAAACAGAAACGACACCAATCGGACTCCGAACTTAATGCACGCAAAGCGAAAGTGCTCACACCAGAGGCTACCTTCATAGACAAGAAGTGGAAGGATATTAGAGTGGGAGACGTGGTTCGCTTGGAGAGTGATGACTTCATTCCAGCGGATATGATTCTCATCAGTTCCAGCGAACCAGAAGGCTTGTGCTATATAGAGACGTCAAACCTTGATGGGTATGTTATCAACCTGTCTGCAACAGCACGAATATTTACGAGTTCCAGTGAAACCAACCTCAAAATAAAGCAAGCATCACCTCAGACCGCTCCCCTAACAGCACCCGCGCGGGTCATGACACTGCATGGATCCTTACGTTCCGAACAACCTAACAACTCACTCTATACCTTCGAAGGAACGATGGACCTGATTTCGGATGGAGGTGTGCCCAAGCAAGTACCATTAGGCCCCGACCAGTTGCTTCTACGTGGTGCTCAATTGCGAAATACACCTTGGGTGTATGGGCTTACAGTATTTACTGGCCATGAAACAAAACTGATGCGGAACGCGACGTAAGTGGCAGTCGTAGTCAATTTCAACGTGCCAATGACTAATCTTATTTACAGTGCTGCACCTATTAAGCGAACAGCTGTTGAGCGACAAGTCAATGTCCAGATTGTGTTCCTCTTCATCCTTCTACTCGCCCTCTCTCTTGGTTCTACCATTGGTAGCAGCATCCGGACATGGTTCTTCTCCAGTCAGCAGTGGTACCTCGTAGAAACGGCTTCTCTGACCGGGCGAGGTGAGTAATAAGACTAACTGTGCCTAGTTTATGAACTGAACATCGTGATCTATCCTATCAGCAAAGGGATTTATCGAAGGTGCGTTGTACTTCATGTATCACCTATAATGCCTACTCATGTGTTTGCAGATATCCTCACATTTATTATTCTCTACAACAATCTCATCCCCATCTCGCTGATTGTCACTATGGAGGTTGTAAAGTTCCAACAAGCCCAGCTCATTAACTCTGACCTCGATATGTATTATGCAAAAACGGACACCCCTGCTCTGTGTCGAACATCTTCTCTAGTCGAAGAATTGGGCCAAATCGAATATGTCTTTAGCGACAAAACTGGCACGCTCACCTGCAATGAGATGGAATTCCGATGCTGTAGTATTGCAGGTGTCGCCTATGCAGATGTCGTTGAAGACGGTAAACGGGAAGGTGAGGATGGCAAGGAGGGTTGGAGAACCTTTGCCGAGATGGCAGCGCTATTAAACACGAGTAGCAATCCTTTCTTGGACGCCGGGTCGACATCTAACGCAGCAGCAGCTGCTGAACAAGAAAAAGAGACCATCCAAGAGTTCCTGACGCTTCTGGCAGTTTGTCATACTGTTATTCCTGAAGTGAGGGATGGAAAGACGGTTTATCAAGCCAGTAGTCCGGATGAGGCAGCGCTAGTTGCAGGAGCGGAGCTCCTGGGCTATCAATTCCATGTACGTCTTCCTGGTAACAAAGTTCTAAAGGTCATATTGATGTACATTTCTATAGATGCGCAAGCCGAAGTCCGTATTCGTCAACATCCAAGGGCAGTCACAAGAATTCGAAATTCTCAATGTTTGCGAATTCAATTCGACGAGGAAAAGGATGTCTACGGTTGTTCGAGGTCCTGACGGTAAAATTAAGATCTACACCAAGGGGGCTGATACCGTCATACTGGAGCGGCTGAGCAAAAATCAACCTTTCACCGAGAAGACTTTTGCCCATCTTGAAGTATGCATCTTCAAAGCAGATCTCCTATTAACCTATTCTTATGCTGTATTGTAGGATTATGCTACCGAAGGACTCCGAACTCTCTGCGTGGCATATCGTGATATCTCTGAACAAGAATATCGACAATGGGCGGCTATTTACGACCAAGCAGCTGCCACGATCAATGGACGTGGTGATGCTCTGGATGCCGCGGCTGAACTCATTGAGAAGGATCTACATCTTCTTGGTGCCACTGCGATCGAGGACAAGCTTCAGGATGGTGTCCCGGATACTATTCATACGTTGCAAATGGCTGGCATTAAGGTAAGTTTCGAATTGACGCAGATATATGGTTGTATTTATACCAACTCTCTCGTAGGTTTGGGTTCTGACGGGAGATCGACAAGAGACTGCCATCAACATTGGTATGTCATGTCGTTTGATATCAGAGTCAATGAACCTAGTAAATTTCTTTATTTCTTACAATGGCTTTGGTACTCATCTCTATATGTGCAGGTCATTGTAAATGAGGAAACTGCACACGAGACCCAGGACTTCTTGACGAAGCGTCTATCTGCAATCAAGAACCAACGTAGCTCCGGTGAACTTGAGGATCTGGCGTTGATCATTGGTATGTGATAGTTCTCGCAAAGAATCTGCCCTTTTTAACACCTTCTGTAGATGGAAAGAGCCTTGGCTTCGCACTAGAGAAGGAAATTTCGAAGATATTCCTCGAACTCGCGATCATGTGTAAAGCCGTCATTTGTTGTAAGGATCTTCCCTCCATCGCTTAGTCACACTCTAACCTCGCATCATCTCTAGGCCGTGTATCACCGTTGCAGAAAGCGCTGGTAGTGAAGCTTGTCAAAAAGAACCAGAAAGCTATCCTCCTTGCAATCGGTGACGGTGCCAACGATGTCAGCATGATTCAAGCCGCACACGTTGGCATTGGTATCTCCGGTGTCGAGGTGAAGTTATTGCCTATTTTGTCATCCTATAGGTGTTGATGGTAGTTACGCCTAAAGGGTCTACAAGCAGCACGTTCCGCTGACGTTGCTATCTCTCAATTCCGGTTCTTGAAGAAACTGCTACTCGTCCACGGAGCCTGGAGTTACCGACGCTTATCAAAATTGATCCTTTGTGAGCAGCTTAGAAAACATCTACCTATTGCATAACTACAACAGTTATTTTTAGACTCATTCTACAAAAATATTGTGCTGTATATGACACAATTTTGGGTGAGTATTCGGTGCTGTTATTTTTTTTAGAGGGAGGGCAAGACTAATTTCCGTGATAGTATTCGTTCTTCAACAACTTCTCCGGCCAGATCGCATACGAGTCGTGGACGCTATCTTTGTACAACGTCGTGTTCACCGTGTTGCCTCCCCTAGTGATCGGCATATTCGATCAATTCGTGTCGGCTCGGATACTTGATCGGTATCCTCAACTATACACTTTGGGTCAGAAGAACGAATTCTTCACAAAGACAGCTTTCTGGCTTTGGGTTGCGAATGCGCTTTATCATAGTCTTGTGAGTATTGTTCTTAGTATCTCGGTGGTTATTTCATTACTGACAACAATGATAATGCATGTAGCTGTTGTATGGTTTCTCCATCATTCTCTTCTGGGGTGATCTCAAGCTGTCCGATGGACTGGACTCAGGCCATTGGTTCTGGGGTACAACTCTATACCTGGCCGTCCTTCTCACTGTGCTCGGAAAGGCTGCTTTGATTTCCGACCTGTGGACCAAGTACACGGTTGCAGCGATCCCGGGTTCTTTTATTTTTACGATGCTTTTCCTTCCCCTTTACGCTGTTATCGCGCCGGCGATTGGCTTCTCGACCGAGTACGCGGGTATCGTACCTCGACTGTGGACGAATAGCGTGTTCTATTTTGTTCTCATTTTTATTCCTATATTCTGTCTTGCACGCGACTTTGCATGGAAATAGTGAGTGCATAAAGTATGTTTGTTGTATTTATGCTGACATTTCTGGCGTAGTTACCGAAGAACCTATATGCCTTCATCTTATCACATCGCGCAGGAGCTACAGAAATATAATATACCCGACTACCGACCTAGACAAGAACAGTGGGTGGCTCGTTCTTCTGCTCTCTCTCATACTCACTTGTTATTGCAGGTTCCAAAAGGCGATCAAGAAGGTGCGTGCAGTACAACGCATGCGGCGGAACCGAGGATTTGCGTTCAGTCAAACAGAGAACACTGGGAAGCAAGATCAGGCGAAACTCATCCGGGCGTACGACACGTCCAAGTCGAATGCTCGGCCCACTGGTTACTAGACTCGGAGACACTTTACTTTATATGTGAACTAGATCGGGACAATGTATTTTATTATTGCATCCGGAGTATAATTACTGTTTATTGCGAATGATGGATGTGATGGCTGAGTACGTCTGGGTACGGATTGCGGAGCTCAGTTATCGTGACTTTTGAAGGTGATTGACGGCCGGTGAGAGAAATGGACAGCGATTAGTATTTGAGGTGCTGGTACGTCATATACGTGGCGATGCCCTTCACCTCGTTCAGGTGGTTCAGCGTTGAAAATGCGGTGGCCTGACAGCGGTTGTGTGCTGTAACAAGATGCCGGTAGTCTATTTTTGACGTGGACACGCGTCTGATACTTGCTGTGATTGCAAGGTTGTTACATGGAGGTACAACAGTAGGATCGGGAAACAAGGTATATGGTGGTCGCCAAGATAGGACGGGTAGCAGACAGCGTCACAGTGGTTGACCAGAGGTTGCCATCGAGAATGGTGATGGGTGATGCAGTGAGTGTGAGGGCTAGGTCGGTCTTCCTGCATCCAGAGACTTCTGGGATGTGCTCGGGCGCGCTGGAGGAGCCATGGGGAGAGGAGACCGAAGGCGCACAGAACAAAAGACTCGGGGCGGGACCAGGAGGAGGGGGAGTGAGCAGACAATGACCGGGGGATGCCGAACGCACTTAGCAACAGATCATTAATGCAGGATCAGTGATTTTGCTTCACACCCCCTGATACGAAAGTAACGCAAAGTATACCAAAAGTAAAGCACTTATATTACATCCCTGCCCTCTCTCTTCCTCTCCCGCCTACGCCAGCCCCGAGACTGCGTCTCCTTTCTCTCTTTTATTCCATACTTTTTCTTCTAATTTCTCTAGACTTTCAAGCCACTCTTTTCTTTTCTGGTTGTGTCCCGCGTCAGGAACGCTATCCATCCCCCACACTCTCTCAATGTCTCTCAAAGCCGAACTCGAAACTTGGGCTGCTGCCCTCAAGGCGTACGATGAGGAGGATTTCGAGAAGTCTCTGGATCTCTTCTCAGTGCGTTTGCCATGCTATTCTTCCCTGCGATCCCTTCCTGACCAACCCCACTTTAGCGCATTGCCGACTCTTCAAAGATCCTCACCAATATGGGCCTCATTTACGCGACCCTAGGGGAACATGAAGCCGCCGTGGAGCGCTTCCTCGAGGCCACCAGCCTTGACCAGTATCTTGCCGTTGCGTAAGTCCCATATCCTTTTCACGGCTTGCCCGGCCATCGTGTCTGTTTGGCGACCATAACCAAGCCTTTCGTGATGCCTGCTGCGCATACTTGTTGCACTATACTCATGTCGCTGTTCGTCCAGATACTTCCAATGCGGTGTATCAAACTTCCTCCTTGCTCGATACGAGCTGGCTTACAAGGATTTCGAGGAGGCTCTCCTCTACCTGCGCGGTAACCAAGCCATGTACGTATAATTGCGCAGTACATCTTATTGTTATTGATCTTTTGTAGAAACTACGAGCAACTTGGGCTCAAATTCCGCCTCTTCTCTGCCGAGGTCCTTTTCAATAAAGGCCTCTCTCAGATCTATCTCGGCCGTGTGGAGCAGGGTCTGGGCGACATGGAAGAGGCGAGAAAGGAGAAAGCAACGGACGAGCATAATGTTATTGACGATGCAATCCAAGATCGCGGTGAAGGATATACTGTCTTCAGCATCGTAAGTCTGTCAATCATACTTCCGTATTGTTCTCCCTCATCTTTTGTCTTTCAGCCCGTTGGAGTTCTCTATCGTCCTTCTGAAAAGAAGCTCAAGAACGCCGTAACGAAAGATTATATGGGGAAAGCTGTATGTCATTGTTGCTTATCCTTTCATCTTTATGTCTAATACATCAATACCAGAAACTCGTCGCCGCCAGCGATCCCAATGATAGCTTTACCACATTCACTGGCGTAACACGTCTGAAGCAGGGAATTTCCCCTTCAGGAGTGTTTGTCGATCGCCCCGACTTGGATTCCGCGCCCAGTCCCACCGTTGCTAGAAGCGCAACGGTGCCCCCGGTCATGCCCTCAGCCAGTACGTTTCAGCACGCCAACATCTTCTCCTCCAAACTGACAAACTGCTCATAATCATAGAACCCATCGAAGGCCCCAAATCGGCAGGTCTCGAACGCGCTAGGACCACACTGAACGTACCATCCAACGCTCGCGAACTCACCTCAGGAGCCCTAAGGTCACCAGGTGCTGGACCGACCATCACTAGGAATAATACCACCATTACAACTGCTCGCGCCTCGCCTAATGCGTCCATCGGTGGGCCTGTTCGTGGTCTCAGCGTCCAAAGGCCGGGAGCTGCTCCTCCTGGTGTGAACCTGTCACCGCCTTCTCCTCCTTCCAAAGGTACGCTCCGGTGTATTGTGATGATTGCAGCATGTTAATTATGGTATTCTACAGAACCCGATAGCCGACTGACAGAGTTCTATGATGATTATCTCGATTCATACGCTGACAACGCCTCTCCGCCTCCCGTTCCCAACAGCGCTGGAAACCCTCCCCCCGATCGTATTGCTGCTTGGGCACGTTCGAACGCCAACCCGAACTATGGACCTGTTCGGACTGGTTCCCGCAGTGCACCCACGAGCCAATACTCTCCAAGCTCTTATGGTGGTGTTGGTGGTGGCGGCGGTTCCCTGAGGAGAAAGGTCACTCGCAGAAACGCCCCTCGTGCGCAAAGCAGGATTCAGAGCACGTATGAAGAAGAAGAAGAGGGTTATGGCAGTGGGGAGTACGATGATGGCCCATTCGAGTTGATGAAAATCCGTGTTAAGGTATGGCTTCTGTGAAACGCACGGTTTGCTTGTTACTAACTTATGTTCTGCAGCTCCACTACCAAGACGACGTCCGCGGGATGGCTCTAACTCCGGAAACAACGTTCGCCGAATTCATGGAAAGAGTCACCTCGAAATTCGACAAGTCCTTGAACGGGCTTGGCTTGAAGTTCAAGGACGAGGACGGCGGCAAAGTCACACTGCGCGACGAGTCCGACTATGAGCTCGCAATTGAGACTGCGCGTGAGAGCTCCAAGGGCAAACCTGAAGGCAAGCTCGAGATTTGGTGTATGGATATATGATGAGGATGGATGATGATCAGAATACTTTTTTTTTGTTCTCTTTCGTCATGATTAGATTTGAGTGGTGTATTTCTCTGTCTAGCACCGTCCGCGGTTGTATGTATACCGAGTCCCTCTGGTTTCTTTTCGTTCTGTTTTTGGTTTTTTCTCGTATACCTCGGATTGCGCAAGCCCTATTTGTTTGTGCACGTATGAACTACTTATGATTGTATCTCAAGTGAGCGTATATTTCTGTTCCCTGTACAGATACTATTACTTCCAGCGTTCACTCTAAATGATAATCACTTGTACTGGAGTGACATCCAGAAATGCTTGCTGTGTTTTCAGTGCTCACACTATCCAACCTAGAAACGACTTTACTACAAGCCTTGAGACTCCTGCCCGTACGCTGGAAAGTTTCTTCCTTAACGAGCGCCTTTGGGGTGCAGTAGGGCAATTCAAATATAAGACTCCTACAGCGATCCAAGCCAAATGCATACCTCGTCCTAGAAGGGCGAGATATCATCGATAATTGGGATCGGGTCGGCCCTCCACAGGCCCAGGAACTTAACCACAGTATCAAGTCTCTGGTGCGTTCTTATAAGCAGTTGCTCAGTGATTGAGATTTGTGTACATCCAAGGTGCTGGACGAAGCTGACCGACCACTAGACCTGTCCTTCAGCGAATGCTACTAATTCAATCCTAAAACATTGGATCCCAAAATGACAGCAAAGTTTATTTGGTAGACTACCCGAGCAGGGCGTGCCGGAAAAGCAATCACTATCACAACACAGTATGATGCCGAACTCCTACTCCGACTAGAGGAAGTTCTCGACAAAAGGTTGTCGTAGTGGCCACCCAGAGAGGAAGAAATGTTGTTACTGAAAAGCGTGTAGATGAAGCAGGCCATTTGACAGCAACCAAGCTCCAGGATCAGGTCAAAGAAAGGAAAAAATTATCACCGACCGCGGGGCAATAGGGAGAAACGATGATGTGGTCGAAACCGACTCATGATATAGTACATTGAAACGTCGGCCATCTAACGAGCTCAAAAATAACACTTCTGGCCTTCAAGTTTCTACGGAAGTCAATGTTGCCAACAGTCTGTTGAAGGATTCGTTATTCCATTTCATACGGGGCCGTATGTGGCGCAAACTCATCTATAGTGGCATTCGTACGAGAATCAATGCCCATATGACATGCCATACAGCAATCCACAGCATCTTAATGATCGATAACCAGATAAACGGCTTGAAAAATGGCACCACCTTCGCATATATAGATATATGTCCGACAGATGGCGTACGATATTACTTCCTTATAATCTAGTCACCCTCACTGTCCGTAGCGTCCTCAGCATTGTCATCATTCCATTCTTCCTTAAGTTTGCTTTCCTTCTGATACTGGTATCCGACGAAGTTCATAACACTGAAGAAATACTGTTAATAAACAGATACAGCAAGAGAAGGAGAAACCATACTAGATGGTACCATCGGCACATCCGATCACAACTTCTTCGTGCGTTAGTTGCATAGACATCGGATTTTTCTCCGGCGTGGCGAGCCCTTGGAACTTAGCGGGAAGTTGTCCAAGGAGCCCCTTTGTATTAATGCCAGATACTCCATCTACATTAGCAAGAGCTGCCCATGCTCCTG
Organism: Crucibulum laeve; assembly: GCA_004379715.1. NCBI lineage: Eukaryota > Fungi > Basidiomycota > Agaricomycetes > Agaricales > Nidulariaceae > Crucibulum > Crucibulum laeve. The sequence continues at coordinate 1,289,245 of ML213590.1, forward strand.
TTAATGCGGTGATGTTGGTATCAATATCCACAGATGGAGCAGAACTACGAAGAATGGAATTTAGGTCATTCTCGTCGTCGTCTGCCCCTTCCGAAGGGGATGTTTTCTCCCTGTCTTGATGAGTGGACATGAATATCTAGAGTAGAAAGATGAAAAACAATACTTAAAGCCAAACAATAGCCACTCACCCTGCGATCAGCACCTACCCTGGAGCTAAATCTTGTAGCAGTAACTACCCTCCTTTTCCTTGGGTCAACGGCACCAACAGCAACGTCAGGAGTGTCTACTATGGCAACTAACTTGGGCGGGGCAGTTAAGATGGCAGCTCGACCATAACGAATTGGGAAAGCTGGAGCAGGAGTGCCATTTCTGGGAGAAGCGGTGACTGGGGTAGTAGGGGTGCGAGGGCTGCTAATGCTTAAACGCCCTTTACTGATTACACTTGCGGAAGAGGAAGCGATAAGCGAAGGCCGTCGTTGAGGAGTGGACGTCGAACGTCCAAGAACTGAAGTGGTACGGATGCGTGACGCGGCATTAGCTGAATCAGCCGAAAGGGGGGACTGTGCAGTAAGAGCAGGGGTTACAACTGGTTTTTCTTCGCTTTCTTGCCATTGAAGATGGAGGATGACTGATTTAGTTGCACAAGTCATTTGAGTTCCCTTTGCAGCAAACCATCTATGAAACATTCTCTCAGCTAAAGTTTAGAATGCAAAAAACGTAGACATACTGCAGCATGTTATTAGGAGCAGTTCCGACATTGAAAAGCTTGGAATTGAGTACAGGATCACTTCCACCAAGTTCAGAAAGCTTGAATTGGGAAATCATTTCCCGCCTCTCTTCAGGAGGGAGTCAACGCTGCTTTCGACAATAAAACGAAACTACTGACTGATTGAAAAGACACGAACGATGCCATCGATTGTGACACCGACTACTCGCTCACCCTCCTCCCCGGTACCTCCTCCGCCGTCTCCGGCAATGATTTGTACACCGATGTTGATGGTGGTCTGCTGTCCGAAGCGCACAATTTTTGTGCCTGCACGCCAGTCCCAACAAACAAGAGCTTTATCCGCTCCAGCCGACACCAAATTCTTGGAAGAAAGAGCAACAGCACGAATGCCATTTAAATGGCCAGCAAGTTGTTGCAGAGGCGTGAAAGTCACTGAAGAGAAAAGATGCACACGACTATAAAAAGGTTAGTAATATTCTCGCAAAGATTGGACAAGACCACTTGCCCTACGTCATGAAATCCGACAACGAAAACCTCTACAATGAAGACGTGCATCAGAACTATACATTTAGGGAAAGTATCGACTGACCTTCTTCTGCCAAGAAATCAACACAGCTCACGGGTTTTTTCACTTGTAAACACTTCTTCATCTCGCCTGTCTCAATGTCCCAGAAACGGATGGTTTCATCATAGCTTCCACTTATCAATCGTTTACCTCTGAGCAATAGCGTGGTGCAGAAGTTTGTATGTCCATTAAGGAATCGTATTGATTGCGGCAGAGCATTGTGGAAATTTGATTCACGGTGATGAAGAGAGCGATAAAGTGGTTCCCTAGTATCTATCAGCCAAAGCCAAAAAAGAGGGGAAAAAATAAGCTATTACTCACCAGCCTTCAGGCTTTGCCGGGGGCTTGACCGGTGAAGGATCTGTTATAGTGATTCGCAAACAATGGTATCTCCATAAAGCAGGGTGATGGACCATCGACTGCCACTTTCTGGATACCTGTAAGACACCAGTTGTTACTTAAGTTCGCTAGATAAAGATGATATTCCATCACAAACCGGTTCGACTGCCAAAAGTTCCTTCACAGAGAGCCATTTGAGGATGTTATAGGCAAGATCAGGTGCTAGACTTCCCAGCACATCAAACGTAGATTTTGCATACTTCTCGAGCAGCAAAATCTGCAATCGGATGTCGCCAGGGAGGCATGCTACGACATGAAATCAGAGGTTAGCATTAACAGAAAAAAAAGGATCGTACAGTCAAGAATTATGGCAATCCTAAGTTGGTTCGTGAAAAGGTAAGCTGTAAGGTCTCTGAAGTCGCAAAAAGCACTCACAATCTCATCCTTTCCTCTCTTCCCAAGCCTCTCAGCGCCTTCCTAATTTCCTTCTCATTAAACTTTCCCTTTCCGTCTCCTCTCAGAGTTTTTGCCAGATCCATAGTCTCTTCGTCGTCGTTATCGCCATCGTCTCTATAACCGTTCCAATATCCTTTTCTCTTTTTCCCCCCACATACACAGAAACCATCTGCATCTCCGCCAAGAAGCGCTAGAGTGTGTACGTGGGAGGTTTCTGGAGGAGAAGAGCGTAAAACGCGTACTTCGGCTTGTAGAGCGTGTAACTGGGCGGCAGTGGAGGCTTGAGCACGTTCAAGAAGGCGCTTATAATGGAGAATCTTTCTTGTGTGCATATCGAGAACGGAAGATAATGCTGAATCCATCTAAGCGGTCCAGTTTTTGCATAAGTGATAAAGGAAGATACACCGGTCATAACTCACCTCTTCATCAACATCTCCATCATCAATGTCAGTGATCATGTCCAAAGTCATATCATCTTCATCTCCCCATGTTGAAAATGAACCTCCAAATTCGTCGTCAGTTGCAACTGCTGTTCTAGTTCCGGTCCCAGGTGTACCTCTCAACATCGTCTGGCTTTGAGAAAGGAATGCAGGTTGTTGAATTAATGCTTCTATCTTAGATGGTCTCCCAGGTGTAGACTTCGGTGTTTTAGATGGTGTAGCGTTCTCCTTGCTTGCTACTTTGCGAGGAGGTGTATTTTGAGGGGTTGTAGTCGCAATCTGGTGGGGCTTAACTTTGGCTTTTGGACTCGGAGATGTAAAGCTAATGGAGGGTGACATCGTGGATGTTGTGAGCATCGAGGAAGAGCGAGGTGATTTGGATAGCGAGCCTGCCGTGGATGGCGTTGTAGTTTTCGCGGGAAGTGTTGGCCGCCGGGGTGGCGTCATTGAAGTTATGCGAGCACGAGGTCGAGCAGCGGACATGGCATCGTCTTGTTGTGCAGTTATGGACTTGGATAGCTGGGATGGAGGTGAGGTTAGGTAGAGTGATGTGGAACGTGCCGTCCGTAATGACCCCGACACTGAAGCTGTAGGTCTTTCTGGCGCGGTATCACCTCGCATTAACCTTGGGGGTGGCGATGGTGTATGGTGTAGGTTACTACTCGACATAGAGTTTCCTAAATCCATACGAGGGAAGCTCTGTACAGGAGCAGAGGTACGACGACTGTTTGCATATAAGGATGGTATGGACGTCGATAGACGTTTCGAGGCACTAGAAGGCGTAGGAATCGGAGTAGCATTCGGAGATCTAGTTCTTGTGCTGAGCTGTGCACCTGGACGAACTGTCGTGTTCCCGCTGGCCAGAGAGGCATTCGATGACGTCCGTGGCTTGGTTATCCCTGTCGATGAACCCAGCGTAGAAGAACGCGTCGTTGAACGCGAAAAGCGCGTAGATGTTTCCGATGGTGCTTTTGAAGACTTTAGGGGCATTATGGGATATGGGTATATAATATGAGATATAGGTTAGGATGTGTGTTTATCTGTCCAAAATACTTTCAGCAGCTTCCGTGCCACGAGGCTGCGTTGGTCAGGTGTATAGATGAGTTTAAATCCCGAGCGATAAAAGATAGTATATCCAAAAAAAGTCGATTTAGATTGATGAGAGAGTGTCGTATACTACACAGCTAGCATTGTTAACGCGTTTAGAAAGCAACCTGTTCTTCTAGTACTCACTAGATCCTTGCAGGGTTACCAGCAACTGCGTGGTCACTGGTCAATATAATATATGCTTTGAGGGTATTTGAGAGGTATATAACAGTCAAGATGTATCCAGAAGTAAGTGAGTATCCAAGAAGTTCAGAATGAGTTGTGGCGACGTTGAAGCAACGCGCAATTGTAAGGTGTTCACGGTTGGCGACGGCGAAGTTTGGCTTGCGTTTGATGAGATTTGGTGGAATTGCTCTTGCCAAACAGACCTACCAGATTCGGTGAGATTTTTTGGAGCAGCATTTTCTCTTGCTTTAAACTACAGCCTTCGTATTAAAACTTTCCTTTCTTTTAAAGCCGATTACCATTCAGTTTGGCTTTCATGGGTCTATCTGGAAGGAAAGTGAAGCAAAGGATCCCCGATGACCCTCGGAATCTATCCTGGGCAGACAGTTAGTGCATTCATACAAATATTGACTCCTGCTAACTGGACTGCAGACGCTGCTCGTTTTGGATCGAACTATCTATCGAAATTTGGATGGGACGCATCCAAAGGCCTTGGTGCAGAAGGAGATGGGCGTACATCGCATATTAAGGTATCCCATAAGCTTGACATGCTTGGTATCGGTGCCGCCCACCAGAAGGACCCTAATGGCATCGCGTGGAAGCAAAATAAGGATTACGAGAACCTTTTGAGACGGCTGAACCAGAGCATGGTCCCTGAAGGTTCTGCCGCGGCTGGAGAGGCGGCTAAACAGGAGGACGTGGCTGAGGGTAGCGAGGATAATAATGAAGAAAGGGAGAAGAAGAAACGCAAACGCAGTAAAGACGGAGAGGACGAGAGGGGAGAGTATAAGGGAAAATCAAAGAAGAAACGGAAAAGCAACAAGGAGGACGATACGGCTGACGCTGTTCAAGCTGTCGTGGTAACGGAAGTTGCGCAAGTCGAAGCCACAGTTGTCGAACCTGCAAAGCCAAAAGCTGTCATCGTCCCCCGCCATAGAGCGTGAGTGTAAATATATTGGGACATAATCTATGCTGACCACACTGATTAAATTATAGACATCGCGCTCGAGCAATCGCTGCGAAAAGTATCGCGTCTAAATCTGCCTCCGCTATTGCAGAGATTCTAGGGATAGCACCTTCATCCTCGTCTACCCCCATCTCTGGTTCTGAAACTCCTCAAGGCAAATTGACATCCCTTGATGACTCTCACGACCTCGAAAAGTTAACAATCTCCAGTAAAACCGTCACCGATTACTTCAAGGAGAAATTGCTTGCGAAGAAAACAAGCACATCAGATTCATCGACGCCAACTATGGCTTCCCCGTCTATGAATGTCGACGACGAAGATGCATATGAGGCACCGAGAGGTGGACTTGGCTCATCTCGTTTACGAATGGAGATTCAACAAGAAACTATAGAAACGGAGACGCAGCGTATGGGCATGTCTAAGTTTCCGTCACTAATGTCTTCTTCGTTCCTCGCCGCGACAACCTCATTTTCGACGGTCACGGATAATGTCCCTCCTGTGGAACCTTCCGTCGAGTTAGAATCATCCGATGAGGAGGAAGGGGTTAAGGTGAAGAAGGTGGAGGAGAGGGAGGAGAAGAAGGATAAGAGGGAGGGGAGGGACAAGAGGGAAAAGGAAAAGAAGGAGAAAAAAGAGAAAAAAGAGAAAAAAGAGAAGATCAAGAAGGATCGAAATGGGAAGAAAAGGGCGTCAGAAGAGGATGAGGGTGTCTTGGAGGCAGTAGAGAAAAAGGATGCTGAGAGCGTGGAGATCACGAAGAAAAGCAAAAGGGAGAAGAGGCGAAAGGAGAGGGAGGTTGCTGGTGATGATGTTAAGGAGACAGAGAAGAGGCGAAAGAGCGGAAAGGTAGAGAAAAAACCTCGCAAAGAGAAAAAGAAAAAGGACCAAGTGTCCGATCAGGAATAATTGACCTTCATACCACCTTTATTCCTCTACTAGTTTTATACCAGCTTATACCCAGCTGGCCATTGTTGAATTACCTCAGCCGCTCACATTAG